>CAMAPF010000006.1:2857500-4057500 GCA_945859915.1 Cuscuta epithymum
ACCTCTTCGCATCAGCTACCAATTTCGTCTTAGCCAACCGCTAGGCCCGAAGGAAGTCTTCAGGTTCAGTTTTCTTCTTAATCAAAACCTCCGCCTCCACTTCCCATGATGCATTCAAAGTATGCATCCACACACTGCCCTACAAATGAACAAGGAATAAGAGATCAGGCAGCTAAGGAACAAGGAGAAATATTGGACGCTCGATACGTTGCCCATAGGAAGTGTTCAACGGCATGGTCAAACACATCATCAATGCAGGGCGGGGCTGGATTTGGGATGCATAGGAGTGGGCATTGTCTGCCCAAGAGCAGCGGGTTGGGATCCAATAAGGTCTAACCAACACAGGTTTAGGCGGAACCAACAGATTCAGCAGGAAGCACATTTAATACAAGATATGATAGATCTAGGCATTTAATGCAAGTAATGGGCCTATTCAATAAGTGGATGATGAGATTCTTCAGACTATCAAGGGGCGACATGTCATCATCAACAATACCGCCCAAGTAGTATTAATACCCTCATATTTGCTACAATAAGTGATAAATGAAATAGCATTAGTAGCATTGAGTCTCTCCTCTGTAATCCAACATTGTAGCACTCAATAGAGTAATATACTTAGACAATCCACCGCCCGAGAGTGTATTATAAGAGATTAATACAAGACCGAATACATCCTGATACCACCCTTACTTCCCTATCTTTCTACATTGGAATTTGTCACCCACCAGAGGTACCGTGTTGGACCTTCGAGCTGAGGTAGTTAACGCCAAAACAGTCCCTAAAGACTACTCCCTTCGTCCCTTAAAAGTTGGTTAAGTTTGATCGACAAGAGAATTAATAAAGCAAAAATTATGTGATTAAAATTTATGCAAAGGAGAGAAAATTAATTGAAACCACAAATTCTTTACTTAAAAGAGAAAGTGACAAAGTTAGTGGGACAACAAAAAAATTAAAAAAGTTTCAAGGAACGAAAGGAGTATATTTGATAAATATACATCTCAGAGTTGTTTAGAAATTTTGTAAAGGGGAAATTTCCGAAATAAAAGTAAAAATGTTTGGGAACTCTAAAATATGACAGTTATGTTTTTTCTTGTCGAAATGTTTGGGAAAAATATTAATGTCAAAATAATTGCAGTCTTGGGCATTAACATGGGAGTGTTTACATGCATTAATGCTATTATTTCAATCATGGCAGTAACGACTCATATTTCGGGAATAAAAACATAGTACTCCTATTTGGCATTCCATAACATTTTTACTCTTATTTAGGGCAATTTCCCTTTTGTAAATAATACAAAAGCTGGAGAGCGGGAACTTGTGTCGATAAAACATGCACTAAAATCTGTAATGTAAATCAATTCATAAAACTAATGAAATTAAAGCTGATTCAATATAGAAAACCATATGTTACAATCTTCAGACTTTTGCCAATCATTTTTGCTCACCATTCTCTTCCTGACCACTTCCATCACTTTCAACCTTGGCAAGCTCTCTAATATAGAACCCTTATGACCACCACCTTAGAATGTAGACCATCCAAATATCAAATGGAGGACCAGAATTAACAATCTCAACACCAGAGCTGATAGCACCTCAATATAATGTAGATAACACGGTTCGACTGAAACCTAAATCCTAAACCACTGTTAATGCCCCAATTTTTATGAAGCCTAGATAAACCCACCCATAACTGAACCCGAACCCTGCCATTAAGGAATCATGGGGGTCAAATTGTAGAGTTGGTCCCTTGGTAGCCCCGCCAAGTTTGGGGTTTCACTCTACGGTGAGACACTTCAAGTCCACATTTTAGGTGTGGTGGATTTGTTGCCTCTAAACAAGCTTTAACTAAATGTTGATTCAAAGCATGCAAATGGTATAATTCAGTGTGGTAATACAACAAATGTAGGCGATGATCAGAAAACAAACTAAACACAAGAATCTTATCTTTTACAGTAATAAAATAAATCTATGTTTTATCTGAATTTGCTGCTGGGGTTAACTGGCTGCTACGTTACTAAACAAGACCAATTATCTTGAACTGCATGTAATGTTGCGCCAAATCTCTTAGTCGAAAAGCCCTTCATCGTACCAAACATCAACTAAGAAGTCTACCATCTCCTGCATATATATGTGTGTGTAATATATAAAATGTTAGTTTCTTTTCTTTTTAATAAATTGATTTTAACGTGACATTAACATAACAAAAAAACACTAAACTGGTGAAAACACAGAGATCGAATTAAGATATATTGCACTAATGTAAACTATAGTATATGATAAGATATATGCTTCTTTAAATTCTTACAGATAAGGGGATTCGCTCAGAGAAAGGCTCATTAGTTGCAAGCAAGTCCTCATAGTTCAGTGACCAGCTGCAACCAAAATTAAATGAGGCTGGGTCATTAAAAACAATTGCAACAAAAATGTTAAAATTAAAATTGACTTATTGTTAAGGAATAATTGACACCTTTCCAATACTTCACTTTTACACTCATCCTTGCAAATTTCGATTGTTGAACTCAGACCAGTGTAAACTAAGATCTTATACGGAGTATATTATTTTACTCTTTCATATTAAATTGGTGTTAGACCAAAAATTCAGTAATCTTAAAATAACAAGTTATAGTAATACAAAAGTATTTCATATCTTTAAACACCATGAAAGGTAATTAATTAACTGAAGTGCCACGGAGATTGTTGTTGTTGATAACAGAAAAGGGCTTGAACATGACTTGATTTTTGAGTCTCACCGTTTCTGGACCAATTAGGCTTAAGAACTTCTGCTAGCATCGTAGCATTATTGTTTATTTCTTAAATAATGAATACCTTATGATTGGATCTTTCGCCATCTTATCTGACTTCTTTGAAGTGTCCCCAGTCCATTTCCTTCGGCTTTCCTCCCAAGCAAGAGCAGCTGGAATACATAAACATGTAGCAGAAGGAGACGCTTGACTTAATATCCAAATATAATTGAGTATTTACAGTGGTCAAAAGCTAATGCGGAAACCACAAGTCAGGCATTAGTCGCTGGCTGACCGTAATTGATAAATACAGGAGACTCATTTGGAACACTTTCAGAAGCCCTCTTGGTTTCTCTATCAGTTTTGCATCCTTCCACCGGTCTCTTATCCTTTGATTTGGGAATTCCAGTATTTATCTCCATCTTCTTTCTTATGAAAAATCATTACCCTTTGTAACACGAGAGGGTCTCTCAACCAAAGTGCTCTAAGAGTCCTCAGTGATGCAATAAAAGCTGTCTAAAACAAACAAAAATCAAAGATCTGAGATAATAAGAAATCTATTCAAAACTAAGATGCATTATACCTAATGGCAGACAATAATACTTTAAAAAAGCTTAAAAATATCAACCTCAATGTAGTAGATACAAAGCGAAAATTACTACGCGGATTGGGTAAATAAGAATTCGCCTTAGTAACAATGTATACTTCCCTATTTTATTAGCCAAGGAGACTCTTAGGTGCGAGAAGAAACATGACTCACCCAAAGAAAAAAGAAACATTGGCCCTGTTCGGTTGCAAGTACTGGATTTATTCTGCTTATCAAAAGAATAGGTATTTTCTCACTTCTTTTGGCAAAAATGGCAGTTACCAATTGTTTTTAGCCATTTAAGCCAAATAACCTCTTACCTAACAGACTTAGTAACTTACTTCTCCTGTTCTTTCTTTAATTAATCTAATTTTCGGTAGTCGGTCCATCCAAGGGAATGTGCCGATACCCTAAACTGCATCGAGAACGAACCAGTATTGGATATGTAGTAGACTAACCTCCGAGGTTCAATGAACGAACCAGTAAATCAAAGATTACTTTGTTCGAACTCAGATATTAAAATTATAGCCCAGAGATCATTAAATAAGTTACTAAAGAGAACATCAACATTGCTGAAAGGAAAAAAAACTCCTCTTTCCATCAATGCAAACCCTACATGGTACATATAACGTTTTGACCATTCATCAATTCAATACAACAACAATGTCATAAATTTACAGCCTTTCACAGGAAAGACTAAGATTACTGATTTAATTTATACTTCTACCAATCAAAACTTTCCTTTAAATTCACCACCTCAAGGGGCACTCCACTTTTGGACTATAAATTTGGAAATCAATTAAGCTAACACAACACTCTGAAACCAAATTAAGCTCAATGGTGATGTTACAGAGGGCCAATAATATCATACGGAACTACTTGAATGAGCGTAAATTTGAGGAATTTAGACATTGCAAAGAGAAGCAGATATCCAGAATAAAAAATATAAATTTCACAGGGAAATACTTCTAACTACTATTGCTATTCTATAACAACGAAGTAAAAAAAGAAAAAAGAAGGGAAAAGAAAAAACTTATGAAAGAGAAAGGCAGGAAGTGAGTAGTACCTTGTAGTGTCCGAAAATGAGAGAAGAGAAAAGAAAGGTAAGGCTGAGGAAAGGGGTATATATAGTGCGTATTTCTCGAGTATTGAACATTTTTTGCGCTCTGTTTCTTTGGCGTTATCCGCAAGTTGGCATGACAGCGATTTATGATGCAGCAATTTATGGGTGGGAAGTTGTTTTTGGGACGGAGGGAGTATAAAATTTAGGATCATATACTCATCATGTTTGTGAAGAGTTTTTTTGGACTATGAATTCAATTCACAGACAAAATAAGAGTGCAAAAGAGATATTTTGCCTGTGAACGGGATTCACAGACAAAAAAGAACCTTAAGCAACAAACATGGTGGATACAAAAGTGAGTATAAGGGTGGGTACAAACAGCTTTTTATATATATATAAAGTATAAACCATCTAACATTTGTCAATTAAAACGTTTTTTTAGTTTCGGAAAACTGTCAATTTGGTTCTGGTATTATCACGAAAATGTCAATTAGGTCTTCGTGCTTTTTAAAAAATCAATCAAATCCCCGAACTCTGTAAAAATGATCATTTGAGCCCATTTGCAGGTTACCCGCTGACGTGGCGCACATGTGACGGTTCACATGTGCGCCATGTCATCAACAAATGAATGACGAGAGTTCCACATGCACGCCACGTTAGCAAAGTCACTGCGGATTGGGATGCCACATGTGTGCCACGTCAGCGGGTGCCCTACTGACATGACAAGTAACATGCAAATGGACTCCATTGATTTTTTTACAAAGTTCATGGATTTAGGATATGTTTGGCACAACTAACTGAAAAGATATTTTTACAGACTTTTTAGTAACTGTTAGCTTTTAGTGACTGAAAAGATCTTAAAAGTAAAAGGTAGTAGTTGTTTGGTAAAAAGCTGACTGTTTGGTTTAGTTCTGTTTGGTATAGAAGCTGTTGGGGCTAATTAATGCTAAAAGCCACAGACTTTTTTCAGATGCTACTCCCTGTAGCATCTCAAAAAAGAGCTTTTTATTTTTTGAGAAGCTCTTAAATTTGTCATACCAAACATACAACCAGGGGCGGACCGTAGTACAGACCCAAGGGGGGGTCGCCCCCCAACAACAAAATTTTTTAATGTATACATATTATAAAAAAAAAAAATCGCCCTCCCAAAAAATATTTTGTTTAAGTTACCGCCATCTCAAGACAAACTTCCTGGGTCCGCCCCTGCATACAACTAGGAGCTTTTAAAGACTTTTTAAATAATACAAAAGCTAGAAGACATGGACTTTTGCCGGCCAAACAAAGCCTTAATTGATTTTTTTAAAAGTACAATAATCTAATTTTTTTATTCATGATAGTACGAGGACCAAATTGACGATTTTCTCTAGTTTTGGTGCAAATAAAATACATCTCTTATTCGAAATTTGGAAAACTCATTTTTTTAACGGTTGCACCACATATACTCCGTAGAAGAAGAAAGCGCTAACAAAACTATACGGAATGGAAATTGAGTCGAGTATATTGAAGGTTGTTAATATCTCGATTTAATGTGTAAAATTGAATTGCAAGTAAAATCGTAAACTTATAAAATTATAAAAATTGTACGGAGTAATAGAGTCATAGAGAATCGTAAAATCATACGTAGTATAAAACTGTAGTAAAATCATAATAAGAATTTTTAATGAAATTCGTTCAAAACTATTGAATTAATTATCAGAAAATGATAATTATGAAAGTGATGGATATTGTGCTATTTGTTTATTTTTATATTTTACATATATTTAACGTTATTATTGACTTTATTCACATTATAAAAGTAGTTTATGAATCTTGTTTATAAACTACTTATATGGAGTAATTATTAATATATATGTTTGCTAGAATCTTAAAGATTTATGTTTCGACTTAGGCTTTGTTTGCAAGTGATTGTGCTTAAACAAAAGTACTTTTTGGGAAAAAAATGATTAGTAGTAAAAATTGGTAGTGTTTGGTAAAATAAGTGCTTTTTGTGTAATAGAAAAAGTAAATAATAGATTCTACACGGAAGCCAAGAAAAGTAAAAGTTGGTAATGTTTAATAAAATATGTATTTTTTTCCTTTAAAAAGGCCACAATCACTTAAATAAATTAAATTAAGTGATTGCAAACATTACTTTTATCAATTCGATTGAAAAATATGATTTTGACACATACTCCGTATTAATTTAGTGTAATCATTCAACACATACGATGTTTTCTTTTGGACTGAAATTTGCTGGTCTGATCTGGTCTGGTCTGATCTGGTCTGGTCTGGTCTGTTTAAGTCTGGTCTGATCTGATCTGCTCTGAACTGGTCTGGTCTGGTAAACGTCTGGTCTCTGTGTATTTTATAACAATCCAAGTCTGGTCTGGTCTGGTCTGTTTAATTCTGGTCTGATCTGGTCTGTTTAAGTCTGGTCTGGTCTGGTCTGGGACTGAAAACAGTCTAAAAGAAAACATCCTTAGAAGTTGTTCTCTTCACCTGATCTGAATGTTTCTGATCTGAATTTTTTAAGTTCTGATCTGATCTGAATTTTTCTGATCTGATCTGATCTGATCTGAATCTTGCTGATCTGAATCTTTCTGATCTGATCTGAATGTTCCTGATCTGACTTGAATGTTCCTGATCTGATCTGAATGTTTCTGATCTGATCTGAATCCTTCTGATCTGATCTGAATCCTTCTGATCTGATCTGATTTGAATATTTCTAAAATTAAAATTATAATTTTAATTTTAATTATTACAATTAGAACTGTAATTACACATATATAATTTAAATATAATAATAATTATAATTATAATCATAATTAAAAAAAAGTTATAATTATAGTTATAATCATAATTATAATAGGTATAATTATTATTATTATTATACGTATTACACTAGTTATAATATAGCTATAATTACAGGAAGTGGTTCAGCTCAGCTGGTCGCCGACTCACTCTCCCTTATGGGAGGTCTCGGATTCGAAATTCAATGGGGTGAGTTTCAACCTAGTTTACTTCAGGCCCCCCGGACCACCTCCCACAGACGCCACCTGGAGTAAACAAAAAAAGCTATAATTATAATTGTAATTATATTTTTAGTTATAATTATTTCTATAATTATAATTTTAATTATAATTATAATATTTATTTCTATAATTGTAATTGTAATTATTCCGTGTAATATAATAATAACAAAAAAATTAATAACAATAACAACAACAACCATAATAGTAATAAGAATAATAATCATGATAATAATAATCATCATAATAATAATCATAATAATCATAGTAATAATGATAATAATAATAATATAATAATAATAATAATACCAATATAATAATAATAATAATAATAATAATAATAATAATAATAATAATAATAATAATAATAATAATAATAATAATAATAATAATAATAATAATAATAATAATAATAATAATAATAATAATAATAATAATAATAATAATAATAATAATAATAATAATAATAATAATAATAATAATAATAATAATAATAATAATAATAATAATAATAATAATAATAATAATAATAATAATAATAATAATAATAATAATAATAATAATAATAATAATAATAATAATAATAATAATAATAATAATAATAATAATAATAATAATAATAATAATAATAATAATAATAATAATAATAATAATAATAATAATAATAATAATAATAATAATAATAATAATAATAATAATAATAATAATAATAATAATAATAATAATAATAATAATAATAATAATAATAATAATAATAATAATAATAATAATAATAATAATAATAATAATAATAATAATAATAATAATAATAATAATAATAATAATAATAATAATAATAATAATAATAATAATAATAATAATAATAATAATAATAATAATAATATAACAACAACAACAACAACAATAACAACAACAACAATAATATCAATAATAATAGTAATTATAATAATAATTACAATAACAACAAGAATAATAATAATAATTAAATAATAATAGTAATAATTGTTATTATTATTATAATAAAAGGGATAAATCATGTCTGAACTTTTCTGATCTGATCTGAATCTTTCTGATCTGATCTGAATGTTCCTGATCTGATCTGAACGCTCCTGATCTGATCTGAATGCTCCTGATCTGATCTGAATGATTCTGATCTGATCTGATCTGATCTGAATTTTTCTGATCTGATTTGATCTGAATAAAATAAGAATAAGCAATAAGTAATAAGATTAAAACGAACAGAACAACTTCTTAATATGCATGTAGGTTAACTTTATAATCCTACGAGCTTATTGGTGAGCATTTTACATGTAGAAATTGTCGATCTTCTCTATGTGTAATGATAGAAATATTCGTGAGCATTTTACATATGTATGAATGTTCACTCCCATATCAAACTTAACCGATCAAATCAGACCAGACTTAAACAGATCAGATCAGACTTGACTTTCGTAGTTATAAAATACACAAAGACCAGGCGTTTACCAGACCAGACTAGTTCAGACCAGATCAGACTTGAACAGACCAGACCAGACTTGACTTTCGTAGTTATAAAATACACAGAGACCAGACGTTTACCAGACCAAACCAAACTAGTTCAGACCAGACCAGATCAGACTTAAACAGATCAGATCAGACCATATCAGACTTAAACAGATCAGACCATCAAATTACAGTCCAAGTAAAAACATCTTTAGTGAGTATAGTAATTAATCTGGAGTCTTATGTAAGATCCGCGATAATTTTTATATTAATATAGATTATAGAGAGTTGTAGACTTGTAGTCCAAACCAGATTTAGACAAAGCGCATCAAACTTTGTCACTTGTAAAACACACATAAGCCAAACATTTAGCATACCAGATCAGATCGTAGTCTAAGTAAAAACATTCTAGATTATATAGTTATACAAGACAAATAATTAGAAGCAAGCGCAAATGAAACGATATTTTAAAGAAACTATTCTAAATATGAATAATAACATTTGTGAATTCCTAAACAAGACTATAATGTTTTTATTCCCCAAATAGAAGTGAATTTTATTCCCTAAATAGAAGCAAACAATTTATATTTTAATCATAGATATGTACGGAGTAATTATTTCTATTTTATAAAACTTGTATTTTACCTTGTAAATTTTGTAGGCATGCATTTGATTTTAGTAGGCATGCATTAACTTTTTGTTTTTTTTACTCAAGGGGTCTGGGGGAGGGGGGCCTGGGGTAATCAGAGCTGAAACTCACTATATTGTGTTTCGAACTCTTATGTGCCTAGCGGGTTTCGAACTCGAGACATCTCACTAGGCACGGCAACCTCACAACCAGTTGGGCTGGAATGCTTGGTTAAAGGTTCTCATTTCAAAGTGACGGGTGAACTGCATAAATGGTACCTAAACAATTGATATTGTTGCATTTTGGTACCTTAACCCTTAAATGAATCAAAGTAGTGCCTTAACTACACATAAATGGTGATGCTACACATGGATGTACTAATTGATCATGCTACTAATTTTCGCCGACATAGTAAAATCGTATGTGTAGAGTGACCATATAGTGATCACATAGACAAAAATAAAGTGAAATGGACTTTACACATAGAATTTTGGCCGTCATGTGTGATTTTTGGTCGTAGATTTGAATATTACTGCAAGTTGAAACATTTATGTATAGTTAATGTACTACTTTGATTCATTTAAGAGTTAAAGTACCAAAATGCAACAATAGCAATAATTTAAGTACCTTCTATGCATTTTACCTTCTAAGTGACACAATTATATAGACAATAATTGAATAAAATAAATTGAGTATATTTTGTTAAATAATTTTGATGAATATATATAATATGATGAAGTCATCGATAATAACTCTGATGTTATAGATATATTATTTTTAATATTTGATGGTTAAATTGTCATTTAAGAGTGTTAATTGTTTACTATAATAGTGATGAAAACCTTTATATGAGACATCCAAACATTATAAAATGATAGTGTGAACTTTAAAATGAGATGGAGAAAGTACTTTTTGGGATTATCCTTCCAAAAATATTATAGTATTTGTTCACGATAAATTGATAGGCAACATCTTGATTGGGATGAGAGTATGTGACTCAAAATGTGATCTCCCCTTTAGAAAATACTCCCTCGGTCGTATGAAATTCTTCTCACTCACATTTTTGAAATGTACCAAAAATATTTTTCATTTCCCTTTTTGAAAAGTTTTGTGTTACCAACAATCAGTTACATTTTATACTCAAATACTCCCTCCGTCCCACTAACAATGGGACAAGGAGTGACACGCAAACCAATAGAAAATGTTTATGTGGTTGATATTGAATTGATAAATTAAGAATAAATTAAGAATGATTTAGAGTCAAAAAACTTTACCAAATTTAGTATGAAACAATCTTGTGGGACGAACCGAAATAATAAAATGGAGCAATCTTAACCGGACGGAGGGGATACAATTTTACATTTTCACTCTATAAAAGGGGTGGTAGTCCTTTTTCTAATTTACTTCGCGCTTAAGATTGCTTGTATCTTTTTTTAAAGGAGTGTCGAGACTTTTTAGAAATGTTGCCAAATAAATTACAAAAAGGGGGAGAAATTATTATTACAAAAGCTTAACCGGAAATATTGCAAACCTTTTATACGGAGTAGTAAATAACCGCAAATTATACCGTGGGATCGGTACACCATGTGGATGGTGCACCGATCCCAAAACGTCGTAGTTTTATTAATTCTCAATCGCTAATTTCAGAGCCTTCTCGCTGCACGCTAAAAACCCACCGTTCTTGCTGCACGCTAAAAATTCCACCACCCTCATCTGTCTATTTTCTCCCATCTGTGTTTTTCTAATCTTACGTTACTGCGTTTCTGGAGAGGGAGCATCGAGGAAGAAGGTCATGACACTACCGCTAACGAGGAAGTGGCGGCGGCGCAACTCCTCGTCCTCAAGGCGGCGGCGCTCGAATTTGATGCCGTAGCGCTCACCGCCGAAAGATGTGGGACAACCTGGTCTTCATGTCGTTAATCTGTTCTTCCTTAGCTTTGTGTCCACGTCGTGTTAACGATGAAGCCAAGCTCTCTATCTTGGCTGTGGTGGGGTATCTTATGTAGAGGCTGCTGGCAAGGCAAGAGACGCTGCACGTAGAAGATAATGAATCAAAGTATCTTGGAGTTCTCATTTTGATTTATCTACAAAAAGTTACATTTTTATTAAAACGATTTACATTTCCATTTATCTCAAGTTACGTATGTACTAGCGTGAGTTACATTTCAATTTTCCTTCATAAGTTACATCTTGCTTACAAGTGATTTACATTTGTAGTAATGCGAGTTACACCACAAAACAATTCGAGTTACCCAACAAAGTAAACCCGGTTATTCAAACAAAAATGAATTTTTTATTAAAATTTATTTTTAATGGAATTGATATTAATAACAAAACATATACACTATTTATGTAAAATAATGGGGCAATTAGACTCATATTTTTCATTATTTACATTGAAATCAATGTTTTAATTCCTACTAGTATATTCTATTTTAGATAACTTACATTTTAACTTGACTCAAAATACATTTCTTATCAATGTGAATTACATTGCTGGAAACACGAGTTACATTTGTAATAACATGAATTACATCAAAAACATCAACCCCGGTTGTTGAAACAAAAAATGATTTTTTTTAAAAAATCATTTTGATGGTCATGATATTTAAAATAAAACATAATCACAATTTATGTAAAGTAATTGTCCAGTTAGACTTTTTTTATTGTTATCATTGAAATCAATGTTTTATTTCTTATACTATATAATTGACAAGTTACATTTCGTCTGGACTTGAATTACATTGATCAATAACGTGAGTTACATTATTTTACACGCGAGTTACATCATTCACGCTACTGGGATAAAAAAAACAGTATTGTAGACGCGTTACTGTTCACGCGTGTTACTGTTCACCCGAATTTTTTAAAAAAAAAATTGTACAAAACTACGTCGTTTTGGATGTGGAGCACGGTGTTCACCGTGGGATGATCCCACGGTATACGTTCTCGTAAATAACTAAATATTACACCGGAGAAATTGGTTTTCGTATTCTATCTTTGTCTTTAATCTATATGAAGCCTCGCTTTCTAGCGGGCGTGGATCTGATGCGGATAAGACACACTGTTTGAACATAAGAGATCGGTTTGACTAAAATGCCATTCAACAGCGCGGATGAGCATGGTAGTCCGAGCAATGTTGAGGCAAGGATGAGAAGGGTAGTCCGGGCAATGTACATTTATTTGGCCGCTGGAGTTTTTTGAGGGGGAAAAGAGCGTGTGACCTAATTGACTTGTCGCTGTGGGAAAACTTTATTAGGTGAGTAACCACTAGTCCACTTCCCACCAACACAGTTGGAGAAAAACCTTGGCCTCCTCAAATTACTTCCAGTATGAAGGGCTTTAATCAATCACTTCATTACTACCGTGGGTTAGAAGTAATCGTGGAAATATGAATGTTTTTATTTCAATCTCAAACCAGATCAGAACAGATGAGATCAAGTCAAATCAAAACAGACTAGACTTTGATAATTGTAAAATATTCCGTACACAGAGATCAGACATTTATCAAATCAGATCAGAAAACTTCAGTCCAAGTGAAAACATCCTAACATCTTGAAAGTTATGTGAGTTTATGTTATGATTGAGAATGCAAGTAAATTTGTCAATATCGTTAAATTATACAAAAAAGCTAATCATTTTTCTGTCATTCGCCGAATAAATTTATTTTTCGATTGGATTATGCACATGATTAAATACAATAAAAGAGAATTTGGCGCATGTTCTAAATCGTGAAAGGTAATATACAGAAAGCGGTATGTCTTCCCTCAAGAGAATTCCGCCGCTGTTGACCATAGCCAAGGGTTGGTGTGGCGTTGGTTTTTTAGTTTTAGATTTTTGTTTGGTTGAAGAGAACAAGATCTCCATAGCTATGGATACCAAAATCATCTCGTTTACTGTTGGTCATGGGCAAAAGATGGGTGCTTGGTCTTCGACAGTCGAAAGTCATGCACCCCTGGCAGCAGGTGGAAAGTTTCAAGGACGCCGTTCATGATTGAGATCAGAAGGTCATGGGCTAAGCTTGGGGCTAAAGGCAGGAACATGTCTGGGTTTGAGGTCATCTTTGTTTGGTGGCGAAAGTGGGGGTTGACAAAGAACATGACGAATAAGAAGTTGTTTGCTTCACCTGATCTGAATATTTCTGATCTAAATTTTTTAAGTTCTGATCTGAATTTTTCTGATCTGAATCTTTCTGATCTGGTCTGATCTGATCTGAATGTTCCTGATCTGTTCTGAATCCTTCTGATCTGATCTGATTTGAATATTTCTAAAATTAAAATTATAATTATAATTTTAATTATTATAATTAGAAATGTAATTACACATATATAATTTAAATATAATTATAATTATAATCATAATTAAAAAAAAATATAATTATAATCATAATTATAATAGGTATAATTATTATTATTATACGTATTACACTAGTTATAATATAGCTATAATTAGAGGGAGCGGTCCAGCTCAGCTGGTCGCCGATTCACTCTCCCCTATGGGAGGTCTCGGGTTCGAAACTCAATGGGGTGAGTTTCAACCTAGTTATTTACTTCAGCCCCCCGACCCCCCGACCCCCCGACCCCCCCAGACGCCTCATGGAGTAAACAAAAAAAGTAATAATTATAATTGTAATTATTTTTTAGTTATAATTATTTCTATATTTATAATTTTAATTATAATTATACTATTTATTTCTATAATTGTAATTGTAATTACTTCGTGTAATATAATAATAACAAAAAACTAATAACAATAACAACAAGAACCATAATAGTAATAAGAATAATAATAATCATGATAATAATAATCATAGTAATCATAGTAATAATGATGATAATAATAATAATAACAATAATAAAAATAATAATAATAATAGTAATAATAGTAATAATAGTAATAATTGTAGTAGTAGTAGTAGTAGTAGTAATAATAATAATAATAATAATAATAATAATAATAATAATAATAATAATTTCAAGAACAACAACAACAACAACACCAATAATAATAATAATAATATCACTAATAATAGTAATTATAATAATTACAATAACAACAAGAATAATAATAATAAATTAATAATAATAGTAACAATAATAATAATAATTGTTATAATAATTATTATTATTAATATTATTATAATTATTATTATAATAAAAGGGATAAATCATGTCTGAACTTTCCTGATCTGATCTGAATGTTCTTGATCTGATCTGAATCTTTCTGATCTGATCTGAATGTTCCTGATCTGATCTGAATGTTCCTGATCTGATCTGATCTGAATTTTTCTGATCTGATCTGATCTGATCTAAATAAAATAAGAATAAGCAATAAGTAATAAGATTAAGATGAACAGAACAGCTTCTAAGAGGCAGGGTGAAGAATAAGCTACAATATTATTGGCTCCTCCCCCTCCTAAAATGCTTCCATGGGGCCATGGAGTAAACTTTGTTTTGATTTCATTTTACTTTGTTTGTGTTTTTTTTTAACAACATGTTGTTTTTTTGTGTTTTTATTTCCTAGCATAAAAACTCTAGAATTTAAGACATGTGACGAGAAGTCTGATTGCCTATCATTAGCTCAGTTAAGCCCATTACAGAATTAACGAATCTTATTGCTTCTACGGAGGTAATAGATTTATAGTTCTAAGTCTAATTCGAGGTCAGACGGTAAACATAAGTCTTTTCATCATTTTGTATCTTAATTAAGTTTTGTTATTTTAATACGTAGTATAAGTCATTTTCTTTACACAAAAAAGGTAATATATAGTCATATAGAATTTATTTATCACGCGTATAAATTATAAACTACGGAGTATGAAGTACTAATACACTGTGTAAAAAACATGGGGATCGCTGCTTTCATGGAAAGATGTAATATCTGATTATATTTCTTAACAGATAGCTATTGGGGTTTTCAAAGAATATACCAAACATATTCTAAAAAAAAAAACTTAATATATATAAGCCCAAAGTATATGACTTACACAGTACACATTCGAATTAGGTTGAAATGATGAAATGACAAATGAGAATGAACGTGCACCTTAGATTGTATCTTGTGAAAATGAATGTGCATATTGAAATGTGAGTGATAAAATCTTTAATGCGATGTCATTTTTGTGCCTTTTATTCTGCATATTTCAATTTTACGTAATGCACATTTGAGTTTTACCTTTAATTCTGTATATTTCAATTTCACTCGATACACATTTCAGTTTCACCAAATGCACAAATCAATTTCACATAATATAATCAAATGGTCCAAATTAATTATATCTCATTTCTTTCTTAGGAGTCAATTCTCACCGGAACCCTTCCCGTGCACATTCCACCTAAACGATAATATTTTACAACACTAAACGATTGTAGCAATATAATTCTTATAGCTTGTGACAATAAAAATTACGAGTATAAAAATATTCTTTGTTTCAAATACGGAGTTTATTTTTAGTCAAATGTTAGTCATTATTTCATAATAATAAATTTAATTTATTTTAAGTGATATAATAGTTTTTAAAGCTTCCAAAAATAATAGTTTTTAAAACTTAAATTTAATCAAAATGTGATTGACCACAAAACATTGGGCAATGCTTCTTGAAATAACAAAATAATTACAACTAGGATAGCTCAGCTGATCAAACGGTGAGAAATTTGGAAGAATAATCAAGGATTGAAACTCACATGGACCGTGTTAATATTATTTTAATTTTATGTGTGTCGAGCTGACCTCTGATGTGTACAAGTATAAATTCTATTACCGTGGGACAGTCTGGGTCATCATAATTTACAACTTACTACGGAGTATATGATTTGTCGGATCGAGACTTGGGGGATTTAGGTGAGGGATTCAACCTTTTGGAGGGATGAAACAACTAAAACTTCGCTATGTGAGAAGGTAGATATTTGTGGCAACCCATGCATGATTTGTAACACCCTACCCGAACCGGCCCCGCCGACCCGAGCGGTGTGTCACGTGGCAGGAGTCAAAACAGATTTAACCCAAAAGACTTTTAATTATTTAAAAGAAAATTTTAATTTATTATTTAAATAAATCATCGTTATTCAAACGTCAACTTATTTTTCGATACCTGAAATATCAAGTCGTCATAGATCACTTAATATTATTCAACACAAAATATTTAAAATATGCGGAAGCGTTTACACAACGAAAATGATCAGATAAGTTTAAAGTCAAACTTGCTTCTTATTTGTTTATTTATAAACAATACACACATGATATGCACATGAATCCTATGTCTCCTTCCATCC
Organism: Cuscuta epithymum; assembly: GCA_945859915.1. NCBI lineage: Eukaryota > Viridiplantae > Streptophyta > Magnoliopsida > Solanales > Convolvulaceae > Cuscuta > Cuscuta epithymum. The sequence continues at coordinate 2,874,280 of CAMAPF010000006.1, forward strand.
CGGCATCCTTATCTTAGCTGATTCTCTTCAACCTACGAGTAGGAAAAACAAACAACTACCCGCTTAGCAATGTGCTGAGTGGTACTGTACAAATACTGATAACAATAATCGTAACAATAATGATAATAATAATTATCACATATATTTAAATCAAATAGCAACATAACATGATTAGCATCTAGTCAAACAACACTTAACATACCTGAGTGAGCCGAATAACTGTCATGAGAATCAAAATATTCATATACAGATCAGAAGCATATTCAAATGTCATAATTATCAAATATTTCTTATTCGGATGTATATTATTAATAAATTCATTTAAGCCTTGTACTCAAGAAACTGGACCTAGACAGAGGAATACTAACGGTAAGGAATACGAACATAAAGTCCATACCCACATTACCCAGAAAGGATATGGAAACGTAATCGCCGGAGCTACACGTACCAATCCCTAACAGAAGCTAGCTGAACAGAAAGGACGAGATCACCGAATAGACTCGAACCTTAACAGAAGAGTAATAGTGCTCTAAAAAGATTTCAGGAGTGTACATAGTACACTAAACAGGAGAACACTAATTCCTCTAAGACAGAATTTCAGGAGTGTACATAGTACACTATACAGACAGATCAGGAGTATTCGTGTCAGAGTGCCGGATCAGGAGTAAGGCATTTAAGAAACAATTTTCTTCAGTTTGTTTACAATTAAAGTATTGAGTTTAATATATATCTTATATTTAACGACAATATCGGATGTCAACATTTATACATAAATCTTTATTAAACTTCTAATCAACATATATTATCCTTCTTTTATTTATTAGTTTATGAAAATAATTCGGACCGACTTAACAAAATATATACATGATAATCTTTAGATCATTGCTAAACTTATACAATCAATTCATAACTTACTTTTTCACTTCCTAATTAAGAAGTAAAAGAAATAATTGGAAACTATACATGCTTAATTGGTATGCTATAATTGTGTGCACAAAGTTTTATATGTATAGTACCTAGCTACGTATAAACTTAGCAGAACTGCTAGTTAGTTCATGAAGTGAATATAAGTATTACACGTATTATTACACTGTGCATGTATGTCTACATATCTTTAGCTCAGTCGGTTATATTACTGTTACTCCTAATAATTTCCATGAACCATAATTTCTGATAAATAAATTAGTTATACTAAAATCGTTAGGTTACACCTTGAAACTAGTCCTACGTGCACTTTTATATATATATATATATATATATATATATATATATATATATATATATATATATATATATATATATATATATATTATATAATCTTAAATAATTGCATGTGACTTTCAAAACTAAACTACGTAAATAAATAATATTAAAGTGAATGGTCATATAAGTGTATACGTAAATTAACTAAAATCTTTAATACTTAATTAGCTAACTCTATATGTTAATACTTATATTTAAGTATGTTACATTGACAAATGATACCTGGCCTTATACACATGCATGCATGTACTACATGATCGTTTATGGGAATACATATAATATGAATTACTTTATTTTCAAAAGAACATGAAATGCCTTAAGGCTAAAATTTTACAGATTTATATTTTTCATTCACAAATAACTTAGCCATGCATCGTGCTTTGTTCATTTTATGATTTTCGGATTCGAACTTGCCAGACTTGTTCCGTCAATTAAACTTTTCTTTTTCATTTTATTTTTATTTACGTACAAAGTATAAGGTAATTATCAATAATAGTTCTTATAAATTATGAACACACAGTTAAAGCATACTACGTACAAATATTTCTAAGGCTAAATAATACGGAGTATTCATCATCCCCATAACATATGAAACGGGGACGGAAATTATACTTACATAAAAATATTAAAATAAAACTGGGTCAGAAGTACTGACCTTATAGACGAATTCTCCTAAAATTTTGTTGATATGAGAACCTCCTATTCAGCTAGCATTCTTCTTCTTGCAGCTATTTCTTTAATGGGTTTCCTTAGTGGCCTTCTCGTATGAAAATAAGAGGAGCTAACTTCCTATTTATAGCTAAATAAGGTCCCCATGCGTAAGACCAATAATATTCCTTGAGGGAATTATTTGTCCTCTCCTAACTTAATAATACCCATGACAATCAACTTTCCATACCAAGAGTTGTCTTACTATTCAATTTTCACTATTACTTCACTTATTTGGATGCTTCACATGTCAAGTTATTGAATGTCGATTGAATTATTGCTTATCAATTTGTCTCCATTAATTTCACTATTCAATTTTGCTATTCAATCAAATAATTCTAATCTTATAATTGTTCATTTGGGTCTTCACGTCCCTTACTATTAATTTCATTTTTTTTTGTTTTTAGTTTAGATATTTTTGAATAGTGTAACTAGTGTTAGAGTACTATACGTACTTAGTTTATTATCAATACTTTTTTTTTAATAAAACTACACTTTATATTTACACAAAGTAGGAGCAGATATCAAATTTGATAAAATAAATTATTCATATGTGTTGAGTTTAATCCAACACGATATAGTAAATATATGTATGAATGTGTATGAACAAGCTCAGTTTTTACGTGGAAACCCGAAAGGGAGAAAACCACGGGACTTTTTAGGCTAATGTCCAAGCCCTCTCATTCTCATTAATCTCTCCTCACCATTTACATAGTACAATTTGAGCTCCATTTATGGAGTATTGAGCTAGCTAGCTTGAGAGAAATAAGGAAGAAGAAGCTAAGGAAGGGATCCGATACATGGAGGGAAAGCCTCCTATAAATAGGGAAAGGGGTGAGGGAAGTACTCCACCCTAATGGGCCAAACGGGCCGATGTCGGGCCTAATGGCCAAAGTGGGCCGGACGGGCCGAAATGGGCCTAGCTGCTCGGGCTCCGTACTGGATAATGTCTTGGGCTCCTGAGCAGTAATAGGCCGGGATAATATATCCCAACACAAGTCCCCCAGTTTCTTGAGTAGTGAGCGTGCGAATCTGCTCGAGAAAATATACTCTGCCTGCGCTCTTCCTCTGTCTTGCTGGAAACTGTGTCTTCACATAATCATAATATATGAGTGAGTGTCTGCACTCCTGAACGTAATCTACCAGTGAGGCACCCCCCTTCCCGACAGGGTCGGGCGAAGGGTGCTCCTCCACGGGCACACTCCCCCTGAATGCATCAGGCGGGAGTAAAGGACTATGACTCGAGCTTTCCAATCGGAGAAGCTTAGAGGTCCATGCATCTATAAACCGACGTCGCGGTACTATCAAAACATGATGCACGTGTGTATGTATGAGTGTATGAGGTATGATGCATGAATGCATGAATGCATGTAATGTATGTATGTAATGTATGAGAGAGGGAAAGCAAGATGTGATAGAAGCAGAAGCTCTCATCGATAACCCGGGCATGTCAGCGCCGAGAAGCAGACGTGCTGCATAAGACGGGTCCCCCATCCGAGATGGCATGGGCGGAGCCGAAGGTGGACTAGACATGATGCCGCCGAGGGGCCAATCATGCTGCATAAGACGTTCGTCGCCACCCTGGAAGGGATGGACGAGCTGAACGTGAGCTGGGTACGATGGCGTTGAGGGGCCGATCGTATTGCATAAGACGGTCGTCGCCATCCTGGAGGGAATGGGCGAGCCGAACCGTGAATCTGGACACAATGGCGCTGAGGGGGCCGATCATGATGCATAAGACGTTCGTCGCCACCCTGGAAGGGATGGACGAGCTGAACGTGAGCTGGGTACGATGGTGCTGAGGGGCCGATCGTACTGCATAAGACGGTCGTCGCCATCCTGGAGGGAATGGGCGAGCCGAACCGTGACTTTGGACACGATGGCGCTGAGGGGCCGATCGTGATGCATAAGACGTTCGTCGCCACCCTGGTAGGGATGGACGAGCCGAACCGTGAGTCGGGACACGATGGCGCTGAGGGGCCGATCGTGATGCATAAGACGTTCGTCGCCACCCTGGAAGGGATGGACGAGCTGAACGTGAGCTGGGTACGATGGCGCTGAGGGGCCGATCGTACTGCATAAGACGGTCGTCGCCATCCTGAAGGGAATGGGCGAGCCGAACCGTGAGTCTGGACACGATGGCGCTGAGGGGCCGATCGTGATGCATAAGACGTTCGTCGCCACCCTGGAAGGGATGGACGAGCTGAACGTGAGCTGGGTACGATGGCGCTGAGGGGCCGATCGTACTGCATAAGACGGTCATCGCCATCCTGAAGGGAATGGGCGAGCCGAACCGTGAGTCTGGTCACGATGGCGCTGAGGGGCCGATCGTGATGCATAAGACGTTCGTCGCCACCCTGGAAGGGATGGACGAGCTGAACGTGAGCTGGGTACGATGGCGCTGAGGGGCCGATCGTACTGCATAAGACGGTCATCGCCATCCTGAAGGGAATGGGCGAGCCGAACCGTGAGTCTGGACACGATGGCGCTGAGGGGCCGATCGTGATGCATAAGACGTTCGTCGCCACCCTGGAAGGGATGGACGAGCTGAACGTGAGCTGGGTACGATGGCGCTGAGGGGCCGATCGTACTGCATAAGACGGTCATCGCCATCCTGAAGGGAATGGGCGAGCCGAACCGTGAATCCGGACACGATGGCGCTGAGGGGGCCGATCGTGATACAAGGAAATAGTGATGATCATCTCATGGCCCTCGGCCCGTCAGTGAGTGGTAATCGTCTCACGGCCCTCGGCCGTGCTGGTGATGTGTCAAGTCTCTCTCCTGATTGGCTGTGAGAAGCCGATCGTCTGTCAGAACTCCATCCGGGAAGGCATGGTGAGCCTGATATACATCTGGGCGATGTCCCTCCTACCTGATCTGGGGAGCTAATCGTCGTTCATCTACCGTATCTGTGGTCCTATGTACGGACCGCTAAGCGGTGTACACTCGGTACGCAACAGACTCCGGTGGAGAACTGATCCTTCGTGTCTGATCCATGGAGCTGGTCTTCGTTTGTCTACCGTATCCGTGGTCCTATGTACGGACCGCTAAGCGGTGTACACTCGGCACGCAACAGACTCCGGTAAAGAACTGGTTCTTCGTTCTTCCCAAGTCTCGTGAGTACTGGTCTCCTGGTTTCGCAGGAGACGTTCGTCATCCCAACTATGAGAAGAAACAGGTTTACCCACGTCGGGATTCCCTATTCTTCGTTCGTCCCTGTCGTGGTCCTACTAATCTTCTTACTTCGAAGAAGACGTTCGGTCATCCAACGATCGCAAGGAGGAACAGGTTTATCCACGTCGGGATTCCCTATTCTTCGTTCGTCCCTGTCGTGGTCCTACTAATCTTCTTACTTCGAAGAAGACGTTCGGTCATCCAACGATCGCAAGGAGGAACAGGTTTATCCACGTCGGGATTCCCTATTCTTCGTTCGTCCCTGTCGTGGTCCTACTAATCTTCTTACTTCGAAGAAGACGTTCGGTCATCCAATGATCGCAAGGAGGTCACTGGTTTATCCACGTCGGGATTCCCTGCTTCGTCGTCCCACGCTCGTGGCCCTACTAGCCTTCTGCTTTGGCAGAAGGTGTTCATCGATCCACGGGAAATGGGAGGAACTGGTTTATCCTGCCGAGGTTCCCTTTGGTACGTCTAGCCTCCCCCACGTTCCTACTAACCTCCGAGTCGGGAGACGTTCGTCATACGCGGCGAAGGAAGATCAGGCATACCTCGTCAAGACTCCCTCTCTCATAGGAGCTTCTCTCTCCCCTTCTCCCCATCTTTTCTCTCTCTCTCTCTCTCTCTCTCTCTCTCTCTCTCTTTTTTGAGGGAGGAAAATACGTTCGTCGGTTCCAAGAATAACCACAAGTGATGTCACACATAATGGTGGTGGGATATCAAAATGAATAGAATGATGAGGCGATGGAAATGCTGGTCGTCATGCGAAGGCGATGGTCACCCTCCTGAAGGGAGGGGTGAGCCCGACCGCTAACTCAAGAAGGTCGGCATTGGGAGCCGATATACAATGATCATAATGTCGTTGAGCAGTCGGTCCTGATAATGGAGATGGCAATAGTGTCCGGTCAGGCCGATATATCTGAGCAACGGCTCTCATCCAACGCAGCGCGGGGATGAAACCGGTCTTCAAAAGATCAATATGTCGTGCCGAGAGGCCGAACATAACATGATAGCGTCGGGAGTGAGAGGCCGATCGTGATATAATAACATCGGTAATGAGAGACCAGTCTGAGAAAACAAGCAACGGCCGTCATCCGCGAGGAGCGGGGATGAAACCGGTCTTCAAATATGGAAAGCACGCCGAGCCGGGAGGCCGGTCGTGATTTAATGGTGTCGGCAATGAGAGGCCGACCTGAAATCAAGCAACGGTCCTCATCCACGCATCGCGGGGATGAGCCCGGTCTTCAAATAAAATAATCATGCCGTGCCGAGAGGCCGGTCATGATGTAATGATGTCGGCAATGAGAGGCCGAACATGATGTGACAGTGTCGGCAATGAGGGGCCGACCTGCAAGAATCAAGCAACGGCCCTCATCCGCGAGGAGCGGGGATGAGTCCGGTCTTCAAATGTGGAAAACACGCCGAGCCAGGAGGCTGGTCGTGATATAACAATATCGACAATGTGAGGCCGACCTGAGATAGCAAGCAACGGTCCTCATCGACGAGGAGCAAGTATGAGGCCGGTCTTCGAAAGATAATGGCACCGTACCAGGGGGTCGGTGGCCATGTAAGAGTGTCGGCCTGGGGGGCCGATCAGAAAGAACCAAGCAACGGTCCTCATCCGCGAGGAGCAGGGATGAGTCCGGTCTTCAAAAGATAAGACGACGTGCCGAGAGGCCGGTCATGACATCATGATGTTGGCAATGGGAGGCCGATCTGAAATCAAACAACGGTCCTCATCCGCGCATCGCGGGGACGAGGCCGGTCTTCAAATAAGATAATCACGCCGAGCCGGGAGGCCGGTCGTGATGTAATGATGTCGGCAATGATAGGCCGACCTGAAATCCAAACAACGGTCCTCATCCGCGTAGTGCGGGGACGAGGCCGGTCTTCAAATAAGATAATCACGCCGTGCCGAGAGGCCGGTCATGATATAATGATGTCGGCAATGAGAGGCCGATCTGAAATCAAGCAACGGTCCTCGTCCGCGCAGTGCGGGGACAAGGCCGGTCTTCAAATAAGATAATCATGCCGTGCCGAGGGGCCGGTCATGATATAATGATGTCGGCAATGAGAGGCCGATCTGAAATCAAGCAACGGTCCTCGTCCGCGCAGTGCGGGGACGAGGCCGGTCTTCAAATAAGATAATCATGCCGTGCCGAGGGGCCGGTCATGATGTAATGATGGCGTCAGACGGCCCTCGGCCGTGACGATCTCTTCTAGGCCCCCGGCCTCTGAATGACGGGTGGTCGTCTCACGGTTCTCTGTCATGGCATTCGCCTCTAGATCCTCGGCCTCTAGGTGTTCTTCCTAGGCCATCGGTCTCTGGGGTGGAGATGCTCGTCCCACGGTTCTCAACCGTGGTGTTCTCCTCTAGGCCCTCGGCCTCTAGGTGGAGATGCTCGTCTCACGGTCCTCAGCCGTGATGCTCTCCTCTTTAGCCGGCCCTGCACGTCTTCAAGACTCGGGCCGAGCGTCTTCTAATCATTTCACTCGAGCGCGTCGAGCGGCTTCAGCTGCGCAATAAGCATGGTAACGGGCCGCACGACCCGACAATATGTATACACACATAACTATCTGCATGGTTTTCTTTCTAACACCCACGATTACCGGCCTATGGGTCATCGTGACCCTCGGCCCGGCTCATCGTGCGGGGTTAATGGACGTAGCAGCTCGCGGCGGGGCCAATTAGCAGCCCGCCGAACGTCACATAGAGATATTCATCGGTCTGTGAGTTTTCAAACTCAGACCCAAGTTGGTTGCACCGCCCCCGGAAAAACGAGGTTGAGTGCTTTGGTGCCTTCGGGCCCCACAGGCCGCGTTGGCAATAGTCACTCTGCGCCTGATGGCGTAGATGGTACCAGGGTACGATCGTCGCTCGAGCACTCGGTGTCGTGCGGACTAATGCGTAACCCCCCAAATTAAAACGCGTCATCGGGGCACTACCCTCTGGAGACGCTCAGATCGCAAATCAAGCTGATCGAGAGTGGGCCATCGGGGCCACAAGAAGTCAAATACTTAATAAAATGTTAGCTGAACTAACCATCACTTGAGCCTCGCTCAGCAGTGGACGAATCCACCTCAACCTCGGGCCAGATGGGTTTCTGCCATTAATGGCGGTTTGGAGCTCAGAAAGGTGTGTATTTCGGAGTTTCCAACCACCGTACCCCGTATACTATTACTCTGCTGCGACCACGATCCCCCCTGACCGCCCGTGCTCTGCTGCAACCACCACACCCACCGGCAGAAAGTGGCCGGCGCATGAGCTATGTCCGAGTTGATAGAGGGAGCTCCACCTGCCTTCTTAGAGATACACTGTATATAATGAATATGGTGCTCAGCAGACCACGTCCGAAAGATAAAGAGCATACATCTAACATAAGTCCAGACATATACTAATTATAATCCCTAATAATTACATCTAACAAATTTCATGATATGCATTCGAACCAAAATTCAACAAATAGAGCATGCATTACTAAAAAAATAAGTCTGAAGTAAAAAGAGCATACATCCGCATTCGAATAAAAAAAAATTACATATAACAAGTAGAGCATGCATGATTCAACTAATTGAGCAGTTAAAGTATGCATTTGAGTATATACATCATACATTTGGATATATAAAAAAAATCCGAATTATTTAAAAATTTAACATGCATTATTAAAGAGAGAGTAATTAATTTAACATGCATCATTTAAAAACAGATCTGAATTATTTAACAATGTAACATTCATTATTTAAAAATAGATTCAACTAGTTTGAGTATTCAACTTGCATTTTTTAAAAAATTAAAGTAATTTATAATTAATTATTGAAATACGAAAAAATAGGAGTTGAAAACATAACCTTGAAGGCTGCGGAAGTCGGCGGAAGGCGGAGGCCGGCGTTGTTGGAAGCGACGGTTGCGCGGTGACGGCGATGACCTGTGGCGGCGGCGGGGTAGCGGTGGTGGTTCAGGGAATATTTGAAGAGGGAGTATGAAGTTGAAGAGAGAGTTTAGGGTTGGGAGTTCGAGAATGGGATGAAAAATTCGCTAAGTGTTTCTTTTATATAACGGCCTAGTCACGGACGTAGTCACGGATACATCCGTGACTAAACCGTTCGTATTCAACGCAATCAGACCGCGGCAGACGAGGTGTCAGGGCCGCCTTTGACCGGCGTAGTCACGGTCAAATCCGTGACTACGACCGTGACTAAATTCAAATTTTGAATTTATTCAGTCTGGATCGTTGCAGTAACGACAGTTTAGTCACGGTTAAGTCCGTGACTAAGACCGTGACAACTTCATTTTTTCGGTATAAATCATCCTTCTCCGGCCCAAGAATGGTGTGGAGAAAAATGGCTAATCGAGATCCAATTGACTGGGATTTCATGTGTAGAGGTATGAAACGACTTAAGCTAATTACAGAGCTTATGGAGCCGAAAACCGTTGAAGCATACGAGAGAATCAAGGAGTTGATGTCTAGACCCCTTGAAAGTTTTGGCGATTATAAAGATGAGGAATCCGACTCATTCGGCAAGTCAAGAGCAAAAAACTTGTGTCGGATGCTTCAACGTGCACAAGAATGTTCAGAGTATATGGACCCGATCAACGAAGAAGCTCGAAGGAAAATTCAAGAGTTGTGGGCTAGGCCTCTTGAAAGTTTCCGATTGAGGAATGAATAATGTTAATTAGGTTAATGTGATAAATGAATTGTGTGTTTTGTACTTATCTTTTAAATTTGATAAATAAATCTGTGTTAGTTGTTTATTAATATTTAAATTTATTATAATATTCATATTAGTAAAAGTAAATTACTTTTTTTTAATTTTCGAATTTTGTTAATTTAATATACTTAGAATTATTAAAATTAATTTTCGAATTTAGAATTATAAAAAAATATTAAAATTAGTTTTCGAATTAAGAAAAATTAAAATTAATTTTTGTTACATGGATATAATATGGAGTAATTTTAAATTTTGTATTGTGGAAATTTTAATTTTTAAACTTCAAATTGTTAAAAGTTATATTTTGAATTTATAACATGGATATAACAAACTTGTTGTTGTTGAATTATTATATAGTAATTTTTTGTTCATAAATAATAATGATGAAGAAAAAAAATCAAATATTGTTGGAGTAATATAATGATGAAGAAAAGAGCACAAATATTAGAAGTCAATAAAATTGAAATTACAACAACAAAATTATTCGCTATCAGAATTGTCATTTTCTACATATACAGTATCTTCTTCTGTATCTGAACCGTCTATCCATTCACCTTCTTCCTGATATTGAGCGTTTTGTTGTGCTACATACATTTCCTCAATTTCGCGCTCAGATGGAATGGTTAGGTCTGGAAGGTGCGTTTCTGGCATGACTTCAACACGTCCGCCATTTGGATCACTTAATTGGACGTTATAGTTGACCGTCTCAACAATAGGCGGAGGTTGGAAAAATTGTTGCTGAAAAGCATCTAGATCAACGTCCTTGTGTTGAGTTTGTGATTTAATTTTGTTCGGACGGACAGGACATGCACACACCCAAGGATTCTGGGCCCGCCTTGTTGAAGGATATTCTGCATAATAAATCTGCGCTGCTTGTTGGGCGAGTATGAAAGACTCATTTTTCGGGTACACACGAGAGTGGTTGACGTCAATCATATTATACTTCGGATTTTTGCGCACGCCACGTGTGGGATCGACCCATGTGCAGCGGAACAGAACGCATGTCAATTTTTGCACACCAGAAGGCATCTCAAGTTCCAGAATCTCCTGCAGGACACCAAAAAAATTGGTTTCCGAGTTATCATAACCGATGGTCGGGACACATAACCCGTTGTTCGTTGTTGGTCGGCCCTGTCCGTAATCGGCTGTGTGATATGTGTAACCGTTTATCACATATTGCCGCCACACTTTGGCACTGGCACTTGGGCCCCACGCTAATGATACTAACAAAGGGTCGACAATCCCACGACTATTGATCTGTAAATATAAACATAATAATAACATTAGGTAAATATTGAAAAATCTTACTTAATAATATATATAATTAATGTGTGTATATATATACCTGATACTTGTACCAATTTACAAAATCAGAGTCCACCAACGCATCAATTTCATTCTCAGGAAAGGCTGATAAAGAAGCTCGGAATTCACTGTGAAGTCAAAAAAAAAAAAAAAACTATAAATTAACTACAAATTTAATTTATAAGTATTATAATTATAACTACAAATTTAACTTACTGATAAAACGGTGAGATTTCTGGACAATTCATGAGGATATAAGTATGCGCAATTTGCAATTCCCCACCCATGATGTATCGTTGTGTCGCAGCACCTTTACCTCTGCCTGGATAATTGAAGATGGAAACTACATTTTCATATAAATCCTCGCCAATGTCATCGTTCCGGGCAGGTCTCTTCCTTCTGGTGATGACGTCACGCTCGAAGTAAAAAGACGAGAACGTTGAGATTTCTTGTTGAAGATACGCTTGACAAATTGAAGCCTCAACGTGTGCCTTGTTGGTCACTTTCTTTTTCAGCTCTCCTAGAAATCTGCAATAATACACATGTTAACAGTTATTGTGAAATAAATATTCTTTTTTTAAATGAAATTGTGACTAACCTTTCAAATCTGTACATCCAGCGATAGAAGACGGGCCCAGCAGTCAAAGTCTCATACGGAAGATGTATTATGAGATGTTCCATTGTATCGAAAAACGATGGAGGCATTATTTTTTCCAGATTACACATCAGAATGGGAACAGACTCTTGTAGTCTCCGGAGGGATGCCGCATCCAAAACGCTGGAACATATCGATTGAAACAACAAACTGATTTCAGTAATGCAGGACCATACGTGTTCAGGGAGCATCTCTTTTAGTGCAATTGATAGAAGTCTTTGCATTATTACATGAGCATCGTGAGTTTTCATGCTCGCCGTCGTGGTAAGTTTGTTCATGTCTACGCATCTAGACAAGTTGGAGCAGTAGCCATCTGGAAACTTCTGAGACGCAAGCCATTGTAATATTGCTGCCTTTTGTGGTTCTGTGACCTGGTAGACTGCTTTTGGAACTTCCTTGCCCTGATATTCTAGATCAACAGAAAGTTCGGGTCTATCACACCAAACAGTCATATCTTTCCTAGCTGCAAGACCGTCTTTAGTTTTGCCTTTCAAATCCATCACCGTGTTAAATATATTGTCAAAGACGTTCTTCTCAGTGTGCATGACATCTAAATTGTGACGGATGAGAAGGTCTTTCCAATAAGGCAACTCCCAGAATATGCTCCTCTTTGTCCACTTATGGGTATCACAATACCCATATGGCTCTTGGTTTGGCTCTTCCATAGCCGTAGGAAAACGTCGAACCCGGTTATAAATTTCTTCACCGGTCAATCTCGGGGGTGGGCTCTCTCGTACCGCTCTGCCTCTAATGAAAGACTTCTTGTCCTTTCGATATCGGTGCCTTTCCGGGAGAAACTTGCGGTGACAATCAAAGTAACTTCCTTTTTTGCTGTAACTGAGCCAGTTGGCACGTGATTTCTCCATGCATATCGGACATCCCATCAGACCGTGTGTGCTCCATCCCGAAAGCATGCCATAGGCAGGGAAGTCGCTAATGGTCCAAATGATGGCAGCTTTCATGATAAACATTTTATCTGATGAAACATCATAAGTTGGTGTCCCAACGACCCACAGTTCTTTCATCTCCTCAATAAGGGGTTGAAGATAAATGTCTATCTTTCGTCCAGGATCCTTGGAACCCGGACAAATTAAAGACAAAAAGATGAAATGACTTTTCATGCACATGTCGGGAGGGAGATTGTAAGGAGTTAACATGACCGGCCAACATGAATAGTTCTTGCCAAACCTGCCAAAAGGAGCAAATCCATCTGAGCACAATCCCAGCCGCACATTTCGTGGCTCCATAGCAAACTGAGGATGACAGCGGTCAAAGTGTCTCCAGGCTTCACAGTCCGAAGGGTGAGCCATCATACCCTCGTTGGTTTCGTGCTCAACATGCCATGTCATGTGTTTCGCAGTAGCAGTCGAAGCGTACATCCTTTGCAGTCGAGGAGCTATTGGGAGGTAATACAGTTTAGACAGTGCAGACCTATGTCGTGGTTTCTTTTTACCTTGACGAACAGGTTTGTATCGGTCTCCACCACAGAACTTGCAGAACTCAAGTGCCTCATCCTCCTTCCAGAACAACATACATCCTTCCGGGCACGCATCAATTTCAACACAAGGTAGCCCCAACTTAGACATTAACCGCTTCATGTGGTAATATGAATCGGGAAGGGTATGATCTCGCGGTAGCATCCCTCCTACTGACTGCAAGACTCTATTCATGCAAGTTTCAGGGAGACTGTATTCGGCTTTTATGTTCATGAACTCAGTAACAGCGGATAGCTGAGAGTATCCCTCACAATCAGCATACAGAGGTTGGTCGGCAGCTTTTAGAACATCCTGAAATCTCTCAGCCAAACCTTCATCCACATAAGGTTGATAAAATGTCGGATTTTCATCCGCATCTGGTTGATACGAGGTTGAGGCTTCAGGGGGGTCGTTAGGTGGTTGTGGGGGGTTGAACTGAGACGGTACACCGTATGCATCATATACCATTTGTTGGTCCCACCTCATTTCAGCACGGTCTCCCCACACACTCATCTCTGGAGGGACGTAACGAGACGAACCTACCGTTTGTGGTATAACAGATGGATCCAAAGGTTCGCCGTGAGAAGTCCAATTATAATAATTGGGAACAAAACCGACCGCGTACAAATCATACCCAACTTCGTGTGGGTCTTTAAATTTGAGATTTTTACACTTTGAACATGGACATCTTATTTTATCACCACTCATATAAGCCGGATGTTCAAGTGCAAATTCAATAAATTCCCCGACTCCCTCGAGAAAATTTGATTGCATTCCGTACAATACCGCATCTTTATCATACATCCAACTTCTATTTTGTTTATACATTATGCCTGAATATTATAATAAAAAAGTATACACGTTCAAAACGAAGGTTATTAATGTAACAATAATACTAAGTAATTTTAAGTAATTTATTTCACTAAATAATCAACTAACTAATTTTCACTAAATTAAATGAAATGCACACAATTCATAACAATAATACACAAAATATAAGTAATTACCTAATACTTAAATTTAACTAATATTACAAAAAATTTAAGTAATTTAACACTACATTTAAATTAAACATACGTTTAACTAAATTTAACTAATTCATTTAATTAAATTTAACTAAATTTAACTAGCTAGTTCATTCCGTCCCCTTTTAATGCATCACTACGTTTAAACCTACGTTTAGCTAACTAATTTAACATAATTAACACATCACTAGCTACGTTTAAACCTACGTTTAGCTAACGAATTTTAATTAAATTATTTTTGTAAACCTACATTTAAACCTACACTAAATTATTACATTAATGACATTTAATCTTATTAGTACTACACAATAATTAACAATTCACTAAATTAAATAATATGACCAAATTAACCCAATAATTTGAACATGTATATAAAGTCATTTGAATTAATAAATAATACACAATTACAATAACAATTCACAATACACTTAATTAACACATTACTAACGTACGTTTAACTAACTAATTTCACTTAACATAAACATCATTACGATTAAAACTACGTTTAGCTAACTAATTTTAATTAAATTATTTTATAACATTACTACGCTTACAGTTGAATATGTTGTTAATTAATTAACAACCTCACTAATTTAATATTTTTAATAATTTAAATTGAACCAACTAATTCTAAATAAAAATAATAATTCAAATAACATACCTTAACTGCATAAACGGGGAAAATGATAGAAGATAGACTACATCCTTCGATCTTTCAAACGGATACTGTATATACTGGGAATGAATTTGTGTGGTTCTGTTGAATGAGCTGCTCCTGCATATATAAAAAATTTAGTCACGGACTTAGTCACAGATTTGTCCGTCACTAAGCAAAACCGTGTCCATTACGCGTCCAACCCGTGTTAATGACGTGTAAATGACGTCTTAATCAAAGTAGTCACGACAATAGTCACGGACATGGCCGTGACTAAATTTGTCCGTACATAATACCGTTATGAATTAATTTATGGGAGATCGAAAATAAAATTTTAATCATAGTCACGGCTTTAGTCACGGCCAAATCCGTGACTAAGTCGCCGGAGTAAAACAGGCCAGGCCGGAGAATCAAACGGGCCAATCGGAGGATGTTAGTCACGGACCACGACCGTGACTAAATGTAGTCACGGCCATAGTCACGGTCAAAGCCGTGACTATTTTTTTTTTAAAATTTCTGTGACTAGTCCGTGACTAGTCCGTGACTAGACTAGTCACGGACCATATCCGTGACTACCGTCCGTGACTAAACGCGTGTTTTTTGTAGTGGAAATTAGAACTAGCCTATGTCCTTGTAGTACTTTTATTTGAAATTTTCCAAAAAAGCCGTTGATCATTAACATACTTTGGTGACTATTGTTAAACATTAATCTTTCTAGATTGCATATTTTTTAGATACATTGGACTAAAAAGAGTATGGACTAGTGTAAAAAGAAATGTTGAAGTAACGGTGAAAAAGTACAAATGTAAAAACGAAAAAGTAAATAAGTAAGTGTACGTAATTGATCGAATTTTTTTAAAATAAAAATTTACCGAAAAGAGAAAGTGTTGCAAAAATAAAATACTCTCCAAAAATGAAAGTGTAGCACATAAAAGAATGTAGTATAAATTTTTATTTAATTTACATTTTTAAAATCTGACACAAATTTTACAATATTTTATATTGACTAATTCGGTAATGCATCAATAAATAATCCGTAAAATATAGTCAAAATAGAGCATGTAAATAGTGTACAAGTCAAAATAAAATAAATAATTAGTGTAAGATTGAGTGTTTCAACTATAAAAGCTAGAGAACATATGAGTATATTATGGGTGACAAATGTGGAACAACTTTCAACCTATTAGCGAGTACTTTATTAGAGAAGTTCTTGTGAATATCATTACATAGAGCTATGTGCCTCCAATCCCCAATAACCCCCGGATTGTCCTTTTTAGCGATTAACACAATATGAGTATGATTTATCTTATCTGGAAGTTTGCCTGACTGAAAGACATCGATGCAAAATTTGATCACATTTGGCCCCACCACATCCCAGTAATGCTGAAAGAAACCCCGGCTCGTCCCATCTGGTCTAAGAGATTTATCCAGGAACATATCAGACCATGCCACTTTAACCTCTTCCCCTATGATGGATCGCAACAGATCAACATTATGAGATGCTTCCAATTTCCATGGGACACAATTGAAAACAAAATCACATGCACTATGCACAGAGGAAAAAAAATAGCAAAATAATCACCTAGTAGGCGATCAATTTTAACCCTCAACCCTATTGTTCCTTCAACGTTGCTTCACTGAATTATGGAAAAATCGTGTATTAAGGTCACATCCCTAAAACCAAAATTCACATCCCTAAAACCAAATTTATTCTGGCGCCAGAATAAATTCTCATGTTCTAAAAGGTCAAGATACTCTCACTTGGCCCTTTAAAAGCCCCCAAACTCCACACACCAGAACATTTACGTTAGAATTCCAGCCGACTTCTGCAAAAACTAATTTGTTTGCTCAATGATCCAAATTTTCTTCAGCCCCACTCACCCACTAACTTACCACAAACCATAATCAGACCCACTATCGCGCAATCAGCCCCCAGTATCTAGCTTCTGGCCATTAGAGATCAACAATCTTCATTCCTTAGCCATGGATTCTCAAACTTGAACCTACTGCAACGATGAAACCTACGGGAAGGAATTAATTATATATACAAAGTCAAATGATGAGTAGGTGCCCCTGCCCCTTCACCGATTCCACCACAACGCTGCTGAAAACATCCAACCAAACCTCTAAAACGAGAATTCTATCCAATCTCTCCTCCGCCCAATATGGAGCCCCCCCACCATTCCCAAGTATATCGATAATTAACCTTGGAACAATTTTTTTGCAAACCACAAGCCAAGACTGTGTCATGAAAACCCCTCAACAACCACGGAGGACAGCACTTCTTCCATGTTTATCATAATTCATCATGAGATCATTCAAATCTCCCATAACAATCCATGGGGGGGGGGGGGGGGGGGTTAACATGAGCATACGATTTTAAGAGAGCCCCAAACCCTCTGCTTTTACTCTGCTTCGGGCAACCGTAGAAACTAGTAAACTGTCACATAGGATCATCAACCTCCAGTTGAACACTGACATCAATAAAATGGGGAGAAGAATCCTGGATTTGAACTTGCACCCTTCCCCCCCAAAGTAATGCCAAAACCTATCAATTACAAAACAACATTGCACACATACTTTCATCACAACTTCCACTTGAGATCTAGTGAAAAACGTCTCCATTAAAAGCACTAACGTTGGCCTCTTCAAGTGGACCAAACCCACCAATGCTTGAAGTGTCGCAAGAGTGTCTAGTCCACAACAGTTCCAACTGAAGCAACTCATTGTTCTCGATGGGTCTGGAAACCAGGACCCGTCGCCCCTCTGTTTTTGAAAAAGAAATCACCATAGTAGATGCATCCGAGTCATGAAGTCCTGACCTAACCCCACAACTTTCCTTTTATTCAATAGTCCCCCCAATAGCTTGAGAAAGATCAAATGTGTCTTCCCCACCGCCATTGCCAGGCATACTCATAGCCACCACCCCACCCAGAAAGTTACCTTCACTGTCAGCGAGCCACCTACTGCGACGCCTCACACCACCTCTTCACCCCCCGCCCTTAACCCAGTGCCAAACTATGTCCTCTGATCTCCATCCAAACCTTTGAAACGCCTCAGACAGAGTTTTTCAGCATGACTCATAAGACCGCATATGAAGTAGAAGTGCGGTGGCCTCTCTTACTTCACTTCCACCACAAAAGTATCTGGTCTTCAATGTTAGCCCACTTTTCAAGGGCTTGTTAACATCAAGTTTCTCTCGGATACACATGATTTCCTTTCAAATTATTAGCACCATGTCCTGAGTAAAATAACACGTCACTAATTTAAAAATCTGTATCCAAAAGATTTCATGGGATAATGAAACAAAGATCGGGTCCTCGATCAACTTCATCCAGTTTATGCAAATTCAGCAAACTGTTCTCGTAATATATCTCCTTTCTCCAGCCTCCCTTATGTGAACCCCCCTCACCGATCTCCAAACGCCCGCCGTTGCATCCCGAAAAAAGTTAAATTTGATGGATTTATTTGTCAGAACGCATCCAACAACACAATACATCGATCATGTCAACGAACCTTGTATGTAGAACAGTGTCGTCAACTTCCATTTCATCTAGATCATCATTCTCTTAGTTCAAACAAGCATGCATATCTTCCATCCCACTTGCCATGCAGTCGAAAGCAGGAAGAGTCGATGTAAAAATCAAACAGACTGATCGGAAAGAAAGACGGTGCTAACTCTAGACCACTGGGGAAGATAACACCTAATGTTTAGTTTTATTACCCCAATGTGCATTACACGAACTACGATTTTAGTTATACTAGTCCATATGAAAATAGTATTGTTGTGAGTTGAAAAGAAGAGATAGATATGAAGCAAGATTATTTTGACGTAAAAGAAAATGAAATTTATTCCGATACGAAGGAATATATCTATGAATATAATTAATATACTTTTTTTTAATCTCAAATTGAAATATTTTTAATTGGATTGTGATTTTGTGATCTAATAATAAAATAAATGTCGTTCTAATTGTATGTTACTATATATTATCGAAATCTCACGTGATCTAATTGATCCAATCTAATACATTTAAATTTGATACTCCCTCTTGGGGCGTTCCAATAAAAATTTCCAACTTATATTTTTTGGACAATTTGTGTGGCTCACATTCATTTTAGTTTTTACTTACACACCTACAAGTATACAACTATACATTTTCCATTTGAAATAATTACATAAATATGATCAAAATAAAAATGGTTTACAAAAATATGACTAGTTACTAAAGTAGTAATGAAATCATAGTAATTCATGTTCAAGTTTTGAACCTGAGTTACCACAGCACTACATTGTAGTAATGAATAGTCATATTTGTGTAAACAAGTTTTATTTTAGTAATATTTTTGTAAAAAACCCTTTTCATTTTAATCTCACCTCCTTAATATGCGAGTCAAGTCAATATGAAAAGAACTTTATGAGACGAAGCGAGTATAATCTAATTTGGTCAAGTCTAATTTAAAATTGAGAGCCCGTTTTGTAACATGAAAATCAACTGTTTTGACTGATTCTGCTGAAATTTATGAAGTTCTGGCTGAAGTGACTGCATTGGCTGATTCTGTTGTTTTAAGAAAAAATTATTTTTAAAATATATTATATTAATAAAACAAAGAAAGAATTATATGTAAAAATAGGTAAAATGATCATCTACAGTACCTTCAGCCAATACAGCCAGAAAAGTAACTCCAACCTTACTTTTTCTATTTATTACACAATTTAGCGCGCGAAAGTAAAAATCACGTATTTGATGAAAAAGTTGGTTGGTAAATCTGATAAGCCGAATTTTTTTTGAGGAAGTGAGACCAATCTAATTAAAAACATCTTTAGCAAGTGTTTTAAATTTAAATTCCATTTTTGTTAAGGAATGCAGAAAAAAACTACGGCTCTTCGTGCGGTCAGAAACGCAGCCCACCACGTGGCCGCCTTCAATGTCTCTAACTCTCTATGATTGCTTTCAGGTAGGTCGTTAACAGATTTTTTTCGATCGCAGTCCGCAGAGGAGATTCCTAAGGAATCTTTCATTCCCCTCCAAGCAGATCATCTCTCCCTCAAAATCCATCCTTGATGTCACACACACATGTCAGCAAGATATCCTACACAGCTGACTGAAACTGAAACGTGTGAAGAAGACAAGGCAAGGCAGTATGAGATTTTTGAATTCTCAGTCCGTTTTCGTTCAACTTCAAAGCTCATGCTGCTCTGCTAAGCAGACACCGGTTTCAACATTTGCATACCTGTCTCAGTCGGCCTCAGCCGCACTCTCTGAGGCTTTTCGTCGAAAACGTCGTGGACAGAGAAAAATCTTATCTTCGATTGAGTCCCCGGAAATTAGAAGACCGGGGAAGTCAATTTCGACAAACTCGCGGTCGTCCCCGAGCTCTCTAGATGATCCTGTCTCGGACTTAGATTTGTTCCTTCATATAGTGCCTTTGAGGATGAAGAATTCGCTTGTTAGGCATGAAGAAATCGGGGAGCTAATTGAGATAGTCATGGATCTGGGTAGGAATCCGATCGCACGGTTTCCTTCCGGAGATTGGGTGATCTCTGATCAGCCTGTGAAGCTTGAGGATCTTCGCTACGCCATCTCGAAGGTCAGTGTTTTCAAACACTATTATTACATTTAAAGTTAAAATTTGAAAAAAACTTTTTTTAACAATAAGATGCACTCTCTCAGTCTTGGTTGGGCTCGTATTTTAGTTAAACTTTAAAGAAATTTCCTACCAAATAGGCTGAAAAAGTACACTTCCCTACAGAAAATCTGTTGTTGGCGCATGGCGCCTTGGCTGCGTCTTTTCTTGTATCTTTTTGCTGTAAAGTATATACTTTCCGTAGAAAAGTTCTTAAATAGACACATTATTTGTTGAAGGATCAAATTTGAAAGTGAGTAACGTTACAGAATTAATAGCTGTTGCAACCATAAGTTTGCAAATCCCCCAAATTCTTTTGACAAAATTAGAGAGAAATACACTTTAAAACAATATCATTTTCAAGTTGAATCTAATAGTTTAGTTTGATATTATGTACTCTCATAGTTGAAGGACACCACGTGGAGTAAAAATCATATACTGATATACTTGAGGAGTTGAGGTTCATGTAGAGTAGAGGTAAATGATAGCAAAGAAAGTGACAAAAGTTATGATACAACATAAAAACAACATGTTCAAATTTAAGCGGAAAGGTGGTAGTATAATTTGTTACTCCCTCCGTCCCACTATATTATGTAGTACTTATTACTCTTTTTCTGTTTGCCTTACTAAATTTTCTGATAATATGTGTGTGGTTTTAATCTATTCTTACTGTATTCATAGTTTACCAATTCAATATCACCCATATCAAACCAAGTTTAGTAATAATCAAACTATTTTTTGATTTGATCTGATTTTGTTTAGTTTGGTCTGTTTATATCTCATATGCGACTTAAATAATCATAAGTAAACAGGTTTTTCTTTAACCCTAAATAATACTTTCATTTGTGCCCAACAGTCATGTTTTACTCTTATTTGGAGGTATCATGTTATGTGTATGCTTGCTACTACTTTTACATACAAAGGTCAATGAATATCTTAAAAAATGTTCAACTCTATAGGTTGGTGATTTTTCTGATGACAATCGTTCGGGAATTGATAACACACTGCATCGCATAAGCGCTATACGTAACCGTAAAATGCAAATAATTGGCCTTACATGTCGAGTCGGTCGAGCTGTATCAGGAGGTGCTGAGATCATAAGAGACTTGATTGAAGAAGGAGGTTCCATATTAGTTATTGGGCCTCCAGGAGTTGGAAAGACTACGTTAATAAGGCAAGAACATTTTGATGGTTACTTTTTCTTAAATTGTACTCCGTAACTGTTATGCATCTCTTTAAAAATCTCTGCAGTCTTCTCATTTCACAAACCAACTATCTAAAGTATTATTGTTATTTTTCTTGTTAGGTTAGTTATTTTATAATGAAATCCTAAGTCCATTAAGTTCAAAGAAACCATTCGGTTCCAGAAAGCCTAAAAGAAGATCCCATTGGCTTCAAAATTGGTGTGTCATTACACGTATTTCAAGATTGGTCTATTCTAACAAGCCACCATTTGCTGAACGTATTAAGCCATTCAATGTCAACCAAATATTGAACTACAAACCAACATATAAAGTCTTAATTGCTTAATCTATGAGGCGAACTTTGTAGAACGGTTTCTGTATTAGCCATTAGGGTTGTAAACGAACCGAATTGAGTCAAATAATGAAATTTTGTATTTGTATTTGTTTAATTTGTTCGAATACGAATTCAAATATGAAACGAATATTGATTTCGATTTGTATTTGTATTTGTTTAACAATACGAATAGTTAACGAATCATATAAGAATATCGAATCGATTTGAGCATAGGTTAAATATTACTACCTCCGTCCCAAAATTAACTTCCCTTTCGGTTTACGATGCTTGACTGACGATAAAGCAACTCGATCCCTGCTCACACTCGGATTATTTTTAGTAAATAAAATTTACAAATTCAGAAACTACATTAAAACCGCTACAAAGCCTGATCAATAAAATTTAAATTTGATAAAAATTTGATATAAAAAGTAAAAGATTACGAGTGATTCAAGTTGACCAATGAATAGTGACTGAGAAGTTGTTTTTGGGACGGAGGGAGTAGTCAAATATCACTTTAAAATAACTTTTCTTACAATCCGTATTTTTTATGTAAATGCATGTTATGACTTAATATGTGTTTTTAGAGTTTAAATTTAATGGATCAATGCATTTTTAGATGGTGCACAATATACTAAAGTGAATTAATTTTATGATTAATAAATATAAATCTATTTCAAACCTTTTGAAATAAACACTAACACACACATATTAGAAATTATACTTATAATGTGTGAAATAAGTTAATAATTGTATATATCAAAGTCAAACAACTCTAATTTTATTCTTCAAATCGGATACATAATTATTTGTATTGTATTTGAAAGACATTTGAACCAAAAAAATGAATTGTATTCGTATTTATATTCTGGTTTATTACAAATGGGCTTGGAATCTGTATGTAAAAATGTGTAATAGGCTACACTCTGAGGGTATTGCTATCTTTTAAAAGTTATTATAGTGTTATTACTATTATTATTAATATTGATATTGATATTAATATTACCATTATTATTAATTGAATATATTTGATTACTATTCGAATCGAATGCACTTATATTCTTATTTGTATTTGATAACAACTCGAATCAAATTTAATATTCTTATTTGTATTTGAATTTTTTGAATTCAAATCGTCTTATACGAATTCGAATCGCGAATCGAGCACAAATTATTTGATTCATTTACAACCCTATTAGCCATAACAAACAATAATTGCTAATGGGGTTATATAATTGTAGAGAAATAGCTCGAATGTTGGCCGATGAACAAAAGAAACGTGTTGTTATAGTTGACACATCGAATGAGATTGGGGGTGATGGAGATGTTCCTCATTACGGGATTGGCCTTGCAAGAAGGATGCAGGTTCCAAATGTCAACTTGCAACACGATGTGAGTTTTCAATTTATGTCTTTTGCTTTGTGGAACGGTGGACCAATATTTAGCTGCTGAATAACTTTACTTAAATGTATTTATTTGGTTGAATAGATGGTAGTTTCATGAAAATCAGCACCCTTACTAAATGGGCTCTTACTCATCTGGTTATGTTCAAGCAGGTTATGATTGAGGCAGTGGAAAATCATATGCCTCAAGTTATTATAATTGATGAAATAGGAACAGAACATGAAGCATTGGCCGCCAGCACAATTGCTCAGAGAGGTGTACAGCTTGTTGGAACTGCACATGGAACCACAATAGAGAGCATTATGAAAAATCCCTCTTTACAGCTTCTAGTTGGTGGCATAGAGGTGCATCTCCTCTTTTCCTTGTTCACTTTGGGTTAATTACTTCTACCTCCTTCAAGGTTTGTTTAAATTTCAAAACCACCATCAAGTTTTCTCAAATTACATATAAGTCCCTTGACTAGCCAGTTATTTTGCAAATGATACGAAATGACGATAGGATGTAATGGTATTAGCAGAAATACTTTTTTTGGAATAATTGACTAAATTGCCCCCAAAGTTTGTCACAAAGATTCTTTCTGGGACAAAACGTTGAATATTTCATCCTAATTCCTGTTAAATGCACGCAAAACAACCCTTATTAATATCAATAATCAACTTAGTAACTTTCAGTGCTAAAAAGTTCATTTCTAGATGATTTAACTAATCAACGGGCTTATTTAATTGTTTTAAAAACCAAGAGGGATAATTGTTAATTTTACAAAACCCTTGGGGTGGAGGTAGGCTGTAGGGGTAGATGCTATTAATTAAGTCTTTAACTTTGCACCACTTGTTCTTTTTTTACTTTTAATTTGTTCTTCCTGTCTCCTAACTCCGGGTAAATATCAGATATCAATACCATCTGTCCCTGTTGTGCATCAAATTTTCTAATTTGATAACAGAGTGTTACTCTTGGTGATGAAGAAGCAAAGAAAAGAAAAGTGCAGAAAACAATTCTTGAGAGAAAAGGACCGCCTACATTTACCTGTGCCATTGAAATGATATCTAGAAGTGAGTATCGTGTTCACCATAGATTAGATGCAACTGTGGATGCCATTCTTGCAGGTAAATTATGAACTAACGGACTACGCCCGTCATTTTATTTTTATTTTTCATTGTATGCTTAGGGTCCGTTTGGAGCTCAAAAAATACTATGGAAAGTGTAGGAAAGACAATGGATAGGAAAATTAGAAGGAAAGATAACTTGTCAGAAAGTAAATAATATTCTCAAATTAATTAATAAAACTAATTTAGATCATTATTCAAACTCTCTTTTTTATATGGTGTATAAAGACCAAGAAGTCTATATATGTGAGGAAAAATTAAAAATTTAAGCATAATTTATTTTCCTTTTGCATTTTCTAATGTAATATCAATCATAAGAAATTACTTCCCAGCCTTAGCATTTTCATGGATCCAAACGTACCCTTTACGTAATTTGGATGTGGGTTGTGCTTTGTAAGATTATAATGACTGGTGAGTTGATTCCTTTCTGGACCTAGGAAAATCTCCAATCTTTGAAATTCGTCAGGTGGAAACAGAGGTGAATACATCAATGAAGTCTTATTCAACTGATATATCTGAACGGACCAACAGCCCAGTTGACAAAGAAGATAGCAGTATAGTTCATAAAGTGGACAGAGGTTATTATCTGCACTTTCAGAATGAAGACAAAGATGTTAATTCGGAGGCCAATGATGATGACGAAGAAGATCATCCCAAGTTCAAGAAGTTGGCTACAAACGGAACTCTTTGCAAGCGGACCTCACCTCTGTATGTATATACCTACAAGGTAAATATCACTCCCTCCGTCTCTCTTTGTTCATTCTTATTTTATTGTTCATCCCTAAATGGTCTCTCTCTTCCTTTTATGAAATGAATTCGTGGTTGATATCGTTTTTCTCTCTAAACAAGTTTCAACAATTTAACCCCACAGTTTCTACTTTATTAAAAACCATACAAATTCAAACTAGAAGATATAAGGATGGAGTAGTATGTATTTTTGTAGGTTAATTTATAATATATGGCTAAGGTTCAACTTTCATCATTTTGTTACTGGCTTGGCCAAAAGAAAGTGAACTGAAAAATAATGAAAGCTAAGAATAAGATGAACTAATCGCCCTTGGCAGAGTATGGCTCTTTCTTTATGTAGGTAGAGAAGAAATTTTGGTGGATATCCTCGCGGAACACACAAATGAATGAACTCCAAAAAAATCAATATTATAAATGAATAGGAAACTTCTATTTATACTAGCTCCAAAAGTCACGGTGAGAAAGTTTTAGGGTCCTAATATATTACATTAGGAACTTAGCTAAATTCGAGGTCTTTCTCAGAATACTAGCTAAATTCACTCTTTTTTGCCTACAAAGAAGTCGAATTGGTTTAGTATACAGATTTGCAAGTCTCTGTGGATGAAACTTTGTAATCTTACTGGTTCCCTCTCCCTCTTATTTTTGCTTTGTTCAGTAGAGGTCAATTCTGCGGATATATCAGTTTTGTGCAATTCGGGAGTCCTAGTAGAGAAGAAGAGGGACGATGGGATTAGGGAAATGGAAAAGAAAGAGGCGGGGAGTCCCGGGACGAAAGAAAATGATAAAGAAATAAGGGCAATTTTGGAAATTTCATACTCATTAATCTTTGTGCCCCAAAAAAATGGGAACATCAAATTAGGACGGAGGGAGTACTAATTACTATGTAGTAATAAGAAACTAATAATAATAAAAGTTCTCCTGAACCCCAGCGAACAGCACTAGGCCACCCACATCATCTCTATGATCCATATTTTGGTAATAAAATGCAAGTGTGTTATTTTGTTGTGTGTATTTATTAGATTGATCTGCTTTTAGAAAATGGTATATAATGTATCTGGTATGGCTAAATGTTAGAGATATTGAATCTCACTTCTCTGTGGCTGTCTTCCAGATTCAGGAAGCTGATTTAATAGAAGTAGCAACTGCTATGGGGCTTGAAGATGAAATAGATACAACTAATGATGTAGGTGCTGCAGACGCCATACTGGTTTCGAGTGCAGAGATGAAACAGAACCCTTGGATCCGCAGTGTTGCCAAATTTTACCAAGTTTCTGTTTTTGTCATTAAGGTGCCCCTCTTTTCCTCGTACTTTTTTTCTTCTACTTCTTTTTGTTGTTTCTTCACGACGTTGGTTCATTACAGTCAAATACAATGGCACAAATGGTCAAGGCGGTCCGTATGATTCTTTGTCAATGTTCAAATCAATCACTTAAAAGTCCCTTTGGTATTCAAATTGAAGATGATGCACCAAAAAGAAAACCAAGTCTGGAGGAAATTGATGCCTTAGAGGTGTGGTGCCTCTTTAACCGTTCACCATTTATCATATTATAAATTAAAAAATATTCGTCTTATGGTTTCATGGCTATTAGGTATTTCGGTCATATTTACTTCACATCATCGACTCATTCCCTATTTCCCTTCCCTTCCATTTTAGCGCATGCTGTTGATTTTTTGTTAGTTTTGGTCATTCCAGTTATATCTGCACAGTTTTGTGTTGAATTTTTGCCGGATAAGTTGTTAGAAAGACTGAGTGTAGCAAGAAAGAGAATATGATCTAATAATTGTGGAACTAAAAGTCGAGTAATTTCTTTTATTTACTACCAATGTAAACCATTTCATTTGATTTTACACTGTTGGTGCTTAGGATTTAGTCAAAAAATAGTGTATAAAATAGAATACTACCTTCATTCCTTAAAATTTTGCCGCTTGCTATTTACTAAGATTGAGGATAATGTTTAACCATACCTGAGATCCTTATATTATAATAATAATAATAATAATAATAATAATTATTATTATTATTATTTAAATATACATATTTAGAAACTGCACTAAATGTTCTATGGATGCGTGAAACCAAAAGTTGACCACATGAATTATAAACTGAGAAAGTTTAGTATATGATTTTCAGATTTTGTATAATTTTGTTGTCTCAACATATATAGGAAGTCCGGCTTGTGATCGAGTACATAGTGATACCTGGTGGAGAGGCGGTGGAGCTTCTACCGAGGCGTTCTGAGATAGCAGCCAAGCAAGTTAAGCTGGTTCAGAGTTACCAATTGGCTGTAGAAAATTCAGGTACAGAATTGAATCCCAGGCTGCAAATCCTTCCTCAAAGACTAAACAAGGCTTCTATGAAGCCACTCTAAACCTCAATTATAGTCTGAAATAACTTCCGTATCATTCATTCAATTGGTGGCTATGGAGGACGGGGTACTGGAGCTGTTGCTGCTCGGCCTCCACTATTGTGATAATTCAAAATGGTCTCATAGATCAATGTCAACATGCAGTTATGTAAATGTGTACCAAATTTGTGTAAAAGCTTTTATTATTTAATGCATTCCTAGATCATTCACTGGTTTTTTAGTTACCAAATTACCAGGATAAATCAAAGGCCGTTTGATGAGGTTAAGTTTGGCTTAAGTAGCCGTAGAAGTTTTTTTTTTTTGAACATTTTTCTAAACCTATTATAGTATCTGGTCTTGTTAATGCCAACATCCTTGATTGGGATGAGACTCGAACCTGTGACCTCCTCTTTGGGAGATCTGATGCCATCAAACCACAAGGTACTTGCCGTATTGCTAGTAGAGTACAGAGAAGAGGAGGTAGGCATTGGAGATAGTGGTGGGCCCGGTTCGGGCTACCCGGCCTGGACCGCTACTGTGCGGGCCCGGGACCGGCCCGGTCTGGCGGTCTGGGATCGGGTGGTGACCTGAACCGGTGGGATAGCGGGAGGCGGGCACGGGTAGGGCAAATGGGGACCCGGTCGGGCCTAGTTCGGGCCCAATTCCTTTTTTTGTTTTTTCATTATTTTTGGGTTTCCACCGGATTGGCTGGGTGTTTTGGGGGTTGGGGTTGGGGGTGAGGGATAGTTAGGAAAGTAAAAAAAAAAATACATTCGACCCGGCCCGGGCCCGGGCCCGACCTGGCCCGGGTCTATACCTAATTGGAGAGAGCTTATACATACGGTATATTACTACGGGCATTCTCTAGTGTATTAAAACTGCAAGAGGTATGTAGATTCAGTGAGAGAAAAACAGATGATAATATAAAAAAAATGGGCCATTCCCTCCATTTTCATGTACTTCGTAATTCGTATAACATAAATACATAATACTCTTATAGTCTAATAGTCTTATAATGATATTTTGGAGTACATATGTACACTCCCAGTAGGATGTCTAAAAGTAAGAATTATTCGAATTTCTCCTAATTTTAATAAGTGTAAGACCTTTTCCCCTCGCCCAACTGACTTAGAAAGAAAGAGTAGTGACCAAATAATTGAATAAAGAGGGAGTATATATTGTAATGGGAAGATCAAATTTTTCTATAAAAACACCTGATCGTAGCGCGAGTTGTAGATTAAACTTGTTGCTCATTTGAGATTGAATGATTGACTCACTCTATGGCGAATACAAAAATTTTGTTCTTTTAAAGTTTCGATAGAATTATCAATGCTTGCAAATAAAATCTAGTTTTTTATTTGGTAATATTAACTTTTTTCTTTTCTTGTCCATACACTTTGATAGAATATATGAGCTCGGACATATGGTCATGTGACTATTGGACTTTGGGGGCATGTACATCCAACATACGTAGTACGGAGTATATCATTTATATACAACTTAGTTTATAACTAAGCTTTTATATCATTTACGAAGTATTAGTTATGTCATATAATTGTGCTTATCAGACATTCAGACCCATAGGCCATATCAAAAGTCTGATCCACATTTTTTTATATATACATACCCACTTATAAACGAAATTCAAGTCTAGTCTGGTCTGGTCTGGGACTGAAAACAGTCCAAAAGAAAACATCCTTAGAAGCCTGTGAAAACCTTAACTCATATACACATATTCAATCCTACATTAATCTTCTTAAGCACACTCCGTATGTGTTAAGAAAAATTATATACAGCCACATCCTCGATAATTTTTTTTGACGTAGTCTCATAGTCATATAGTGCAATTATATTAAGCACACTCCGTATGTGTTGAGTAATGAGACAATGAGTACTCTACTAGATTTAATGCAATTATTATGCAAAGGTACAAAAAAACTGGGAGTATCAACATATTTTAGTTCTGCTCGTATATTCTTTTAATTCACGTCTAATCTTGGTTGGGCTATAGGTTCTCTAAGAATAGGTGCTTAGGGATATCTTTTCGTTTTTTTTATCGTCAAAACGGGTTTAAATGAAAATCACAACATTTAGAAAGACGCTAAAATTGTGAAATAATGGGAAAGAGGTACTCCAATAGGAGTCCCGACAGATATATTTATAATAGAAGAGTTGCCAAAATACAAAATATTCCTAAATAGATATAAGACAGATTCCTAAATATATATTAGGCAGATTCCTAAATATATTAGTCTGTTACACCCCCTCAAACTGTGCGGGAGATACAACGCGCAGGTTGTCTTTTAAAAAATGAAATTGCAAACTAAAAAAAAATTCTTAGTAAATGTACCCGTGAGCGGAAGATTAGAAGGCACATCTTTGACAATAAGATCTCCATGAGATTATGTGTCTGCAGCAGCAAGCGGCGAACTCAACAACGCGCTTGAAGCAAGCACCGTGGTCAGCGACGCAGAAAAGGTGGGCTACGCGGACATAGGCAGCAGCAGGCGGCGAACTCAACGGCACGCTGGAAGCAAGCACCGTGTTCAGCGACGCGAAGGAGGTGATCTGCGCCATATTAGCCGCACTCATCTTCAAAGGATCGGAGACTATCGTAAATGTGGCGGCAATCAACCCCGAGGCGGCGACGGCGGCTATAATAAGGTTCATGGGAACCGAAAAAAAGAAAAAAAAATTGTATCTACAAACCTAGAGCTCTTGATACCATGTGAAATAATGGGAAAGAGGTACTCCAATAGGAGTCCCGACAGATATATTCATAATAGAAGAGTTGCCAAAATACAAAATATTCCTAAATAGATATAAGGCAGATTCCTAAATATATATTAGGCAGATTCCTAAATATATTAGTCTATTAAAAATAACAAAAGCACCACAAGCAATCATCCGCCCTTGGGCCAGACTCTGAGTTAATCACCTTTGACAAAGCAATATAACTCGTTGATCCGAAATTGGGCATAATTGAGCTAATAATGGTTACTGCAGAACTCTCATCCCCAAATCTAATGCAAGAGTCTTACAATAATAAAAATAACCAACAGAAAAGTAAACAGTCTAATCTTGGAAAATAAATCGCAAGAAAAAAGTAAAATTAAAAAGATGCTTCCAAACCCTAGATTCTTCGGCACTCCATGGCGGCGGTTCAGGAGGGGGACACTTCAGCAGTACTGTAGATTCTGCCTTATCATGTCCCTTCTTCATCCTGTTCTCTACCAAGTCTCCTCTGTAGAGATTATAATTGTCCCCTCCTAAGGCCATCCACTTATATTGGTCCAGCACTTCCTCCTGGCTTCTGCGTTTCCGAAACCAGCCCTCGAATCTGCGCCCCACCGCCACGTTCTTCATCCCTGCGTCGCAAGCGCTGCTACACCGAGACGGAAGCGACGAGAAAACTGATACTACACTAGAGCCTAGCCAAACTCTAGAGAGAAAATTAATTCTCGTAAACAGCCGAGAAAAACACCAGAACCCACCTTCGATCCTTCGTCCCAGCCTTGCTGCTACGATGGAGGCGACCGAATTGGGGAAAGACGGAGCTACACTAGGAGGCGGCAAAGCCGAACACTAGAGAGAAGTTTTATATCTTATCGTTTATAAAATGTGTAATTAAACTTTTTTTGAAAGATTAATCAATCATACAAAATATAGAATGAGTGATGAGTACAATTTAGTGTCTAATTATTTTAGAATGTTACCCCAATGCAGTAAAACATAGAATCGTCCATACCTTAAGTTGTCCTCCTAATTGAGCATGGATTTGCTTTAGTACTTGTAACGTAATTCTGATGGTTTAGAACAACGCCCGTCTAGCTCAGTTGGTAGAGCGCAAGGCTCTTAACCTTGTGGTCGTGGGTTCGAGCCCCATGGTGGGCGTAGTTGTTTTGTTTTGTATCTCGTACAGTATTTAGCTATTAATTGCCAACAGAACCTTTAAAATTTTTAAAGTGTCATCTAGGCGCTCCGACTAATTGATTTGTCATTTAACTGAATTAGTCAGCCGCTTATAACGTCTAGTTGCCCGCCTAGAGTGTCTAATCGGACACCTAGGCCGTCTAGATTCGCTGAACATTACTGCACTTTTTATAATTTTAATTTTCTAAGTGATATATGTATTTTAGCTCTAACAATGAATATAAAGAAATAAAGTTGTAAATTAAGATAAAACTATATAGGTTGTATACATACCTAAATTTTATCATTATTTATATGTATAACATAATGAAGTTAACTTCACTCTCATGTTTATCATCAATATTTAATAAGAAAATTGTCATTTTAGTTCGTGTACTATCACGAAAAAGTCAATTGTGTCTTTATACTTAAAAATCAATTAAATCTTTGAATTTTGAAAAAAAAAAACTTTCAATTGGCTCAATTATCATGTTATAAGCCATGTCAGCAGGTCACCCCGCTGACGTTATGCACATGCGGCGCTTCAGGTGTGCGCCACGTAAGCAAAGTCGTTGTTGACTGACACATGTGTGCCACGTCAGCGGGTGACCTGTTGATGTGATGAGTAACCTACCAATTGACTCGATTGAACATTTTTCAAAATTCAGGGATTAGATTGATTTCTTTTAAAGTCCGAGGATCAAATTGATTTTTTCATAATAGAACGAGGACCAAATTGACAATATGAATTTAAAAAAAAAAACAAAAAAAAAACGAATATAATGAAATATGGAAAAATGTCTGTTAAGGAATCCAATTCTCGCAAAAAATGTCATTTCTGTGTACTGTCATTGGGATAGAAGGAATCCAGATCACAGGGTTAAGGTTTTGAATCAGGCAGTACACTGCTCACGGCAGTGATAGTAGCCCCGTTGTCCACAATCACCGTCGATAATTGTTTGTATTATTATGGAATGAACTAATACTTCCTTGCCCCAAATTTAAAAGCATCTCCAATGCTAAAACGTTAACGGTGCATACGTGTCATGAGAAATAACCAATTAAAAAATAATAAATACAATATCTCTCTCCTTATTTGAAGGATCTTACATCATTTTGGTAAGTTTTTCTTCACAATGTCAAGCACAATGTCTAGATGTAGACATTGTGATAAACATTGCAGACAAAAACTTACCATAAACACATAAGACCGTGGAAAGAAGGAGAGAGATTGTATTTATTGTTTTTTAATTGGTTATTTCCCATGCCACGTATGCACGGTTGACATTTTATCATTGGAGATGCTCTAAATTTGAACGGCGATAAATTAAAATCATTTCTATGGATATTCAAATCAGTTGTGGTAAATAAAATTTACCATATTCGAAAACTATATTGAAAGTTTTATAAAGTCCCAAAATTCAAATATAATAAATAGTTGATATGTTCAATAAGTAGATAAAGTGAACCGTATTAACCAAAGAAAGTTGACTTTGTAGATTATTTTGGGATAGTTGGAGTAAATTTAAACTGAATGTTGTGACAAATCTAACCTAAAATTACTTTCATTATGATTAATCAAAATCAGTTTGAAACACTTCAATTATGAATTATTGAAAGATCAAATGCCGATCACTTTACAGTTCACTCTACTTAAACTGGAAAGTGAATGTTGGGAAAAAGCTTTTTTTACAGTGGGAAAAAATCTCCTGGATAAGTCAACCTTTTGACTTCGGGCATCAACCTATAACACAATACTTACCTCTTACCGCAAGAAATTATATCGATCAATGTGTAGGATAATGTACGATTAATTAATACATACGTAGTATACGACTATACGAGTCGAAAAATGTTTTCTTACATAAAAACATTATTACAAAAATGTTTTCTCTCATACAAAAGTATAATTAACAGAAATTAGATAGAGAAAATACATTATGAACACTTAACAAAAATGTTGTAAAAAAGAAAAAAACAATGTAAATAATTATGGTGACTTTCTAATCATGAATATATAGTTAAAATATAATTAATTTGTTTATATTTAAACACTATCTTTTTTTTGAATGGAAAAAGGTTTATATTAAGATCACGAAAACACTCTCATCATAACATACACATTCAATTCAATCACAAGTTCTACGATTGGACATGGAGTCATTTGCTCTCAAATAAGTGCAATAGTTCGCTAACCTCAATACGGCAACTTTAAGCCTATACTGAGCTCTACGATTGGACATGGAATCATTTGCTCTCAAATATATAAGTGCAATGGTTCACTAACCTCAAAACGGCAACTTTAAGCCTATAGTGACCATAACTGATGTTCCTATCACCTAAGCCACCAATAAACTCCCCGCCTCCTATTAACAACCTTAACAAAAGAGGAAGTAAATAAAAATGTAGGGATAAATGATGGATCATCAAATTACCCGGCTTTCTATCTTTTCCTATTCCACCCGATGACACTTTTGTTCTGCCACTAGTGTCCTTTCCACCCGCTTTCTGTAATTCTGGGTTCACGTGCATAACAAAAAGTTCTAGCAATTAGCTTCCCATAGAAGGATGTCTCACCTATTTCCATTTAAGTCTTTCTCTGTTAGGGATATGCCCATATTTGGATCATTGTTAGTGCCATGTTTCCTCCCCTTTTCAAACACTAACCACATCCCCCACACTGCTCGTCCTCAACTATGGGCCATAAGGCTTGGTTTTCTTTGAGCCTCAAACCCATCCAAGACCTAGTAGTCAACTCTTGTTCCCATGATCAATTGTACCACACGAGAAACAAAAATAGAGGAATTTTTCATATAAAATGGACTCACATCGAGTACTTGTCCTTTTTTTTATCTTCATGTTCTTTTCAAGGGGTGTTCCGACATTAAGACATACACGAATTCTCAGGCAACCCCTCCATAAATGGTGGACTTGAATCCGGGACTCCGAAAAATAGTGAGGTACTTTCAAGGGGAAGTCATTTTAGAGCACACGATGCATATCAGTTTCACGGTAAAATGTAAATAAATGCCAATTGTCAATAACCTCTGTGATGGAAACACCTTTGCTAAAACAAGATTCTTTGTTGAAAGTAAACCCTACGTAAGGGTGAGATGGCCGCTATTCTTTCCTTGCCGGATATTATAAATTGAAGATTGTTATCTATATTTAAACAATCTGATTATAGAAAAAATAATTTTTCATTACCATCAATAACTTTTTCAATATAATATGTAAAATGTAAATACCAATATGCAGTAGTTTATTAATTGAGATTTTTTTCAAATATATCACTAAAATAAAACTTATTTACATAGATATGATTAATAGTTACTACGATGTGGTGTCATGATAACTTAAGATTAAAAGGTGAACATAAGTTACTATGATTTTATTACTACTCTAGTCACTAGTCACATTTTTGTAAACCATCTTGATTCTAGTCATATATATGTAATTATTTCTTATTCATTATGTAGTATTATAAACAGATATATGGGCTCATTTGGTATGATATAAAGTAGACTCTTTGCATGCAAAGTTTAGGAACATAATCACTTTATACCATTTATTTCAATTATTTGATATAAATTGTGTATTTTCTATTGTATTTTCATGCAAAAAACAAGGGGCAATAATTATGGAAATGTGGGGGGATAATTCATTGGATAAGAAATTTGAACGTGGATCGGGCCTAACTAAATCAATGGATGGTGTTAACCGTCCTATTGAAGAAAATAGCAGGCAAAATGAAGATACGATGAAGCAAGATATGTTTGAAAACATTCAGACTTGGGAGGATCGTGACAATTCCAGTTGCAGTATATGCTACTTTTTAAACATTTTACAGAGTACCATATGAAATAGGGAAAAGTATGCAAAAGGTACTTGTGGTTGAGCCCGCTTTCAGATAGGGTCATGTGTTTCATTCTTTACCAAAGTGGTTCATGTGTTTGAATTCCATTATCACAAAAGGGTCACGCCGTTAAAAACGTCTGAAAAAGATCGTTAAAAGCAACTCCGGTTTTCAAAAGTGCCCAAAAAATTAAAAGAAAAATACCGGAAGGTGCGCCTCAATAAGACAACCGATGGGCCATCTTTCTTTTTTATTTTCAGCACCCTTGTCACGAAAAGTGATATTATTGAAATCATTTTTAAAAAATAATTCAAACAAATCGGAGTTACGTTTAAGGGTGTTTTCAGATGTTTTAACGACATGACCCTCTTGTGATAACGAAATTAAAACACATTAACCACTTTGATAAAGAATGAAACACATGACCCTATCTGAAAACGGGTCCAACCACAAGTACCTTTTTTGTGTTTTTCCCTATGAAATATTTACATATGGGAGGGTGCTAAACTACTTTACATGGTAAACATAAAGTACCTGATTTAAACTTACAATCTGACCCTAACTTTGACGAAAACTTAAGCTAATTTGCTCTCCAATATAACAATAGCAAATCATAGACCAATTGCATATTCCGACAGATGAGCTTCTAGTTTCTTTTTTAATTTAATGGCATGAATTATTTTGAGATGTTTTTGAGTGGGTAGAAATTAAGGTTGTGGGATTTAGTTTTGAATGGGATTATTTTGTTTATAAGTTTCAATTTTAGTTGATACTGGTGAATGTGTTGGATATTGTGTTGATGATCAAAGGTTGAGAGGACAATGTATGTAGTCCTTTTCTAAGAACTTTGCATCACAATTATTTTTCGAACAAACAATTTGAGGAGTTCATGTGTAATTTTAAAGTAGATTACTAACATAACTAAACAATGTAATTTTATTTTACATGCAAAGTAATTACAACCCCAAACTTTACTTGTAATCATTTCGTGCATAAAAATTAATGTGTACGCTATCAAACACGATCTATAAGTTTATCATGTATGAAATAGTAGTTAAGAGTATGTATTAAATAGAATTCATTGTCACTATATGTTCAATTAAATGGAAACACTACTCAAGAGTATAACATTAAATACTACCATACATATTAATCGGTTAAATTATGAAATTATGAAACAACATATAGGTATCTAGGTTGTCATAGTAATTAAATGTCACATCAATCCCATTTTGCATGCCGATTTTTTGACCGCTAGTGGGTGGGTTGCATCTTACTATAGTTTCCAATCACGTTTTGAAATATGAGTGATAGAAGATTAGGGGGTGTTATCATCAAGGGTGGCAGAATGTAGACCTTGCACACGAATGGAAATGTTTGGGAACAATGAAAATGGCCTTTTCTGAAAGGCCAGCCACTCAGTTTAAAAATAATTATCTTTTTTTGTTTGTTAAGACTCTTAACAAATTTATTGAACACATAAAAAAACTATTGTTGAGATTTGGGTAGAAAAGTGGTCCAAGATAAAAATTGGTACCTCATGAATTCAAGCAAAAAATAGCCAATAGTGCTTTTTTAGATTCATACGCAAGACTCTCACGAACAAAAGTTTAAATAAGGTACGTACATACTCACCTAACTCATACCAAGTAATATATAGTTCTAAGCCTAATTAAAAAAATAATTCTAAAAGACATTAAGTGATGGTGTGAAGACGTGAATACGCAATGCGGCAAGGACATGCTACACATGATATGTGTGTACGGAAAAGATATCAATTCAATAGTTGATAATCTAAGGCATGAGAGAGAATATAGGAATATCTTCAATGCATCAATATGCACACGTGATGTGAGAGAGAAAAACATCTAAACATAAATCAATGCCATTTTTCTCTATTTCTTTCCACAATTTTATATATTTGTGATAAGTTTATGTCAACATTGTCAACGATAATATCTATTGCCTACATCTAAATGCACTTCTTGACATTGTGGACAAAAAGTTACAAAAAACACTTACTAGCGTTTAAGGAAAGAGATATTTTGCTTAGAATATTTATTTGTCTATCTCCTTCATGCCACATATGCATCATGCACATTGTGAAATTGGAGACACTCTAAATATAGACACAAAAAGAGAAACATATATGGGCGTGGAAAGGCGAAAGATTCTTAAATATTTGTATATCATGAACTACCTTGTTAAAAATATACATATATAAACATGCTATTTATGATATAGTAAAAGGTAAGACTATATTCCGCTTCTCTTAATTTTTTACCTTCAAACATCATATATTCATGGAAGGAATTAAAAATGTGCTCAAAGCAATATATATTCATGAATATTTATTGCTTTTGTTTATATACCGTTAATAAAAACGTCTTTTCATGCCTAGATATCACATGGTATAAATGAAACATCTACTTATTTGATCATATACAGAGACATATACATGTATGTATATGTGTGCTCGCGTGTATGTGGATTTTTAAAACAGCTTAACCAGTGCATTTTTTAAAAAGAAGAAACTTCATATATTAATTCAAATAATCATTCACCAACTGGCTCGAAATACAAGGCAAAAAAACATCAAAAGAACCACTACCCGCATTGAATAATGCGGCCCTAGCAAGCTTGTGGGCCACATAATTTGCGGATCGTATACAGAAATGGACAACAAACCTAGCATCTTTCTGAAGAATGTGTCTAATATCATCAATTATAGTATCTAAATAAGAAAATCCCGAGCTTTCCTCCAACCTTGTCATGATCAGTTGTTTGCATCTATCTCTAACACAATCTGATTCCATCCTTGATTCCTTGCCCATATGAGTGCTGCTCGAACACCAAGTGCCTCTGGAATGCTTGTCGACCAGTCCACCGTTTGAGATTCCCACCCACCTCGAATAAACTCGCTACTGTGGTCTCTATGAACATTGATCTTGATGGTTCCAGCGATCCGTTTGGTCCAACGGGTCTCAACTACCGTTGTTGCTCTACTTGTCCCCACGAAGTCCTGTTCAGCCCGCCATCCTAGAAGTACAGAAACTCCCATATTTATCACTTGTAAAGCATTAAAACACTGATTATTTCATACCATCTCGTTACGTTCCTTCCATATGCCCCACAGGAGAGCAATAAATGTGCATAGATTCTCCACTGTCAAAGTACTGAACAGTTTCTCCACCCCCTCCTGCCAAGAAGACGCAGGCCGTGAGAAGCCAAGCCCAAAATTTTCCCAAATTGCAGCTACAACCTAACAATCCTTAAAAAGATGAGTCACAATCTCGTCTTCCTCGTTACATAGCTTACAACCACCCAATATCTCCACCTTCCGTTTTCTCAGCTCATCTATTGTTGGAAGAATATTTGCCATCACCTGCCAAAAGAAATGTTGCTTGACTGGTGCATGTAATTTAACATAGAATTTTTAAAAGTAAATTTAGAGATAAAATAAGTAAAATACTAAAACATAACAAATGGATGAGAAAACAATAATAAGAACATCTCCAGTAGAGATATGAATTCGACGTCATAAAAAAGCACACTTGATCTATATAAACAGTCCATGAAGCTAATGTGGACGCACAAACTATTACATTCGTATTTCATCTCCAATGGAGACCATTTTTCTTTTATTCTCTAAACAAAACATTTAATTTAATTAGTATTCATACTCAAAGCATTATATATACTTCGTATGTAGTTTGTTTTTCATATACGTAGTATATAATATACTACATATATTATATATAATATACTCGCTCGTCCCATAATATAGAATTGAAAGTATTGATTAAAAAAACATTTTTCATGATTGGAGCCAAAAAAGATTGAAATTAAAAAAAATAGAAAAAAGAAGAGGTGGCGGCTATGATTTCCCCATTGACGCTATGGACTACTCTCTTATATGCACGTCTTCAAATATTAGAGTTCTTTTTTGTAATAATCCATCAAAAATTCGCATTTGATAATAAACATTGGCGCTAAAGTAGGTATGTGTAAAGATAAAAGTTAGAAACAATGATGCATATATAACTAAAATGAAGGTAGATGATCCTATAATGTTCATAACTGAGCCAACACTGGATAAAGCGAGCTTCCCATCACCCAATCCTAATGCAAGAGTCTTACAACAATAAAAATAGTCAATGGGAACATAAAAAGTCCGATTATGAAAAATAAATAGCAAGTTAACAATAAAATTAAAATGTTGCTTCATCTTCAAGAGTACAATTTCCACTCGTGCTCCCGACCAGCAGACATACTTCATATATTCCGGTGGGTCTGGATTTCAGGACCCTCCGCCTTCTCGTTTTTTGGATTCTCCCGAGCCATGCTATCTCCATTTGGATCCTCCTGTTCCTGCTCCTCCCAGAGCCTTCTGCGCTTCTGCTCTCTCGGCATCTCCTCAGTGCTCACTAAGTCTCCTTCCTTAGTTGTGCTCTTGCCTAGATCCACCGTAGTCACAATCCATCCTTGCCCTCCTGCTTCCACTCCGCCTTGAAAAACACTTTTATGTTGCTTCCACATTCCTGTGCTAGTCGTGCCTTCAACTAGCTACTTGTTCGCTCCTGTAGGACTAGTCTCCCCCCTCCCCAACTCTAAGTTCCACCCCGTAAGTTTTCCCTAACACCATATTATCCCTCTCATATGTCAAAGGACAAAATTTATCAGAATGGCCAATGACCCCACAAATAAAGTAAAAGTTGGGGAGGTGTTCGTACTTGAAATCTACCCAGTTTCCTAAGAGTTGTTTCCCTTTTCAGGGGTTTTCCAAAATCCGTACAAATCCTAATCTGCATCCTACTTTCTATCAAATTGGCTCTCAGCCTCATTTAGGCTAACCTTAAGAGGAATATCCCCTGGCCTCACTTCCTTGAGAATCAACAAATTCCTTTCAAATAACCACATGCCACTTTCTAATACACGTCTCATGTCCACAATGTGGTAAAAATGAATCGATACTTCTTTTCGTCAATTTCTTTTATTCAAACCCCTTTTCCTTGACGCCAAAGTGCGGCCATGAGATCCTTGAAAATCTGAAATTTGATCTTCCGATCAGTGAGCAGGTTGCCAACCACCAGGAATATCGCCCGCCGTTAGTCCGCCTCTTCCTCTCCGACTTCATCATCATCGAAATTCAGTTCCTCTCTGTCCCCTCCCATAGTCATATTGTTGTACTGATTAACAATATCCTCCATTGAACAGCTTTTCTTGTTAAATCAAATCGAGACCCCCCTCCCCGCTTCACACCCTTTACTTTGCTCGGAATCGCTCTGCATCCGGGTCTTGCTACGCAAATAAACAATCCGACACACTACCACCTTTTTGCTCGACCGAGGCCCAAACCGCCGAGCCGCTACCATCAAAACTCACTTGC
Source organism: Cuscuta epithymum (assembly GCA_945859915.1). NCBI lineage: Eukaryota > Viridiplantae > Streptophyta > Magnoliopsida > Solanales > Convolvulaceae > Cuscuta > Cuscuta epithymum. The sequence continues at coordinate 2,915,152 of CAMAPF010000006.1, forward strand.
GCCGCTCTTCGTCAAAGATGACAACGGGAAAAACGCAAACCCTAGAGAGGGAGACGATCGCCGTTACACGAAAATCTAGTTTTCTTTAAAATCATAAAATTAATTTAAGACTTCTACGGAGTATGTTTCTTGTTAATATCATGTTTTTTAATAAATCATGTTATTAAATATTTTTTAATAAATGAACTCTGGACATAAGATTTTTTTTTGTGTAGACATAAGATTAATACAAGGGGAGACGTTGTACAAAAAGGGAATTTGCCGTGATAAACTAGAACATATTGAGTTTCCCTAAATATGACTACCCATGTTTTTAGATATTCGTATGACTAAAAAGTAAAAATAAAAAGAAAAGTTCGTTCATATAAAAATGCTTAATGACCAAATTACTCTTATTTAAAAAATGTGCATTTTACACTATTTTCGTCCAATTAAAAATACTACAGTTACTGCACGACATTGTTGTACATTTGGTAAGAATTGCTAAATGTGCCACCAACATTAGTTCTCTTCTCATCCACATTAGGAATTTATTTGTAGTTCTTTATTTTTTATTATTTATTTTAAAATGTAATAACTTTAAATTAGTATTTTACGTCCACAAAAATATATTACATTCTGTGTCGTCATTATTGCCCTATTTCCTTCGATTTGCTGCACAAGAAAAATCATCAATGCATTCATTCACTGCTCATGTACAACACTATCTCATGTCATGCTAATTGCTCATATTCAACACTATATATTGTCATTTTCAGTGTCTATGTTCAATGCCCATGTTCACAAACCCAAAATCACAAACCCTAATTTCATTAATAATAATAATAATAATAACAATAACAATAATAATAATAATAATAATAATAATAATAATAATAATAATAATAATAATAATAATAATAATAATAATAATAATAATAATAATAATAATAATAATAATAATAATAATAATAATAATAATAATAATAATAATAATAATAATAATAATAATAATAATAATAATAATAATAATAATAATAATAATAATAATAATAATAATAATAATAATAATAATAATAATAATAATAATAATAATAATAATAATAATAATAATAATAATAATAATAATAATAATAATAATAATAATAATAATAATAATAATAATAATAATAATAATAATAATAATAATAATAATAATAATAATAATAATAATAATAATAATAATAATAATAATAATAATAATAATAATAATAATAATAATAATAATAATAATAATAATAATAATAATAATAATAATAATAATAATAATAATAATAATAATAATAATAATAATAATAATAATAATAATAATAATAATAATAATAATAATAATAATAATAATAATAATAATAATAATAATAATAATAATAATAATAATAATAATAATAATAATAATAATAATAATAATAATAATAAGGTGTCACCTTGGCAGCGGCGCGGCATGGAGGCAGCGGGCGCGGATGCCGCTGCGACAGGCTTATGACCATGTATGTTAGAAAATGAATAGGAAGTTAAAGTTTCATAATGGCCATGTTTGGTAAATGGCGTTTCAGCCAATTTTTGGCGGGTTTGACCAAATTTAGAGTTTTCTATCTGTCAAAACGCTAGACTTAGGTGTTTGGTAGATGGCCTTCTCATCCGGCGTTTTCACCTGAACTGCTAAAAAACGAAACGGTGCAAAGTGCAGCGGTTAAGATCAGCGGGTTCTACACACGCAATTAATTTTCGATCTTACCCTCCCTATTCTCCACTTTCGCACCTTCCCGTTCTTCTTCAGGAAAATTATCCCAAGCTTCTGCAGACCTTCCCTCTTTTAAACAAAATCTCTTCCTTAGCTTTGTCACGCAGACAGGTCGATCCAACCCGAGAAATTAAAGGTCATCTTCTCCGTCAAGATGTGCCTGACTTTGATGCTCATGGAAGAGCTCTATAAATACTCTGTGCGGGCCATTCTATTCTTACTGTCGTTGTCGTGTTTGAGTTCTAATAGGTAAATTGCTCTTCGTTTTCACTAAGCTATTGTAATTGTATACTGATTATTTTCTCCGTTTGTGTGGATGAGTTGGGATGTATGGTTTTTGTGCATCAAATACTCACGATTATTATAAATATAATAAGTATTGGGTTTTATTGCCCGATTTCAGTTTGGCTATCTATATACACAAAATTGGATTAATGTCCTTTTTTGTCTTTTTATCTACTAACCGCTAAAATAAAGCAGCTAAGTTACCAAACATCTTCCTGCGACCCACCAATTTAATCCGCTGGTCAAATCCGCTGACTCAATCCGCTATTTACATCCCGCCAACATAATCCGCTAACCGCTAATCGTTGATTGCCAAACAAGCCCAATATCAATTTAAGGGCATATTAGTTCATAAAATTTATTTATTTATTTATTTATTTATTGATTGATTAATTATTACTGCAACTCTAAATATTATTTTGGGGAAAAATTAATGAGGTCATAGATTGGGAAGTGGATTAGATTTAGAAGGTGTTTGGGATTGCTTCTACTTAAAAAGGCGATTTTTTAAAGTGATTTTGAAAAAAACGGTTAATAGTAAAAGTTGGCAGTGCTTAAAAAAAGTGATTCTGTAAAAGTGAAAGCTAGTAGTGTTTGATAAAATAAGTGTTTTCTGTGAAATAGAAAAAGTGAAAAGAAATTTAAAGCACCCCCAATCTGCTTCCAACTTTTAGCTTTTAAGTGATTAATTTGAGCAGAAGTTATCACTTAAAAACACCAATTTCAGCCTTTTTAAATCCAAAAGCTGTGAAGCGTTTTTTTTTTAGTTTTTTTTTTGCAAACACTCCTTTAGTCGTCTATAGGGTAATTTTCTCTAAGAAAAACTATATTACCATTGCACTTCCCAATTCTGAAATTATTACCTTTTTTCATTTTCCAAAAAAGTGACCACTATTTAAAACAGATTTGGAGACCAACCCATAAAGGGAGCATCCATACTGAAGCACAACGATGGCCGATTGATCTCTCAGCATCCTCCAAGTGCAGTGATGGCCATCAATCTCCTGACATCCCTTCTAGCGCGGTAAAATACACCGTACAGCCGGCTGTACCGTGCGCACGGTACAGCCGGTCTTTTTTAGGACTTCTGCGCTTCTTCGATCTTCTTCCCTGCTTCTCACCTGGCTTCTCCGATCTCCGTCCCTGCTTCGTCCTGCTTCTGCGGTGCTTGCGAAGAACTTCAAGCTCCAAGCAGGCAACTCCTCTGACATCTCTCTTCTCCTCAAGCTCTCCTCTAGCCACTCTCTTCTCCTCTAGCAGAGCTACGCAAGAGACGGCGGCTCTAGGTGATTTCTTTGTTGGTCGGGAAGAAGTATGCAGGGAAGACAAATTGGAAGATGATTTAGAAGATTTGAGTTCATATTTCTTGATGACGAATCTGAAATGAGTTTATATTTAACTCAAATGAGTATAAGCTTAAAAAGAATGAACATACACAAATAAATATCGAGCATATTAAAAATGAGTTTTATGTAAAACTCAAATGAGTATACAACCGAAAATGAATGAGCATACACAAATGATCTTTTGAATTTTTTATACTCATTTTGTGATTTATGTATGCTCATTTGGTACCTCTTTATACTCGTTTCAAACGTATCATATTAATGTTAAACTCAAATGAGTATAAGGTCAAAATGAATGAGCATACACAAATGGACTTTTAAATCTTTTGATACTCATTTTGTAAGTTACATATGCTCATTTGGTGTTATTTTATGCTCATTTAAAAAGAACAGACTCAATGTTCATCACAATCGCATAATGAAAATCATTGGCGATACTTTTCAAGTTGATGCTCAATAAAAATGTCTTGATGTTCAATTAAAAGTACTTATGATTTTCATATCAATTCTCATTTTATAAGTTATGTATGCTCAACGGGTATTCATGTTATGCTCATTTGTAATATGACATAACAATGTATATTTCAAAAGTATCATATTGCATTAAATTCGCATACTGGAGTTCATAAGAGTTGATTATAGATATAAATTAATAAGTTTTTTTAAAGAAAAAAAATAAGGAAAAGAAAGTAAATTCGAAGAGATGAAGCAGAGATCACGATGCTCAATGTTATGCTTCTAATGCTCAACAAAATATGTCACTTGCTCACTAGGCGTGGTTTAATACTCATTTAGTACGAGACGCGAATTTCATATAAATTACAAAAATGCCACCGGCTGTACGGTGAGCACCGTACAACTGGTGGTACCATATACGCTTCCTTCTAGCGCGGGGGAGTGAGGTTGAGAGTCCGATGATGTTACTAGAGGGGGGGTTGGCCGGTAAGGTGAGGGGGTTAGAACTTAGAAAGATGGCTGGCAGGGTGGTCGGGATTGCGACGGCTAGGGTTTCTCAGTTTCTCACGGGGCTGGGATGGGATTTTGGCAAGGGAAGCTAGGGAGGGGACATGAGAGGGGGGGTGGTGGCGGCCTGATTGTTACGACGGCAGCTGGAGTTTGTGCGGCGGCGGCAGGTGGCCAAAAGATGTTGATGTTGCTTTTAGCCTAAACATCACCGTTAGACGCACGCGGTTGGGGCTGGGTGGGATAGTCACAATGTCGTTGGAAAAGTCACCAGAAAAAGTCGTTGGATTTTTTGTTGAAGGTGACGGTGACATGTGATAGAGTATATGGGCTTGGACCCCATGGCCCACATACTCAACGGCCCAAAAGACACCAGCGTGACACCCGCATCGGCCGTAGGCACGTGACGCCCAAGAGAGAAGATATCGCCTGATTTCTATGGACCGCATCGTCAGTGGACCGCGCCGTCCATGGACCGCATCGTCCATGGACCGCATCGTCCATGGACCGCATCGTCCATGGACCGCATCGTCCATGGACCGCATCGTCCATGGACCGCATCGTCCGAACTTCGTCCGGGCAGAATGCATTTTCCTATTTTTTGTACTAAGTGTTGTACTCAGCCCATTAGTGGCCTTATTCGCCCAAAGAAGGCATGATTATTGTGATGGGCCTCCTAAGCCCAAGGCTAGGGGCCCAAATCTACATTTTTACCTATAAATAGACCCCAAGGGGCTAATTATAGGGGATTCTTTCCAATTGGAGAAATATAATTACTCACTTTCTCTCTCTAGCTCTCACTTCTCTCTAGGATTAATACGCTATCATTTGGTGCTTTCATTGAGAGCTTAGAACAGATCAAGTGAGTACCCTTCGTCGCTACCAGACACTACCACTAGCTATGACAAGGACTAGATCAAAGAACACTGGTAGGAATGCCCCTCTGAACCAGGAGGGGCAGGGAAACGTTGCTGACAACGTCCCCAATGATCTCATCATCCAGGATGAGAATGCTCAGGAGGTCGAGCACGCAGCGGCTGACCTCCGCGTCCAGCTCAACAAGACTGCCCCAGACGCCCGCATCGGGCTCGAGGACAGGCGCAATGCTGATCGCGCTTCGGGCCAGCAGACTTCTCACCCTGCTGCCCCCCAGATCAACCCGGCCGCACTATCGGCCATCGTCGCGAGCATTCTCCAGGACCCCAACGTGGTCAGCGCTCTCGTCGCAAAGACAGGGGAGAACAACACTCCGGCAACTGGAGAGGTCGCAACGGTGCCACCACCGCCACCTCGTCCGCAAGGCGTCACCTTCTTCGGTGACAACGAGGACGTCCTCGCCGTGGACACCCATTCCCACACTGCCTCACCTACCCGGGATACACCGGCCCAACCTCGCGGTAAAATCTCAGCCTTCAACAGGCTGGGTGACATCGCGAGCCGTCGGGTACCTACGGGAGGGGTGGCGGGTCGGTTGGGTGGCCGCGAGCCGGGGTCGCCAAAGGAAAGCTTCGGGTCCGTTTCCCGGACAACGGATCGGCCCCGACCAGACAAAGGAAAGGGAAAACTGAATGATAATGATGCGCGCCATCAGATCAACCTGGCCCACGCGGCCCGGATCCAGACCCCTCTGGGTGGCGCTGCGGCCAACACGGACCCAAGGGACGAGATCATCGCCCGCCTGGAAAAGCGCCTCGCTGATATGGAGGCCCGAGAGGCCGCAGGGCGCGCGTCGGCTCATACATCCCAGCATCCCAACTACGATGCACTCCTGCACAAAGTCAGTGCCTTGGAAAGGGAGCTGGCCGACCGACGCGACGAGCCCGTCATCCAAATACGGACCCGGACCCCCTTCTCTGCGAGAGTGCTCTCCGCTCCCATCCCAGAGAAGTACAAGGGGAATCCGATCAAGCCATATGACGGCCGCACTGATCCTCAGGAGCACTTCACCCGCTATCAGAATAATATGATGATGACGAACGCTTCGGAGGAATACATGTGTCGCTGGTTCCTTTCCACCTTGGAAGGGCCAGCGTATGATTGGTTCAACAACCTTCCGGAAGGAAGCATCGACTCATGGCAGGACCTTGCTCAGCGCTTCCTCACCCACTTTGCCGGGAGGAAGCGTGCGAAGAAGCATTTCGCCCACCTCCTGACCATCAAACAACAATCGGAGGAGACACTCCGAGCCTTCCTCGATCGCTGGACGAGGGAGGCGGACGAATGTGAAGGGGCCGACGAACGCACTCTCTTGGCTTTCCTCCGCGGAGCACTCCGGCCTAGCCACTTCGCCCGGAGCCTGTTCACGGAGCCGCCGCGGTCATACCTCGCGGCGCTCCGACGCGGAGATAGGCACGCTGATGCCGACGAGCTCCTGAACCAGAAGAAGGGTGGGGAGAAGCAACAAAAGAAGGACTCCTCGTCCAACCCCCACCACCCGCCGGCCAACAAGGGACAACACCAACCAAAGAGGGCACACCAGGAGCAAGGCGGACAGCGAAGAGAGGACCGTTCATGGCGCCCAAAGTTGGAGGCACAGCGCATCCCCCTCACCCACCCGGTGAGCGTCGTCCTCGACCACGCCGAGGCGCAGGGCCTCATTGTGAAGGACCCCAGGTCAGAGGAGGAGATATTTGCGGTCCACAAAGGAGGGACATACTGCAAGTACCACCGCCAGACATCCCACAAGACCGAGGATTGCACCACCTTGAAGAGGCACATCGACGGCCTCATCCGACAGGGGGAACTTTCCCAATTTGTCAAGGGTGCCCCCAGGAATAACACTTGGGTTAACCCTGGCAAAAGGGGGGAAGGATCCTCCGGGAAAAAGAGGGAGATCGGCGCCCTCAGTGAAGATGAGGACGAAGAGGAGCCCCGCCAGAAGAAGCATCACATTCACATCATCGTCGGCGGGAACACAGGGGGGGACTCGGCTACCCAACGGAAAAAATGGGCTCAGTCCCTATACGTTGGTGAGGTGACCCACGCCCCCCCTCAGCCGAAGCGGCGGCATGTGGAAGCCATCACCTTCACCGACAAGGACCTCCCCTTCGGCCCCTTGCCCCACAGGGACGCCCTCGTCATCAAATGCGAGATAGGCAACAACATCATCCACCGCAACTACATCGACACTGGCAGCTCTGTCAATGTGATGTACGTCGACACCTTCAGGCAACTGAAGTTGAAGAAGTCCGAGCTCCGGCCGATACGGACTCCGTTATCCGGCTTCACCGGGGACTCTATCGACGCCGAGGGCACGATAGTGCTTCCCGTTGTGGTCGGTGACGGTACCTGTCAGGCGAAGATTGACATGGAGTTCGTGGTTGTCAACCTGGACAGCGCCCACAACATGATCTGGGGACGACCGGCCTTGGAGGACCTTGAGGCCATCATCTCCATGAGACATCTATGCCTCAAGTTCCCCACCAAGGACGGCGTCGGCTACGCCAGAGGGAACCAGAAGATAGCCAGGGCTTGCTACCTGAAGCTCACAAGAAAGATTAATGAGGCCGAGGAGCGGATAGACACTATCACCACCGCCTCGGCCGAAGAAGACACACCAAAGGCTGAACCAGTCGGGGACGTGGAAGACGTTCCGTTGGACGTCTCCCGGCCGGAACGCACGCTGAAGATTGGGACACAGCTCCCCCAACAGATCCGAAGGGACATCCTCTCCGTCCTGAGAGCGTACGCCATCGTCTTCGCATGGGGACCAGAGGACATGCCGGGCATCAGCCCGAAGGTAATCACACATCGGCTATCGGTGAACCCGGCCTCCTCCCCCATCAAGCAGAAGAAGCGCTACCTCTCAGCCGACAGGAGGGAATTCGTCAAGGCCGAGGTAGCCATGCTGCTCTCCATCAAGCACATCAAAGAGGTGAAGTACCCCACGTGGTTGGCGAACGTCGTCCTCGCCCCAAAGCCGCCTACGTTCAGAATGTGTGTTGATTACACTGACCTGAACAAGGCATGCCCAATGGACCCATTCCCTCTCCCCAACATTGATCAGTTGGTGGATGAGACGGCGGGGTGCGAGTTGATGTCGTTCCTCGACGCGTTCAGAGGGTACCACCAGATATCCATGCACGAAGATGACGCGGAGAAGACTGCTTTTATGACCCCGGAGGGAATTTTTTGCTACCTCGTCATGGCCTTTGGGCTCAAGAACTCCGGCGCCACCTACACAAGGATGGTAGCCCGGATTTTTAGAGCAGTCTTAGGTCGGACGATGGAAGCATACGTCGACGATATGATCGTCAAGAGCAAACAATCCACAACTCATGCCGACGACCTCCGGGGCATCTTCGAGATCATGAAGAGATACAACCTCCGGCTCAATCCGAAGAAGTGCACCTTCGGCGTCCAGGGAGGTAAATTCTTGGGGTACCTGGTCAGCCGAAGGGGCATCGAAGTGAACCCAGAGAAAATACAAGCCATTATCAACATGGAGCCACCCCGCAACATCAAAGAAGTGCAACGGCTGACGGGACGCCTCGCGGCCCTGAACCGTTTTCTCTCAAAATCCGCTGAGAAGTCTCTCCCCTTTTTTCAAATAATGAGGAAGGCCACCAGTTTCAAATGGACGACGGAGTGCCAGCAAGCCTTTGAAGAGCTGAAGCAATATCTCGCCTCCCCGCCCGTCCTATCCAAGCCCCAACCCGGCGAGACCCTCTTCCTTTACTTAGGAGTGAGCACGTCGGCCGTCAGCTCCGTACTCATCAGGGAGGATGACGGGGTACAAAAGGCAATATTCTACGTCAGCAAGACGTTGCGGGAGGCCGAGCTCAGGTACTCCCCTATTGAGAAGACGGTGCTGGCCATCGTCCACACGGTGAAAAAACTTGGACACTACTTCCAAGCCCACCCCGTCCACGTCCTCACGCATCAGCCGTTGGGCGCCCTCATGAGGAGCCCAACCAGCTCTCCAAGGATGATCAAATGGGCGATATTCCTAAGCCAGTACCAGATAGAGATCAAGCCGAGGCCCTCCATCAAAGGACAAGCCTTAGCTGACTTCGTCACCGAATGCACGGCAAGGGAGACGGCCGTTACCACCACAGGAGCTGAACCGGACGAAGCCTGGACCCTCTACACAGACGGGTCCTCGGCCACCAAGGCTTGTGGGGGCGGCGTCGTCCTTATCTCCCCGGAAGGATTCAGAGCATACTATGCCATACGCTTCAACTTCAAAGTATCCAACAATGAGGCCGAGTATGAAGCGCTCCTCAGCGGTCTCAGATTAGCCGCTGGCCTCAAAGCACGCAACGTCAGAATCAAATGCGACTCCAAACTCGTAGTGAGCCAGATGGAGGGTTCCTACGAGGCCAAAGAAGGGAGGATGAAGCAATACAAGGAGGCCGCTGCGGAATTACTCAAGGCGTTCGATACCTACGAGATCACTCAGATCCCAAGGGCGGAGAACGCCGAGGCCGACATACTCTCCAAACTCAGCTCCGACACCCCTGAGCACATCTCCAAGATAGCTAAGGTGGAGGAGTTGAGCATGTCAAGCATTCATGCTAGCCCTATACTCTCCATCCAACACCAGCCGGAGGACTGGATCACTGACATCGCAACATACATCACCTCCGGCACGCTACCAGAAGACGAGGAGAGGGCCAAACTCGCCAAGCTCAGGGCGCCGAGCTATGTCATTGAGGGTGATAAACTCTACAAGAGATCATACAATGGCACCCTCCTCCGGTGCCTCCACCAGAATGAGGCCGAAGTGGCCATGGAAGAAGTCCACTGCGGCGTATGCTCATCGCATCAGGGGCCCTTCAGCATGTCGCGCCGCCTCGTCGTCCAAGGCTACTTCTGGCCGACGATGGCGCGTGATTGTGCTGAGATCGCCCGCAAATGCAGCGCATGTCAACACTATCAAAGGGCACCTGGCCGACCAGCTGTCAACTACGCCCCGGTCAGCACCGCCATCCCATTCTCCAGATGGGGCATCGACCTCGTCGGCCCTCTACCAAGAGCTCCGGGCAACAACAGATACATCATCGTCGCCATCGACTACTTCACCAAATGGGTCGAGGCCGTACCACTCGCAAGCATCACCGGAGTGCGGTGTCGAAAGTTCGTCTACAAGAACATCCTCACCCGCTTCGGCGTGCCGCAGGAGATCATATCAGACAACGGCACCCAGTTTGAGGCCGAACCGTTCCAAAGCCTCCTCCAAGAATGGGGTATCAAGCACTGTTTCTCCTCCGTTGCCTACCCTCAGGCCAACGGGCAGGTTGAGAACGCCAACAGAACCATCTTGGAGGGGCTGAAGAAGAAACTCGAGGAAGAGGGCGGAAGTTAGGTCGACGAGCTCCCCAACGTCCTATGGTCCTACCGCACCACGCCAAGGAGGGCCACTGGGGAGACACCATTCTCCTTGTGCTACGGCTTCGAAGCCAAGGCTCCCACTGAAGTCACCCTCCCCAGCCGACGGGTCACACAATACGACCCCGAAGCCAATGAAGAATCCATGAAGATTGATTTGCACCTCATTGATGAAAGGCGGGAGATGGCTTACCTTCGGGCAGAAAACTACAGACGACAAGTCAAATCCTACTACGACGCCAAGGTCCGCTCTCGCGAATTCCAGGTGGGGGACTACGTCCTCCGCCGAAGGGAAGCAAGCAAGCCAACAGAAGGAGGAAAGCTCGCCGTCAAATATGAAGGGCCCTACATCATCAGCGCCGTCATCAAAGCCGGCACTTATAAACTAAAGAACCCTAATGGGTCAGATGTACCACGATTGTGGAATGTACACCACCTGGTGAAATTTTACCAATGACTCGAGAAGTGGTGAAGCGGGCAACGTCCCCCACCCCTCGGCTTATTGGTTGAATAAAACACCCTCGGCCTAGCGCCACTTACTGAATAAAATTCATATTTCATCCAATCTTTTAAGATTCGAGCAAAAGAAACCCAAGGACCGCATCGGCCCAAGCGGTGTAAATCACCCAGGTCCGGTGCGACCTAAAGCCGTCGCAATAAACGACGCACCCAAAGCCGTTGCAATAAACAACGCACCTAAAGCCGTCGCAATAAACGACGCACCCAAAGCCGTTGCAATAAACAACGCACCTAAAGCCGTCGCAATAAACGACGCACCCAAAGCCGTTGCAATACACAACGCACCTAAGGCCGTTGCGATCCACAACGTGCCTATAAAGCCGTTGCAATAAACAACGCACCTAAATATCGTATCGGCACAAGCGGTGAAACACCCAAATCGGCCGGCGATATGCAGGACGAAGGACCTGTGTGCATGGTCCAACGTCTTCAAACGGAGAAGCATACCGCGTCGTCCGCGCGGAAACCGCAGGTCGACAGGCCTGAATTAAGGCTGAGGTTACAAAAACTCCACCCGTCAGTAAAATTTCGCTCAGGACCACAAAGGGCGGCCGTCAAAAGACGAAGCCTAGTCCGGTCCCTCGTCGCCGATAGACGTGGAAAGGCAAAAAAGGATGCCACTGACCAAGCCGAGGGCGTATTTACTCCCTCGCACTAATTCACGCGAAAAGCGTAGCGGACAAACTACCGCACACGGACGAAGGGACAGTAACTCTTCGGCCACAAAAAAAAAAAAAAAAAAAAAAAAAAAAAAAAAAAAGAGGGAAGCCGACGGACCGCGCACTCGCCGGCCTCGAGCATACAAAACAAAATCCCCACAAAAAACCAAGCCTCAAATTCGGCTAAGTACATATCAGGTTTTCACCTTACAGGGATCCGAAGTGCACGCTTCGGCCCCAACCATAGCTTCACAAAAGGGAATCGCTTCGGCTTCGGTTATACAAAACCACAGTCCATTACTCGGACGATGGGACGCACCGTCTCCAATTAGCAAAACCCGAGTGACGAACCAAAGCAAAACACCTACATCAAGGAAGCATGACACTTAGAACGTTTTCTAAGTCGCACTACAAGAGAGACGATGCGCTACGTCCTCAACACTTCAGAATTAAGTTCCGAGAACTTGACTCGGGAAAGATGTAAAGGCAAAAATGGTATTCATCAAGGGACTACGAGGCGCATCGTCTTCAAAGAAAGGAGGTCGCTACGTCTCAGCTGACGGATGTCACAAGATAAACTCTTGGCACGTGGAAAGATTTCAAAACTTTGGGGCCATGCCTTACCTAAGACGCAAGGGACGTAGCGTAGCGCCAGGAAATAGTTTCAACACTTGGTAAACTTTTTGAAACACATGTTCTAAACACATTGGTTCCGACGAAGGGGCGCATCGTCCCTAACATTAGATGCAGGGAACACGCGCAACGTCCTCGCATACATACCAGTAAGGCGAGGGTGCCCCCACATCAACACAAAGGAAACAATGGAACGCATCGTCCCAGACTTGGCAAATTCGCCAAAGTAAAAACTTGCGAAGCAACGTCACTAAGACGACGCGACACCGACAAACCAAACGCCAAACAGAAAAGAGAAAACGAAGCAAGGAACAACATTCATACTTGAACAAAAGTGTTATCATTAATAAATCAAAAAGAGGGCGCTTCGGCCATTACAAAAAGGGCGCTTCGGCCATTACATACACCAGGGCGCTTCGGCCATTGGGGCTACACCTATGAATATAAAAAAGAAATGAAGTACAAGAAGGCACTAAGAAGCTTGTCCTTGGCCACCCTCAACGGCTCCGCTGTCCGCATCGTCCTGCTCATCCTCGGTATTCTTGGACCTCGCCGAGCTGCGGAAGAGGTAGTCGTCACTCTCAGTCCAGGGCCCGTCCTCCTCGTCTGAGCTCAAAATGGGGGGCTGCCTCTCGGACAGAGGAAGTTTCAACTCCTCCTCAGGGTCCTTCATAATCCGCGGAAGGCCGATACCCCTAGGCTTCAGGTTCTTTACACGCCGGCGGAGGCGGCGGTAAACCAGCATCTGCATACGCCTCTGGCCGAGGTCGTACCAGACTTCAAACTCCTCTTTCAGGCGGGCTCGGCCGGCTTCCTCCTGAGACCACGCTTCGAAGCGCTCCGCCACGACCTTAAAACTCCAGTCGTGGCAGGTCTCGTCCTTCCACCCTTCGGCCATGAAGAGCTCCACGGCTCTGTCAGCAGCCGCAGCCGCATCGGCTTCTACCTTCACGGCCCTTTCTTCTGCTAGCCGACGGGCAGCCGCTTCTTCATTCAACTGAGCCTCGAGGCGCTTCGCCTCGTCTTCGGCAGCAACGGCTTTCTTCTCAGCCGCATTGTTAGAGATATTTTTATTGTAATTGTGATCAATGTTACTTTGCTAGTTTATAGTTAGATAGAATAATGAATAGGCCTTTTAAGGCAATTTTGTAATAAAGGTTTTATACCTTTTTAGGTATGGGCCTCCTAGGAAAAGGAGCCCAAATGATTGTAAAACCTACCTTTCCCGTCAGGCTATATATATGCCTTAAGGGAAAGGCTAGGTTAAGCTTTTCAACATTCCCTGTGCCGCAGTGCCTATATCGGTGATAGAAGTTTTACGCTAAATTGTTCATCATTCTGTAAACTTCTTCATCATTCAATGGAAAGCTTCATTCCCAGATCTATCTTCCATACATACATTTTATAGACTAGAAAACAGGGACCTAACATCTGGTATCAGAGCCGGAGCTGATCGATCGATTGAAGGCTGAAAAACACTCCTGCGCGATTCTTCATCGTTGAAGTTTCGCACTTGAGCGATTTTTGGTTCTATTTTTATTGTTGTTTTTGCAGGAAAATGGTTGAAGGAAAGTGTTTCTAGGCTTGAAGGAATCATTTCTGGAGAAAATCTCTATCTGAAGGTTGGCGTACAGATTAAACCAGATTTGAGCGATTCTGGATTTTCGCGCAACACCTCAGAAAGAAGAACAGATTCGCGCAACTCCCTTCTGCGCGATTTCAGACTTCACGCAACATTTCTCCTGCGCGATCTGGAGTTTCGCGCAACTCTTCCTGCGCGAAATTGGACTTTGCGCAATTTTTTTCTCAGGTTGAGCGATCCTCCTGCGTGATTCAGCCTTTTGCGCAAACCTCCTTGCGCGATCCAGAACTTGAGCGATCTTGTTGAGCGATTTAGAGTTGAGAGATCTTTTTGTATTGTGGAGAGATTGTTTGTAAAGTTGAGAGATCCTTTTTAAGTGTTGAGCGATCCTTTTTAAAGGTTGAGAGATTGTTTGCTAAGACTTGAGCGATCTTTTTATAAAGTTGAGTGATCCTTTCTAAAGTTGAGCAATCTTTCGTGAAGTTGAGCGATCTTCCAACACTTGCGCGATCTTGACACTTTGCAACCAGAACAAAGACATCTGACTGAAGACTCAAACAACAGAACAGAACCTATTCAATCAACTGATCAGCCCGATCAAATTTTAAAATGGATGCTTTGTCGATTGGAAACGACACTAGACCCCCGATTCTACGAAGAGGGGAGTACAATGTATGGAAGAACCGATTTCTGAACTTTCTTGAGAGCAAGGACCAATCATCTGGTCTTCTTGATTCCATCACCAATGGACCTGCACAACTCATGATTGCTGTTGAAAGAGACAATGGGAACAATCCACCGGTTGAGATAGAATGGAGACCGAAGACTGTTGACGAATATGATGATGAGGATAGAGCAAGACTCCGGGCAGATCTCATTGCCAAGACCTACCTGTTGCAGGCCATCCCGAACGACATCTACATGCAGATTGACAGCATGTCAACTGCAAAAGAGATGTGGGATGAGATCTTTAAGATCATGCAAGGCACTGAGATCGGAGTAAAGGCGAAGAAAGCTAGCACATTCACTGCTTACGACTCATTCAAAGCCAAGCTCGGAGAATCACTTGAAGACACCTACCTCAGATTCCTGCAATTGATAAATGAGATGAGAAAGATTGGCGTGCATAAGTCCAATATGGAACTGAACGTGAGATTTCTATCTTCTCTTGGAGCTGACTGGAAGAAGCTGAGCTCACAGATAAGGCACACGAAAGACCTTGATGAGATGGACATTCATGCTGTGTACAACACACTTGACCAGTATGCAGAAGATTTTTCTGATCTTGTGGTAGCCACTGTGACAGCTGACAAAGGGAAGGGAGCCATGGACAAGCTTGCCGACACCCTTGCCCTGATGCTTGACAAGCCATCGAAGTCTGGCTCCAAGAAGGATAAGATGATCGTTGAAGAAAGTGAAAGTTCTGACAGTGACATTGGATTTAAGAATAATTCAGATGACGATGAGATGCATGATTTTCAGAGACAAATAGCCCTTCTTACTTCGAGGTTCAACAATCACATGCAGTTGAAGAAGAACCCCGCAAACAACAGGCTCCGCAAGTCCTCTACCAGCAACAACAAAAGAAAAGAGCGATCTTTTGAATCTTCTGAGAATATTGTTGCTGAGGATGCTCCAAAGTGCTTCAATTGTGGGAAGACTGGACATCTGATGAAGGATTGCAGGTTGCCTAAGAGGAAGAAGGATGCTGAGTACTACAAGCAGAAGATGTATCTGAACAAGAAGAAGATGTTGCTGGCAATGGAAGAAAATAGTGAGAAGAGTGCCCTCATGGCTGAAAAAGACCACTGGATGGATGATTCTGATGAGGAAGAAAATCTGGCCTTGATGGCAGTTGTTGAAGAAGAAGAGAAAGAGAAGGATGCTGATGAGGAAGGAAAGATGAAGTCAACCCCTGCTGCTGATGAAAAGGAGAAAGACAAGACTGAGGAGAAGAAGAACCTGCCTACTGCAACCAATGCTGATGTAGCGACTGCCCTGACTGCTGAAAACAGAAATGCTGACAATGAAGTAAGTACTTCTAATTCATCTGTACATACTTGCTCTAGAACAGATATGCCTGATAAATTTAAGGAGCTTGAGGCGAATTATAAAAGGTTGTATGAGGTATATAACCAACTGCGTGAAAAACAGACATGCTCAAACATTAAGATAATCAATTCAGAGAAAACAATCACTAAGCTCACAACTGAGAATAAGCGACTTAGTGCTAGTGAGAAAGAGCTGACAGAGAAGCTTAGAACAACTGAAAAAGAAAGAATTAGGCTTTTTGGCGTAAATAATTTGCTAATGGAAAGAAGGGGTGCACTTTATACTAAAATCAAAGAACTTGAGGATTTGTTAGCCAAAAGGGACCAAACAGATCAGACTATTTTCCTTAACCAGCCTAAGGACACTCGTTTCTATAACGCCAAAGAAGGCTTGGGTTTGACCAATCCTCAAAACCTGAAAAAGGTCAACTGTAGACAACTCTATGATGTTAGATACATGAAAATAGGATTGACCAAACTCATGGCCTTCACTGGTAATGAAGAAACGAATGCCCTTGAGGATGAAAAGAGAAAGACAAAGGCTGGTGTAGAGGTTCCTTTTGACTACACAGAATTAAACAAGAGCTACAAAACCAAAGCACTCCCTTTGACCCCAGCTGAAGAAATCTTGACCTATCCTCCTGAAAAGGAAGCTGTGAAAGACGGAGAGGAGACTTCCACATCTGAACCAATTGAGAAACCAGCTTACATTCCACCATTGGTGAGAAAGTTTGCTGAGTTAAAAGATTCTTTTGAAAAGGAAAAGCAGGTTTTAGAAAAGGAAAAGGATGAACTTTTAAAAGAAATATCTTCTTTGAAAACCGCCTCTCAGTCTAACACAGCTTCTCAACCCTCTTCCCCTTCTACTTCTGAAAACACTTCTGAAAACTCAAGCGATAGTTTTAAGACTTCTCCTTCTCACCCCAAGTCTCATTCTCCGACAGGGAAAGATGTGAAGAAGAGAGTCGAGAGGAAAGGAGAGTGGATTGAAGACAAAATAAGAAGGAAGAAGAGAGAAGAAGAGTCGAGATTAAGCAATAAGAGTCAGCGGTCGAGCGCCATTTTTTATGTTAAGAATAAGTCTAGTTCTAGCATTAGTGAGCCATCTACTAGTTATGCTAAGAGAGTGGCTCCTAAGTCTTCTAGTTCTAAGATTTCTGTCTCGAATCGCTGTACTAAATGTGTTTCTCTGGATTGTGTTAAATTAATGAAATGTTGTTGTTATAAGTCTGTTTCCTCTCGCAAACCAAATGATCCGGTGATTGTTGATAATGTTGTGAATAAGCCCAAGATTGATAGGGTGAATGTTGAGAGTGAGGTCAAACTGCCATTTTTAAGGTATCCTCTCAAGATTCACTCAGTCAAACATCTGAGAAGGCTATCACGTGAACCAATCTTGAAAGACCACTTATCTGAACAATCACTTAGGACGAATGAAAGTTCCCTCACTCCAAAAATTGTTCAAATAAAACAAAAATGGGTTCCTAAGGCTGAAGCAGAACAATTAAAAATGAAAAATTCTTCTCAACCAGCCAGCCTAGGATCCCAAATCAAAAAGAAGTTGAAACAATTGCTCACTGTTGATAAGGAAGGACCCATCTGGCGATGGGTACCTAAGCGAAACTAATCTGTTTTGCAGGTCAGTCATGTGTGGCATCTTGATTCGGGTTGCTCGTCACACATGACTGGACAGATTGAACTACTGAGCAACTATTCTGAAAGGTTTGGAGGAAATGTGAGGTTTGGGAACAATGCTTCATCGCCCATACTCGGGATAGGAGATGTCATTTGTGAGAGCGTCACTATCAGAAATGTGTCGTATGTGCAGGGACTGAAGCACAACTTGCTTAGCATCGGCCAATTTTGTGATAATGGAATGGAAGTGAGGTTCCATGCTAGGCAATGTTGTGTGATGGATATGGGTGGAACACCATTATTAAGGTGTCAGAGGAAAACCAATCTCTACACCATTGATCTGAAATCGGTACGATCCCCCATATCCATCTGTCTCCTGTCCAAAGCATCAGAAGAACAAAGCAGCCTATGGCACAGACGTCTCTCACACTTGAATCTGCCAGCCATCAGTTCCCTCTCCTCGAAGAAGTTGGTGAAAGGACTGCCTGTACTGAAGAACTCCCCCAACCATCACTGTTCTGCATGTCATTTGGGAAAGATGAGGAGAGCATCACACAAGTCAAAACAATTTCCCTCCTCATCTCGTCCCCTGGACCTATTACATATGGATCTGTGTGGTCCGATGCGCGTGCATAGCATCAGTGGACGCAAATATACTTTGGTAATTGTGGATGACTACTCACGCTACACATGGACCAAGTTTTTGCGCTCCAAGGACGAAACTGCAAACTTAATCATGACGTTCATCAGGACCATACAGAACTATCTACAGCAGAATGTGAAGATCATCAGAACTGACAACGGGACGGAGTTCAAGAACAAGGAACTGACTGAATTCTATGAAGCTCAGGGAATTACTCAACAGTTCTCTGCAGCTAAGACACCACAGCAGAACGGTGTTGTAGAACGACGGAACAGAACCTTGGTGGAAGCAGCCAGAACCATGCTGATACAGTCAAAGCTTCCTCACTTCATGTGGGCGGAAGCTATCAACACGGCTTGCTTCACACAGAACAGGACGGTGATCCACAAAAGATTTGACAAGACGCCTTATGAGATCGTGTTCAAGCGGCTCCCTAACATTGCCTTCTTCCGCGTCTTCGGCTGTAAATGCTACATTATGAACGACAGGGATGCTAGGGGGAAGCTTGATCCAAAAGCAAACGAAGGGATATTCATTGGGTATTCTACCAATTCCAAGGCGTACAGAGTATACTTGAAAGACAGAAGAACCGTCATGGAGAGCATCAATGTGAGCTTCTATGAAATGGCGGACTTGGCTTCTGAACATTTTCATTCTGAACCATCAACCTCTGCAAACAATGAAACTCCATCATCTTCTGGAGTAGGAGGGCAGGGAGGTGAGACAAGATCTGATGAGCACGTAGTTCTGGATTCTCTATTTGAACACTTCTACAGTCAACCACGTGCACCACCAACTACAAATGCTACAATCACTCAGAACCCCCTGTTACCTGCTCCAACCACTGAAGAAACCAACACTCCTACTCAGAATGATGATGAGCATACAGATAATGAAGCTGAACATGAACCAACCTCTCCTGTTAATGATCAACCTGAAGAAGCTGCAACGCAAGAAACCCCAGAAGTACAACCAGAACAAGAATTTTCTGACCCTGATCATCCAATCATAACTCCACAGCCTCTACAACATGAGAGAAAGTGGACTAGGGCACATCCGCCAGAGCTGATAATTGGAGATCCATCTCAAGGAGTCAGAACCAGAACGGCATCAGTCAATGAATGCTTATACTCATGTTTTCTGAGTCAGAAAGAACCAACCAAGATGACTGACGCATTGGCTGATCCGGACTGGGTGATTGCGATGCAAGAAGAAATGAACCAGTTTGAAAGATTGAAAGTGTGGACCCTGGTGCCAAGACCTTACAAGAAAACCATTATCGGCACCAAATGGGTATTCAAAAACAAGAAAGACGAAGACGGTGTGATCGTGAGAAACAAGGCCCGCCTGGTTGCAAAAGGTTACAATCAACAAGAAGGAATCGACTACGATGAAACCTTTGCACCAGTGGCAAGAATTGAAGCGATAAGACTATTCCTCGCTTATGCTGCACACAAGAGCTTCACAGTGTATCAAATGGATGTAAAGACGGCATTTCTTAATGGAGATTTGAAAGAAGAAGTCTACGTTGCACAACCTGACGGCTTTGTTGATCCTGAACGCCCCAATCATGTGTACAAGCTGAGGAAAGCCTTGTATGGTCTGAAACAAGCACCAAGAGCTTGGTACGAAGCACTATCAGATTTTCTTGTGGAATCAGGCTTCTCGAAGGGAAAGATAGATCCAACTCTCTTCATCAAAAGACACAAGGGTGACATCATGCTGATACAAATTTATGTGGACGACATTATCTTTGCCTCGTCGAATCCAAATTTCTGCAAAAAGTTCAGCAACCTGATGCGCACCAAGTTCGAGATGAGTATGATGGGAGAGTTGAACTTCTTTCTGGGGCTACAGATCAAGCAATTGCCAGACGGAATATTCATAAATCAGTCCAAGTACATCCACGATATGCTAAAGCGCTTCAAAATGGACAGCAAGTCAACGATGAAAACCCCCATGTCTCCCTCACAGAAGCTCGACTCTGACCCTTCCGGGAAACCAGTCGATGCTACCAATTATCGGGCTATCATCGGTTCCTTGCTGTACCTTACATCTAGCCGACCAGACATTGTCTTTGCAACCTGCCTATGCGCCCGCTTTCAAGCAAATCCGAAGGAATCACATCTGAATGCTGTTAGAAGAATACTGAGATATCTCAAAGGAACAGTCAATCTGGGCCTTTGGTATCCCAAGGAATCAGGTTTTGACCTTGTTGGATACTCAGATGCTGATTTCGCGGGTTGCAAACTGGACAGAAAGAGTACATCTGGAGGTGCTCAATTTCTTGGTGATAAGTTGGTATGCTGGTCCTCCAAAAAGCAGAATTGTGTGTCCACTTCTACAGCTGAGGCAGAATATGTCGCGGCTGCTAGTTGTTGCTCACAGATATTATGGATGAGGACCCAGCTGAAAGACTACGGGTTCACATTCTCACACATCCCGATCTACAGTGACTCTCAAAGTGCAATAGCCATCACGTGTAATCCGGTCCATCATTCAAGGACAAAGCATATTGACCTCAGATATCATTTCATAAAGGATCACGTTGAGAAAGGCACCGTGGACATGTACTTTGTGTCTACGGAATTGCAACTGGCTGATATTTTCACAAAGGCCCTGGATGAAAAGAGATTCAATTTTCTGATCTCTAAGTTGGGGATGCTGAACCTAAACGACTGAGTAACATCTGAACTGTGTGTGTGCGTGTGCTTTCATGTTTTTGCATTTTATTTTATTTTTGCATCACATTTTCTTTCTTTTCTCCCTCTCTCTCATGCATTATTTTTCCTTTTTATCTTTGCATGCATCTCGTTTTTTTTATTATTCTGTTTGCATCATTTTAAATCAATGCATAAATCGAGGGGGAGCTTTTCAAAATTGTGTATAATTTGAGGGGGAGTTTGTAAAATTTTCATTCTTAAAGAGGAGCAAGTGTTGAGGGGGAGCAATTTTAATTTGAAATCAGACAGATTTGGGCCCGTTAAATTTTGAACATTCTCCCGGGCCTATTTAAACCCTTGAATCGCGCAGCCCCCCATTTATTCTCATCTGCGCGAAACGATAGAACTCCCCAGAACAAATCTCGCATCTTCCTTCTCCCCCAAAATTCTCCATCTTCTTCAAACGGTAAAACCCCATCCTTGTATTATTTTGATTGTCTCACAGGTTTTGATGAACAAATGCTTCGACGAAGACGATGAACAGATGAAGGTCATGCGCGATTTAGGCTGTTGCGCGATTCAATCCTTATGCGAACTGGTCTGTTGCGCGATTTCAGACCAGATGCACGCTTGTGACTCTTGCGCAATCTGCCTTATTGCGCGATACGCCCTTTTGAGCGAAGTCGATGACTTGCGCGATCTGATAGGGATGCGCGATCTGAGTTGCGCGATTGGTAGCCTTGCGCGATTGGTAGACCTGCGCGTTTGGCTCCCTTGCGCGATTTGCCTCCCTTGCGCGAATCTTTCTGGGCCTGCGCGATTGTCGTGGTTGCGCGATCTTCATACTTGCGTGATCAGTTTACCCTTGCGCGATTTGGTCCTTGCGCAATTAGGCCTGTGCGATCAGCCTTGAGCTATTACATGGGCCGGGTGATACTCTAAACACGCTTAAGTGAAACCAAGTTTAGCCCAGTCCAAAACCTTAGTGAAAATTCATTATGTGGGCAAAATAAACCAAAAACAATTAAGTCCGTGCCCACGTCAGACCAAGAGCAGTAATCAGACCAAATCGGGCCCCACTTCTCTTTAACAAAAAAAAAACAATAAAGGGCCCAAGTGAGATATAAATTGTGGACTTAGCCATTCTTGATCATTTGCTCTAATCTATTTATCATTTTCAGACTAAAATGGCTGCCAACACTCCAATCAACATGGTCTATGCTAGAGAACACTGGATCCCGATCAAGGAGAATAACTCACAACTGGACTCAGAAGTCTTCTCTTGTCAAGACGACGTAGTGGTCTCTATTCTGAAGGGCCACAAGCTGTGGAAGGCACTGAACGCAAACGCAGAAGTCCCTCAGGTGTATCTCCAACAATTCTGGGGTACACTTGACAAGGACGTGGATGCAAATGGCAGGCAACTCGATGATGTACTAGCTGCCACAATCTGCAACACAAGAGTCACAATCACAAAGGCGCTAGTCCAGCAAGTGCTACAGATCCCGGAGGAGGAACACTATGATGCGTTGGCCTCAGAAGCGCAAATCTTTGAGGACATGATCACTCTAGGCCACGCTGAACCTCTCCGGTTGATGTCCGCAATCAAGACAGCACGATTTCCACGACCATGGAGAACACTTATGGCCACACTGAACAAGTGCTGCACATCCAAGCATAGCGGCTTCGACAAATGCAGCGGTTACCTCGTTTACATCTTCCACGGCATCGCCTTCATGAAGAACTACGACTTCACCTCACTAATCTGGGGTGACATTCTGGAAATGCGAAGAAGGAAGTTTGAAACTGATCTGATCAAGCATCTACCATATATGAGATGGTTTTCCCTGCTGGTGCGACACTTCTGCAGAACAACTCCAACTATTCAAAGGCGCAAATCATCTGAGAATGTCAGCACTCCAGCCCTCCAATATCTGAAGAGAATGCCAGAGGTACGCACGCTGGTACCTCTTCCTATTCCTGTTCCTCTCCTCCTGCTAGCCGGTCGAAATGATCCACACGTTATACGCTACAGCGAGGAGAACGGTATCATACTCCCTATGGCTCAGATAAACCCCCCTGAGCCTACCCCGGGGAGTCAGCCGAGAGTATGTGAGGGTCCTGAGAGTTCAACCCGGCCACAGAGACCAGTGGCAAGCCGGCCCCATGATGATCAGACTATGTCTGCTGAGGGCCACACCCGTGCTGAAGAGACTTCCCGTGATTCGCCAAGCGTAGCCACAACACAAGACGCTGACGATGAGGGCTCTGGGAGCAAGGCTAGGAACGACGACGATGATGATGATGAGGACGACGACAATGCCAATGCAAAGGGCAAGAAAGTCGAGAAAGCCCGTGCTAAGAAAGGACGACTCGTTATCAGGCTTTCTCGGGCTACAACACAAGAGCAGTCTCACCAAATCAAGGACACTCAAGGAAATATCATTAGTGAGACTCGCTCCAAGGTGCGTCATGACAATGCCTCATCATCTACTCCTGTGCAAAGAGTGCAAACCGCGAGCAACCTGGCGGAAGAGTTAGCTTTGTATGACAGCTGCTCTGACCTTGACACAATAAACCGGGCTAACCCCATAGGTGCAGAGGCTGATATTTTCAGTCTCCGAGTAGAAGACGCAGCATCTAGCCCAACTGCGCATGCACAAGCCTCACCTAGCCACTCTGCTGCCTCCCAACAGGTAGTAGTTTCACATATTGGGGATCTTTTACCCACCTCGCTGCCTCCTTACGAAGCAGCTGAGGATTTACTTTGTGGTCTTCCGCCCCAGACCACTACCCCTCCTTCTCGCACATTGAGTCTAGTTTCCACCATCCCAACATTTTCAACATTTTCTAGGACACATACACTGCTCACACCACCGCACACGACAGGTGCACTTTACCTGTCCTCAACGATCGGAGATACGTCAACGATGATCGGAAGTCCTGCTGCTCAACAGATATCTCCATCATTATCTGCAGGCCACACTTCGGTAATTTTTACTGATGCTGTGACAACGGTTACTACCCCTGTAACCGGTAACCCTGACCCTACCGACCTTTCTGTCATTTTACAGCGTTTCTTGGATTCCACCATTAAACCATGGGTGCACGAAGCAATAACCGCTCGGGCACAGGAATTCAGGAACACCCCGGCGTTGCTAAATGACATCACCCAACCCCTACCATCATCCTCACATACCCAACAAACCCAACCACTTCCTATCATACCTACCCAACAAACTTCTGAACCATCCACAACCCTACCCCACACACCTACTGCTTCAAGGGGAACCCAGGATACAGAACTAGTGTCCTCCCCTACTTCGACCACACCTTTTCCTGACCCTAAAACTTTACCGTTCGAGGTACTCGAGAACCTAATGCTAGATCAACTACTAGCCACCGAAGAAGGCAACCTAACCCAGAAACAAAAAGACCTTCTTCGGATCCTTAAGCCTGACAGCTCATGCCGTGATAGTCTCCTCGGTCACAAACGTTCGCATGAGGACCCCGATGACTCGGATCCTCATGAGGGGGAGAACAAGAGACAAAGGATACTTGAGCGTGATGCGTCAACAAGCCAACCCTCTACGCAATCCAACCAACCTAAATCCTCGAACTATCAGCCCCCACCATCCACTCATCATAAAAGCCAAACAGCCAACTCACCCACATCTAGCCCGGTCGAGCTAGAAACAACACTCCTAGGCTCATCTTTCATAGATGTAGACCAAGGATGGAGTGGAAGTCCTGAGGTTGCTACTTCGAGTACACCTTTCTACTCAGGCCATCAGAAAGAACCTAGTTCTAATCTGATGTCAACGGGCAATCCTAGTGATCCCGGAGTTACCATTGACAGAGCGCCACAACAGCAGCAGACTCCCTCTAGCCAACCTGATGATCGAATGCATGACGAACTCGAAGAAATTCTTGTTCACAACAAGTGGTCTCGGCTATGGACGAATGTGGATGAAATACAGCGAAGAGCCTATCTCAGAGAGCTCCTAGCTAAATGTGCTGCTGATGTAATACTGCTTAAGGATGATGAACTTAAGGAAGGAGAAAATTATCAAGAATCTCCCAAGGAGCTGGAATCCATCATCAGACAAACAGCGGCTCGAATGCCGAGGAGTGAAAAGCCTTGGGAGAATATTAACATCAATGCTCCTTTCCAAGAGGAAATCAGAAAGCGTATATGGCGGAAAGATGACAAAGTCAAGGAATTGGACGAATTGAAAATCCGTGGACTCAATCATCTGAGAGGAAAGAACAAGGGTGGTCAATTGTTTCTGCTTAGTCATCATTACATGGGGAAACAGAGAGAAGTATGGCAACATGAACTACAAACAGCAAAAGACCCAGTATGGAGTATACTAAATGTAGCCGAAATAAATCATCAAGACATCCCACTCTCTGTTTACCGCCTGCAACGCTCCGACGGGACTGAATTTACCTGCAAGGAAAATGACCTTTATATGTTAAAGATGGATGACATCTATCATATGTATCTAGCCTTCCAGGAAATTCCAGTCACCTGGGACAAATCTACACAAGAGGGATTCAAGGCACTCAAGCGCTTCATGATCAGACAAGCCAAATTCTTTGCTTCCCATGATCTTCAGATGGCCCTAGAAACCAATCTGCCAAAGACAAACCTCTCAAGACCAAAGCTTTACGGGCCAGAACTTGAGAACTATCCAGCCTATTACATCTTCGATCACCCGTTAGCTATCATCTATCTGAACCACAAAGGTGAGAGGCGTTTGTTGGTGGCAGAAGAAATCAACAAGTACTGTGATGGAACGCTGAAGGTCATTGAAGAAAAACTGCAACCTATCAGAAAAGAATTTGAAGAAAAACAACAGAAGTATGCAGATGCCACAGACGATGAACTAACAGAAGCAACCAGAATTGACAAAGTGTTAAAAGCCATCGAGAAACAACTTGACAGAAGAAGGTCTCTCAGAAATTACGAGCACGCTCTAAATCTCAGAAAGCATTATTTTAAAGCTCAGAAGTGAAGAAAAGAAGAAGCAAGAACATCTGATCACAAAGGGGGAGATTGTTAGAGATATTTTTATTGTAATTGTGATCAATGTTACTTTGCTAGTTTATAGTTAGATAGAATAATGAATAGGCCTTTTAAGGCAATTTTGTAATAAAGGTTTTATACCTTTTTAGGTATGGGCCTCCTAGGAAAAGGAGCCCAAATGATTGTAAAACCTACCTTTCCCGTCAGGCTATATATATGCCTTAAGGGAAAGGCTAGGTTAAGCTTTTCGATATTCCCAGTGCCGCAGTGCCTATTCTCGTGATAGAAGTTTTACCCTAACATTCATATCATTCTGTAAACTTCTTCATCATTCAATGGAAAGCTTCATTCCCAGATCTATCTTCCATACATACATTTTATAGACTAGAAAACAGGGACCTAACACGCATCGGCCCTCTCCTTCAGGGAAGCAGTCTCAATCCGAAGCCGCTCCAACTGAGAAAGCGCCTCGTCAGCAGAAGCGGCTTTCTTCTCGGCCTCCCGAAGACGGACAATTTCCTCTTCCTGCCGACGGTGCTGCTCCATCAGCATTAAAGCACCCTGTAAAAGGAAAAAATAGTCAGAAAAGGAAAGCAAGGCAAGAAAATCTAAGTACAAGATTGCATACTTACTTGGACGACGTAGTCCAACCCGCCATCGAAGAGGCGCACTTCCTTGCCTTGACGACGAAGGTAGGCCCTATCTTCATCAGGGATGGCCTGAAACAGTACGTCATGGCCGGAGACCTTCTCATTAAAGAGCCCGCCCTTCGTCGGGTAACGGACCGTCACCTCATACAGTCCGGAAGCCAGGTCACGGCCGCTGCGGGAGCTTGCCTGGACATCCTTCCCAAGCTGCAGCGACGTAGGGATAAGGGCAGCCGACGTCTCATTCAGAGTCAGATCCTCAATCACATGGACATCAGACACCTGCTCTCTTTGAGCCGTAGTTTGCGCATCAGCCGCAGCAGCATCACCAGAAGGCAAACTCTGCTTCGGCCTCTTAGCATCCCGGGCCGGCTTCAACCCGGCTTCGGTCAGGGTCTGCTGACCCTCGGAGGGCCTCTTCTTCTTCTTCTGGGCCGCCGCCTTCTTCGCAGCATCGGCTTGACCCTTGGAGCCGTCGCCCGAACCCTTAGACGTTTCGGCCTGTTGAGCGGCTTCCATCTCCTTGGCAACTTGCTTCTTGGCCTGGGCCATGAACATTTTGCGACTCATGCTGAAGTCTGCAGATGCAAGGAACAAAAAGAGTTAGAAAAACAAGCAGAGAAAATCACAAGGGGAGTCAAGAGAAAGAAATCAACCTTCGGCATCGGCGGGGACACCGAGGTGAGGCCCTTCGGCCTCCTCGAAATAACCAGACATCCTCGGCCACAGTCCACAATCAGGATCTCCGGGGATGAAGTACCGCATCATCCCAAGGGCGGCAATCTTAAACTCAGTAATATATTTATCTACACTCCACGGCCCGCCCTTCAGGAAGGCCTCCACTTGGGCATCAATCTCAGCACTCCTCGGCGGATTGTGCAGGTTAAAAACACCATTATGACCTTGAGAAGGGAAAAAGACCCCATCGGCCAACTTCACGAAACAAAACTTAGCCTTCCACCCATGAATCGATGAGGGAAGGTCAGTGAATGACCTCTTCTTCGGCAGTTGCTGGAGGGCCGCATAGCCAGCACAGTTCTCATGGCTCCCTCGGCCTATACGGTAAAGGTTCATGAACAAAGCCGTCGTCGGCTCAATCCCCAACTCATCGCATCGGAGGAGGAACCCGACGATAAGGGAGTAGCTGTTTGGGGTTAACAAGGCTGGCGGGAGATCTATCATACCCAGGTATTCCACCAAGAAAGGATGAAGGGGGAACCTCAAACCTTTAGAGAAGCTCATCGGATACACACCAAAGTAACCTGGGGGAGGATTTAGGACGTGGTCCGTCGGCTTGGGAGCCCTAACCCGGCCGTAAGGACCCACGTACAGCTGTGCTACTTGATATTCACTTGGCGAACTCTCCGGCTTTATGACATAGAGGTTGGTCAAATCCAATTGAGAAAGCCCGGATGCCAAACCTTTACGCCGACGCGATGAGCGTCCCCTCACCACCCCAGAGGACGACGCCCCACCAGGCACAGAGGAAATTGGGGGAGGGCAGGGGATAGCGGCCGATGAAGCATCACCCGCATCATCTCCTCGAAGCTTAGGCCCGGAACTCGCTTCGTCCTCACCTGAGTGGTGAGAACCCGCGTCGTCACTCAAACGTTCCTCGTCCACTGAGGTACGATAGTCTGCAGTATTCTCCATCTCCAATTCAAAGGCTGCCACGATGTCTAGATCCACTTGAGGAGACGCGTCGTCAAAAGGCCAGTCCGATTCGTCCAGAGAGGCTGTCAAATCAATAGGGGAAGGAACGCTACGGCCGTCAGAGAACGGCATAACACCTAAACCTATTCCTAAGGGTGGTTTTTCGGATCAAAGTGACTTCCCTACGAACACTAGATCTAACACCCTAAGGAGCAAAATATGAAGGACACAAAGGAAAAGTAAAGTAGCTAACCTTGGAAGATTTGAAGGATGTGATGAACACTTGGAAAATCTCAGAGCTTTATCTCTCTAGAAAAACTTGGGCAGCAATTCGACAAACAGCAGGGCACGAATGAAGAAGTGGCTTCGGAGTAAGGAGGTATTTATAGAGACCCTCCAACGGTCACTACACGTGGCGCCATCACATTGGCTCCACCAACGGCCACCTCTCCTCCAACCAATCAAAGGGCACCGATTCAAAATCACTCATACAAGCATCCCTACGGCCAAACTCAACCTCACAAAAAGCAAGGCATCGGCTGGATACCGCTACGGCCCAATTACCACAAAGCTCCAGAACAGGCACCGGCCCATTCTCCCAAATAAGGAACGCATCGACCTAAACTCGACGTCCTCACAACAACCCAAGGAACCTTAAATAGACCGCTACGGCTGCTTGTGCGCGCATCGTCGATGATAACCCTGGCATTGCGGCCTTCGTCCAAGGGTTCTCCCACAGGGTTACCTTGGACAGGTTCGCCTAAGGGTTGGAGTCGCGACTAACGCACAGGTACCGGATCGGCTCATTACTCCCTTGTGCCTCAGATACTCTTCGGCCAAAGGAGTGGGGGACTGGGGGACTGTATCGGCTACAAAAAGAGAGAGCGCAACGACCAATAACAAAAGATCGCATCGGCCATCAAAATACTAAGGATTGCGTCGGCTATAAAATCACTAAATCAGCGCGCATCGGCTTATTCGCTAGCAGTGCTACGGCCACCAATACAAGAGGATCGCAACGGCTGCGTACACTAAGAAGACCGCATCGTCTCACCATAACAAAAACTCACAAGTCAAAAACGCTTCGGCTGCATGACAAATCAAAGGTGCGCATCGTCTACATAAACAGAATCAACCATCTTCATCTCATGAAAATAGGCCTTCGCCACGGCCAAAAGGATAAATGGGAGCTCTTCGGCCCCAACAGGATAACGACGAAAGCATGCCAACTTATCCACCAAGGATTCATCGCATCATCTACAAAAAGAAAGCGCATCGCCTCGTCTTCAAGGGCACTCCCACAGAGTGTGCTTCGGCCCGCATCAAGACTATGAGTTCCCAAGCACGCTTCATCTACATCAAATAAGGGAACCGCTTCGTCCAAAATCAAAACAGGAACTCTTCGGCCATCAAACGCCCTGGGCTCACGCAACGGCCAGCCAGAAAGGAACAAAGTACTCCCTTTCGCTTCGGCTTCACCTCAGCTCAGAGAGTGGGGGACTCCTGATAGAGTATATGGGCTTGGACCCCATGGCCCACATACTCAACGGCCCAAAAGACACCAGCGTGACACCCGCATCGGCCGTAGGCACGTGACGCCCAAGAGAGAAGATATCGCCTGATTTCTATGGACCGCATCGTCAGTGGACCGCGCCGTCCATGGACCGCATCGTCCATGGACCGCATCGTCCATGGACCGCATCGTCCATGGACCGCATCGTCCATGGACCGCATCGTCCATGGACCGCATCGTCCGAACTTCGTCCGGGCAGAATGCATTTTCCTATTTTTTGTACTAAGTGTTGTACTCAGCCCATTAGTGGCCTTATTCGCCCAAAGAAGGCATGATTATTGTGATGGGCCTCCTAAGCCCAAGGCTAGGGGCCCAAATCTACATTTTTACCTATAAATAGACCCCAAGGGGCTAATTATAGGGGATTCTTTCCAATTGGAGAAATATAATTACTCACTTTCTCTCTCTAGCTCTCACTTCTCTCTAGGATTAATACGCTATCAACATGTTTAACAGTGACAATGACACGCATAAGTGATATGAAAATATGACAGTGACTACTTAGTGACATGAAAAAATCACAGTGACATAATTTTTTGTAGTGACATCATGGTTTTATGATATATGACCTTGTTAATCACTACTTACTCACATGTTTGTCAATTTTAAAAAGTAATCACATTTTTTAAAATTGACTTCAACTTAGTAACATTTAGGGAAAAACATTTTGTAAAAAATTAAGGGAAAACATTATTCAACACTTCCCGGTGCTTTCATCACATCCTGGTATGTCGTTGATATTAGTGATTATAATAATGTTAATGGAAAGAGATATTTTCCTAAATAGTACTAAAACTTATGAAAAACCCCATCATAAGACTATCACTTATCCAGACTAAAATATAGATGGAATACCAAAACTGCCCTGCAAAGTCACTTTTCTTCCGTTCGCAACTTGTAAAGCTTGCGCTGAATGATGACTCTGCAAAGTTGGCCTCTGCAACTTTCCCAGTTAAGCTCCTCTTCTTCCTCTTCCTTTTCCTCATCATCTTCGTCTTTCTATTCCTCTTCTTTCAAGCTTCTCTATTTTATTTCTTCCACTGTTAATCTCTTTTCGCCTCTTTTGAATATTTAGTTTTTTTATATAAATTTCATCTAATTTTCTTTAAATCGTTCATACTATGTTTCTCAGCATTCAGACATGAAAATGGCATAATTGCTATATTATTGAACACTGATTTAAAAAAAATGTCTTTGTCTTGATATTATATTTATCAAGATGACATTTTTTGTTTGACATTTCTAAAGAGTAAAAATGACATCGGCTTGACATCTCCCACGATTTCCAAGTGATATATGCAAATGTCATCTGCATGACATTTTGATAACAAGATGACATTTTTTACAAAATAGAGTAAGAAGAATAAATCAGATTAGGAAGAGGAATTTGGGAGATAATGTTTGAATGTAAAGAGAAGAGAGAAAAGGGAAGAGAGACGGAGAATAGAAGGGGAGTAGTAAAACAATATGGAGTTCTGGACTGGACATGACAGAGAAGGATCGATTGTTGAGGTGCAGGAGAAGATGATCGCTACTCGAATTGCATGGGAGAGTGTTGATTTTAAGTTGCAGGATGAGAGGATTGATGTTGGAGTTGTAGGAGAAGAGCATGACATAGAAGAAGGAGAAGATCCATGTTGGAGGCAGGACAAGGATCACACAAGGACATTTTAGACTTTGCAGAAAACGTAAAAACGGATAATAGGAGGCTAGGAGTGAATGACTCCTATATTGGGAATAAAACATACTAAGTCCTAATTTGAGGTTTTTATCTATGTTTTAGTCCTATTTAGGACAATCATTTTAATGGAAAGTGTTTCCCGACATTTGTCTCACTTACTTTGGTAACTCCGAAAAGAAAGTGATAATAATAATAATAATTTTATTGATTATAATTATATTTAAGTTACATTATAATGACTGATAGTACGAATGTAGGATTATATCAACTTCAATGAGTTCAATCACGTTTAGCTGAATATGGTGTCCCAAATATGTGAAGAACCCGACTTTTGAAATAGTGATTCAAAGTGCACCAAATGAAAAAATGGCACACGTATCAGTCTCACGGGTTGTTTATTTAAGGGTTGTTTATTTAAGGAGTGTTTGTATGAGCTTAAAATGGCATATGTATCAGTCTCACGAGTTGTTTATTTAAGGGTTGTTTATTTAAGGAGTGTTTGCATGAGCTTAAAATGGCATACGTATCAGTCTCACGAGTTGTTTATTTAAGGGTTGTTTATTTAAGGAGTGTTTGCATGAGCTTAAAATG
Source organism: Cuscuta epithymum (assembly GCA_945859915.1). Classification (NCBI taxonomy): domain Eukaryota; kingdom Viridiplantae; phylum Streptophyta; class Magnoliopsida; order Solanales; family Convolvulaceae; genus Cuscuta; species Cuscuta epithymum. The sequence continues at coordinate 2,947,397 of CAMAPF010000006.1, forward strand.
GCATACGTATCAGTCTCACGGGTTGTTTATTTAAGGGTTGTTTATTTAAGGAGTGTTTGCATGAGCTTAAAAAAGCACGTTTTTGCTTTTAACTTTAAAAAAGAAGAAAAGGGTGTTTGCAAAAACCAACTTCTAATTAAAAAAACATTTTAAAGCTAAAAGCTGGAAGTCGGTATATGCCAACTTGTAACTGCTTTTAGGTATTTTTGTAATTAAAATGAACTCCTTGAATGATTATAATGGCAAACATTTTAGGCCAAACCCAAAACACTCATGACCTGTTGCAATCAGTTTCGCCATTCCCGTAGCTTCACCCACAGGCCACAACACTCTACCTTCACAGTATATATCTCTGCAACCGCAAGCAAAGATTCTCATCTCCAAAACTTGACATCTCAAGAGTCAAGCCATAATTTAAAGATACATATTTGCATTTCTATTATCAATTTCTAGGCAAAAGAAAAACATGAAGAATCAAATTGGGTTTTCACGAAGAAAGAAAAAATAGGGAGAAGACAAAGATTTGACAAAACAGGGAGGTGGGGTGTCTCTCCTCGCCAAGAGCTCCATGCCCCATGGTGATGACGGGTAATAATACTGGTTAGCAAAAGAGGGAGGTGGGATGGCCCAATTCATTTAATTTACAAAAGGATAGATTTGTACTTTAATAAAATATTACATAATAAATCACTTTTTTATCAAACACTCCAATTTTTACATTTTAATTAAAATCACTTCTATTCTCAAACACTACCAACTTTGACTACAAATCACTTTTCCAATAATCTCTTAAAAAACAACTTTTAAAAAGCACAAGCAATCACAAACACTCCCTTGGTACTTTATGGACTTAATGGAATTGGAGACTTTATCTGTGTCTGGAACTGATCCTGTTTCAATTTCTTTATAAAAGCAAAAGCAGAATTAGAATCAGTTTTCAGAATATGGTCTCCCCCAGCTTCTAAAAAAATTGATTCTAAGAGTAAATTAGAGCACCACAATCACTTCTGCACTTTCATCCAAACATTTCAAAACCCCTAAATTGTTTTTATTTAGAACTTAATAAATAAGTTCTTTTGTTGGACTGAAATTTGGATGTTTTCTTTTGGACTGAAATTTGTTGGTCTGGTCTGGTCTGGTAAACGTCTGGTCTCTATGTATTTTATAATTACGGAAGTCTGGTCTGGTCTGGGACTGAAAACGGTCCAAAAGAAAACATCCCTATTTCGTCGACAAAACTGGAATTATTCGTTCAGCTAAAAAAAATGCACTCCTCCAGCTCCAGACACACGAACAGACTCGTCTCTCGCTTTTAGTTTCTTTTATCAGCCGCTGACAAACGACTTCTCTATTCACGGACGAAAGAAAGCAAAGTCGGCCATCTGCGCTCGAACAATATACAATTCCATTATGATATGCTCTGCTCAAAATACGGTATGTGCTATGTCGGTCAAATTTGAACCAGATGAAAACTTCCAAACAATACACTTATTAACCTTCACAGCTGCCTCAATTCTATTGAAATAGAAACCATAGACAAACCCATTTCAGTACACTTTTCTTCAAAAAAAAAAAACTTACAGTACACCGGCCAGAAGTCTTATTTCATATACAGTGGCATATTATTAAGGAAAAAATAATTAAAATATCCTAAACTTTGAATAGGTGTGAAGTAAGCACCCCAAATTTGCATAAGTAATTTAAATATCTCAAACTTTATATAAATAATTATTTTAGCACCCTATTCATGTATTATTTATTTTCAAAAATGTCAATTTTTTATGTTAATTTCATAATTTAACATATTTTAGCATTCATGAAGATACAATTAACATTCTAAGCTTTCATAGTAAAATAAATAGTATTATCCTCACTCTATATAATTGCAAAGTTTTCAATTTGATATTTTAAATTATGCAACTAACATCATAAATTTACTTTTTTGAAAGAAATGATACATGATCATGGTGTTAAAATAACATTTTATATAAAGTTTGAGGTATTTAAATTAATATGCAAGTTTGAAGTGCTTATTTCACCCTTTCATAGTTTGGGGGATTTTAATTATTTTTTCCTATTATTAATTAATTTTGATTTTTAATAATTCCGACTTATTAAGGTCTTATTATTTCATAGTGGCATATTATTTCACTCCGGCCAGAAGCCTTGTCTTACTTTAGGATCTCCAGAAATTATGTAAGCTAGGTGTTGATTACTAGGATTCGACTGAAAATATGTTTTTTATAAAAACAAATGTGGTGATTAGTTGTTTTGTTGTTTATAATTTTGTTAGAAAATCTAATATTGACAATGAATTTTTCAATGAATGGATAATGACATCATAGAAGAAGTATTGGAGATATTGGAGAAGAAGTACATAGAGCACAATGGGGTAGACAAAGTAAATACAAAATAAACATTTAGCACTTGTTTCACACATTAAGGCTATTTCGTTATTTGACATGATTCAGTCTTCTCATTCAGCACACTTAGTAAATAATTTATTATGACAGTGTAACTTAATCCAGACACACAGCTTAATACAGACAAACGTCGTAATCCATTCAAAACTTAATAGAAAAAAAATAAATAAACAGCCCCTTAGACTTATTAAAGACAAATATATGACTAGAAACCCGTTTGGACAAAAATATTACTGAAAATATATGCATTGACTTTAATGCCCCTGCGACCCTAATTCACTTCCTTCTTTTCTCTCTCGTCACTTAGGCAAAACGTTGTTTGCTTCCTTCTTCTTATAATCGCCAGCATCCCAGGCCATCTTCTCCATCATAGGCCATCACTTTCTCCACGTTGTCGCCATCTTCACGTCGCCGTCTCCAAGCTGCACGGACATCGCATGTATTTCACTCTTCTTTTTTCTTCTCTCTTGTTCTTCGACGACGACAACCTATCAATGGCGGTGGTCTGGCGATGGTGGAGATCTGCCGATGGCGAGCGGGGATTACGAAGAAAATTGACGAGGACGTTCAACTAAGTACGAATATCATCAATTTTCGGCAACAATAGGCACCATTGGCGCTAGGGTTCACGTTTGGTAGTCGAACGCGATTCTTTCTTGTCGTGTGCCGCCGCCATTGTAGGGTGTCTCATAGGTGTGCGAGGGTTGCGAAGGGCTGGATCTGCTCTAAACGTGTGGGAAGTTGGGGAGGGATGTGATGAGGTGGTGGGGCAGTGATTGTGTAAAGGATGGGGCTGGGAGTTGGGAGAGAGCGATGGGCAGAGGTGATGGAGGATGGCGGTGGTACCGGGATAGCAGTGGCCGGCGGTGGAAGTGGGGCTAGGGGCTGGGGTAGGCCAAAGAGAGGGTTGGGTTTGGTGTTGGAGAAGGGGGCTGGTGGTGGTTTCTGGTGGTGGTCACTATCGAATTGGATGAACGATGTGGTAGAAGTAACTATGGTCAGTCCTTACGGAGATATCACTCTGACCGATGGCAGTCGGCGGCGGTCAATGGCTAGCGGCGGTGACTGTAGTGGGTCGCCGGAGTCACTTTGGCGGAGGAGTCACTTTTGTCGGAGTCACTATGACGGCGGAGTTAGTGTGGCGGCAGTCACTTTGCATTGTAGGGTTTAATTGTGATGTCAGTCACATTTTTGGAATTTTAGAAAAGAAATCACTTTTCTTTCTTTTATCTTTTTTTAGTAATATTCCGGCCAAAAGGTTAAACCGAATTGAACCTCCCCGTAGAGACCAAGACAAAGACACCAAACAAAACTTACCAAACTTGAATTCAAGACAATGTGACCAATTATTCAAAAAGTGAACAAAATTTACCCAAAAGTGAGGAGTACCAACGAAATCCAGTAAAGAGTGATCCATTTATTCAAAGAGTAGAAAAATGCATTACAAAAAGTGGGCTGCAAATCCTGCAATGTTACATCGCCCCTGACGTAGATTCGAATGAGCCGTTGACATCTATTTATTACTCTATCCGTCTCATTTATATTGTCACGTTTTACCTTTTCAGGAAGTCCATTTAAATCGTCTTATATCATATTTGGCAAAGTTTGTATGGCTCTAAATCATTCATACTTTATTCTTACTTTATCAATTAAAATCAACCACACAAACCCACTTTTGTTAATAACCGTGTGACCCTCCTCCGGCACAATATAAATGGGATGGAGGTAGTAAGTTTTCATTACAAAGAAGTTGAAATCGTTAACTCCGCGTTAACTACACCTAATATTTGAACTGGTAGGAATTGATATATTCTATTCGTCTCGGTCTAAATTAAAGTTTTAGAGAGGTTTAAACACATTAAAACATCATTTAATATTTTCATCTCCCCAATTAAATTAAAGTTTTAGAGAGGTCTAATTTGACTTCACCGATTTTCAGTTAGGATTACTCGGTTCCTTCTCATAGAGAGAATGGGTAACAATTGACACCTACTTTCCTCTCACAAAATGACGTGTAAAGTTTAATTTCCTTCTATCAATACAATTTTGGTCTTATTCACTTGTTTAGAATATCTATTTTTTACTCCGTATATTGTAATTTGCATTTACCGATCTTATAGGCCTCATCTGGTTTACGGCCCATTGGTACTCACCTGCTGCATTTTGCAGCGTTTCTAAGCGTAAAAGGAATAGCGGGTTGGGTAATCCGCTGCTTTCCAAACGTACTAGAATTATCAATATAGTTTCCTAATATGTACATAGTATAATTTAGTTATTAAAATTGTCACATATATGTCATATCAAACAAGCAGTGTGATTGGAAGTATAAATTCACATATAGAAACCATAGTGGACTAGTGGTAATATCACCCTAAATTTACCATACTTTATTTTGAGTTTTGAAAGTGGTAAAATTTACCTAAAGTCTATTGATTGAACTGCCTCCTTAATTAGTGAAATTAAAGTGTGAACCAAGAAAAAAGAATGTCCTACAAATCTTTAGAGTAAACGTGTGAAGTTATAAGAAAAGAGACTCTTATATTAGAAAACATGATATGCCCACTCATAAGATTATATTGTCTTGTCACAAATAATTTTAACTTTTTCACAATTTTTATTGGTATCACATGCAATTCATCTTGAAACGAAATGAATTAGGGCATATACACAGGTGTGTAAGAAGATTTTTTCTAAATTGTAGTATAATTATTACGTATCTGCTTAATTTATTGTAATGTCCTCACTTAGTAACTATTCCTTAAAAATTGACTGTAGTGTAATTAAACTTTAGAAATTAATTCAATCACACTTCATTGGCTAGTTTAAAGAGAAAATTAACTGGAAATTAGTTCTAGTATGACTAAAACATTATGTGTTTTTAAAAATATGACTCACATCTTTTTCATATTTAATATGATCACATATGTCATGTGTGCAGTGTGCACATTATCAGACAAATTATTATTCTTATTTCAATTGATATGTTTGGTCATATTTTGGGAAATAATAATGTCTAATTATATTTTGGGAATTATCATCCACTATAATTATATAAGGACAATTTCTCTAATTTAAAACTAGGGTGACATTGTGATCGATCCGATGGATCTCCGAACCGAAACCCACCAGGCAAAATGGGGAAAATTGCATTTACTGGGTAACAGATACGGTGCGGGGAATAGCCGTTCTATTTTTACGTGTAATGGGGGTGATTACGGCTTTGTACATGCTCACTAAAATGTACTCCGTATGAAAGAAAGTCCATTATAATGACAATATTTTTGTTATTATTGTCTGATATTGTTTGGTTATTATCCGATATTTTTCTTGTTTAATTAACTTTTTCAGTATAAATATTTTCACGTTCAAATTAATTTGGGTCGCCCTTTTTCTCACTTTGTAGGCGCACGAGACTTTTAGGTGACAAATCACGTTTAGAGACGTTTAGGTTATGTCATTCTCCATCCTTTAGAAATATTGATTTTTATACTAGTATATTAAAGTAATACATACCGCTTAATGGTATGTTTGGGAGTTTGAAGGGAAGTGGAGGAAAAAGTTTTGAAGGTTAGTTATTGGAAGGAAAAGGAAGGGAAAAAGTTGGAAACTCTTCTTCTTGTTTGGGAGTAACAAGTTTGAAAAGATAAAGGTTTTGGTTAAATTATAATTAAAAGGTAGATTCTATGGTACCCATAAGGTACCATACCTTTGTCCATATGGACCAATCAAAATGTTGCAGTTGAATTATTTAAGTCTGAATTAAAAATGATATATCTATTTGGACCAATCAAGTGAATGATAGGTACGGTACCCAATTTTTTAAATGGGTACCGGAGTTCTCACCTAATTAATATCACTTCATATATATAACGAATTCAAATAATTGAGTTTATATTTATTTAAAATTGAGCTAAAGTTGTTGTTTAATTAGTTGTCATTCACAATCCTCAATTTGGGGAACTTGAAGATTAAGCATTTGAAAAAATTTGGAGGGATACAAAAGTCCTCCAAAACCATCACCTCCATATTTGTTTAACTCTCAAACATAAAAGGGCTCATAAATCCTTGTCAACCACCCTCTCCCCTCCAAAACCCAAGCCCCAACATACCCTAAAAGAAACAGTTACCTACAACGTTATGGTTCAGAAAAGAATATCCATTGAATAATGAAATAGTTAGAGAGTGAGTACAAATATATGCAGATAATAGTCCCCTAGAGTCCAAGACACGCTCATTACCATATCCATTTAAACAATGTGAGGAGGCGTAGTTCAAAATGATAGGGGTGGCACAAGGTGTAAGTCTCAAATTTAAATAGTCTCGAATTTAAATCCCGACAATAACAACGAGAGATTACTATATAAAAATGTATATAGTTTGGTTGGTCATGCGGTCCTTTAGATGGGATGTCCTCCTTTTTTCTCTATTTAAACTCCAACAACTAGAGGGAAATAGGGAATTAGACAAACACCATATTTTCTTTGGGACATATTGTGCAAAGTCAAATCCTTGCATTCGTGTATCGGTCTATTTTTCATACTCCGTATAAGCGAGCTTACAGGGGCATGAAGAACTCGTGAGACTGTCTTCCAAGCATAAACAACTCTACTGCAACTAATCAGCATTCATCAAATCTCTGTTTTTTTTTTGCTGATCGGAGAAAATGGAGTCAGCCGGAGGAAGCAGCTGCTCAAACATGGGCAGCCTAACCACCCAAACCCTCAAGGGCCGGTGGTTCATGCTCTTCGCCTCCATTCTCATCCTCTCCGTCGCCGGCGCCACCTACATGTTCGGCCTCTACTCCGGCGACATAAAAACCGCCCTGGCCTACGACCAAACCACCCTCAACCTACTCAGCTTCTTCAAGGACTTAGGCGCCAACGTCGGCATCCTCTCCGGCCTGATCAACGAGGTGATGCCGCCGTGGGTGGTCCTCCTCATCGGCGCCGTCCTCAACTTCTTCGGCTACTTCATGATGTGGCTGGCCGTCACCAAGAAAATCCCAAAGCCCAAAGTATGGCAGATGTGTCTGTACATTTGCGTCGGAGCAAATTCCCAGTCCTTCGCCAACACCGGAGCTCTGGTCACCTGTGTCAAGAACTTCCCGGAGAGCCGCGGCGCCGTTCTTGGGCTGCTGAAAGGCTTCGTCGGATTGAGCGGCGCTATTTTTACTCAAATCTACCATACAATCTACGGTAACGATTCCAAGTCTCTGCTTTTGTTGATCGGGTGGCTGCCGGCGGCGGTTTCAGCCTTTTTTCTCCGGACGGTGAGGATTATGAAGGTTATTAGGATCGCTCATGAGATCAAAGTGTTCTATAAGTTTCTCTATGTATCTCTTGGGTTAGCCGGATTTCTGATGATCATTATCATACTCCAAAAGAATTTCGATTTCACTAGAATTGAATATAGCCTTAGCGCCACCGCGGTTGTTATTTTCCTCTTTTTGCCCCTCGGAATTGTCATCAAGGAGGAAATTGGAATTTGGAATGCCAAGAATGTGGCGGCAATCGCGGCTATGGAAGACCCACCGCCGCGACAGCGTCCTCACCAACACCCACACCCGTCGCTCGTCAGCGGCGTAACGGGTGTCGGTGTATCGGAAGAAAAGGAGGCATCTTGCTGGAGGACGGCGTTCCGGCCGCCGGAAACAGGGGAGGACTTCACTATACTCCAAGCCCTTTTCAGCATCGACATGCTGATCATCCTGGTGGCCACGATATGCGGCGTCGGAGGGACGTTGACGGCGATCGACAACCTCGGACAAATCGGGGCGTCCCTCGGGTACCCGAAACAGAGCATCAGCACATTTGTGTCTCTGGTGAGCATCTGGAACTACGCCGGCCGGGTTTTCTCCGGCTATGTCTCCGAACATATTCTGACCAAGTACAGATTCCCAAGACCGCTGATGCTCACGATCATCCTCGTAATATCATGCGCCGGCCACCTTCTGATCGCCTTCGACGTCCGAGGCGGTCTCTACGTCGCCTCGGTGATCATCGGATTCTGCTTCGGAGCTCAATGGCCTCTGCTTTTCGCCATAATCTCCGAGCTCTTCGGGCTGAAGTATTATTCCACTCTGTACAACTTCGGGTCGGTGGCGAGCCCGATCGGATCGTACTTGCTGAACGTGAGGGTGGTGGGGCATTTGTATGACAGAGAGGCGGAGAGACAAAAAAGAGCTTTTGGGACGAAGAGGAAGGCAGGGGTGGAATTGGATTGTGTGGGGGTTGAGTGTTTCAAATTGGGTTTCATTATCATCGCCGCCGTCACGGTCTTTGGCGCCGCCGTTTCCGCCGTCTTGGCAGTTAGGACTAGAAAGTTTTACAGGGGTGACATTTATAAGAAGTTTCGCGAGGAAGCCACGGTCGCCGGAGAAACAGAGTTGCCGGTTAGCACCGGACACGGCCGTGTAGTCCCAAAGAATGACGCCCCTAAGGGGTAGAATGGGAAAGAGATGTCGTCTATCTCTGTTTTACTAGTTTTCATATTCTATTTTGATCTACTTTTTTGTTTAAATATTAAAAGAATATTTCAATATTATGGAGTGTAAAAAATTACGATTAACATATATGATTAAGATGAATCCAGACTTTTGTACTTAAATTATTATAATTTAAAGATAGATACGTAGTATATATGAGAGGTGTTTGGTTAGCCGACTGTAGCCATTTTTTGATTGATTTGACTGCTATTTGACTTTTTGACCAGATAAACCGCTAATAATGGTGTTTGGTTAATAGATCTTTTCATATACTCCGGTAGCTTTTTATTCTTAACAGTCAAATTTAAAAAAGCTAATCAACATAGCTTTTTGGGGGTTGGCCGTTGGAATTTCTATTGCAAATTCCTATTTTATCCGAACTGCGCACTGCACTATATCCCTTCTCTTCTTGCTTGTCGTCTTCCACACTACCTTACGCAAAAACAAAACAGGGGAGCAAAGCCTTCTTCAACATGAGATGCTTCTCCTACACCAAACTATTGAAATTTCTCTGCCAATGTATTGTTCTCCCTTCACATTAATTTTCCATTGGATTTATCTTTTTCAATATGAGAAATCAGCAATTATGAAACAAATGAAACGAAGCCTTTTAAACCGCAAATCCATACTATGATGCCAATCATTGTTTTGATGTTTAAGGTTGGAGTATTCATAACGCAAGCCACAGAGAACTTGAAAAAGGAAAAACTAGAGCCAAGCTTGAAAAAGATGGCTGCCCTCTTCCGCAGGGCAACCAGAGAAGGAGCGGGCTCTTAGAAGTAAAGCAAAAATATGTAGATTTCAATATTAGTTGTTGAGATTTTGTGTTATACTCCTCTCCGTAAATAATGTTGGAACGAATTGTTATTAGTGTTAGTAAAATTTTATTTTAATTAAATAAAAATGGATTAAGTAGTTATCACATAAGTAGTTATATACGGAGTATAACAGTAGTTAGTATACAAAACAAAGTAAATGATGTCCTTAAAAGTAATTTAACAAGTTAACAGCCGATTCTAAATCGTCGTTTAACCAAACACTATTTTACAAACAGTTAATACTATCTGCTAATCAAAACAACCAACAGAATCCGCTATTACCAATCAGCCAACAGAATCGACCAACAGCTAACAACCAACAGCCAATTGCCAAACACCCTCATTATTAATAAGCTCTAGATTACTTCTTAAATATCAAGATTTTCTGAATTTTTATGAATGAATTTACAAGTGATTGACTAAGTCCTATTTATACTAGTTGAGCTTAGTGATGAATCATCAAAGAGTAACTCTACACATTTTGATGGCAACATTAATTAAAGCTAGCCATCCGTCTATCTATGATTACAAGGATGAAATGAAGCTTAATGTTCTGATTACAAGTATGATGACAAGGATGAATAATTTACACTTGTCATTTCCAGGATTTTACAACACTCCCCCTTGAATGTTCATCCTTGAATAATTATATGTTTTAAAAACTTATTGTGAAAATTAGTGTGAAAATTAAGGGATAAAAATTATGACTTATAATGTCATTGTATTTGAATGTACTGTCTCGTTAAAAACCTTATCAGGAAAACCCAGTGGGATAAAAATCTGATGAAGGTAAAAAGAGTACAGCGCATTCGAATACTCCCCCCTGAAATTAACATAAATTCTGAAGGCGACACATGCCGATTTTCTGTACAAGTTCTATGAACTTCTTTGGGGGTAAAGATTTTGTGAAGAGATCGGCTGGATCTTCACTTGATCTGATTTGTTGAATGTTGATCGTCCCTTCTTTCTCTAGATCATGAGTAGAGAAGAATTTTGGTGATATGTGTTTCGTTCTGTCTCCTTTGATGTATCCTTCTTGAATTTGAGCTACGCACGCAGTGTTGTCTTCGTAGATCACAGTCGGGTGACAAGTAATATGCTTCATACCATATTCATTTTGGATGTGTTGAATCATAGATTGCAGCCACACACATTCTCTCACGGTTTCATACAGTGCAATTATTTCCTAACGATTTGACGATGTAGCTGTCAATGTCTGCTTCATAGATCTCCACGAGATTGCAGTGTTACCATAAGTAAATACGTATCCGTTTTGTGATTTCGCCTTTTGATTAACATATATGATTAAGATGAATCCAGACCTTTTGTACTTAATTTAGTATTCATAATTACGTATATAATAGAAGGAGCAGTCAAGCTCAGTTGGTTGTCGACTCACTCTCCTTTATGAGAACTCTTGGATTCAACACTCAATGGAGTGTGTTTGATCTCAATTTACTCCAGACCCCCCAGACCCCCAGGAAAAAATGTATGCTCCCTCCGTCCCAAAAATATCATTGTTTAAGTTTACGATTTTTAAGAAAGTGGATTTTTTTGTTTTGACTTTCTCATTATGCCCCCCAAAAGGTAAATAAAGTGTAGTGGAAGTTGGTGTAAAGTAGGTAATAAAGTAAGAATATAAGAGTAACTTTATATTAAAAAGTTGTCAAATATATGGAATAAGTGTGAAGTTTATTTTGAACCTACCCGAAATGGAAAATGTGGAGTTGTTGTGGGATGGGAGGAATATAATACAATGATGCATGCAAAGAACACTTAACAAATGTTTGGCAGTTCATGTTGCATTGGTTGTCCAATGCTTTGTTGCCATTATAATGAAAAACCAATTGGTATTCCATGGGAGTATATGAGTTTTGTTATGAGAACTCTTAAAGCCATAGTAATTCTAAAATTGAATATTTTTATTCTCTACTTTGTATATATTCTTCATCGATCAAATCAGCAATGGTTACTTTTAATAAGCTGTGTATAATGCAAACCCAACTGAAAAGTGCTTAAGTAATGGTCGAATAATTATACTAACTTTCAAATTAGTGCTTAATGTAAACCCGTGACATGGATAATCATCAATTCGTGATCAAATCATAATTTTATACACACATGTGTGTGTTATGTGTGTGTATTTCTTAGCATGGACACATATAATGCCAGAGCATGAGCAAAAGCCTTGCAACAAGCTGGTTACTTTAAAATATGTGCATAATGCATGCCTTGCAACACATATGTGAGTATACTATGTTTTAGACTTTAGTAATGGTCGAATAATTATACTAACTTTCAAATTAGTCTATTTGAATGAAAGTCTAAACTTAATTAATTTAGTGTTATAACATACTGTCTAAGGAAGACGCATTTTTCTATTCCATTGGTTTAATTGTAAATGATTTTATTAGTTCTATCACATTTCACATAATAAAAAAATTGACATTGAACGTGAATATACGAATAAGAAGTAATTAATAATTACACATTAATGACTAAAATAAAGATTTAAAAAAATGTGACTAGTGAATATAGTAGTAACTAATTTATAGTAACTTATGTTCAAATTTTAAATTCAAGGGAAAATAGAATTATATTGTAGTAACTATTAGTCATATTTGTATAAATATATGTTATTTTAATAATATTTTTGTTAAACCCCCTTTAATTAATTGTGAAAATTAAAACTCCATGTGAGCATTTTAATTAGTACACTTGTATAGTGATCCCTTCGTGCTATTGAACTCGTCAACAATTATAAGGATAAATGGTAGAGTTGAACTCTTGTGTATGATGGAAATGAGAAAAAAGTTTGATGAAAGTTATTAAGACAAGAGGTTTTATCAATTAATTAAATAGTCTAGCTCAACCATTGTTGATGGTGACTAGCTACGAGAGAGTAGTTCCTTGTTACGGAGTATATCATTGTTTTTTTTACTTCAATATAATCAATGTTGGTCAAATATTCAACAAAAGGCAACTCATTGTTCTTCATATATACCGTATTGACTATTGAGGATCAGTTTTTATCTCATTGCCTAGTCAAAAAGTTCTTCTTCTTTATTGTCTCAAAAGTCTTGAGTTGCAATGATCTTCTAAGGAAGCTAGAGGTAATACATTGACAAAATGTACTTGTGTTGCTGTCTTTTTATTATGATTATTATTAATTACCGATGGTACCATGGATTAAGACCATAGCCCAATTACGTAGTCCAGCCCATAGACAGGATCAGATCTTGACGGGACCAGCCTAATTACAGGATTAGCCCATAGACGGGATCGGCCATTAATGGGACCAGCCTAATTACAGGATTAGCCCATAAACGGGATTCATGGTTGAAAGCCGCTTAGCCCATTAGGAATTAGGCCCACGATAGGAACCCACAACCAGGCCGGGCTGGACAGCGGACCTCGAGCCTGGGCGGAGTTCTAGTGAGGCCAGGATATTCCTAGGGCTTACGTGGCAAGCTATCACTCATTGATAGATATTTGGCAACAGGCAGAACTCATCCGGAGGACGCCGACTAAAAAGGGAAAGCAATCGTGTGGGAGTCAAGCATCGAAGAGTTCTATTTCGAGCAAGAATATAGTTCATTAATTGAGCATTTTTGTATTACATTCCTCCCATGATTCTACTTCATAATCTCTATAAATACTTGATGTAAACACCCTATGAAGGGGTTCCCCCCGAAATCAAACCCCCAATAAGATTCAGAACCGAGGCTAGACTATTGCTAGTTCTCCGGAATAAAGAGTAAACTGCCTTACGCTGCCATATTATTCTCATATCTACGTATATTTAGCTCTCGTAGTTGGATTTAACTCCATCAATTACTATATTTATAATATTTATATATTTATAATAATATATATACTTCCTCTATTTTTAGTAGGTGCAAATTTTTGAGTTCATGTGTATTTTTTTTTTAAAGAAAAAGGGATTTTATTAATAGAAGAAGGAACAATATAGTGCGAGAAAGAAGTAAAAAGAAAAAACAGTAAGAAAAGTAAAAGAGATGTGAAACTAGTCTCAAGGGAAATTTCTGGACTGAGATCTAGTGCTCATATTGTGACGCTTTTTATTCTTGTGAGATTTCTTGTAAAGTTTAAATTGTGTGTTCATATTATCTGTTGCTTTGGAGCCAGACAATTTGCTGTGGAGTAAATTGTCCAAGTTTACTAAAATTGCTTTGGAGCAAATTGCTGTGTTGAATTCAGACATCCTTCTTTTGGGAAGTTCTCAAATTCTCTAAATAAGACTAAATGAAACTTTAATTGTAATAAGTAGTAAGACTGATGTGAGTTTTCTCGCACTTAAAATAGATCGTAATATAGTGGTGTAAGTACGAGTATCGTCTCCACAGGGACGGACAAAAGGGAATCAAGAATTAATTAAATTCAGCGATTAAAAAGAAAATAAAATAAAAGCGTCGTGCGAGATTGGTTGGTTTGGAAAATAAAACTAACGCGAACAATTAAACTAGGGGGTTCTTTCTAATTAATGACGAAGAGAACAGGGATCGATTCCGGGGTAACCAGATTTCTGGCAGATCAGCCCTAATTACATGAAATTAATTTAATTGAGCCTAGCTAATCATTACTAAGTTCTTACCGCTCTCGCGGCGTAGAGTACAATAATTTAGGGGACCAGGCTGATCTCTCATGCGACAGGATCCTAAATTATTGTCAAGGCGAGTGAGCTTACGGCCCCTTAATCGCTACTAATCTCTTAGCGAACGATTAAGTGTGTGTGAATGTGTCCTAGAACAAATTAGATCTCTCTTAATTTATTCTACATGCAATTGTAATTCTAGTCGCGATTCTAGGTTACAAAAGATATCAATTAAATTATTCAAACACAAATTAAATGGCATTCATGCAATTAAACCGAAAAGAATCTAGTCATACATCATGATTAACCCCTTCATCAATCCCAAATCCCTAATTAAAACTACTCACAATTCATAATTGAAGAATCAATAGAATTGGAATAAAAAGAATTAATTGTCATTAATTAAAAAGGTGGAACTTACAAAGAATCCCAAAAGATTGATGAACAAGGCTGAAAACCCCTCTAAAATTCATGCTAGGCACTCTCTCTAAGCTCCCCCTTGAAAACGAGGGTTTACAGGCTGTTTAAATAGAAAAATCGGGTGAAATTTGAGCTGAATTAGGATTTTCGGAGCCAGACACGATGCCAGGCACGATCGTGCCTTCGATCGTGCCTCCGGAGCAAAAAAGCGCATTTTGGGCAGGCACGATCGTGCCTCCCTCCAGGCACGATTGTGCCTGGCTGGCAGTAGCTCCGCGGTGCTTTTCTCTTGAGGCACGATCGTGTCTGACTTTGAGGGCACGATCGTGCCTACTTAACTTCCGAATTTGACAAAACTTCCTTCATTAACGTTGTAGATAATGAAGTCCTCTATCCACCCCAATTTGCCGAATGTGATTTGAATCATCCAATCAAGAGATATGATCAAAACGGTGGAAGGTGTCTTTCTGAAATCGCAGCAGAGATCATCTGACTTCATCGTCTGTTTTCACCTCCTTCCTCTCAGATTCTCGCAAAGGTGTCTTCATATGATTTGTAGCCCTTGAAGTTGGCTTTCCTATGGAGCTTGAATCGTGTACATTGGATGTTTCTACAAGGAGATATGCTTGAACGATTGACAGAAGGTCATTCTGATCGTCGTTTTCAAGCTTCATTCATCTTCTTTTGTCCCGAAGCCAATCCTAGAGCTCTTTTTTCCTTCAAATCTTCATCGTGAATCTTCCGGTGACCTCCAAAGCTATCAAATCATTCTCAAATGCTTCTCAAATCATCCCGATTGTTCCTCAAGTGCCAGTGCCGGATTCAAATTCCCTGATTTTGACTACAAACAACACAAAACTCGAACCAACGCCCGGTAAACATAACTTGAGCTAAAATTGAGACTTGCAACACCTTAAAGCTGGGAAAACCATCAAAATCCAACTCCAACACGCATCAAATGCGTGTCTAAATACGGACTTATCAGATTCCCCCACACTTAAGCATTTGCTTGTCCTCAAGCAAACTGAACAACGGGACTTACGATAATCACCACACGGAATCAAAACAATTAGCATGCACACGTAGTTAAAAGGATATTCACAGAACAAGCAGACTAAACCACGAAAATTCTTCCCTAAACTACATCTTTGTACTCTAGCTAAAATATTTGACAAAATTATTCACAACATCCTCAAAATAGTGACAGCACACACAAATAAACTAGTTATTGATCAGAAGGACTTGTGAAGGTGGTGGTGAATGGATCATGGATAAAAATAATAGTCCCTGTCTTTTGAGAGATTTGAATATTCTAACGAAGACTCAATGTATTCAGGAACTTCAGGGCTATTCTTAGGAACAAGGAATTCAGTAGGCCACAATTTAGGAATAATCATTTAAACCTATGCAAAGAGTAGACATGGTGTACAACTAAGCTAAACCGTCTCGACACATTTGTGCTTTGACGTACACTTGAAGTACGCGGAGGACTAAAGCTAATTTTCAATAGCCTCCAAGTTCATTAATTGAATTCAATTTTCCTTGTCATGTTGGCACGAGAACGCCGTTTCTTTCGAAAGATACCCAAGTCTCATCTTACGCTTTTTGACTGGGGCTCCCATTCTCTTTTTCGCAAAGTAAGAGGTCTAGCTATATTAATTTTTCACCTTTCGGATTCTCACTAGACATTACCCCATTCTAATCTCGGCCTCACCAAGGAAAAATAGCAATTAAGGTTCATTTATTCTCAAGTGAATCCATGCCTACAATGCAATCCTCGAAAGTATCAAATTCCTAAAAAGTGACTGCTCTTACCCCATTTGGGGCATAGGAACAGTGCCAAGAATGGCTCCTACACTCAATTCCCTAAACTTAGCAAATTAATCCCTTGATTCCCTAAACATCAAGACTAAGCCAGACATACTCACGGGTAAGGAAAACAGGCCATTTGGCTATGGAGCTCAATTAATCGGGTAACAATAAACGGTCAGGCTCAAAATGGCTTCTCCTAAAGGATTTTTTCAGGTGGGGTGGATGATTAATGGAAAATTCATGGGTGACTAATGCCTTCATCCTTTCAACAACCAGATTATAGTGCAAGCAATTTAAGCCTAAACACTTCAAAGATGTTTTAAAAGCATAGTCAAACACTAGCCAGCTCACAAAGACACAGTTTAAAGAAAAATTTTCAAAAATTGACATGACTCTTCTACGAATATACAACTAATACCTGCACATGCTAACTCTAAAAATCACATGTAGCAACTACTGCCCGAATGCCCAATTCACTCCCCCACACTTAAACTTTGGCATCGTCCTCGATGACCAAAAATGCACTATGCACAAGGGGGATAAAGAGGAAAGGGTCACACGTGCTCAAAATCAACTCAAGTTAACATTACACAGCGAATAAAATAGTCAAAGAAACTTCTCTATGGCGCTGGTCGGTGCAAAACTAAACTGAGTCAATGTAATCCTCGGCACATCATCCCTATAACAAGACCCCTGAGCTGCAACAAAACACAAAGCAAAACAACCAAACAACAAACAAAGCAAAAAAAAAAAAAAAAGTAGAAAAAAAAAAAGAAGCTCGGGTTGCCTCCCGAGAAGCGCTATTTTTAACGTCGTTTGCCCGACCAACTACCCCATAGGCTCTCCAATAGCAAAGACTCTAGTGGTGCACTTATAGTCAACGTCTCCAGCTTCCTCTCAACAAATGTCATTAGGTGGCGCAGATCTTTAAATTCGTCAGCCCACGAAGGCAGCACATGATCTTCATAACCCTTATCAGCACAGAAGTGAAGTATGAAACTCTCATCCTCTTCAGGTGGACAGAAAACATGAGTGAAAACTTTGATTACTCTAGGTATCACCGGAAGCTCAAAAGATGTCTCAAAGCAAGGAGTAGGAGCAACACCGTAATCAAACTGCACCATAGAAAAGTCTTCTTCTTCCTCACAAATATCATGAACATTCACAACCTCTCCTCCGGACTCTGTATCACTCCCCATGAAGGCATCCCAACTCTCGTTAACACCGTTCTCATCAGGGTCTTCAAAAGCATCTAGGAGGGTATCATCCATCATATTTCCACCTTCACAGTCCGACTCACTCATATGATCATCCCTATTGGTCTCCTTAGGTTGGGCTTCTGTGTCGCTAGGACGGGATCTCTCGGACTCCTCAGATAAAGCCTTTGCAATCTGCCCCAATTGATTCTCCATGTTCTGCATCCTTGTCTCCATCATTTGCATCCTTGAGTCTGCTCTCAGCTCATTTTGTGCTAATTTGTTGAGTACTTCTTCCAACCTAGAAAATCTCTTTAAATCTGCCTCCTCCAGATCCTCTTGTTGATTATGAGGCTCATTACTCGGGAAGTATGTAGGAGTGACTGAAACATTTGTGTCCGTAAATTGTGGGGAGGAAGAAGTGGGGTATGCAGTTGCCCAGTAAGGATGGTCGTATGGAGGAATGGGGCAAAGACATGAATGGTGACCACCTCCACAGAAGTTACAAATGCTATTTTTAGGAAAGCAATCAACCAATTCCTCGAGACTTTTAGTTTGAATGAGAAATTCCATAATGGAGCCTGGTTTTGTCCGAGGATATTGTGGATAAGGATATTGATTAGGAGAATGAGATTGAGAGTATTGCGTATTTGGAAGAGGGTAAGAATAGGAAGATGGAAACTTTTGTGGTGTTGGAGAATAATTTTGATGAGGTGAGTAATATTGAGTAGGAGGAGGAGGAGGAGTGTAAGAAGGGTATGGCGTATATGGTGAATATTCCATGGAGGTTTGAGAGTAAGGAATTCCTCCAGGAATTTGGCTGAATAGGTTCATCTCATGCCTCTTAGAAATTACCTGAAAGGTAAGCACAGAAAAAATCCTACGAAAAAACTAAAAGAAAACTAACTAAAAAAAAATCTCGCTGAAATTAATTAACCCTTAAAACCGACACCGTCCCCGGCAACGGCGCCAAAAACTGATGTGAGTTTTCTCGCACTTAAAATAGATCGTAATATAGTGGTGTAAGTACGAGTATCGTCTCCACAGGGACGGACAAAAGGGAATCAAGAATTAATTAAATTCAGCGATTAAAAAGAAAATAAAATAAAAGCGTCGTGCGAGATTGGTTGGTTTGGAATTGTGATCAATGTTTCTTAGCTCGTTGTATTTAGCTCTTTAATTAAATAGACTAGTTAGAATAATGAATAGGCCTTTTAAGGCAATTTGTAATAAAAGGTTTTATGCCTTTTTAGGTATGGGCCTCCTAGAAAAGGGAGCCCAAATAATTGTAAAACCTACCTTTCCCGTCAGGCTATATATATGCCTTAAGGGAAAGGCTAGGTTAAGCTTTTCAACATTCCCTGTGCCGCAGTGCCTATATCGGTGATAGAAGTTTTACGCTAAATTGTTCATCATTCTGTAAACTTCTTCATCATTCAATGGAAAGCTTCATTCCCAGATCTATCTTCCATACATACATTTTATAGACTAGAAAACAGGGACCTAACATCTGGTATCAGAGCCGGAGCTGATCGATCGATTGAAGGCTGAAAAACACTCCTGCGCGATTCTTCATCGTTGAAGTTTCGCACTTGAGCGATTTTTGGTTCTATTTTTATTGTTGTTTTTGCAGGAAAATGGTTGAAGGAAAGTGTTTCTAGGCTTGAAGGAATCATTTCTGGAGAAAATCTCTATCTGAAGGTTGGCGTACAGATTAAACCAGATTTGAGCGATTCTGGATTTTCGCGCAACACCTCAGAAAGAAGAACAGATTCGCGCAACTCCCTTCTGCGCGATTTCAGACTTCACGCAACATTTCTCCTGCGCGATCTGGAGTTTCGCGCAACTCTTCCTGCGCGAAATTGGACTTTGCGCAATTTTTTTCTCAGGTTGAGCGATCCTCCTGCGTGATTCAGCCTTTTGCGCAAACCTCCTTGCGCGATCCAGAACTTGAGCGATCTTGTTGAGCGATTTAGAGTTGAGAGATCTTTTTGTATTGTGGAGAGATTGTTTGTAAAGTTGAGAGATCCTTTTTAAGTGTTGAGCGATCCTTTTTAAAGGTTGAGAGATTGTTTGCTAAGACTTGAGCGATCTTTTTATAAAGTTGAGTGATCCTTTCTAAAGTTGAGCAATCTTTCGTGAAGTTGAGCGATCTTCCAACACTTGCGCGATCTTGACACTTTGCAACCAGAACAAAGACATCTGACTGAAGACTCAAACAACAGAACAGAACCTATTCAATCAACTGATCAGCCCGATCAAATTTTAAAATGGATGCTTTGTCGATTGGAAACGACACTAGACCCCCGATTCTACGAAGAGGGGAGTACAATGTATGGAAGAACCGATTTCTGAACTTTCTTGAGAGCAAGGACCAATCATCTGGTCTTCTTGATTCCATCACCAATGGACCTGCACAACTCATGATTGCTGTTGAAAGAGACAATGGGAACAATCCACCGGTTGAGATAGAATGGAGACCGAAGACTGTTGACGAATATGATGATGAGGATAGAGCAAGACTCCGGGCAGATCTCATTGCCAAGACCTACCTGTTGCAGGCCATCCCGAACGACATCTACATGCAGATTGACAGCATGTCAACTGCAAAAGAGATGTGGGATGAGATCTTTAAGATCATGCAAGGCACTGAGATCGGAGTAAAGGCGAAGAAAGCTAGCACATTCACTGCTTACGACTCATTCAAAGCCAAGCTCGGAGAATCACTTGAAGACACCTACCTCAGATTCCTGCAATTGATAAATGAGATGAGAAAGATTGGCGTGCATAAGTCCAATATGGAACTGAACGTGAGATTTCTATCTTCTCTTGGAGCTGACTGGAAGAAGCTGAGCTCACAGATAAGGCACACGAAAGACCTTGATGAGATGGACATTCATGCTGTGTACAACACACTTGACCAGTATGCAGAAGATTTTTCTGATCTTGTGGTAGCCACTGTGACAGCTGACAAAGGGAAGGGAGCCATGGACAAGCTTGCCGACACCCTTGCCCTGATGCTTGACAAGCCATCGAAGTCTGGCTCCAAGAAGGATAAGATGATCGTTGAAGAAAGTGAAAGTTCTGACAGTGACATTGGATTTAAGAATAATTCAGATGACGATGAGATGCATGATTTTCAGAGACAAATAGCCCTTCTTACTTCGAGGTTCAACAATCACATGCAGTTGAAGAAGAACCCCGCAAACAACAGGCTCCGCAAGTCCTCTACCAGCAACAACAAAAGAAAAGAGCGATCTTTTGAATCTTCTGAGAATATTGTTGCTGAGGATGCTCCAAAGTGCTTCAATTGTGGGAAGACTGGACATCTGATGAAGGATTGCAGGTTGCCTAAGAGGAAGAAGGATGCTGAGTACTACAAGCAGAAGATGTATCTGAACAAGAAGAAGATGTTGCTGGCAATGGAAGAAAATAGTGAGAAGAGTGCCCTCATGGCTGAAAAAGACCACTGGATGGATGATTCTGATGAGGAAGAAAATCTGGCCTTGATGGCAGTTGTTGAAGAAGAAGAGAAAGAGAAGGATGCTGATGAGGAAGGAAAGATGAAGTCAACCCCTGCTGCTGATGAAAAGGAGAAAGACAAGACTGAGGAGAAGAAGAACCTGCCTACTGCAACCAATGCTGATGTAGCGACTGCCCTGACTGCTGAAAACAGAAATGCTGACAATGAAGTAAGTACTTCTAATTCATCTGTACATACTTGCTCTAGAACAGATATGCCTGATAAATTTAAGGAGCTTGAGGCGAATTATAAAAGGTTGTATGAGGTATATAACCAACTGCGTGAAAAACAGACATGC
The DNA here is from genome assembly GCA_945859915.1 of Cuscuta epithymum. NCBI lineage: Eukaryota > Viridiplantae > Streptophyta > Magnoliopsida > Solanales > Convolvulaceae > Cuscuta > Cuscuta epithymum. The sequence goes on from CAMAPF010000006.1 coordinate 2,968,986, forward strand.
TCAAACATTAAGATAATCAATTCAGAGAAAACAATCACTAAGCTCACAACTGAGAATAAGCGACTTAGTGCTAGTGAGAAAGAGCTGACAGAGAAGCTTAGAACAACTGAAAAAGAAAGAATTAGGCTTTTTGGCGTAAATAATTTGCTAATGGAAAGAAGGGGTGCACTTTATACTAAAATCAAAGAACTTGAGGATTTGTTAGCCAAAAGGGACCAAACAGATCAGACTATTTTCCTTAACCAGCCTAAGGACACTCGTTTCTATAACGCCAAAGAAGGCTTGGGTTTGACCAATCCTCAAAACCTGAAAAAGGTCAACTGTAGACAACTCTATGATGTTAGATACATGAAAATAGGATTGACCAAACTCATGGCCTTCACTGGTAATGAAGAAACGAATGCCCTTGAGGATGAAAAGAGAAAGACAAAGGCTGGTGTAGAGGTTCCTTTTGACTACACAGAATTAAACAAGAGCTACAAAACCAAAGCACTCCCTTTGACCCCAGCTGAAGAAATCTTGACCTATCCTCCTGAAAAGGAAGCTGTGAAAGACGGAGAGGAGACTTCCACATCTGAACCAATTGAGAAACCAGCTTACATTCCACCATTGGTGAGAAAGTTTGCTGAGTTAAAAGATTCTTTTGAAAAGGAAAAGCAGGTTTTAGAAAAGGAAAAGGATGAACTTTTAAAAGAAATATCTTCTTTGAAAACCGCCTCTCAGTCTAACACAGCTTCTCAACCCTCTTCCCCTTCTACTTCTGAAAACACTTCTGAAAACTCAAGCGATAGTTTTAAGACTTCTCCTTCTCACCCCAAGTCTCATTCTCCGACAGGGAAAGATGTGAAGAAGAGAGTCGAGAGGAAAGGAGAGTGGATTGAAGACAAAATAAGAAGGAAGAAGAGAGAAGAAGAGTCGAGATTAAGCAATAAGAGTCAGCGGTCGAGCGCCATTTTTTATGTTAAGAATAAGTCTAGTTCTAGCATTAGTGAGCCATCTACTAGTTATGCTAAGAGAGTGGCTCCTAAGTCTTCTAGTTCTAAGATTTCTGTCTCGAATCGCTGTACTAAATGTGTTTCTCTGGATTGTGTTAAATTAATGAAATGTTGTTGTTATAAGTCTGTTTCCTCTCGCAAACCAAATGATCCGGTGATTGTTGATAATGTTGTGAATAAGCCCAAGATTGATAGGGTGAATGTTGAGAGTGAGGTCAAACTGCCATTTTTAAGGTATCCTCTCAAGATTCACTCAGTCAAACATCTGAGAAGGCTATCACGTGAACCAATCTTGAAAGACCACTTATCTGAACAATCACTTAGGACGAATGAAAGTTCCCTCACTCCAAAAATTGTTCAAATAAAACAAAAATGGGTTCCTAAGGCTGAAGCAGAACAATTAAAAATGAAAAATTCTTCTCAACCAGCCAGCCTAGGATCCCAAATCAAAAAGAAGTTGAAACAATTGCTCACTGTTGATAAGGAAGGACCCATCTGGCGATGGGTACCTAAGCGAAACTAATCTGTTTTGCAGGTCAGTCATGTGTGGCATCTTGATTCGGGTTGCTCGTCACACATGACTGGACAGATTGAACTACTGAGCAACTATTCTGAAAGGTTTGGAGGAAATGTGAGGTTTGGGAACAATGCTTCATCGCCCATACTCGGAATAGGAGATGTCATTTGTGAGAGCGTCACTATCAGAAATGTGTCGTATGTGCAGGGACTGAAGCACAACTTGCTTAGCATCGGCCAATTTTGTGATAATGGAATGGAAGTGAGGTTCCATGCTAGGCAATGTTGTGTGATGGATATGGGTGGAACACCATTATTAAGGTGTCAGAGGAAAACCAATCTCTACACCATTGATCTGAAATCGGTACGATCCCCCATATCCATCTGTCTCCTGTCCAAAGCATCTGAAGAACAAAGTAATCTATGGCACAGACGTCTCTCACACTTGAATCTGCCAGCCATCAGTTCCCTCTCCTCGAAGAAGTTTGTGAAAGGACTGCCTGTTCTGAAGAACTCCCCCAACCATCACTGTTCTGCATGTCATTTGGGAAAGATGAGGAGAGCATCACACAAGTCAAAACAATTTCCCTCCTCATCTCGTCCCCTGGAGCTACTACATATGGATCTGTGTGGTCCGATGCGCGTGCATAGCATCAGTGGACGCAAATATACTTTGGTTATTGTGGATGACTACTCACGCTACACATGGACCAAGTTTTTGCGCTCCAAGGACGAAACTGCAAACTTAATCATGACGTTCATCAGGACCATACAGAACTATCTACAGCAGAATGTGAAGATCATCAGAACTGACAACGGGACGGAGTTCAAGAACAAGGAACTGACTGAATTCTATGAAGCTCAGGGAATCACTCAACAGTTCTCTGCAGCTAAGACACCACAGCAGAACGGTGTTGTAGAACGACGGAACAGAACCTTGGTAGAAGCAGCCAGAACCATGCTGATACAGTCAAAGCTTCCTCACTTCATGTGGGCGGAAGCTATCAACACGGCTTGCTTCACACAGAACAGGACGGTAATCCACAGAAGATTTGACAAAACGCCCTATGAGATTGTGTTCAAGCGGATCCCTAACATTGCCTTCTTCCGCGTCTTCGGCTGTAAATGCTACATTATGAACGACAGGGATGCTAGGGGGAAGCTTGATCCAAAAGCAAACGAAGGGATATTCATTGGGTATTCTACCAATTCCAAGGCGTACAGAGTATACTTGAAAGACAGAAGAACCGTCATGGAGAGCATCAATGTGAGCTTCTATGAAATGGCGGACTTGGCCTCTGAACATTTTCATTCTGAACCATCAACCTCTGCAAACAATGAAACTCCATCATCTTCTGGAGTAGGAGGGCAGGGCGGTGAGACAAGATCTGATGAGCACGTGGTTTTGGATTCTCTATTTGAACACTTCTACAGTCAACCACGTGCACCACCAACTACAAATGCTACACCTACTCAGAACCCCCTGTTACCGGCTCCAACTACTGAAGAAACCAACACTCCTGCTCAGAATGATGATGAGCATACAGATAATGAAGCTGAACATGAACCAACCTCTCCTGTTAATGATCAACCTGAAGAAGCTGCAACGCAAGAAACCCCAGAAGCACAACCTGAACAAGAATATTCTGACCCTGATCATCCAATCATAACTCCACAGCCTCTACAACATGAAAGAAAGTGGACAAGGGCACATCCGCCAGAGCTGATAATTGGAGATCCATCTCAAGGAGTCAGAACCAGAACGGCATCAGTCAATGAATGCTTATACTCATGTTTTCTGAGTCAGAAAGAACCAACAAAGATGACTGACGCATTGGCTGATCCGGACTGGGTGATTGCAATGCAGGAAGAAATGAACCAGTTTGAAAGATTGAAAGTGTGGACCCTGGTGCCAAGGCCGTACAAGAAAACCATTATCGGCACCAAATGGGTATTCAAAAATAAAAAGGATGAGGATGGTGTGATCGTGAGAAACAAGGCCCGCCTGGTTGCAAAAGGTTACAATCAACAAGAAGGAATCGACTACGATGAAACCTTTGCACCAGTGGCAAGAATTGAAGCTATCAGACTATTTCTAGCATATGCTGCACACAAGAGCTTCACAGTGTATCAAATGGATGTAAAGACAGCATTTCTTAATGGAGATTTGAAAGAAGAAGTCTACGTTGCACAACCTGACGGCTTTGTTGATCCTGAACGCCCCAATCATGTGTACAAGCTGAGGAAAGCCTTGTATGGTTTGAAACAAGCACCGAGAGCCTGGTACGAAGCACTGTCAGATTTTCTTGTAGAATCAGGCTTCTCGAAGGGAAAGATAGATCCAACTCTCTTCATCAAAAGACACAAGGGTGACATCATGCTGATACAAATTTATGTGGACGACATTATCTTTGCCTCGTCGAATCCAAATTTCTGCAAAAAGTTCAGCAACCTGATGCGCACCAAGTTCGAGATGAGTATGATGGGAGAGTTGAACTTCTTTCTGGGGCTACAGATCAAGCAATTGCCAGACGGAATATTCATAAATCAGTCCAAGTACATCCACGATATGCTAAAGCGCTTCAAAATGGACAGCAAGTCAACGATGAAAACCCCCATGTCTCCCTCACAGAAGCTCGACTCTGACCCTTCCGGGAAACCAGTCGATGCTACCAATTATCGGGCTATCATCGGTTCCTTGCTGTACCTTACATCTAGCCGACCAGACATTGTCTTTGCAACCTGCCTATGCGCCCGCTTTCAAGCAAATCCGAAGGAATCACATCTGAATGCTGTTAGAAGAATACTGAGATATCTCAAAGGAACAGTCAATCTGGGCCTTTGGTATCCCAAGGAATCAGGTTTTGACCTTGTTGGATACTCAGATGCTGATTTCGCGGGTTGCAAACTGGACAGAAAGAGTACATCTGGAGGTGCTCAATTTCTTGGTGATAAGTTGGTGTGCTGGTCCTCCAAAAAGCAGAATTGTGTGTCTACTTCTACAGCTGAGGCAGAATATGTCGCGGCTGCTAGCTGTTGCTCACAGATATTATGGATGAGGACCCAACTAAAAGACTACGGGTTCACATTCTCACACATCCCGATCTACAGCGACTCTCAAAGTGCAATTGCCATCACGTGCAATCCTGTCCATCATTCCCGGACGAAGCATATTGATCTCAGATATCATTTCATAAAGGATCACGTTGAGAAAGGCACCGTGGACATGTACTTTGTGTCTACGGAATTGCAACTGGCTGATATATTCACAAAGGCCCTGGATGAAAAGAGATTTAATTTTCTGATCTCTAAGCTGGGGATGTTGAACCTGAACGACTGAGTAACTCTGAACTGTGTGTGTATGTGTGTGCTTTCATGTTTTGCATTTTAGTCTTCTTTGCATCACATTTTTTTTCTCTCTCTCATGCATCATTTTTTCTCTCTTTTCATCGCATGTTTTTTTTTAAATTTTTTCAAGCATCATTTTTTTAAATGCATATGTTGAGGGGGAGCTTTTCCAAAACTGTTCATAAATTGAGGAGGAGCTTTTCAAAATTGTGTATAATTTGAGGGGGAGTTTGTAAAATTTTCATTCTTAAAGAGGAGCAAGTGTTGAGGGGGAGCAATTTTAATTTGAAATCAGACAGATTTGGGCCCGTTAAATTTTGAACATTCTCCCGGGCCTATTTAAACCCTTGAATCGCGCAGCCCCCCATTTATTCTCATCTGCGCGAAACGATAGAACTCCCCAGAACAAATCTCGCATCTTCCTTCTCCCCCAAAATTCTCCATCTTCTTCAAACGGTAAAACCCCATCCTTGTATTATTTTGATTGTCTCACAGGTTTTGATGAACAAATGCTTCGACGAAGACGATGAACAGATGAAGGTCATGCGCGATTTAGGCTGTTGCGCGATTCAATCCTTATGCGAACTGGTCTGTTGCGCGATTTCAGACCAGATGCACGCTTGTGACTCTTGCGCAATCTGCCTTATTGCGCGATACGCCCTTTTGAGCGAAGTCGATGACTTGCGCGATCTGATAGGGATGCGCGATCTGAGTTGCGCGATTGGTAGCCTTGCGCGATTGGTAGACCTGCGCGTTTGGCTCCCTTGCGCGATTTGCCTCCCTTGCGCGAATCTTTCTGGGCCTGCGCGATTGTCGTGGTTGCGCGATCTTCATACTTGCGTGATCAGTTTACCCTTGCGCGATTTGGTCCTTGCGCAATTAGGCCTGTGCGATCAGCTTTGAGCTATTACATGGGCCGGGTGATACTCTAAACACGCTTAAGTGAAACCAAGTTTAGCCCAGTCCAAAACCTTAGTGAAAATTCATTATGTGGGCAAAATAAACCAAAAACAATTAAGTCCGTGCCCACGTCAGACCAAGAGCAGTAATCAGACCAAATCGGGCCCCACTTCTCTTTAAAAAAAAAAAAAAAAACAATAAAGGGCCCAAGTGAGAAATAAGTTGTGGACTTAGCCATTTTTGATCATATGCTATAATCTGTTTATCATTTTCAGACTGAAATGGCTGCCAACACTCCAATCAACATGATCTACGCTAGGGAACACTGGATCCCGATCAAGGAGAATAACTCACAACTGGACTCAGAAGTCTTCTCTTGTCAAGACGACGTAGTGGTCTCTATTCTGAAGGGCCACAAGCTGTGGAAGGCACTGAACGCAAACGCAGAAGTCCCTCAGGTGTATCTCCAACAATTCTGGGGAACACTTGATAAGGACGTGGATGCAAATGGCAGGCAACTCGATGATGTACTAGCTGCCACAATCTGCAACACAAGAGTCACAATCACAAAGGCGCTAGTCCAGCAAGTGCTACAGATCCCGGAGGAGGAACACTATGATGCGTTGGCCTCAGAAGCGCAAATCTTTGAGGACATGATCACTCTAGGCCACGCTGAACCTCTCCGGTTGATGTCCGCAATCAAGACAGCACGATTTCCACGACCATGGAGAACACTTATGGCCACACTGAACAAGTGCTGCACATCCAAGCATAGCGGCTTCGACAAATGCAGCGGTTACCTCGTTTACATCTTCCACGGCATCGCCTTCATGAAGAACTACGACTTCACCTCACTAATCTGGGGTGACATTCTGGAAATGCGAAGAAGGAAGTTTGAAACTGATCTGATCAAGCATCTACCATATATGAGATGGTTTTCCCTGCTGGTGCGACACTTCTGCAGAACAACTCCAACTATTCAAAGGCGCAAATCATCTGAGAATGTCAGCACTCCAGCCCTCCAATATCTGAAGAGAATGCCAGAGGTACGCACGCTGGTACCTCTTCCTATTCCTGTTCCTCTCCTCCTGCTAGCCGGTCGAAATGATCCACACGTTATACGCTACAGCGAGGAGAACGGTATCATACTCCCTATGGCTCAGATAAACCCCCCTGAGCCTACCCCGGGGAGTCAGCCGAGAGTATGTGAGGGTCCTGAGAGTTCAACCCGGCCACAGAGACCAGTGGCAAGCCGGCCCCATGATGATCAGACTATGTCTGCTGAGGGCCACACCCGTGCTGAAGAGACTTCCCGTGATTCGCCAAGCGTAGCCACAACACAAGACGCTGACGATGAGGGCTCTGGGAGCAAGGCTAGGAACGACGACGATGATGATGATGAGGACGACGACAATGCCAATGCAAAGGGCAAGAAAGTCGAGAAAGCCCGTGCTAAGAAAGGACGACTCGTTATCAGGCTTTCTCGGGCTACAACACAAGAGCAGTCTCACCAAATCAAGGACACTCAAGGAAATATCATTAGTGAGACTCGCTCCAAGGTGCGTCATGACAATGCCTCATCATCTACTCCTGTGCAAAGAGTGCAAACCGCGAGCAACCTGGCGGAAGAGTTAGCTTTGTATGACAGCTGCTCTGACCTTGACACAATAAACCGGGCTAACCCCATAGGTGCAGAGGCTGATATTTTCAGTCTCCGAGTAGAAGACGCAGCATCTAGCCCAACTGCGCATGCACAAGCCTCACCTAGCCACTCTGCTGCCTCCCAACAGGTAGTAGTTTCACATATTGGGGATCTTTTACCCACCTCGCTGCCTCCTTACGAAGCAGCTGAGGATTTACTTTGTGGTCTTCCGCCCCAGACCACTACCCCTCCTTCTCGCACATTGAGTCTAGTTTCCACCATCCCAACATTTTCAACATTTTCTAGGACACATACACTGCTCACACCACCGCACACGACAGGTGCACTTTACCTGTCCTCAACGATCGGAGATACGTCAACGATGATCGGAAGTCCTGCTGCTCAACAGATATCTCCATCATTATCTGCAGGCCACACTTCGGTAATTTTTACTGATGCTGTGACAACGGTTACTACCCCTGTAACCGGTAACCCTGACCCTACCGACCTTTCTGTCATTTTACAGCGTTTCTTGGATTCCACCATTAAACCATGGGTGCACGAAGCAATAACCGCTCGGGCACAGGAATTCAGGAACACCCCGGCGTTGCTAAATGACATCACCCAACCCCTACCATCATCCTCACATACCCAACAAACCCAACCACTTCCTATCATACCTACCCAACAAACCTCTGAACCATCCACTACCCTACCTCACTCACCTACTGCTTCAAGGGGAACCCAGGATACCGAACTAGTGTCCTCCCCTACTTCGACCACACCTTTTCCTGACCCTAAAACTTTACCGTTCGAGGTACTCGAGAACCTTATGCTAGATCAACTACTAGCTACCGAAGAAGGCAACCTAACCCAGAAACAAAAAGACCTTCTTCGGATCCTTAAGCCTGATAGCTCATGCCGTGATAGTTTCCTTGGTCACAAACGTTCGCATGAGGACCCCGATGACTCGGATCCTCATGAGGGGGAGAACAAGAGACAAAGGACACTTGAGCGTGATGCGTCAACAAGCCAACCCTCTACGCAATCCAACCAACCTGAATCCTCGAACAATCAGCCCCCACCATCCACTCAACACATAAGCCAAACAGCCAACTCACCCACATCTAGCCCGGTCGAGCTAGAAACAACACTCCTAGGCTCATCTTTCATAGATGTAGACCAAGGATGGAGTGGAAGTCCTGAGGTTGCTACTTCGAGTACACCATTCTATTCAGGCCATCAGAAAGAACCTAGTTCTAATCTGATGATAACGGGCAATCCTGAGGATCCCGGTGTTTCACATGACAGGTCGCCTTCGACACAACAACAAGCTCACTCTAAGCCCTCTGGTAATCAAATACAAGATGAACTGGAAGACCTTCTAGTTCATGATCAGTGGCCTCGCGAGTGGACAGAGTGGGATGATCTTAGAGTGGAAGCGGAGCAGTACGAAATGTGTCGAAGCTGGCAACTCAGAGAATTCCTCAACAAATATCATGCACAAATGATTGGACTCGATGAAGATGAACTCAAGGAAGGGGAGAATCATAAAGAAAATCCCAAGGCACCTGAACCAGCCAAAGAAAAATGGGAAATTGTTAGAATCAAAGCCCCCTTCCTAGAAGAAATCCGAGAGAAAATCTGGCGACAACCTGAAAAAATCAAGAAGTTCAGTGAATTAAAAATGCGAGGAATCAATCACTTGAAAGGAAAATACCGAGGAGGTAACCTGTATATGCTAGGACACAGATCCACAGGGGAACGAAGACAAGTTCTAAATCACAATCTCGCAACAAGTGGATGTCCTATATCAAAAATCCTGGATATCACAGAAGACTACTTGGAAACGATTAAGTTCCTGATCTTTCGTCTACGACGTACAGATGGCTCGGAGTTCACCTGTCAAGAGAATGACTTCTTCCTACTGCACATGGATGATATTTATCAAATGTTCATGAGATGCAGGGAGCTCCCAGTGCACAAAGACAGACTTGCTAGAGAAGGTTTTGAGGCCATTAAGAGATTCATGACAAGACAAGTTCGGTTCTACGCCTCCCATGATCTCCAGATGACTCTTGAACACAATTATTCAAAGGCGAATCTTACACGACCGGACTTGGATAGACCTGGGCTTGAAACCTTTGCAGCATATGATACATTTGACAAGCCCATCTCAGTCATTTATCTGAATCACAAAGAAGAGAAGCGTCTGATGATTGTTGAAGACATTCAAAAATACTGTGATGGGACCCTGCAAATCATCCGAGAACAGCTCCAGCCAAGGAAAGAAGATCTAGATAAAAGACAGAATGAAGCCTCGAAAGAAGAAATCAAAGAATTGGAAAGAGTCAATAAAATCTTGAAAGCCATAGAGAAACAACTAGACAGAAGAAGGTCTCTCAGAAATTACGAGCATGCACTCAATCTTAGAAAGCATTATTTTAAAGCTCAGAAGTGAAGAACAGAAGAAGCAAGAACATCTGATCACAAAGGGGGAGATTGTTAGAGATATTTCTATTGTAATTGTGATCAATGTTTCTTAGCTCGTTGTATTTAGCTCTTTAATTAAATAGACTAGTTAGAATAATGAATAGGCCTTTTAAGGCAATTTGTAATAAAAGGTTTTATGCCTTTTTAGGTATGGGCCTCCTAGAAAAGGGAGCCCAAATAATTGTAAAACCTACCTTTCCCGTCAGGCTATATATATGCCTTAAGGGAAAGGCTAGGTTAAGCTTTTCAACATTCCCTGTGCCGCAGTGCCTATATCGGTGATAGAAGTTTTACGCTAAATTGTTCATCATTCTGTAAACTTCTTCATCATTCAATGGAAAGCTTCATTCCCAGATCTATCTTCCATACATACATTTTATAGACTAGAAAACAGGGACCTAACAGGCAGGCACGATCGTGCCTCCCTCCAGGCACGATCGTGCCTGGCTGGCAGTAGCTCCGCGGTGCTTTTCTCTTCAGGCACGATCGTGTCTGACTTTGAGGGCACGATCGTGCCTACTTAACTTCCGAATTTGACAAAACTTCCTTCATGAACGTTGTAGATAATGAAGTCCTCTATCCACCCCAATTTGCCGAATGTGATTTGAATCATCCAATCAAGAGATATGATCAAAACGGTGGAAGGTGTCTTTCTGAAATCGCAGCAGAGATCATCTGACTTCATCGTCTGTTTTCACCTCCTTCCTCTCAGATTCTCGCAAAGGTGTCTTCATATGATTTGTAGCCCTTGAAGTTGGCTTTCCTATGGAGCTTGAATCGTGTACATTGGATGTTTCTACAAGGAGATATGCTTGAACGATTGACAGAAGGTCATTCTGATCGTCGTTTTCAAGCTTCATTCATCTTCTTTTGTCCCGAAGCCAATCCTAGAGCTCTTTTTTCCTTCAAATCTTCATCGTGAATCTTCCGGTGACCTCCAAAGCTATCAAATCATTCTCAAATGCTTCTCAAATCATCCCGATTGTTCCTCAAGTGCCAGTGCCGGATTCAAATTCCCTGATTTTGACTACAAACAACACAAAACTCGAACCAACGCCCGGTAAACATAACTTGAGCTAAAATTGAGACTTGCAACACCTTAAAACTGGGAAAACCATCAAAATCCAACTCCAACACGCATCAAATGCGTGTCTAAATACGGACTTATCAAAGACCATTGAATTGATTGATTTGGTTAGTTTTATGATGTTTTTACTTGGACTGTAATTTGTTGGTATGGTCTGTTCTGATCTGGTCTGAACTGGTCTGGTCACTTTGAATTTTTATAACTATCCAAGTCTGATATGGTCTGTTTGGTTTGGTTTAATTTGGTCTAGGACAAATTACAGTCCAAGTAAAAACATCCATATTATCAGCTAATAAAGTAAATATATAATTATTTTTTCAGCTAAAATATGTTATTAAACTACTATGTTTTTCTTTTTTAATAACCAACCGAATTTTTTTAAAAATATTATAACGAAGACAAACGCTTGAAGGAAGAAAATTAGAGAATAGAAAAAATAGAAAAAAAACACTATGGGAAGAAAGCACTAACAGCCGGCCACTCCAATCGATGATAACTCAATCAAAATATCCGATCCGCCCTTCATGGTTCCTCAAATGCAGGAAAATGATTACCAATCAGCTTTGCTAATTTCCTGCAAAATATTTTAATATTTTAATAAATATTAAAATATACTAGTATAATATACTCCGTATATTTTTTAATAATAGGAGTATATTTTATACCCGCAAATGTAATTTTACATTTTCCAGTCACACTTCAGTTTTTTTGTCAAACGGGTATACTCCATTTAGCTAATAGTTCAGATTCATCACATCATAATACAGTTTCAGACAATAGTTTCTTATTCATTCAATAACCCCCAATTCAGACTTCAGTCTCCAGTTGCAGCTCGTTATGCTAAACATAACCTAAGTAATATACAAAAATCAAAAGGTTGTGTTTTTAATTGAGTGGTTTTTGGAGAGCCGACCCTAGGGGAAACTCTATGCGGCCATCCCCAGTCTCATTCAAGATTTGATTTTTCAATCGTTTTCTTTTCAATCAGCAAAAAGTTTTGGAAGAAGGTGTCATTCTCTATGCAGTGAGAGATCGAATCAAAAGTTTTTCAATGCTTCCGCTCTTTATTCATTTCCGTTTTCAAGGATTTTGGTCCGGTTTCTTTATTGGCCGAGAATTTTGTCCGCTTCAAGTGAGCTTGTGGTATGTTATTCTTCTAGCAATGTTTAGAGGTTGTATGTTTCTAATCAGTGTAACCAATCTGGTGATTTTTCGTTGTTCATGGTTGGTAAAACTTGTTCAACCTTGTTGTTCTGATGTTTCAAATACTCGTCCACCACCTGAACCACCGCCTCACTCTAGGAAGAAGAAGATGATCAATTGGATCTCCTTTTCGGTGGCTGGTCAAACCGATGCTTCAGAAAATTTCTGCTTGAATGATCCTCCTTTGTTGGTTGCTGGTCAAACCAATTCTCTCTTTCTGGTGGCCGTTGAAATCGGATCTTTTAGTTGTAATTTTTTATTTTCTCTTTGGAGTAGCAAGAAGAGCAGCAAGACTGTTAGACTAGACTACATTATTGCGGGGTTATCGATCTGGAAGGATTCATTGGATCTGTTCCGTTCTATACTTCCATGTCTCATCCCATTGTAGCTTTAAACTATTCATTCTCTTGTATCTTTGCTATCGTTTAATAAATAATTACTTATTTGATAAAAAAAAAGTAAAAGGTCATAAGCTAATAAGGGCTTATTTGCAAACACTACTCCAAGTGCTTTTAACTTTTTAAAGTGATTTGGGGAAAAGTAATTAATAGTAAAAGTTGGTAGTGTTTGAGAAAAGGGTGATTTTGAAAAGTAAAAATTGGTAGTGTGTAATAAAATAAATGTTTTTTGTGTAATAAAAAAAGTAAAAAACATTTTTGCACAAAAATTGAGAAAGTTTTTTTCAAGTAGAAATTGTCACTTGAAAATACTTTTTTTAACTTTTTTGAGTGAAAATCTGAAAAGTACTTTTAAACCAAAAACTAAAAAACACTTGTTTTTGCGTTTGCAAATAAAGCCTAAAACACTACAGAATTACCCAACGAAATCTTCCATCAAAAAAAAAAAAATACCCAACGAAGGGGTGTTTGGATCTGATTCTCAAAACTGATTCTGCTGCTTCAGGGAGCAGAAGCAGAAGCTGGAGTGTTTGGGTGAAATTCCAGAAGCACTTCTGATGCTCTAATTTACTCTCAGAATCAGTTTTTTTAGAAGCTGGTAGGTACCAGCTTCTGAAAACTGATTCTGATTCTGCTTCTACTTTTAAAAAAAAAGAAGTTCCAAACACCCCCGAAATCGTCGTTCTGCGACTTCCTCACTAAGCTTTCGTCTGCCCTACGCACTTCCGGAGGTCCCCTCCGCCTCCCGCTGCAGGCGCCAATACATAGAAGATCCCGACTCAGGCACTTGAAGAGTTGGCTAGTTTCGTCTTCTGCCTTTAAGGCAGCGACTCTGGCTTTGCAGAATTGAGGTGTCTTATTCTGACCCTTTTCAAAGAAATTTAATACGATAGTAATCTCGAATACATCAAATTTTCAATTGAGTATTTAATTCCCAGAACATTTGATAAATTTATGCATCACGTTTACCGTAAATTTAAAACATGTACTAGAGTTAAAGAAGGTAATAAAGATAAGGTTTAAAGATCCACTTTAAACCTATTGAACAAGAAGCAATTGTAGTTATTGTCATATATGTATTACATTTTGGCCCACACTAACTTAAAATGCTAGATCCGCTCCTGCGTACCTCCACATTTTTGGGTGCTTCAACTTCCATTCTTATCAGACAGTTTTAAAAAAAGTTGAGTATTTTTCAACTGTAGTCTTTATTTTAATGTTTCTCGAGCATATTTTTCCTGGTGATAGTTCTTGTACCATCTGCTCAACCTTTCATCGCCTGAATGACGATGTTAATGATAAACAGTTCTTAATTTTTGCAGCAGTATAATTTCATTTCTGTATCCTATTCATTGATAAATGTAATGCGGCAGAAGCATTTTCATTTCAGGTTCATTTTATGCTCTAATTTATTTGATATTCTTAAATTTTGCAGATTCCTTTTAATTTGGTGAGCTTGAGAAGTTCTTATTGACTGAAGCTACTGATTTTGTAATCCATATCCGTTGCTAGCTTTCCAGTAAAACTTCAAAAGTTTAGATTTTACAGATGGACAGATTGAATCTGATTTACCTTTCACAACAATAGTATCTAAGATTGATCTTTTGAGGTGGAATTTCATCCAACTCCTAGATGAAATTATCTATTGTGGTGGAGTTTCATCCAACTCCCAGATGAAGGGAAAAAACTTTCTTTCTTTCTGAATATCAATATATCATTTTGATATGTTGTTAATATGTAAGCGTTATATGCAGTCCTCGTGCTTAAATGTAACAACCATGTGTCACTCTCCGTTAATACCAAATTATCCAATTACATGTTCCTCCTTAATCTCCAAATGTTTCAGTTTATTTATCCATTCCCGTTCCAATGGTATATTCCGCTTTCATATTCAATCACACAATTCGACAAAATCCATGTCACTTTTGGAAAAAGAACGTTTAAATGTATCTAGGCAAAAACTTATGATGGTTTCTTTCTATTCTTCTACTGCAATCCGACACCTGAGGGGTTCCCCAACAAGGTCACTGAGAAGAAGAATGCGGAAAAGAGCTCTGGCTGCCTCAAAACCTGTTCTTGATGAATCTCGTGTTCAAAGGGCAATCTCACAACTCCCACCTCGCTTCACCCCTGAAGATCTTTACAGTATCATTAGTGTAGAGGAAGACCCATTGGTGTGTTTGGAACTGTTCAACTGGGCGTCAACTCAGCACAGGTTCAGACATGATGTCATCACCTTTCACGTAACCATACAAAAGCTTGGTGCGGCCAAAATGTATAAGGAGATGGATGACATTGTTAATCAAGTTCTTGCTCTTCCCTCAATTGGTTCTGAGGCACTTTTTAATACTATGATACATTACTTCATAGAGGCTAGGAAGTTGATTAGGGCCGTTAATATATTCAAGCATATGCAGAATAGTAAGAAATTGGATTGCAGGCCGTCGATCAGGACTTATAATATTCTTTTTGCTGCCCTGTTGAGTAGGG
Organism: Cuscuta epithymum; assembly: GCA_945859915.1. Lineage (NCBI taxonomy): Eukaryota > Viridiplantae > Streptophyta > Magnoliopsida > Solanales > Convolvulaceae > Cuscuta > Cuscuta epithymum. Next base: position 2,984,058 of record CAMAPF010000006.1, read on the forward strand.
GAAGGAATTCTTATATAAATCACATGTATATGGAGACTGCTCGTAGCCTATTTAAACAGATGATCAATGATATGATTGAACCAGACGTATTTGCTTTAAATTCTATGATAAAGGGATACGTTCTTTCACTCCACGTAAATGATGCTCTTAGGATATTTCACCAGATGGGTGTTGTCTATAAGTGTCATCCAAATTCTTTTTCTTATGATTATCTGATCCATGGATTGTGTGCACAAGGGAGGACAAAGAATGCCAAGGAGCTATGTGATGAGATGAAAAAGAAAGGGTTCTCCCCAAGTAGCAAATCGTACAACTCTCTGGTGAATGCTCTAGCCTTGGGTGGAGAGGTGGAAAGTGCGGTGATGTTTTTGCGGGAGATGAATGAAAACAAACGATCAGTTGATTTCATTACCTACAGGACGGTGGTTGATGAAGTCTGCAGGAAACATTGTCTACATGATGCTATGGATTTTTTGAAGGATCTGCGTGAGAAGGACCTCATTGATGCTCATTCTTATAAAAGGTTATTTCAGGAACTTGAAGAAAATCAAGATTAGGGCTGATAGCCTTCACCCGGTAATGTTTATGTTTCTGCTTTTGTAAGCCATGTTTTAAAGAATCTGGTAACATTTTATCAATATTATGAATTATGATACGGAGTAATAATTTATGTAGCTACTAGATACTACAGGAGTTAATGGGCAAATTATCATTCGTACTAAAATCAATTTTGTAAACCATCTGCCTCATCATTAACAACAAATTTGCAGACATCATTTTGTAAACCATCTGCCTCATCATTAATAACAAATTTTGCAGACATCACTTGCTTCAGGTATCACACACTTCCTGTCTTTTATTTGGGTGCTCCTTTATATCCAGCAGATTGTAGAGATCAATGTAGCAGTTTATTTACGTAAATTTATTTCAGCTGGTGGTAAGTTGACTTTAAACAATTTTTTTGAATCTTTTTAAATCCACGATACACAATCCACCTAAAGGTTCCGAGTGAAATTAATATGAAAGCTTTTGTGTCAGAATTAGTTAAGCCTTAGCTTTTTTCACTTCATTATTATAAAGTAGATTTTATATACTCCCTCCATTTCACAATCAAAGTCACAGTTTGACTTCACTGTGAGAACACTGTTTGACACTGTTTTGACACTGTTTGACACTGTTTTGATGCATATTTCTTTGCCAAATAAGGAAATAACTAAATAAGGGAAGTGTGACTTTGTTTTTGAAACATCCAAAAAAGGAAAGTGTGACTTTGATTGCGAAACGGAGGGAGTAGAACTTTTTTTCATATTTAAGCAAATTTAGCCAATTCACCGACAACTTCAGCGATTTCCGCAAAGTTAACTAAGTTAGCAATTCAGCTAAGAAGTATTCAATTTTACTCTTCATTATTAACCAATTCCATGTGTGAAATCAGAATATTAGTGTGTGGTAAAAACGGTTGTTAAGCCAAAAAACAAAGTTACCATTTAGGAACACTAAGTTAGCTTTCTTGTTTTGTGGTTAATTGTAGCTGCTATAACATGCTTTTGAATAAATTTTAAATTTTTAATGGAATGAACATATTTCAATTATCAAATGGTTTCATTAAATTGATGATTGATATGCTCAAATCCTACTAGACTTATCATATAATTTGAGGAGTACTGTTTTGTATTCCTATATTTCAATGCTCTATTCAACAGTGCACTTTATGCCCTGGGAAAGATCTATTTTAGTTCTACGATTCGTGCCTTGACTGGTTTGTGTAAAGAGATTTCAAAAGCTCCCAGGAGAGAATTTGTTTTGGGAGAAGTTTTATTGCTCTGGTGTCTTTGTGCTTTCAAATGGTATGAAAAAAAAGCTTGCCCACACATACATTTATGACTGTTCTGTGTAAGTTTGGACCGGAGTTTGAAGGTGTGACATGACTGCAAATCCATTTTCAGCATTTGAGCCCGCTTTTGCGTAACATTTTATCTCCTGGAGCGGCAGTATCCAGCTTTTGGATTGCTGGAGCAATGGAACTTGGTCCTTTTGATGAAAGTCTGGACTTCAGGTGTGAAGGCTTTCCTTGAATACTTGGCAAATTCCAACTCTCACTCATTAGAATATACAAATGTTCAAATAGGGGAATGGTTCGCACTACAAATTTGAAATGGAGAAACAAACTCCAACTCTCACTCTCATTAAGAGGTTTGTATTTTGGGATACTATAACTCCACCAAGATGATTCAAGGATATGGACTAACAACATTATGTTTGAAAAGAGCAGTGAGCTTTATCACCTCATGATTTTTTTCATCCGTCCAAATCATCTTCATGGTGTATATGAATACACAACCCAAATGTATATGAATCAACAGCTCAAGAATCATCACCTTTGGGACATATCGTATTCGTGTAGCTAAAACAGGCAGTGAGAATTCACCTTGGGGGAGCAGATGTGCTCCCATGTTGAGATCACTTAACATAAAAAGAAACTTGAGATAACAAGTTTTAAAATTGAGAAACTTTTTAAAATGTGGAACACATAAAGATTATTTAATCCAAAGGGACGGTTGAGAATTGAAAAACTGTAGCTATAGTGACATTATAATTATTATTTCTCACTTGAAAGGGTACCACACATTGATATGTTTGGTTGGGGCGTGTTAAACTTGGTTCTTTACTTGATGAATTGTACTTCATCTATTGCAAATAGATGAAAAGGGAAAAGGTGCAAATAGACCCATGTACTAATCAAAAGAGGTCAAATAAGCCCTCTTTTAGGAGGCTCTGTCCGGCTGTCGCCATTTGGGGTGGGTTCCCGGTGGATTTTTTCGATGAAATTTTTTGAGCATCTTATTCATGAAGTCTAGTTTACTCATACCAAATTTCAACTAAAACTTCAATCGAGAAGGCATTTAAATGAATTCTTGAATATAACTGCGCAGTTAGAAGCGCAGTTATCTTCAAGAATTCATTTGAATGCCTTCCCGATTGAAGGTTTAGCTGAAATTTGGTATGAGTAAACTAGACTTGATGAATAAGATGCTCAAAAACTTTCATAAAAAAATTTCACTGGGAACCACCCCAAATGACGACGGTCGGACAGAACCTCCTAAATAAGGGCTTATTTGACCCTTTTTAGTTAGTACATGGGCCTATTTGCACCTTTTTCCTTTGACCAAATTATAACTAAAGAAATTTTTTTTTGTAGTCTTTGTGATTGGCTTTTGCTCATGCTCTGGCATGGACAATGAAATTCGGGACTTCACTTAATGTAAAATTTCCAGTTGAGATAATTGTTAAAATGACAATATGTGAATCATGTTGCAAGTATATTTCTACTCATTGGTTTGAGATTTTTTGCAACTGAGGATGATCAACATGATTTCAAACCTTCTTTTGAGTCTTGTTTTTGGACAACGAGATCAAGCATTGAACATATGCAACACACTTAAATACTTGTATTTGCAATGTTCTTCATGAAGTTAACTGGGCAGTTTATATGTATGAACTACCCAGTTAATTTCAAGAAATTATTTGAGTGCCTTCCCGATTGAATTTTTATCTGAAATTTGGTATGGATAAACTAGACTTCATGAAGAACATGCTCAAAAAACTGCATCAAAATCTTCCACCGGGAAGTGCCCGAAATGCCCTCGGCCAGACGGAGCATCCCATCAGGGCGGCCTGACATGAAGATTTGTCTATATATATATATATATATATATATATATATATATATATATATATATATGGTGCGGTTCCGATATATGGTGCGGTTCCGGTAAGAACGGATTCTCATGAGAGAAATGAGAAAAAATCTGGACCGTTTGATTGTATTATGTAAAATTGAATTGTGCATTTGGTGAAACTGAAATGTGCATTAGATGATATTGAAATGTGCAGAATAAATATTTAAGTTCAGGTGTGCATTAGGTGAAACTGAAATGTGCGAAATAAAATTTACAAAAATAACACCACTTCGTATCTTTTATTCTGCATATTTCAGTTTCACCTAATGCACATTTCAATTTCACCTAATGCACAAATCAACTTCACATAATGCCACTGTATCGTACCATTTGTGTTGTTCATTTTAATTTCACCTAATGCACATTACAGTTTCATCTAATGCACATTGAATTTCACTTAAAGCAAATCTAACTCTCCAAATTCATTCTCATTTCTCTCCTAAGATCATGTTCTTATTTGAACCAAAACTTGTGTGTGTAAGTAGGGGTGGACTCGGGCCGGGCGGCCCGGCCCGGCCCGGTTACTGTTTGGCCCGGCCCGGCCCGGCCTGGGGCCCGGTGGGTCCACCGGTTCGGTTCGGCCCGGCCCGGCTGCTGGGCGGTCTGGGCTCGGGTCCAGTTTTTGGTGAACCGGCCCGACCGGTTCGGGCCGGTTTTTTATTTTTTTTTTTATTTTTTGAATTTTTTTAAGTTTTGGGTTGGATTAGGTATTTTGGGCCATTTGAGGTGGTTTGGGGTGGTTTGGGGTTGAGGGGGAGGGGTTGGGGGTTAAATAGAAGAGCCAAAAAAAAAAATTAGAACCAGTTAGGCCCGGCCCGGTTTGGCCCGGAACCGGGACCGGAACCGCCCACCGGCGGTTCGGGCTCGGGCCCAACTTTCCTGGCCCGAGTCCACCCCTTATATGTAAGGTGAGAAGACATATTAACGTGTAAAAATAAAATTAATCTCAGCCGTCCAATCTGTTAATCTGATGCATAATAACCTTGATCTACTGCACTTTTGGATAAATCTTATCTGCTCTTTTGGATAAATCTTATTTGCTGCACTTTTTTAGTAAACAAATATATTAAGGAACAAATATGAGTAAACATGGTATTAAGAAATATATTAACATTATTTTACAAATATATGCAATTCTAGATTTATTTTTCATTTAACAAGTAGACACTTTTTCATTCCGAGTGATAGTTTTTATGTGATGACCTCTTTCATGTACATTTGTATCACTCGATAGATTTCACCGAGAGATGTGAGAGTAAAAACTATGACTAGTTGTCAGTTGTCACCCGCTTAGAGATACCTTTCAATGGAATTCACAACAGTTAATGTCATATTAAAGCCAACTTGAATGAATAAGAGACATTTCAGACAATATACTCACTCCATCCCAAATGATTTACAAAGTAAATTTTTCTTAGTCAACATAATTCCACCTTATCTATTTATTTAGCATATCATTTTTTATTATATTTTAATTTGGACTTCCTGACTTTATAGAACTTTTGGTGTAGTATCAACTACTAGTATCAAATATGCATGTCAATTTTAATTACTAAAACTAATTAGATCGTCCACATAGATGATTTAACTTTGTAGTCAGTCAACCTTAAAACCGCAAATTGCAATTCAATTCAGAACGGAGGAAACATTTGTTTTTAAAGTGGTATACATTTTGAGAATTATTATCAAATATGTACATTTTGGTAGGTTTCATTATGATATAACAAATTGTTTTGATCATCCTGAGCATTTTTAGTGTGATATGTTGATGAACTTTTAGTTTGTCATCAACTAAACAAATGCTTAGTAGTTTATTGTCCTCATTTTATAATGAATTAAGTGATTAAGTGATTGTTTCATTTTAGTTGACTTTTGATAAATGATTATTTTATTAGAGATTATATAGATATGAATATATGATTAATAGTCAAAGTTGATAATGTTTGAAAAATGGATTCGAAAAGGTAAGGTTATAGTTTTTGGTGGAATAATGATTTTTTTCGTGTAATATAAAAAGTGAAAAACATTTAACCATCTCATTGTTTTTCACTTTTGACTTTAAATTGTCTACATTTGTCACGCCCCGGACCTATCCGGACACGTCAACAATCCGCCGTACAGTACGAATAGTCAACCGCAGTCCAACACATTCATACTATACAAGGCGTCTGGGATATCGTTCACACATAGTACATCCATAGACAAACAAAATGTAAAATATTCATTCAAAGCAGCGGAAACATTTAATACAAGTGTTCGTGCCACACTTTGGCAAACATGGGCATACAAGCCCCCAAATGATTATTCAAAAGTATAATATCCATGAGCATTAATTTAAATGTTTTAAAAACAGGAACGGAGGAAGCACGAACCACGTCTTCCTTCCTTGAATTCTCCCGGAGCAACGGGCACTGGTAGCAAGCTCAGCTCCTACCTGAAACTGTGAGGTGGCCTCCCCCGTGAAGGGGAGGTCAGTACTTGGAAGTATTTGACAAGTACAATGACAACTATACTAAGTATAATCAATGTTTCAATTTCCAAGACCCTCAACCAGGGTATTATCATATCATAGTTAACTTTGTTTCGTTTAGTGTCAATTCATCGTTATTTACCACGGTCTAGAGCTCAGCTCAATAATCACCGTTATCTACTACGGTCTAGAGCCCAGCTCAATAATCACCGTTACCTACTACGGTCTAGAGCCCAGCTCAATAATCACCGTCATCTACACCGGTCTAGAGCCCAGCTCAATAATCACCGATATCTACTACGGTCTAGAGCCCAGCTCAATAATCACCGTTATCTACTATGGTCTAGAGCCCAGCTCAATAATCATCGTTATCTACATCGGTCTAGAGCCCAGCTCAATAATCACCGATTCTTTACTATTCAATTTCTTAGGATCCATTCATCCATTATTCAACTACAATACCAACTAATATTTAAATACTAGTTATTCACTCATTTCAATATAATTCTTCATTCAATATGTAATTTGGCCTTAATATCAAAATATCACTTTTATTCCTTCATGGCTTCTTCTCATGAAATAAAAGCATACTTATCACAAATGGGATTTATGGTTGATACTACTATCATGCCATCATATTCATAACATTTAAACATACACAATTTATTCAATAAAATTGTATATTATGCAAACTATACTTATAATCAATAGAAATTTCATTTAGGCATTATTAACCATTAATAATCCATGCAAATCACATTGTGAAATCATTTAGGAAATCTCATGAAATTAACCCAAAGATTATAAGCGATATAGTCGGTCATCCTCACCTTAAATGAGCTTAAGCGCGTTCTACGTCCCCGATTGAACTTTGACTAATTCCGGTGAAACTTTGACCAACTCCGGCGAACTTTGACCAACTCCGGCGAAACTCCGGCGAAGCTCAAAAATGCTTTAATCAAGTTCCTAACAGGGTTTAACATCATAAAAACTTAATCAATACAAATAACCTCTAAAAGGTTATTTTCCGGTGAACTTGTCGGTTTGGCTTCCAAGTCCGTTCTTGGACATAGAACCACTTTCCAACCTATTATCCCACACTTAAATCATGTAGAAAAATCCTCAAGGTCCTCCCTATGATATATATCTCATATGATAGAAGATAAATAAAGGAAAAGTTAATATAAGGTTATTACCTTCATCTTTCTCACTTTTCCTAGCTTTTTCTCCCTTTAATCTTTCCCCTTGGACCTCTATTGCTTGAGCCCTCTTCAAGGATGGGAAAAGGAGGATGGAGGTTTTCTTGGTCTTGCTGGGGTTTGTGCTGGCCGAGAGAAAGAATGAGGGAGAGAGAGGAATTGCTCTTTTGTCTTAATGGGCAAATAAACATGGGTGTGGGTCTACCCCATTTTGTTTGATGCCAATTCCTTCATCTCAATATCATCTCCCATGATTCCCTACTCTAACAGCCGGCCAACTCCTTAATTTGAGTGGCCAAATTCGTGGGTTGGCCCCCACCCACGTGGGAGGTCAACCCTTTTTGTCCAGAAGTGTGCAATCGGTCTGAAAGTTGTATTTTTCAGACTGTTTTAAATTATATTTATTTTATCGGGTCAAATAAAATATATTATGTGTTCATAATCATTATACCCTTTATAATGAATACACATTCCCCAACTTAAATTTATAAGTCTCCGAAATTCATTTCCGGGCTATTATCTGTGAAATTGCCAAAACCGATATTTGGGCTTCTTTTGACCAATCGGTCTACATTATGTCATTTCTTTGGACCAAATAAATTATCCATCTCTGTATGAACATTATTTCGACCACGGTGCATAAAATATACGGTCTCGGGAATATCGGGCGGCCCCGCTCCCGGTGTGGGCCCCACGTGCGAATTTACTATTCACGCAAAAGACATATTAGAAATTCACAACTTCGTATACTCATTAACCATCCCATAAGATTCAATACATTATTCACTTAAAAGTAAATACATTTGGGGACGGTGTTACAACATTCAAATAAAGGCACCGGTTTGAAATAAATTTTGCAATCATTAAAGCGAATATGTGAAAAAATATCCATGATGTTTAACTTCACGTGCGGATACATATACCCCTAAAGTTTTGAAATTTGAAAAATTGTCTCCAGAATTCAAATTTAAGAACAAATTTGCATTTTGAGCTTTAAATAAATAAAAATATATATATTTAAAAGTACCGAAATAGATAGATTAGTGAATATACCAAGTTGGGATATTGAAAACTAAAAAGTTAAAAAATAATTTTTTTGTTGAATGCTTTCTTTTATTTTTCAATATCAATTTAATATTTTTTTGACTGTAATATCAACTTAATATAGTTAACATATAAAAACAATATTTTAGAACTAAAACTTATAATTATGATTATTGCAAAATGTTTTGAAAACTTAAAACTCTAAAATGTCATTTTGTGCTCAATGCATCCTTTTATGTTAACATATTAACTTTTGATTTAAAAAATAAGAAAGCATTGAACACTATTTTTTAAAAAAAATTATTTTTCGTTTTCCGACCTCAATATAATTCATTAATTTATTTTTGATTATTTATTTAAAATCAATGGGTATATCTGACTCTCGACCTAAAGATCAAGAGTATATTGTTGGGTTACTGTTGTGATCGGGGACCATTATTCAAAGGCTACAACATTTACCATTGGAAATTTGACATTGTTATGGTTGAGAACCATAATCCAAAGCTTAGAACCTAACATTTATAGCAGAAATTCTGACATATTTATAATGGAAGTTGTTCGACAAATGAAGCAAAATTAAACTGATAAAAAACAAACTAAATGAATTTGAAACCAATTAAAATTGACTAGTTCATCGGCAGTTTGATTTATAGTTTATACTATTAATTAAAAATCTATTGAACCGAAATTCACCAATAAAAATCAATCAAAACTTGTTAAAACAAATTATAACCATTATAAACCGTACCTATCGAAATTTATGAATCAAAACTGACTCAAGTTGAGCAGGTCAATCCTCATTATAAGTCGAAGTTAACTGAAACAGATTCGACTCATTCGAAATTTGCATTTCTATTCTCAATTTCTAAAACTGGAACCACAAATTTGAACTAACAATTTTTTTAAACAGATGCGACTTTCTTATGGAGTTACATGGGCTATTGTGACTCATCTCCGTCATTTTTTTAAGTAGACACAATATCACCGGGGGACGTAGCGCACCTGGTAGGAAGAGAGTGCCACAAGAGAGAGGTCCTAAGTTCAACTCCAAGCAATGACTTAAGATGGAGCCGCACTCTCTTTCTATTAGAATGAGATTAAAACTCAATTTACATCATCCCAACTAGCTGTCCGGTCGATGCTAGGAGCCCTCAAAGATAGGGTGTCACATCATTTTTTAAGTAGAGACAATATCCATGTGACTAACACCATGTATTGTATAAATCAGTTGTACATCGATGTGCGTAGCTCAACTGGTAGCGAGAGAGTGCCACAAAGGTTAGATTTCGGGTTCAACTCCCAGTACTGCGATGAGAGGTTACTCAACAAAGGACCTCTACAAGTACCGAGGACAGAACCTCACTTTCTATCTGTCAAATTGAGATTATAGTCCAATTTATATCATTCCATTGTACCGTCTGGTCGGCGGTGGGCGGCCCTTGGGGATGAGGTGTCAATCTTTTTTTATAATTACAATCAGTTGTGCCTAAGGATGGCAATGGGGGCGGGGGGCCCGTGGGGAACCGCCCCGTGGGGGGGAGTTGGGGCGGGTGGTGGGGTGGGGCGGGTGGTGGGGTGGGGGAGATATTTTCTCCCCGCATAAATATGGGGCGGGTGATGGGTTATGCACCCCCCACACCGTCCCCGCCCGTCCCCCATAATAATTAATAATAATAATCTCAAAAATAATACTAATAATAATAGTAATACTAATACGAAGTAATTAAAATAGCATGGTGGCCCGGTGGGTTTAGTGGTTTCCTATCTAATGGATTGTGCCTAATGGGTCTATCTAATTCTTGTTTAATAACTAAGCTATCTTGTAAAATTGCTTATCAAAATCATAAAGTAAAATGATTTGTTTAGGGATAAAGTAAAATGAATTTGGGAAAGTTATAAAGTGATATTAGCTTAAACGCCCTAGGCACGGTGTGAAAGTTTTTTTCCTTTACTATTACAATGCATTAATTCTTTTCTTTTGAATGTCATCTTTATGATTGTAGTTAGGGCTCTTAAAATTTTGTGATCATATGCCGCCGTCCTAGATGCCATCAAATGACCATGATTGATTGAATGCAGGGTTTAAGAAAATATTATAGAGCTAATCAATGCTAATTTAGAGTTTGATAAAAATGACTAAATTAGGGCGTGTATAATGTGTTCTAGATTTGAAATGGGATGTAAGATTACATTGACACTTAGGGTCTGTTTGCAACAACTTCTGCTTTTAAAAAAGTGTTTTTTTTAATGAAATGGGGAGAAGTGATTAAATAAAAGTTGATAGTGTTTGAGAAAAAAGTGATTTTGAAAAGTAAAAGTGGGTAGTGTTTGGTAAAATAAGTGTTTTTTGTGTAATAGAAAAAGTAAAAGCACTTTTGACGCGAAAGACGAGAAAAATAAAAGTTGTAGTGTTTGGAAAAATAAGTGTTTTTTTAAAGCCAAAAGCTGAGAAGTGCTTTTTTTTTTTAAAAAAAGAGTGGCAAACCAACCCTTAAAAAGTAAAAAAAAAAATTGGCTACTAGAAGTGTTGTTTAATTTTTGAAAAATTGTCAGTCTAAAATGATGTTAATTTTTGACGAGTACTTCCCCCATTGGGTACCCGTGGGTCTAGCGGGTCGGGACGGGGATGAGGCGGGTCGAATAGTAGTGGGGGATGGGGCGGGGGTGGGGGGCGATTTTTTAGACACGGGGCGGGGATGAGGGAGTGAACCTCGCCCCAACCCCGCCCCATTGCCATCCCTAGTTGTGCCGAGGACAGGAAGGGGATTTCGGTCAGCTTCGAGGGCAGTTGTGTAACATCCAGGCAGTGGTGTCGCGAAGCGTGATAGCCTGCCAGGTGCCTCGCCCCAAGTCCTATATACGACTCCACCACACTCACTATTTGCAATAGTGTCTGTCATTTTGTTGGTGGTCGTAAAATGGTCTCAGCTAAGGGCAAGGAGAAGGTCTCCGCCGGCGACAAGGGCTCGGCGGGAAAGCGGAAGGCTGATCCCGGCAGGGGAAAGGATGATGACAAGACCGGCAAAAGGCACAAGCGTGATGTGCTGCAGTTCTTCGAAGACAGTGCGCACGAGGTCGGAGACGACGACGACGACTTCAGTGACGATTCTGATTTCAACGTCGATGGTATATAGATCACAAATATTTGCTGCCCTCGTTTTTTCTGTTTCCGCCTCTGCATTTTGTTTTTGACTTTTTTGGCAATGGCTACCCAAATTAGGGCTCCAGTCGCTGTTTCCTATTTTTGGTATTCTTTCTGCATTGAGATGTTGAAGAACTGGGGATTTTCGTTGCAGTTGATCAGAAATACGAGTATGAAAATTGGGGATGTGACAACTTTCTAATTGGCGATTCATTTTGTGTTATGTTTTTATTTTCCATTTTTTGGTTTTTGGGGTTGGGACCTTCGGGTTCTTTTGAAACTTAAGATATTTGCTTAGTCTATTCCTGACTTTGTTGTGGTTTATAAGGTATTAAGGAGTTGCCTGAGTTTATTCTTAAATTAATGTATTTTAATCATGAGCCTCTCTTTGATCTAGTTAGTTAAAACATGAGACCTAAGTCATGACTCTGCTAGTCTGCTTATACACAAAGTTTCAGTATCGTTTACTTGAATTCTTTGTAGGAGCATAAGATACGTGCATTGGTTAGTGAACAAAATATGGTTGACATTTTAATTTTGTTTCATTTATATCTCTACAATTTAATAGCCATGCAGATACCTGTAGGTCTTTAATTTCATGAGATGTATCTATTCTGGAGCCTCTGAAATGCCAAAAAGTTATTTTGGAAAGTTCTTGTTCAGAAAAAGATAATAACTTGGCTGTGTGAGCGACTGAGCATGCATGGCCATGCACACACATTGATTTATGTGTTCAAATGATATTCGTTTGCCATTTTTTGACACTTCAGATTTTATCCAAGAAGATTTAGGTGTTGATGAGGGAGTCCAGAATGAACATGTTAAGCGCCCTGTTTTCCCTCTAGTACCTAAAGAAGAGGAGATGGATGAAGAGGAGCTAGAGAAAATGTTGAGAGAGCGTTACAAGCCTAGTTCTAGTTTTGTTAGATATGCAGAAGATGGCTATGAAAGGAAAGGATTTATCGATGAGGACATATCTGTTCCCTCCTCCACGGACCCTACTATTTGGAAAGTCAAATGCACGGTAAACATTTTTTGATAACAAACTTTGTAATAAAAACTCAACATTGCTAGTTATGTTCCCATCCACTTCTGATTCTCTTGTGCGGTGTTTGTGCTAATTAATTGTAAAATGTAGGTTGGACGTGAAAGGCATTCAGCTTTCTGCCTTATGCAGAAATATGTAGACTTGCATGCTCTGGGAACAAAAATTCAGACAATCTCTGTTTATGCTCCTGATCACGTGAAGGGCTTTGTTTATATTGAAGCTGAGAAACAGCGTGATGTTATCGAGGCACACTTCCTAGTCTCTGTGATACTTTTATGCTATGCTTTTTTGGTTGATGATCATTGGTGAATTGGGGGGGGGGGTATGGTTTAAGAAGTGTTACGTGTGAGTATTTAATTTGTTTTTTTATTTATGGAATTGTTTGTGTACAGGCTTGTAAAGGGCTTGCTAGTATATATTGCAGTCGGATGGCTCAAGTTCCAAGGAATGAAATCTCTCAACTCTTCTCTGTACGGAGCAAGTGCCATGGAATTTCTAAGGGCATGTGGGCTCGTGTCAAGAGCGGAAGGTATAAAGGAGATCTAGCGCAGGTACTTTCAAAATTTTTTCTTTGTGGGGAGTGTTAGTTGAATTCAATGTCAGTGCTCTATATTCGTTTTTGCATTTATATGTATCCATTTCTTTATTACAATTTTGGTAGTCAAAGTGACATGCACCTTTATTTCAAAAATGCTAATTGTTTCAGTTGTGAATGTTTAGGTTGTTGCAGTGAGTGACAGACAGGCAAAAGTCACTGTCACTGTGAAATTGATTCCAAGAATAGACTTGCAAGCACTGGCTGATAAATTTGTAATATTTTTTTCTCATTAATGCCCTCTGTAATTCTGAATTGCTTGCTTTCAGTTTTTATGTAGTTTCAGCATGCCATAGATTTAGAAAGGCCTTGTAATTTTAGTTTATTTCGTAAAGGCTATCGGTATTTGAAATAAGTAGACAGTTAACGGAGGTCTATGGTAATTCAATATTTGAATAACATCGCAGTGTGCAACATTAAGTGGGTGATAGAATCATAAAATCAATACTTCAAGTGAATTCATTATGTGTTCTATAACTGCAAATGCTCTTATCAAAAACAATTTTTTATTTTTAATAAATATTTACAGGGCGGGGGAGTTGCTGCCAAGAAGGCTTCCATTCCAACAGCAAGATTTATCAGTTCTACTGAGCTTGAGTAATATTTGCCTTTTAAATAATATATTTGTTCTTTACACTCGTGATCAACAGTATAAGAAACTTCTTCCCTTATTATAATTGCAGGGATTTCCGCCCTCTCATCACATACCGTAAGGATCGTGATACAAATGAGATGTATGAAGTTCTTGATGGAAAGATGCTTAAAGAAGGCTATTTATATAAGAAGATGTCTGTTGACTCTTTGTGCCTTTGGGGTGTAATGCCTTCTGAAGCTGAGCTCCTGAAGTTTGAACCTCCTAAGAAAAATGTGCCACAGGACACCGAGTGGCTTTCCCAGCTATATGGCGAGAGCACGAGAAAGCAGAAAATTAAGAATGACAAAGGGTCTGGGAAAGGCGGTGAGAAGGGAGAGTGTTCATCGAGCTCTGGCAACTTAAACAGTTTTGAAGTAGACGATCTAGTGTTCTTTGGGTAAGTGTGCTGGTTTTATATTGCTTTTGCCAGGGATCTTGTCATGTGCGTAATTCATATCTTGTCTTATGTTTATCCTTTTCCCCTGGTTACTGCAGCCGTAAGGATTTTGGCATCATTGTTGGCACTGAGAAGGAGAATGTGTATAAAGTATTTACACTCTTTGTGCCCCTTTTCCTGCTCTCTTCTTCTCTCACACAGGCAGTGGTTTCTCATCAAGTTTTTTTTTACTCAGATCATCAAAGAAGGTTCAGAGGGGCCAGCACTTGTAACCCTTCAACTTCGTGAACTAAGAGCCGCATGCTTCGATAGAAAGTTGTTTACTGTAAAAGACCGAAATCAGAATACAATCTCCATAAATAATGTTGTACGGGTTTTGGATGGTCCATCAAAGGTTTGCTTCTTTTTCAAAAAATTCCAGGAGTTTCACTTCTTCCTTTGGGCATGCATTACCATCGTGAAGCTAATGATTTTGTGAATCTATCAATAATTTACAGGATAGACAAGGAACTGTCAAACAAATCTATAAAGGAGTCATCTTTTTGTATGATGAGTTGGGCGAGGAACATAATCGCTATGTCTGCGTTAAAGCTCAGATGTGTGAAAAAATTTCCTGCAATGATGTTTTATTGTCTGGCAAGGTTTGTTGTTCCCCTTCGGGTCGTTTATATGCAATGATAGTACCCCTTTTTACAAGTGACACAAGCTTCACTCATTCTCATTTCTAAATCCATAGGAAAATGAGGCCGGGCCATCATCTGCTTTTGATGATTCTCCATCATCTCCAAATACTCCTTTGTCTCCTAAGAAACCTTGCCGGGGGAGGGATGTTAACAGCAATTGTATGTTTTCAAAGATTATGCTGCATCCATTTTAATTGGCTAGATTGAGAAACTGACATGCATATGTGATGTAATGGTACAGTTCATCGCGAGGATAAAGATGGACTGTTCTCTGTTGGCCAGTCGGTAAGAATACGAGTAGGTCCTTTGAAGGGTTACATCTGCCGCGTCTTAGCTGTACGCCAAACTGATGTGACTGTGAAACTTGATTCTCGGCAACAGATTCTTACAGGTATGATGGCTTAATCTGATTACTTTCAGTGTTATGTTTTGGGTCACTTGGGTGCTACACCATTACTCAAACTTTTCCATGTATTTGTAGTTAAAAGTGAGCACCTGTCTGAGGTTCACGGAAAGTCTTCTAACATTTCTTTGAGGTACTGTTACATCTACAGATCTACTCAAACAAGATTCTTTTAACTCGTTTCCTTTTGGATTGTACATCTTTAGTTCTCTGTTAATTACTGACTACTTGCAGTAGCACTGATCCAGAGGGTTCTAGACCATTTGATCTGTTTGGAGCACAAGATGGTTCAAGAGGTACTAGTGACTTGTGTATCTGGTCAACTAAGCTCAAATATGTTAACCTGGAGAGTGTAGCTTTGAAGTTGATTTTGTTCAGCAGCTCTGTTTGGCTATTGCTTTCTTTTTTGTTTACTTTTCATCGGATCATATGATATTGTGAGTTTTGTCAGAGCTTTATTGGTGTTATACTGGTATACTCCCTCCGTCCGGCAAAATTCTTCCCATTTTCCTTTTTGGGCCGTCCCACAAAATTCTTCCCACTTACCATATTTGAATAATTTGTGTGGTTCACATTCATTTCACCTTTTTCTTACACAACCACAATCATACATTTCCACTTTATTCCACTTTCTTAATCTCCGTGCCAAGTCAAACTGGGAAGAATTTTGCGGGACGGAGGGAGTACTTGTTTAAATTGATATACTGCATAATACTCCTGTTTTCATTTTTTAGATTATAGTACATTGTATTTGGAAAGATTTATAATAATTTTTGTGTATATTACTCTATACATGAGGCTCCTGTTTCACTAATTTGGCTTGTTTTACCTTTACTTTTACCCTTCATCATTTTCTATTTCCTACTGGTTTTACCTTTTCATCTTCTCTTTCTTACTATGCAGTACCCGTACTATGTTTTCTTGAGCTTCATGAAAACAATATTTGAGCAATTGATAAAAATGGAAGAAGTATGGTATAGTACATTATATTTGGAAAGATTTATAATAATTTTCGTGTATATTACTCTATACACGAGGCTTCTGTTTCACTAATTGGGCTTGTTTTACCTTTACTTTTACCCTTCATCATTTTCTATTTCCTACTGTTTTCATTTTCTATTTCCAACTGTTTTTACTTTTCCATCATTTGCAATGGAGCCAAAAGTTCACTATTTTTTTTGGCTTGAGAATAAGATGGAATAAAGTAAAATGGCTCACTAAACTGTCTGCGCTTCGTTGTTATGAAGCAGTAGTCAGTCCATGCAATTTTGGATGTGATTTTCAATATGGGTCATCCGGAAACAGTCTTTTTGTGCTTTAGTACAGAGGTAAGACTGCGTACATCCGACCCCCCTTACCCTACTGTGGTAAGGGTAATGATAATGATGATCTTCTCTTTCCTACTATGCAGTACCTGTACTATGTTTTTCTTGAGCTTCATGAAAACAATATTTGAGCAATTGATAAAAATGGAAGAAGTATGGTCTAACAATAGTGTAGATATCTTCCCTATGTATCGAGGCTACCCTTTTTATCAAACATCTTTCCCTGTACCTTAGGCGTTTGTCTGCATGCATGTATGTTTGTGTTTACACTGCATCTCTAACACTTTCCTTTCGAGAATTTTTATTACCTCTATCATGTAATAATTGTCTCATTTCATTTGAAGATTGGGCTGATGGTGGGATTCAAGCGGCACAAGATGATAGTTGGAATGCAGGATTATCATCTAATGGAAGGTTATCCTCCTTAGCCTATGCGATAAAACCTATGTTTGATCAGTTATTTTGCATTTCTATATTTTTTAGTTGATTGCCCTGCAGAAAATTTTGGGATGGACTGATGGAGTGCAAATTCATTATCAATCATTTGCTTTTGATGTTATAAAGTTGTTATCAAACAATAACTCACTTGTATTCATGTAGTAGCCTTCAGCTGTTGGTACCTAACAAGAAAAGATTAGATTACAAATTTAGAAGTGATAAGAGTCCACATTCTGGTGCAATGTTAAACTAGGGTGATATAGACGGAAAAAGCCTATTATTATTGTTGTTATTAATATTATATATATTGTCTTTAATTTTTTTATATCTATTATTAATAGTTTCCTATGGTTATTAGTAATAGACTAATAGTAGTTTCCGACTAGCATTAGAAGTCTATTTTAGTTAATAATTCCTACTTTCTAGTAGAGATATTGTAACAGGTATATGTTTACTCTAATACCTGTCTACCAAGACACTTAAACCAGTATAAACAGATGTCCTTTGTTCATTAATAGTATGATCGATATTTTGGAGTGATAATTCTGCTTGTGTGCTAGGTGGAACTGATAGACATTTCCTTGCCCAAGGTGGAAGCTGAGTTATTTTGCAATTACTTATCTTTTCAATCTTTTTCTTTTCATTTAGACCTAATGAGTTTCCTTTTCATTTTTTTTTCTATAAATATGCTTAAGATTGATAGTATTGGTGTGTTTTTATTTTGTTTATTACCCATAGTAAGTAGTAACTACTAACTACAGTTGAAGTTCACTACTCCTTTAACTTTTTGAAGTGTGTTGCCAGTAATTTATCTTTGTAGCATATATATGTATCCTTTCAACCTACACACACAAAAAAAGTTACGTATCCCTTCACTGCTTGTTACTTATATTTCTGTTTCTTACTCCCCAGTTGGTATAACAGTTTTGAAAACATATCATACAGTAATTTTGTGCTTACTTTTGCAGGAACTCCTGGCCTTCTTTCCCTTCATCGAGCTTACCAGTATGTACAAGTTCCAATCTTGATGTTTTCATTTTCCATCTTACTTTATTTGCCATAGGTTCTAGTTTGTATGAATACGTCATGGTAAAGCGTCTGCATTTTACAGACTGTACAAGACCCTAATACCAGTTCTCTCACTGCAGTTGATGTTAATAAAGGTATGATTTACATGCAACTGTTTTGACAGTTACCAAACTAGACAAGAATTGAAACAAGTATCCAGGCTGCGCTATGTGAAGCCAGTTTGGTTGTTTTTATCTGAAACTGTAAAACTCCTATTTGCATACGTGACTACGTGTTTGATTTTGATGTGTTGAACACTTGAACTCAATTTTTATTTTGGATCCATGTTATTTCAGCGACATGCAAAATGAAATTATTTCCCATCTGTATATTTATTATACTCTTACCTCTTTTTTTTTTACTTTATGTTATTTGGATAGAAGATACTGGGAGTTCTGCTTGGGAAATAGGGACAAGTCAAAGTAAAGATGCTGGGCAAGGTAGTGGCTGGGGAGGAAGTGATAGTTGGAAAAAAGTTGCTTCTACTTCAGTGGCTGGAACCTCTGGTTCTGACAGTTGGGGTAAAACTTCTGAAGCATGTGAGGGAAGCATAGTCAAGAATGATGGTTCCAGCTGGGGTGCTGCAGCAAAGAATGAAGGCCCAAGCGAAGGATGGGGCAACAAAGTGCAGAGCGAAAGAAATGATGGGCCTAGTTGGGGAAATTCTGCGAGTTCTCAAGGTAAAGGCACTACCGTTGCAAACAATGATGCTTGGGTCAGTAAGGGAGCAGCTTCTAGCTCTTTACCTGGTCCAGTGAGTGAAAGCGGTGGATGGGGTAGTGCAGGCATTTCGCAGGACGGTGGATCCCAATGGGGGAAACAAGATAATAAGGTACAGCAAGATGTGGGATCTTCTTGGGGCAATAAGAAGGAAGATGAATCATCATGGGCAGCACAGGGTGGAGGGTCATCTTTGGGCCAACATGATGGTAAGGGGCAAGATGTGGGATCTGCTTGGTCCAGCAAGGAGGAGAAATCCTCCTGGGGAAAACAAGGAGGATCATCTTGGGGCCAACAGGAGAGTAAGGTACCCAATATTTCTGGTGGAGGTGAGGATGGTGGGTCATCTTGGGGAAAAAAGAATGGCGGTGGTTCGGTAGGAAAACAAGATGTGGGATCTTCCTGGAATAATAAGGAAGATAAATCCTCATGGGGAAAGCAAGGCGGAGGATCTTCCTGGGGTCAACAAGACAGTAAGGAGGCACATAATAGTAGTTCTGTTGGGGGCGGATCCTCTTGGGGAAAGCAGGATGGTGGTGGCTCATGGAATAAACAAGACGGTGGTGGATCCTCTTTTGGAAAGCAGGATGGTGGCGGCTCATGGAGTAAACAAGACAGTGGCGGATCCTCTTGGGGAAAGCAGGATGGTGGCAGCTCTTGGAGTAAACAAGACGGTGGTGGATCCTCTTTTGGAAAGCAGGATGGTGGCGGCTCATGGAGTAAACAAGACGGTGGCGGATCCACTTGGGGAAAGCAGGATGGTGGCGGCTCTTGGAGTAAACAAGACGGTGGTGGATCCTCTTTTGGAAAGCAGGATGGTGGTGGCTCATGGAGTAAACAAGACGGCGGCGGATACTCTTGGGGAAAGCAGGATGGTGGTGGCTCATGGAGTAAACAAGAAGGTCAATCTTCTGGTGATGGACCACATCAACAAGGAAGTTGGGGGAGCGGTGGGGGGGCTTCTGATGGGGGCCGTGGTGGTGGAAGAAGAGGAAGGGGCAGGGGACGAGACAGTTTTGGTAGGGGTGGAGGTAGAGGAAGGTCTTTTGATCATGGAGGTGAGTCAAATAGCTGGGGTAAGGACACTGAAGGTAATTTCGGGTCAGGATTTGCTGCTGCTGGGGGGCTGCCATCGAATAGTTGGAAGAGTGAAAGTTCTTGGGGTAGGACATCTGATGGAAGCAAAAAGGATGATTGGGGGAATCTAAATGCATCTAGCAGGGATGATAATAGCTCTGGAAAGAATCCCCAAGGTTGGGGTGTAGTGAAAGATGCTGAATGTGGTGGTTCAAGCTGGAAAAGCCAATCAGAAAAGCAGGAAGGATGGGGTTCTGCTGCCGCTGGAGAATGCAGTTGGAAGAGCTCCCAAGAAAGCTCTTGGGGAAAGGTAAAATCAACTGATGAAAACAAAACAGATGATTGGGGTAGTAAACAAGATGTAGCAGGTGAGAAATGGAACAGCAAAGCAGGATCAAGCTTGGGTTGGAAAAGTGACCAATCTGAAAAACCCGATGATAACAAAGATGGTGCTGCTTGTAATAATAAACAAGCTGATTGGCAGAGTGGAGGAGGATGGAATGCTGCCAAACCTTCTGCTGGTGAAAGCCAGCCATCTAGTTGGACCAAGAAACCAATTGTGGACAAAGGAACAGATGATACCAATGAAGTTGGTGGTGGGTGGAATGCAACAGGTAAAGGAAGTGGTTCTGAAACAAAACAGTCGTCAGGATGGAACAATAAAAGTTCCAATGAGAGTTCGGCAGTTGGTTGGGGGAGTAGTGGAAACCAGTCATCTGGGTGGAAGAGTGAAAGTAACTGGAACTCAGGAGGCAGTGGCTTTGGCGGCGGGAATGAACATCAAGATGACAGCTCCAATGAACGGGGAGGAAGAGGTGGGTGGAGGGGTGGCCGTGGAGGTGGATTCGATAGGGGGGGAGGATATCGTGGAAGAGGTGGCTATGATAGGGGAGGAGGTTATCAGGGCAGAGGTGGTGGATCTGAAAGGGGTGGCGGTGGATTTCGAGGTAGGGGTGGTGGTTTTGATAGGGGCAGCGGTGGTTTTGGGGGGAGAGGACGTGGTAGAAGAGATCAAACCGATGAATGGAACAATAACAGTAGAAATGATTTCAGCGGTGATGGCAATAAGCAGAGCAGTTGGGGCAATGGGTCAAGTGGTGATGGCGGCAGCAGCTGGAAAGCTAATGAGAACAAGGGAAGTTGGAATGGAAGTGGCAATTCACAGAGTTGGTCCACAGGTGATGGGAATAAGCTGAGTAGTTGGAATAATGGGTCAGGCGGTGATGCAGGCAGTGGCTGGAAAGCTTCCAGTGATAGTAATAAAGGAAATAGTTGGAACGAAGGTGGAATTGGGAAAGGCCAGTGGCAATCAGGTGGTGGTGAGCAGCAGAAGAACACGAGTGATTTTAGTGGCGATAGCAAGCCACCGAGCAGTTGGAATTCTGGGGATGGTGGTGGCAGTGGCTGGAAAGCTACCAGTGACGATAATAATACTAATAAGGGGGGAAGTTGGAATAGTGCTGGCGGTGATGCAGATGGTGGTGCCAGTAAGGCATCATCCTGGGGCAACACATCCGAATCTATAAAACCCAAAGAAGGCGCTGGGGCTGCTGCTGATGCGTGGGGTAAGGCATCATCATCTACCTCATGGGGTGGCAAAGAGAGTAATGGAGGAGCTAGCAAGGGAGGGTGGTGAACATGACCAGCTCAGAGGTAAACTTTTTATATGTATTTACCTCTTAAAACAATCAAGTATTTAATGTACAATTTTTTTAATCAGCTTTCAAAGTACAAGCTGTTATAAGTTAAGAATGGTCTTTTATACCCCTATAAATTATTTCCAAAGCTTGTTGTGGAATTGACTGAAACCCCGCTTGGTGCTTTGCTTTACATGGAAGTTTACTTATGAATCAATGTTGGCTTTTACAACTGGACTATTTTTCGGAACTAAAAGAGTTTGAATTTTCTTTTAATTTGAGGGGTGCTGGGGAGGTAAAATTTAGTTCATACTGTGAGTGAGACAGTGACAAACATGATATGTGAGTCCTTTATTTGAACCTGTTGTGTTCATCTGCTTTTGCATGGTTTGGTTGTTCATGAATCATGATAGAATTTTATTATTGTGCTCAATTTACTTTTTTCTAAAGCAGCAATGATGTGTTTTTAATTATAATTACACCCTCTATTCTCTTTTCCTGCAGGGTGCTCTAATTGCTTCTACTACTTGTATGGATGGGGGTGTCTTCTTAGATCAGACGAGTTTGTGTCTTCCCACATAAGTGTAGTGTTTCCAGCCTTTGTAATAATAATGTTGGAGTTAGAATGTGATATCCCTTGTGAGGTTGACATAAAAACCCTACTTTTGACGTTTGATGTGTTATCCATCATTTAAAGGGAAGCCTTTCTGCATTACTATGTCGTCCAAAGCTGCTGTCCAACATTACTTTATTTGGTTTGAGTCAATCGTGATTTGCTTTCATTCACTAGATTCAAACCACAAGTTTTAAGCTCAGCTACTAGCAGTGGTTGACTGGTTGTTTGTTACAAGTCACAATGAAGCTGTGGTTTTTCTTTTTACTGTTCCACGCAACATTTATGTGTGTGTGTGTTCACTTATCCAGATCGGGTCTCTTGGCTTGGTGTACCTCAATTGCTTGGTACAACCGTTCAGCGGTTCAGCCTAACATAAAAAAACAGAAAATATGAAACAATTAAAGAAGTTTTTAGAATGCTTTTAATTGGATTGAAATTTTTTGGTTTGACATAAAAATCAATTAAAGTAGATAACATCACAGAGACAGAGACAAGTGCTTTTTGGAGACGGTTTTATTTGTATGGCAGCAAATTGTACTTGTATAAGTTGTATACAAGTGTGCTTAACATCTATGTGACACGTTGTATCATTTAAGATGTGGGATGTTTTTTTGGTGTGATTTGATATGATAATGAGTTATGACCTACGTAGTATCTAAGATTAGCCTAATCTTAAGCTTGTCATGTCTATTTAGGTTCAGTCATGTCCAACTGCAGATCTAACAACAATATTTTGGGTTATTGAAACTATTTTACAATTTTTTTTTTGAATAGAAATACTTTTTTTGAACACATTTTTTAATATGCTTCTGCCTTGGCATCTAATCTGGTTTAGTATTAATTTTAATTTAGTTTTTAGATTGGATATATCGAAACTACTAAACAGATATATTCTTGCATTGAAAAAGAAAATGTATTACTCCGTATCATTTAATGGTGGATTCGGTTCGGGCCACCCGGCTTGTGACCCGGCTCGGCCCGATACTGTGCGGGCCCGGGACCGGTCTGGTCTCGCGGTCCGGGATTGGGTGTTGACCCGAACCGGGCGGATGGGGGGTGGGGGGCTCGGTTCCAATAAAAGGTGACCCGGCCTGGTCGGGTTGGGTCCGGGTCACAACGGCTATTTTTTTTTGGCCAAAAGAGTCGTTTGGCTGGGCACCCACTTCCCAAACGGCTATAAGCCGTTGGGTGGGTTGTGGGGGGGGGGGGTCCAGGCCTTTTGGGGGGAGGGTGGGGGTGATGTGGGGTAAAAAAAACTTTAAGTACTCCTAATTTTAAACATTTTTCCACACCTCTTCTCCAACTCTTCCTAAATCCTACTCTACTCTAATCATCTCCATCTTCATCTCGGCGTGTTACTATTTGTTCTAACCTATGTAGCACCGATACCGGTACGTGGAAGCGCGGAAACGGGTACGGGGATACGTCAAAACCAAAAAAAGTAGGATACGGATACGGGGCCATATTTATAAATATTAAAAGTTATGGGGGTGTATTTACAAATATTAAAAGTTATAGGGGTCTATTTATAAATATTAAAAATAGATTTTTTTGAATATATATATATACACACACACACACACATACATACATATAATATCCTATGATGTCTACCCATTCATTGCATTGAAACATTTTCCTTTTTCAAGATACTTAGTAATAAATTCATAATATTTCTCATATACACTAGTGTATCTCGAAATATAAATGTAGTCAATAAGTCATTAATTTAAAATGAGAAATAAGTCAACCAACTACAATCTTGAAATTAAAAGTGCAAGTACCCAATTCG
Source organism: Cuscuta epithymum (assembly GCA_945859915.1). Taxonomy (NCBI): domain Eukaryota; kingdom Viridiplantae; phylum Streptophyta; class Magnoliopsida; order Solanales; family Convolvulaceae; genus Cuscuta; species Cuscuta epithymum. The sequence goes on from CAMAPF010000006.1 coordinate 3,008,086, forward strand.
GAGTATGAGTTAATGACTTAATTCGGATATAGCCATATAGGCCCATTATTTGATTACCAAGTAAAATGTAGTTTTAGATTTTCATTTTTTTTTAGAATTTTATTAAGTAAATTTTGGGATTTTTTTTTTTAAAAAAGTTGATACGGGTATCCGTCAGGATACGAGTATCGGAAACTTTCAAAAAAATACAAAAAAAGATGGAAACTTTTAAAAATTGCAGATACGGCCCGGGAACGTACGGTACGGGTATCCTAGAGTATCAGATACGGGAACGTATCGGATACGCCGATACGCTACCCTAGGGAAGTATCCGTGCTTCATAGGTTCTAACATATGGGTGGATGATTTTCATCATTTAAATTATTTGGGCCTGACTGCACATTATATTGATGAAGATTGGAATATGCACAAATGTGTTCTTGCTTTTCGTGAATTTAATGATCGTCACACCGCTGAACATATTTATATTTTGATTGAGCGTATTTTAATTGAGTATAATTTGATTGATAAGATGTTTGCTATTGGTTTCGATAATGCTACTAATAATACTGCTGCTATACCTAGATTGCGTGAATTGTGTGGTGCCAATACTTTGATGAGTAGATTTTTTCATCAACGGTGTGCATGCCATGTTACAAATTTATATGTGCAAGACGGTCTAAAAGCGTTGGGAGATGCTATGGAGATAGTCGGGGGGAGGGGGGGGGGGTAGACGTATTTGGGGTAGTGGTCAACTTAAATTAAAATGACAAAATTATTTGACTGAAAGAGGTGTGAGATATGTTGCTTTTCCTAAAGATGTGGCTATTCGTTGGAATAGTACTTATAAATTACTTAAAATTGTTCTTAGATATAAAGACCATTTTCCTGCTTTTTTAAAACAACATGATAACTATATTATAAACTCGACTGAGATCGACACTTGTGAAAGAATTTGTAATGTTTTGATATTGTTGAGTTTAATCCAACACGATATAGTAAATATATGTATAAATATGTATGAACAAGCTCTTTTACGTGGAAACCCGAATGAGAGAAAACCACATGACTTTTTCGGCTAATGTCCAAGTCCTCTCATTCTCATTAATCTCTCCTCACCATTACAAGGAACAAGGTGTTGAACTACCATTCATGGAGTATTGTAAGCTAGCTAGAGAGAAGGAAGAACAATAAGCCAAGGAAAAGCCTCCCTAAACATGTGAGAAAGCCCCATATTTATAGGGGAAAGGGAGTAGGGTAAAATCTACCCTAATGGGCCAAATGAGCCGAAATGGGCCCAAATGCCGAAACATGCCCAATAGGCTTGGAATGGCCTCCGCCATCCGGGCACTGAACTGGGGTAATATCTTGGACCCTTGAACAGTAGTAGGGACCCTCAAGAGATATATTTTTTAATGTAACTGAAACATTTAGTCATGTTTATAAACCTACCGCAAACCAATTTATTCGTGAAACTGTTAATCTCGCCGGTGCTTTTAAAGAATTTGAGAATGTTGTTTACGTGAGTTATTTTTGTGATTTTATGAAGGAAAAGTTTTTAAAATATTATGCACATATTCCGCATATTTATGGTATTGCATTTATTCTCGATCCTCGTTTTAGACTAGCTAATTTGGAAGATTGTTTCAACTTCTATTATCTTTCTATTTTTGGTGCATTTCCAATGTATAATGATAAGGCCATAGATCCGAAAATGGAATACAACGAGGTTAGTACTTTATTTTATGCCTTATTTAATGAGTTTCATGCACAATATGGCAACGTGCCCCCTCCCCCAACACGAACATCTTCATTTAAAGGAAAATCAATTTTTAAATCTACATTTGGCAATCTTATGAAAAAACTAAAACAATTCACGCTACTGAACAAAGCGCAATAAATGAGATTACTTTGTATTTAACATATATGAAGTTGAATTTGAAGAAAATGGTGACTTTGACGTTCTAAAGTGGTGGAAGTGAAAACAAAGAATGTTCCCGATTTGAGCACGGATGGCTAAGCAAGTGCTATTAATTCCGATTTCAACAGTTGCCGTAGAACAAGAATTTAGTTCGGTTGGCAACGTCCTAACGACATCTAGATCGAGATTGAGCGCACACTCTCTTGAAACGCTTATATGCTACCACGTACGATTGGTTGAAGGCGGCACGTAGAACTCAAAGAAATGAGCGTCACCCCCTCCCAAGACTTTATGGATGACTCAACAACCGATGGTGGCTCTACCTATGCTGGAGATTCCGATTGATTAGTATTTTACAATTTATTATAAAATGTATTTCACGTTTTAATCTTTTCCTCAATTCTCAAACGTAGTTCCTATTTCAAATAAATGCACTTGAACTTTTTTTTAATAAACATTTGTATAAACTATAAAGTATAAAAAAAATTAAACTGACCCGGCCCGACCCGGCGGGTGGCCCGACCCATGACCCGGGCGGGTGGCCCGGCCTGAACCGGCACCGACCATAGCACGGGCCGGTCCCGGGCCTCCTTCAAAAAACCTGAGGCCCGACCGGGCCTAGGCCCGGCCCGGGTCCAGCCCGGCCCGGGTCCATGACTAGTATCATTTAAACCTATATCATGGAATACCCTTTTCGCCTTAAGAACTCCTAAATTATAGCATAAAAAAAACTCCTAAATTATAACATTTTTATCTCAAGTGTAGATATCAAAATAAGGTTTCACTATTAATTTTGTGGCTACTTTTTACACCAACACTCTTTTATCAAATTAGTTTGCATACATGAAATTCGCATCTAAGAAACTACACAAACATATTAGTGAATCAAATAAATGAAACATATATTACAAAAAAAAAAAGATAACAATTTTATACGTATATGGAAGTAGTTATTAATTTCTTTCTCTAGGGAGATTCTCCGCCGCTAGGGTTTCCCCCCGCTATGGGCTCTACTGAGGAGCGGCTGCCAGGAGGCGGAACTGAGACAACGGGTGGGAAGAGGACTTGCTGTAGGCCTGCGGCTCTACTGCTTACGTGCACAATTGAGACTCAGGACGAGGAACTCAGGGAGGGAATCTGAATCGAAGGTGTTAGTGCGGTTTGTTTGATGAAAGGTATAGTTAACCAGTACAAAAACATGGCAATTGGCGAGGAAAGCGAGGAACTGAACTTCGATGATGATGAAGGAGAGGAAGGGGTGACACACAACGGTAAGGTGACTTTTCCGGTGGTTGGCATGGTACTTACGAATCAGAATATCAAATTCCAGACCTTTAAGGAGCTTATGGCCTCCCTATGGAGACCAGTCAAACGTGTGTCAATAAAAGAGATTGGCGAGAAGATGTATATTTTTACTTTTTATCGCATTATGGACATGAGGCATGTTTTAGAAGATGGTCCGTGGTTGTTTGAGAGAAATTTGCTGATTGTCAAAGAAATCAGGTCGGTGGAAATTCCTATCAAGATTAGCCTAAATGAGGCTAAATTTTGGGTACAAGTTCATAATGTTACTTATGGATTTATTAATCTAGGAACACCTAGGAGAATTGGTTATTTTATTGTCAAGTTTGTGTTAAATGTGGAATGAGAAAATTAAAAATTGCATGATTGAGTGTTGTTCAAATGAGAGATAAGTAAGAATAATCATAAAATCTGACTTTGTTTTTTAAACAAAAAAATTTGAAAATGGGCTAAATGCAACTGTAGTACAGAGTATTTACTTTTCATTTCCGAACCAAAATGTGGAATCTACCACCCCATGAGCCCCCACACCCCGACTCGACAGGATGGTGAAGGAGTATGTAAGTGTCAAAGTCAAGCTACTCATGCGGGTTAGTTTTCATTTCCATGTTCACACCTTGACCGTATTAAAAAGAGAAGCAGCACGCTTTATTTATAATAAATTAATAATAATAATAATAATAATAATAATAATAATAATAATAATAATAATAATAATAATAATAATAATAATAATAATAATAATAATAATAACCCCATTAAAACCCAAACTCCAGGATCGTATTTGAAAGCCTTCTAAAATAGATACTTCATTTTTAATCATTACACCCTTACTACTTGTTTCAAAATCAACCACAAACAGGATTTTTGTATGAAAATAAAACAGAGTACTATTTAAAGTACAACAATTCAGAAACATTCTCAAGTAATACATTAAAATATTAATCTAATAATAAAAATTACTCCCTCCATTCCAATAAAAGCTTCCAACTTTAACTTGACACGCATATTAAGGAAATGAAATAAAATGAAAAAGTACAATTTGTGAGCCACACAAATTGTCCAAAAATGATAAATGAGAAGAATTTTTTGCGACGACTAAAAAAGGAAATTTGAAAAATTTTATGGGACGGAGGGGAGTATGACTTAACACTCATTTTTATATTTTAATTAATAATATCAATAATAATGAGGAGGAGGTAAGGATGGCAATGGGGGCGGGGACCCGTGGGGAACCGCCCCGTGGGGGGAGGATGGGGCGGGGCTTGGGGCAGGGTGGAGATGGATGAGAAATTTTTACCTCGTTAAAATATGGGGCGGGGGACGAGAATTGTTACACCCACCCTGTCCCCATTATAAATATATTCTCAAACATTCATATACACATATATAAACAATGTACAAACATATTAACTTAAATTATATATATTAACTCTGCCCAACACACACACACACACACACACACACACAAACACACACATATATATAGGGGGAAGATCAAGTACAAACTGTGCTTATTGTGCAAATGTTCGTACGATGCACCTTGACGTTATTTGCATTGCATATTGAGGTTCAAAGTGTTGCATATTATATAGTCATAAAATAGCAGTTGCACATTAACGTTCAACGAGTTGCACCATAGAAAAGTTAGGTTTTATTACAAAAATGTCACCTTGCCTTTATATCCTTTAATCTGATGACCAAGATAAGTTCGTACTTTGTAAATTAAGCATGGTTTGTATTTGATCTCTATTATACAAACACACACACACATAAAGATACCTAATTGTATATGTTTTAGGAAAAAAATGATAAGAATAATCTCACCTTTTACTAGTTTTCTCATAATAATCCCATCTTTAATTTACATAATCCCAGAATAATTTCACATTTCCACTTCATCTTTTTTCATTGGACCTTTTTTTGAAAATCTTATATCTTTGTAGGTCATCAATAGGTCAGGGTCCAATGAAAGAAGATAAGGTGCAAATGTGAGATTATTCTTGGATTACGTAAATGTGAGATTATTACGAGAAGACTAGTGAAAGGTGGTATTATTCTTGTCAATTTTTCCTATGTTTTAGTCATGGTTAATGAGTTAATGCATACTATATTAGAATAATAATGAGTAATGATTAAAAATATTTATCATAAATATTATATGAGTTTTAAGAGTGAAAAATTGAGTAAATAAATACACACGTTTATATGTAATATGTAAATAATTGTATTATAATTGTTGAGAAAGTTGTAATGGCATACATGATGTATGCCATTACAACTTATATTTTTACTTCTACTGTCTACAATTCACAGAACTTATTCAAATTGAATAATTATTAAAATTAGCGGGATGTGTGTGTAACATTAAATGAGAACAATGAATAATGTGAAAACGTGAAAACATCACATTTAACTCAATGTGATGCACAATGAGACTCATACATCACACTTTTTCGTAGTAAGCACAATATTTATAAAAGTGTCTCAATGTTATTTATATTAGCTTGTATTGAGCAAAATCCAAATGTGCACCAAAAGGACTCTATTGTGTATCACATCGGATTAAATGTGACTGTTCTCACATTCTCACATTAAATATCGTTCGAATTGAATCGCACCCTATAAATGCAAATGCGATAAATTAAATCGAAATAGGGACACCCATGGGTACCTGTGGGGGACAACGGGGTGGGGTGGGGATGGGCCGGGTCTGAGAGTATCGAGAGATGGGGCGGGGATGAGAGAAACTTTTTAGACCTGGAACGAGAATGAATGAGTGTACCCGAAGCCCCAAACCCATTGCCGTCCCAGAAGCATTCATTTGTACTAATAAGTACAAATGAAATCTGCTTCCCATTTACGGATGTTCTTATTAAATTGAGTGGCTGGGTTGAAATGGGCTTAATATAACTAATTGGATTGGTTTCATTATATTTATAGTGTTATACTCCCTCTGTCCCTAAAAGAAGTTCCATTTCGCTTATCAAAGGTCAACTTAAATCACTCTTAAACTCTTACTTTTTATATCAAAATTTTATAAAAGTTGAATTATTTTTTGCAGGCTTTGTAGCGGGTTTAATGTAGTTTCTGAAGATGTAAATTTTATTTACTAAAAATAATCCGAGTTTTCACAGGGATCATTTAACTTTATCGTCGGTCAACCTTTGTAATTCGCAATTGGAACAACATTTAGGGACGGGGGGAGTAGGTTACGGAGTACAACTTATAATATGTATAATGAGAATAATAAAATGAATAAATTCGTATCATTTCTTTATCTTAGTATGTTTTTAATGCATGATTAAAGTAAGGGGTTTCCCCCCAATATTACTAAATTAAAGCTAATTTCCAAAAAAAGTGACCACATTTACATTTGGACAAAAATGTGACTAAAATGTAAATTCATGTCACTATACCACTTCAAAATGTAATATGTGACAGAAATATATATATATATATATATATATATATATATATATATATATATATATATATATCAAATCTATACGTTTTGCATTCATTTATACATTAACTAATGCCATTTACAAATAATATCATACAACTATACATTAATATATGTCCCGTGCATCGCACGGGTGAAAATCTAGTCGGATTAAATGTGACTGTTCTCACATTCTCACATTAAATATCGTTCGAATTGAATCGCACCCTATAAATGCAAATGCGATAAATTAAATCGAAATAGGGACACCCATGGGTACCTGTGGGGGACAACGGGGTGGGGTGGGGATGGGCCGGGTCTGAGAGTATCGAGAGATGGGGCGGGGATGAGAGAAACTTTTTAGACCTGGAACGAGAATGAATGAGTGTACCCGAAGCCCCAAACCCATTGCCGTCCCAGAAGCATTCATTTGTACTAATAAGTACTCCCTCCGTCCCCTTTTAAATGGGACGGGAGATGGTGGCACGAGTTTTAAGAAAAGTGAGTTTGTGTGGTTGATATTAATTGATAAAGTAAGAATAAAGTAAGAATGATTTTGAGCACACAAAGTTTACCAAATAAGGTATGAGACAATTAAATAGGACATCCCAATATGGTAAAACAGGACATTTAAAAGGGGACGGAGGGAGTAATAACTTGTACTCAGTGTAAATTATACGTAGTATATTTAAAAAAAAAAACTTGTACTTCGTATAAATTACTCCGTATAAATTATAAAATACAAATGCATCAGTCTGAAAAACACACACATGTAGCTGCCGGCTGGTGGCTGCTGCTTCTTCTCCGCTCCGCTCCTCCCTTATCGGATCTCTTATTCCTTCGTTCTTCACGAGGTATCCATCATTCCTTGTCGTCTTCCTTCATTTTCTCTTCATTTTTTTCATCTTTCTCGTTTCGCTTACTGAAACACACCCACTTTTCCCTCACTTTTACGTAATGATGATGATTTGTTTATTTCTCTGGAACTTATTCCCTCATTAGTTACCGTATCTATACTCAGATAGGATTTAATGCTACTCATTCTCTGTTTCCACTTTTAATGTCTTCGGAAAGATTTTCCATTTTCTATAAACGATTTTCTCTCCATAATTATCATTAGGAAATTGTTATGAAGGATCGTTACAGAGAGTGGGAAAATCCACCGTTTCCCTAAATTCGAATCATGTTCAGGATCATTAAAAGAGGGAAGAAGGGTTCTTCGAAATCGGATGCGGCCGATAATTCAATACCCTCCTCCGGCGCATCCCCAGATGTGGTCTGCAATCACGCTTCCCGTATTGCTTCTGATTCCGCGGCAGTCAATAACGCCGCTTCTGGATTGGCTGACTCGCCGTCGCAGGCTGTGCCGCGCTTGGCAAATGCTCCTCCTAACCCTGGGGTTGAAATCCTGCCAATGTTGAAGGAGGTCCCGCCCTCCCAACGCCATGCCCTCTTCATCCGCAAGCTCCAAATCTGTTGCTTGCAATTCAACTTCACGGACACCATGAAATCCGCCCGCGAAAAGGAGATCAAACGGCAAACCCTCTCAGAGCTCATTGATTTAGTCCACACCGGATCGTGTAAGATGACTGAGCTTATGCAGGAGGATATGGTTTCTATGATTTCGTCCAACATTTTCCGCTGCTTCCCCCCTGCACCTCACCAGGGTGCTGGGGGTGAGGGTGGAGGTGACCCCGAGGAGGATGACATGTTCCAGGACCCTTCATGGCCTCATTTACAACTTGTGTATGAGCTTCTATTGAGATATGTGTTGTCAACCGATATCGACACCAAGATCGCCAAACGATATCTGGACCACACGTTTCTTCTTAAGCTGATCGACTTGTTTGACTCTGAAGACACCAGAGAACGGGAGTATTTGAAGACTGTTCTTCATCGTATATACGGGAAGTTCATGGTCCACCGCCCCTTCATAAGAAAGGCCATAAACAATATCTTCTACAAGTTTATATTTGAGACAGAGAGGCATAACGGGATTGGCGAGCTGTTGGAGATTCTTGGGAGTATAATAAACGGATTTGCGGTTCCTATGAAAGAAGAGCACAAGTTGTTTCTTATCCGAGCGTTAATTCCACTCCACAAGGCTAAATGCATGTCTGACTATCATCACCAGTTGGCTTATTGCACTGTACAGTATGTTGAGAAAGATTATAGGTTGGCAGGTGTGGTTATTAAGGGACTGCTTAAGTACTGGCCGGTTACTAATTGCGGGAAGGAGGTTCTGTTCATTGGGGAGCTTGAAGAAGTTCTTGAAGCTACACAGCCTGCTGAGTTTCATCGTTGTATGGTTCCTCTTTTCAAACAAATTGGACGTAGCCTTAATAGTTCCCATTTCCAGGTTTGAGAATATATTACTTAGTATACCCTTCAAAAATATTTATACCCACATGCACATGTTGATGGAGTAATATACTCCCGAAGTATTTGTTGAGGCTTTTGAGTTGCATATCCAGGAATTCAGCTTTGAAATTTGAGTGAAGTGGTAAACTTGTCTTGCATAAAAGCAAAGCAACATTACATTAGTGACCCAGTAGTATAGCTTTTCATATTTCATTTGCAAAAGTGTTTATGCACAACTGCACAAGTGTGAAAGTATAAAAAAAGAACATGAAATGGTCATGTGCAATAGATTGTGATAAACCAAGAAGGTAAGCATTTGCTTTGCGAGACGATGCCCATCATGGCCTTATTCAGGGGCTAAGCCCCCCTTGTAATGAAGGGGGAGGGGTTGCTCTTCATTCTTTCAAAAAGATGTGTATATATGTACATATGTGTTTATATACCAATATATGTATACTATCTAGATATTTTCAATTGTCCACTTGGAATCTCATTTTTTAATGTAGCAGAGGATTTTTAAACTTTAACTAAAAAATAATTTATGTTTTATTTATATTTCTATAAAGCATAAACTATAGACAGAAAAAGAATTTAGAAATTCTAAAGTCCTGGAGGAAACAAGAGAAAAATAAGCAAAATTAAAACAGAATACGGAGTACTTCGTATTAGTTTAGTATTTCCTGCCCACTTGCCACACTGACCAATCACTCACCCATGTCATTGTCGATTTGAAATATCTTGACTTTCTTTTTACTACGTATGTCTCATTATGTGTCATACTGTATCAATTACTTTTATCTTATTGATAATATTAATTAAATGATCCTTGCCATCCAATAACAGAATCCTGTTTTAATATCTTTTCTGGTCTAAAAAGAGTCTTGTTCATCAAGCGGAAAAAATTATTTATATCTGACTACATTACTCTTCAGTTTTAATAACGGTCGTGCCTTCTCTTTAAAAAAACTGTACCTTGACCAAACATGACTCTTTTTATGGACAGAGGGAGTTAGAAGTATGGGCCAATAAGATAAAAAACTTGACATAAGTAGTGAAATCATATTTAGTTGTCCTTGTTGAATGTTGTGTATTTGTTGTCCTTGTTGAATGTTGAGCTTAATGGTCTCCAGTGCATATTTAGTTGGTGTGATGTAGCAGGAAGAAATCTGAGATGTAGTTTGCCATGTCTGAGTTCTTTCAAAGGAACATCTTAAAAGAAAGTAATTTTAGAAAGAAACTAGACTACAATCATAAAGTGAACCCTTCATGATTTGAAAGAGATTAAGAAAAAACTAGAAAAGTGGAAAGGTTTCAACTTTCAAATGTAAACTGAGGAAATTAGGCATGACAGTTTCCATCATTAGTAATTGATCTTTGATAAATGGCTGTTTAATGTTTCATAGTAAATTCTTAGAAAGATTTGAACACTAAGGCTATACTTGGAACTTGGAAAATGACAGGTTGCGGAGAGGGCTCTGTTCTTATGGAACAATGAGCATATAGTAGAACTGATTGCACTGAACCGGCATGCTATTTTACCAATCATCTTTCAAGCATTAGAGAGAAATATGAAGTCTCACTGGAACCAAGCAGTCCATGGCCTGACTTCCAATGTCCGGAAAATGTTCTTGGAGATGGATGCTGAGCTATTTGAGGAGTGTCAACGTGAGTATGATGAAAAAGAAGCCATTGCTGGGGACTTGTTAGAGAAGCGTGAGCAAAAATGGAAGAGATTGGAAGAAGATGCTGCTAAACAGGCCGCCGAGGGATAACAACAATAATTTTGCTTTCTTCTTTTTAATTTTTTTCGGGTTGAGCTCAATCTTTTTTCTTCCATTCTCATAGTCATACTACTTCTGGAAGGTATGGATATTGTTTTTATCAACCGCCCATGACCTTCATGAAAAAATTTCTTCTTCAGTGTCTTGTAGCATTCTTTAACACTTTTGGACAAAAATAATTATGTGATTGACCCCAATCGCTGATATGTCATCAAAGAGATGAGTATCAGTTCCCCCTCAGTGATGATTTGAAATGTAACCATTTTCCTTTAGCCTGGTCGAGTAATTTTGACAGTTTTATTTTGCTCATGAAGTGATTCTTCTAAGTCAGTGACATTTGCTAGAAAGGTTCTTGGAATGCGATGCATTTGACAAATATACAGTTGAAGCAATGGTGAGAGAACTACCTTCCCCTAGGACTGGACATATTCCAGGTTTAGGACCAGTTGGTGTTTTAAGTGGAAAACCAAATGGTCCAATTGCTCCTTGGACAAGATAGTTAACTGGTCATCACTTATTCAGTTCTACACTTCTACCCAACGTGAAGCTGGACCGGTATTAACAGTCGGGGTTACAGACTTACAGTGCAACCCGCTAGACCAGCACCCCTACCTTCACCCATCCTCTTATTGGGGTTAAATTGAGCATTCCGTGAACCTTTGCTTGCACATAGCTTTACTCAAAGTAATCACTTAATGGAATGGAGATTCAGTTTTGCTAGGCTATTGAGTCAGATTACAGGTCCATAGGAAGTTTGCACAATATTATATTATTATATGCACAGAAGGGTGAGACAGGGTGAAATGTATGATGCCACCAATTTTCTTTCATCATTTCTTCAAAAATGGGGTAACCATTCTTTTTACTTGATTTCTTCTTCTACATAAATAATCAGTGTACATCATAGTTGCCCAGCTCCACTGAAGCTAATGTACAAACTTAAAATTAAAAGAGAGAGAAAAAAGGTGGTGGTCGGAGTAGGGGTTGATGATGCTCGAGTCCCGCTCCCAAATATCATTTCAAAGAAGTTGCCATCGCCGGTGCCGGGCTGGCTTGAGCCGCTGCTGGTTGTCCCCCCACCGAACTTGTTGTTATCCCTGCGTAGCACCATACACCAATCAATGATATCAATTGTATTGTTATTGTGTTGAGTTGAGACTTCAGAAATCAATTACTACCAAAGGTCATAACAATTACATCCTCCATTCCCTTTTCATAATCATAGTTTTCTTTTTGGCAATCCATAATAACTCAGAATTATGTGAATATCAAAATTATGGAAGTTCGAAAGATAAAAAACACTGCTTCCATCCTCTTTGCTCCAAGCCTCCATGGAACCATTGTTGTTCCAAAGGTGGTATCTCCAACTTAGGAGCCGTCAAGCCCCTGTTCGAGATGGATAAATTAAATCATGGTGACTCATTTGACTCAAAAGGCTTCTTGACCCATGGGCTGATGGGCGACCTACCTAAGCTTCGATCCACCCTAAATTTAAAAAATCTTAATTTCCAAAAATATTTTTTATACCGACCCAGTACCCTGCTCCGCGCTTAACCTGTATCTATTGCGCGCAAGAAGCCTCTGACTTTGAGAATAACAACCAAGAAATTATTGTTTGAGAATTTCACTATTCGAACCAACTAAACTACCCAATTAATCATCATCATGCACTACTTTGAAGCCACACAAAACTGAGATAATTATAGGAGTTACTTATTTCCCTCGTAACTATTGAATAAAAAGGGGTTTGGAGAAAATAGATGGGGTAAGGTTGGGGTGGCCACAGAAACGTATACATAGATAGCTACATTAGCAATAGACCAAACATTTTGTCAAGAAATGTAATAAAATAAATTTCATTTTGATAAGAATAATGACAGGCTAACAAACAGGGGAGTTGATAGTGATGCATTCATAGAGTACTAGCTGGGGTGGCAGTTTATTTAATTAATAGGGAATATTCCTTATATATCACAAAGTGAATACTCATTCGAACAAATATTAATTTAGGAATAAAAAAAGTCTCCACTTGGAATAAAATTTTCAGATCCGATTGGTCTAAAGATTTGGTCTGATTGTCCATTTTATTTGAATCAAGTGTGGTCTGGAACTGTGTATTCAAATTTGGTCTAAACAAGGCCAAGTGGGTGAAGTTCTAAAACCGGTTTGTGGACTATGTTTGCGGTTTATCCGCCAATTTTTTCATAACTTTTGATTTTACGGGCTAGATTGTATAATACTACTTCGTACCTCGCGATCAAAATAAGTAAGACCAGAATTACTTTTATAATTAAATTGACTAAATTTACTCTAAAATGTCATTTTAGCACTTTTTCATAACCTTTTCTTTATTTCCTTACAAATTATAATTTAGATTGATTTTTTCTTAATTGAATATATTCTGCCAAAACTTCATCAATTTCAGCAAATTCAGCCGATTCCAGATTAATATTTACTAAATATTAATACTGATATAGAAAAAATAATTGACTCTATATAAGGGAAGTGATTGATTTGAGTTTTTTAATTTGAATTAATTTTATCTCCTCTTAAGTATAAATTGCAGTTTTAAAATGCTTATAGAGACTAGATTTATCAAATAACTAAAGAATGAGTACATGTTAGTGTCCTGCCTTTGAGCACAAGAGGGAAAATGGGAAATTCCGTGGATGAAATTTGCAATTGGTAGAGACATAGGATGCTTGCTATATCTGACCCACAAAAGGCCATAAAGGGTTTATTGTAGTGTTTGGCTTGTCATGATGATACATAAGAGAAAACTTGATGTCCAGCCGGCCTGACGGGAACCGCCCTCCGGCCGAGGACATTTCGGGTACTTCCCGATCAAATTTTTTGATGAAATTTTTTTAGCATGTTCTTCATCAAGTCTAGTTTATCCATACCAAATTTCAGCTCAAAATTCGATCGGGAAGGCATTCAAATCATTTTTTGAAGTTGACTGCGTTTTTATATGTATATTTTGACGCAGTCAACTTCAAAAAATTTTTTCAATGCCTTTCCGATCGAATTTTGAGCTGAAATTTGGTATGGATAAACTAGACTTGATGAAGAACATGCTCAAAAAAATTCATCAAAAAATTCGATCGGGAAGTGCCCGAAATGCCCTCGGCCGGACGGCGGTTCCCGTCAGGCCGACTAGACAAGAACGGGACTCGATACATAATACTCATTCCTTCTCTCCTACTACGTATAAAACTTTATCTAACTTTGACAAGTATATATTTTTATTGAAAATTTATTTTTTAAAAATACTTTCATAAACGTACAAAATACATAACTTCTACAGAGTATAATACTCCATATTATATTACTCAAAATCATGGTCCCAAGCTATAGAGATGATAAAATTTTAAGGGAGGGAGATAGTAGCAAAGATAATTATTAACACAAGTTGATCAACTAATATGTTATGGAGTAATACATTATTAATACAACTTGATCTACTAAATAATACTAGTGGTACAAGCAATTAGCCTATAAGTTAGTTGTATGATGGAAGGAGTGGGTCCCACTACCTCAAGCAATTATTATAGAGAAAACGAAAGGGTGTGCTTCACCATCAAAAGAGAGCTGGAAAGCATGAAGCAGCAGAGTCTAATCAACCACTTCAAATATATGTATGTGTACAAACCTAACATGACCCGGTCTTAAGTTTGTAACCTCATCTCTTGTATAGACAGACACCCGCCCTTGGAATAAATTGTCATAAACCATTATTTTTATATCAGCAATCCTGTCTGGGAATATTGGTGGGACAAACATAAAGAAAGTACCTATAGGGTCTGGACGGCTAATTTTAGGATTTGTTCAGATTTAAATAGATCAGATCAAATCAAATATAACATTAAAAATGTCACAATTCAGACCGCAATACATTTCAGAAAAAAAAAAAGGATGACACCCCATCCCTGAGGGCCCCCCAACACCGACCGGACAGCACGATGGGAGGATGTAAGTTGGACTATAATCACAACATGACAGATAGAGAGTGGGGCTCCGACGCTCCGTCCCCGGTACTTGCAGAGGCCCTATGCATTTTTCAGCATAGTAACCCCTTATCGCAGTTGCCGGGATTCAAACCCGAGACTTAACCCTCGTGGCACTGTCTTGCTACCAGTTGAGCTACGCCCACCGGTACTAATACATTTCAGATTTAAATGAAATAGCCTTTAGTCTTCCCTAATCATTTTTTTTAAATAGATGACTTAAATCTGGAATATGAAAAATAGAGAGAAAGAAATCGTCATTGCTTCAACTTATTTTAGTCAGAACCCAACGCAATTCAGACCACATAAAAACTTAGATAATAGTAAAGTACACATTTACTAAACTAGTACTCCGTTTAAAATCTGATTAGATAATAACACAATTAAACCAGTTCAAATCCGACAAAACGAGTGAGTTTCAATCTAAATGAAGAGCTTTTCAAAGTTGGGAATGACTTTTCTCACTTTACATTATCTCTCATTAGAGTAGGGTAATAAGACTGAAAATGTCAAAACTCAAAAGATATAAGCCAAATCTCAAATTCTCTGACCACGTACGGCCATGTTTGGTAAATGGCTTATCAGCCATTTTTTAGCTGGTTTGACCGTATTTACCTGGGTTCTAATGACCAACCAAAACAAACGTTTGTAAAACAGATTTTTAAGTCGGCTTTTTCATTCGAAACGCCAAGTTTGAAGAAGCTGCTATGAGCAGCGTTTGGGATCAGATTATCCTACTCCGTGTATGATTCTTTGTTCTGAACAAAGTTACGTGGCTAACATTTGGTGTTTTCTTTTCTTTTTCTTAGTCCTCCATTGTTTTTCCTTTCAAATAATTTGTTATTCCTATTATAGGTACATCTATATCATTTAGAAGATGATTATTAAATCAAGGTGGAAAATAAATAAATAAATAAATAAATAAATAAATAAATAAATAAATAAATAAATAAATAAATAAATAAATAAATAAATAGATAAGTATGTAAATAAATAAATATATAGATCAATAAATAAATAAATACATAAATAAGTAAATAAATTAATAATAAATTTAATTTATAAAACTAAATAACTTTTTAGTAAAGCAATTATTTGTATTTAAAATTTGATTTTTCTAAGAATTACGTCCTTCAATAAAATGAAATATACCACTCAAACTACTACCTCCGTCCCATTTATATTATCCCAGAAGAGGGTGGCAAGGTTATTAAGAAAAGTGGGTTTGTGTGGTTGATATTAATTGATAAAGTAAGAATGATTTAAAGCCACACAAACTTTGCCAAATATGGTATGAGACAATTTAAGTGGGACTTCCCGAAAAGGTAAAACGGGACAATATAAATGGGACGGAGGGAGTAAATAATTTTAATAAAATTTCATAGAAGTTGGATAAGTTCATACATTATATTTACATCTAATTTTACCAAACACTTAAAGAGAATCAGTTAACCCAACCGCCGGTCAAAACAACTAAAACAATCAGCCGGTCAAAGCAGCTAATTTAACCAGCTAACAGCCGATTACCAAACAAGGTCGTAGTCTTGCTATATAGAGCCGGTTTGGTGATCCTATAATTCATCTTATCAACCAACTTTTTCACCAAACACGTAGTTTTTTATTTGGCGCGTTGAAATGTGTAATAATAAGACAAAGTAAGGTTGAACATACTTTTCTGGTTGCATTGACTAAAACCACAGTGGATGATCATTTTAGCTGTTTTTTATATATTTTTCTTTATTATAATTATAATTGTTATAATTTTTTCATAAATCACCATGATCAGCCAATCTAGTCACTCCAGTCAGAACTCCATAAATTTCAGCAAAATCACCCATTACAACAATTTTGAGTATTTACACACATGCTTTAATTGTGTTGAGTTTCCTACATGACCCTTTAATGTTTTTTATGTAGAACTCACATTTTTCTGTGTAAGTAGACTTTTGGTACTCCCTCCGGATCTTTTTAAAATTCACAGTTTGACTTCACATTGATTAAGGAAATAAATTTGACTTTACTGTAGAGTACACTGTTGAGACACTGTTTGACATTGTTGAGACACTGTTTGGCACTGTTGAGACACTATTTGGCACTATTTAGCACTGTTTAACAATGTTTTTATGTAGATTTCTTTGCCAAATAAGGAAATAAGAAAGTGTGAAGTTTATTTTGGACCGTCCTAAAAAGGAAAGTGTGAAGTTTAAAAATAATCGGAGGGAGTAGTACAATTATAGCAAATGTATCCCTATTTCAATCACCTTTTTTCATTTTTACAGGTTCATTCATTTTTTATTCAATCATATTGGAATAACATCAGAGCTGGTAAAACGAAGGAGATGGTGAAAGATTCGTTGGTAGTGTGCACTGTCAGACTAACTTCTCCATTGATCACGTGGATCAGCTGGCTTACTTTCAGCTCATTCAACTATTCCCTTCCCCAAGTTTTGTTTCTACTCTCACACATTACTAGCCTACAGTAGTCAATCATCCATTTCTCATTCTGGCAAAGATGGGGACCCGAACCTTAAAAAGTTGAGAAAAGTTTTTACTAGGTCCTACCTGCCTCGCTTCACACCTCACCTAATCATTTTCACAGTCGTTTCCGCCGAAAAAGTTGTAGTAATATACCTCCAGTCACACTAACAATTACGAGTAAAATATGAGGAAGTGGTGCTTACTAAGAAAAATAAAATGAGTTAGTGTGGTTGCTATTGAATCAATAAACTAAAAAATAAATAAAAATACTTTCAAATTACGCAAATATAACCAAATTTGGTATGTGAAAATCTTAATGAAAAAACGAAAAAGAAGAATGAGACAATTTTAATGGAAATGAGAAAATATACCTACTAATAAGTGAAGATACCGTTGTGGCTAGGGGTGGGCGCGGTCCGGTCCGGTCCAATATTTGGCCGAACCCGTACCCGTACCCGTACCATTACTATTCAAACGGTTCGGTTCGGTTCGGTCTTAGACCTAAACCCGTTCGGTACAGTTTCATTTTGAAACGGGACGGTACCATGTCATACCAATACCAAACAATGCCACTTTTTCCAAGTGCTTAAGAGGAAATTAAAGTTTATTCATCCTCCAAAAATTGACACAATTTATCAATTTTCATACTCATTTTATCCCAAATTGACATGCAAAGTCAATATTTTTTTTGTCAACCATGTTAAAGTTAAATTCTCTTTATTGATAATTGATTTATTTTTTAATAATTAAAATAAACATATTCAGAAACTGCATTGAAATCTCTTCAAGGTTGCAAGCTCCAAATTAAATATAATTAAAAAGTGACATTCTAGTTAAGTGAATAAAATTAAACTGTTTGACTAAGAAAAGTTAATTTTGCAAATCAATTTGGGAAGAATGTAGTATTTTACATAATTAATAAATTTCAGATAAATTATAGTAGTACAAATATAAATAATTAAATCATACATCGGTCTGATTCCAGACTTCCTATGAATTAGCAAATAAAGAGCATTGTCTATAAATCTATAATACAACCGTACCTGGATCCTCCGAGGCAACCAGCGTTCATGGTGAGCCGGTCAACGAGCTCCGCTGACTTCGGCTCCAGGCTTGACGCCTTGGCGTATTGAGTTGTCAGCCTCTGCCCGTCGCCGGAAGGCACGAAAAACGCTCCATTCACCATTATGTCCCCGTCTGTCCTCCAGTTCCAGTCACTCCATTCTCCCTCGTCCGCGATATCCACGCGCTTCGTGACCTGTCTCCCACACAACAACCACACTAGTCAGCTCCCGATCCTACGGCGGCGCGTGTAACACACGATCACCCCCTTTTTAGACCTAAAGCCAAATTAGGGAAAGGAGGAGAAGAAAACAGAGGGATAAAAGTTCAAAATGCGGACCTCCTTGGCACTAGGGTTGGCGGGGGCGGCGTAGCGGTTGGCTTGGCTGTTGATAGTGGGGTTAGCGCTGCCGCCGATGGCATACATTTGCCACTCCGTGAAGTCGTTGTTGACCACGTGTATATACCCTCTTCTGCATCTAGGCATTCTCTGTACCAGCCCTTCTCCAAAGTAATTGAACGCAATTGTAACCTATTCCAACATTTAAATTAGTATATTTTCTTCATTTCCAAAGTTCTGAAATATAGGATTTTCTTCATTTAAGTTAACTAAAATCAAAATTCATGATTTGAGATTATTCAATGGATATTAAGGATGTTTTTACTTGGACTGTAATTTGCTGGTCTGGTCTGGTCTGGTCTGATCTGGTCTGGTCTGAACTGGTCTGGTCTGATCTGGTAAGGTCTGGTTTCTTTGTATTTTTATACATATCCAAGTCTGGTCTGGTCTGGACTAGTCTGGTCTGGGACAAATTACAGTCCAAATAAAAACATCCTAAATTCAAATAAGGCCCCTTTAAATACAAGTGACCCTTTTTCGTAATAATGACACCAAAAAATGTGGTAATACTGTTGGACTCTTCTCTCACAGGGAAGAAAAGTTTTTGACATTATCTTAAATAAAAATGAAAGTAAAACTACATTTTTTTGATTTTTTTTTATTTATACACACTTTTTGTACATATTAGTAGACATGTCGATAATGTCCCACACCGGAAAAGTTTGGATGAACAAAGTGTTATATTAACACATGAGTTACTTCTTCTATTAGGTTGACTTTTTAGGATGGAACCCCGGGTCTTAACAGTTTTCGGGCTACATAGTTCACATGTTATTCACATACATCAGTGTTTCTGTCTCTGAATAAGTTGTTTCCTGAACATGTAAAGCAATCAAGTGTGGGCAAAAAAACAGAAACCGGTTAACCAAATAAACAGACCTAAAAATCAATGTATTTTTAGGTTAACTTATGAACAAAAAATTGACAATTTTATCTTACTCTTTCGGTCAGTAATTAACCGAAATATAGGTTAACCAACATCCAATGTTATGGTACAGATAAGATCATAAGAGTGTATGAAATTTAGTAACTGATATATCTATTTGATCGTGACCCCCAAGAGCAATGTGTAAAAAAAGTATACAACAAAAACTTTAGCATTTTTTTACTATGGAGCAATTTGTTTCAGTAATCAGATTCCCTTTGTTGCTGTAAAGTTGGATATAAAGGGGAAGGAGATAAAGGGCAAAATAGTAAATCACCTGCATACCGGTATCCGGCAAGTATTTATCGTCATGCCCCAAAAGCATAACCTCATCGTGGTGGGAAAAGAAGCTATTGGAGATCGTGATGGCGGTGGACCCCATTATGACATCAACCAAGCCATCTGTACAGTGCGACAAAGCGCAGTGGTCGATCCAGATATTCCTCGACCCGAATACGGATATCGCATCGCCGTCCGATTTGCTTCTCCACCCGACGTGCGTTGGGGTCGACCGTATGTTAGTGTTCCCCGTCGGGACACAATCGTAAATGTGCACGTTGTGGATGATGACGTTGCTGATGTACTGCAGCGTGATGCAGCCGCCGCCGGTGATGTGCACGTTCGCGCCGCGCCCGTCGACGGTCTTGTGGCTGTTGAATATCAGCTCGTGCTTCAGCTTTATGGTCATGTCGGCGGCGAAGACGATCCACAGCGGCTCCGTCTGGATCACCGCGTGCCGGAGCGTGCCCTGCTTCGGCTCCACCGTGTCGTCGTCGGAGGAGTCCGAGACCTCGTAGATCTCGCCGCCTTTGCCGCCCATCGCCGACTGCCCGAACCCAATGCCGCAGTCCGCTAGCCGTTGCCGGTTGTTGGCCCAGTTCTGGTCGCACCGCCAGCAGTCGTCGATCGGGTTCCCGGTCAAACACTGGTCGTTTCCCGTCGTCGAGAGCAAAACTCTCCCGGTGAAGGATTTGTGAACTCTCCTGCATATTGAAGAGGAAGTGTTCGTCAAAATGCCAGAACAAAAAAAAACAGGGTAGTCTCGTACTCCCATTAGTCTCATACTCCACTTTTCAAGTGATAGAAATTGGGGAAATAAAGGTGAAATCTTTTTTTTTTTTTTTTTGAAAAGACCCAGATCGAAAACTGAAAGGAGAGCTCTTAAACCGAGATTCACTCAAATAACTGGTTAATAATGGTTCCATTTACCTCTGCACTTCCTGAACCACATCTTCAGGGTAGGGGTGTTGATGAGGAAGGGTGAGATTGAAGGTAGAAGCAATTACCAGCGGAGACAATGAAGGGATTAAGAAATAGAAGATGAAAATGCTGGTGGAGCTTGAGAGAAACATCCTTGGAGGAGCAACTACTATTTGACTGGTCTTCTTGTGCTTGGGCACTGAGAGTAGTTACTTGTTCCGGAGAAACGCCGGTGACGGCGGCGAGGGACGTCTTTGCTCGATTTGTTCTGTGTGTGTTTGGAAAAGAACAGTCAGAGTTGCAATGTTCCTGAAAAGAAGAATTAGCTTGAATGGGAGTGGACCGGAGTCTAAAAAGGGCATTTGGTTAGTTGTCTCTATGTGATTGTTTATTTCGTTTCAAAAAATAAATAATTCTATATTTCATTTTCTTAAATTATGTGATTCATATTTTCTCTTTTTTTTTAAGGAGATTCATATTTTCTGTTGAATTCAAACTCTCCTCTTAAATTATTTTATATTTCAATTTCTATTCTTAAATTATGTAGTACAGAACCTCCGACCCTTAAAATTTTACTAACTTTGTCACTTTCCATTTTAAATAAAGAATTTGTGGTTCCATTTAATTCTGTCTCCTCTGTACAAACTTCTACCACATAATTTTTACTTTATTAATTCTCATGTCGGTCAAATTTGATAAAGTTTTAATGGACAGAAGGAGTAATTAATTGTATTCTTTTAATCTATGCCTCTTGTCAAACTTTAAAGTGGGAACTTTTTTAGTGGGGAAGAGCTCTCTATCACCATTTTTAGAGTCTTTTCTCTAACAAATTTATACTCCCTCCGTCTTTATATAAAGGCATAATTTGACTGACACACAACCTAAGAAGGAATACTGTTTGGCACTGTTTGAACATTGTATGATATTGTTTGACACTGTTTTGCACGGTTTTGTTTGCCAAAAAGCAAAATGAGCCTTTTATATTGGGACAACCCAAAAAGGAAACAATGACTTTTAAACTAAGCATTCCAGTCCAGCTGATTGTGAGGTTACCGTGCCTAGTGTTCGAAACCTGCTAGGCACATAAGAGTTCGAAACTCAATGGAGTGAGTTTCAGCCCTGATTACTCCAGGGGCCCCCAACCCCCCAACCCCAGACCCCCTGGAGTAAAAAAAAATTAAAAAAAAAAAGTAAAAAAGAAGAAGAAGGAAACAATGCCTTTTATTTAGGGATGGAGGGAGTAGCACATTGATATGAAGCGGGAAGAGCTTGTGGCGGGACCGGGCTTGGGCCCACTTCCGTGGGCCGGTTACGGGCTGTCTTTATAATTATTTATTATTATTTTAAGTTAATGTTATGTTTTGGTTTGGGCCTTTTATTAGTAGAGTACTTAGTAGAGTAGTATGGGCCTAATTAGGATTTAATTAATTTGGGCTTGATTAGGGTTGCTTGTAGAAGGCTATTTATACCCCTCGCCAGGGTTCATTCTTATCATCTTGGAATAAAAGTTTGGTTTAGCCTTTAAGCTCTAGGCAACGGTATTAATTTATCGTTAATTATCTGGGCAACGGTTCACCCCGTTGATTTTACTTTTTATGTTCTTATCACACATATCCACATTTCCCGAATCATTGCTTATTTCGATAGTATATTAGTTACTAGTGTTTCATTTCGATTTATGGATATGTCATATCTCAACTAAATTAGTGTATAATCCAACAATTGATAACTTGGTATCCAACACTAACCATCAACCAAGCATGATAACCCACGATTCAATGGAGCCTTACCAGCACAAGCCTGACACTGCCTTATGATAGTTGTGAACAAACTATTTTATCTTTAAGATAGTAGTGAGCAAACAATACTTTTTACTTTTGATTTTAAGTATGCAAAAGTGTGGAGTTATAATGCAACATGAGGGCTTGCTATCACTCAATTTGATATATACTCCGTATGATTTTTTGCATTAGTGCTCGTAATCTCCTATGCATCAGGGAACAGCTTCGAATACTTATGATAGAGTTGACTATTAATGAAATTGCTTCCGTTTTGTTAGACAAATGACAAACATACATGAGTATGATCTTGATCTATTGTTTCTTCTCACCCATAAATATTTTCTCACTCTCATAAAGGGTTGCTGGTTCAGCAGTTTAGAATAGAGCTCTACTATTTCCGCACGTACTAATTTTTATCCATGATGGGTTGCTTAGTTGGTTGAATGGTAGCAAAGTTGGAAGATTGACCAAAGATCAAAACTCGCAGCGGCCATGTGGAGCTTAACTCATGCATGTTGGATTGGATCTTTGACGCGCACGAGTACAAAGTCTATCACCATTGAGCTAACTAAGTCACCGTGAGCCCGTGACTTGCAACATTTTAGAATATAGAATCATTTGGCTCGATGTCGACCACCATAAATAATTTAATGCATGAGCTATAAAGCTTCAAGTTGTGAATATGATTTTACGCTCCAGGCTTTATCTACTTTATTTCAACTTGATTAATATTGTTATTTGTTTAACCCTTTGAAACTCTACCCCATTGACATCAATGATGGTGGTATTGTTGAAACCCTAACATGCACGCACTAAAACTTCGCAATGATATACTCCGTACTACGCAATAACTTCTCTAAACATTTGTTTTCCATAATCATCTCCTCAACTTGGTGTGTATTACCATAAATTGGCGCGGTCTCTTACATTCCCTCTAAAATGGTGCTCACAAACAGGGGCAGAGCCAGAGCAGTGGGCCAGACTGGGCCGGTACAAAGAATATTTTTGGGAAAAAATTTACACGGAATTTTTTACACTAAAAATATAGACATTTTTAAAATTTGGGCTGGGCCAGGGCCAGGGGTGGCCACCCCCTAGCTACGCCCCTGCTCACAAAGGCAATGGTCTTAAACATCTGATATCTCCTTTGACCTTTTGTTAGTAATATACGGTACGTGAATAATACAATAATACGTACGTTCGCGTATAATACGATACAATTATATAAAATACGGCTTAATATATGTTTCATACGTTCGTGAAATATATAAAGATACGGACGCGTTTTAAACGTTTCACAATTTAAAAATACGGCATATAATATGTGTCTTATATACGAAGTACTTATATAATGATAGAAATAAAGAGTTATTTAACATTTGCACCCCAATCTTCAACAATTTTAAATGTACGGAATAGTTTTTTTTTCAGATTTACGTATTTAAATGCATAGGTACAATACGTAATAAAAATGACATTGCCTATTTAAGTAGAAGTGGAGAGATATTACTAGAAAATAGTTGATATTACTTTGACCATGAGTTTAGTGAGCCGCCACAACATTTTTCAATATCTTTGGAGTCTTGGTATATGGGTGGAGAACAAAAGTAATACAGTAGTAGTACAATAGAAATATCGAAACAGATTACGAATTTAAGAAGCTAATTCATTAAATGTAATGACCGTTAAACAATTAGCGAACATATAAGACATAACGTTTTTTAAGCAATATAAATAATATTGATTAACTTGACATGCATTTTGTTTCAGTTGTATCACTCCATTAGGCTTCCGTTTAATGATGTGTTTTTTTTTCATAAAATACGTATCAATACGTACAGTACGTGTATTATACATTTTATCCTTAAAGCACGTGAGTTTTTCAGAATTTTCTGAAAATGTCATAAACAGGATTATTATACGTAATAAAATACGTATCAATACGTACGATACGTGTATTATACATTTTATCCTTAAAGTACGTGAATTTTTCAAAAAAAATCGAAAAATTCATAAACGGGAGTATTATACGTGAATTGTACTTTCGAGTGTATTATACGCGAATTATACGCGAATAAACTAACATAGACTTTGACAAACAAAAAATGTACACCTCCCACTACACACATTAACGTGTTGTATGTTTTGAGGGTATATAAATCTTTAGATAGATGCATATTGCCTATCCAAAGATAATGGCATAATGCACACTGTTAAGCCCGGAAATTACCAAACAAATTTGGGCCAATGTATTTTCTAAGCAGCAACGAAGAGCCCAACGGAGTGGTCAACGCACAATCCAACTAAAAACGGAAAGAATACTTGAAGAAAGGAAGTCCAAGACTTGGGATGATTTAAACAAAGAATACTTGAAGAAAGGAAGTCCAAGACTTGGGATGATTTAAACATCCAAGGAAAGAAAATCATGTATTAATTAATACACTGTGTATGGATCAAGGGGGAGGGCTTAAATACACGATCAACTATGATAAAAAAACCCCACTTTTGAATTCTAGCAAACGGTTACAAAGAAGCAGGAAGCTTTTATTCGAATAGTAATCTATTATTATTACTATTTAGTTGCTCGATTCCCGTACAATCATTATTCAGAATATAGCTTAATTTGGCTAAAACACACATTATCCTTCAATAGTCCTGAACGCTCTCTATGAAGATCGAGGATCTTCCCATACATTTGCCCTCAATTACCCAATGCATATATTAAATATAGATTATTTTAAGTTTCTTGGTCTACTTTTAATTTATCTAGATTATGTGAATCCATAGAAAAGCTAGCATTGAATATAAAAACATTGGAAATTGTGATTCCAATATTCCATATGCGTTAAACACATTTTTGGTTAGGATAATTTAGTGCAGTTCATTTTACAATTTTTATTAATGGTGCAATGAAGCGACGGTAAGTAGATTTGTGAACATGTGCATATATAATTTGTTTTTGTGTATGTCACACAAATACTCTGATTAAAGTTTATGGCTGAGGTGATTTAATAAGTTTTAAGATTATTCTAGATTTTCTATAGAGCATTTCCACTAATTTCATAAATCCAGTTTTAATAATCTCAAACATAAATTGTGACTATCAATCATTATCTTTAAATAATTTCATTTTTCTTGAACTGCACTCTCTCATATGACATATAAAAGCTATCTTTTCTTTGTGGGAGCTCCTATATTCATTACCACCCTAAAATTATATGTTAGATTTTTCAATTAATCTGAAATTTTTCGATCAACACGCAGGGGCGTAGCTAGGGAGAGGCCAACCTTGGCTCCGGCTCAACCCAAATTTAAAAAATGTCTATATTTTAGTGTAAAAAGTTCCGTGTAATTTTTTTTCAAAAATATTCTTTGTACCGTTCCAGTCCGGCACAATGTCCTAGCTCCGCCCCCCTGTCAAACCGTGTTTTAGTTCAATTTGTTTGAGTACGATATTTGTCTCATTTGATCTGAACATGCTACAATAAAGGTCTATATTAAATTTATTTTACTATTGAGTAAGTCTAGATTCAGGTTGTCACATTTGATCTGTTTAGGTCCGATCATGTTTAAAACCAACACAAAACTGAAACCGTTCAAATATAAACACTCTTAACCACCCACATAAACCACATATTCTAAGTCGCCCCTTTTATCACATACCATTATACCAATAAACACAGCAGTAAAGAAAATAAAGACCAAACCATGTGAAGTAAAATAAAAATGCGAGTCTCCGATTGGTACCAGTATCGCTTCGTTTGGTAATAATATAAATCCAGAGAAACATCCATTGCACAACCAGAAGAGCGGCCATGGCTCCAATCAGTTGCCGCAACATACCAGAAGTGTAGCATTCATCACTAGACCCTGCCATCTATATCAACACATGAACATTATTATTTTTCACTATTCACAATAATGATGTATGCCGCTTTTATAAACATACACGGAGTATTATACATTTCCCAATTTTGGAAAAAATAAAATGTTTAACAAAAGATATACTACATTTAATACTATGTTAGAAAATCTGAGCAGAGGTCTAGGCCCCTACTCAGCCTTGAATAGAATCATAAATACGCCCCTGAATATAAATATAAGTATAAGTATAAGTATAAGTATAAGTATAAGTATAAGTATAAGTATAAGTATAAGTATAAGTATAAGTATAAGTATAAGTATAAATATAAATATAAATATAAATATAAATATAAATATAAATATAAATATAAATATAAATATAAATATAAATATAAATATAAATATAAATATAAATATAAATATAAATATAAATATAAATATAAATATAAATATAAATATAAATATAAATGTAAATGTAAATGTAAATGTAAATGTAAATGTAAATATAAATATAAATATAAATTTAATTGCATACCGTTTTTTATCGGACTTTAAACCCTGTGATTAATCCAATAATTCCTGCTACCAAACCAAAAGCTATAAGAAAAGAACACATACATTGGCCCTTGGTAGCCATCTTCGGGTGAGGTTATTAATTACTCCGTATAGACAATGCACAATGAATAGAAATAAGAATGTTGTGTAGTAGTGGAGCAAAGAATGGTGTATAGTATATTTACAATGGAGAGTACATTGTGTATTTATAGTGCATCCTTCCCACATTGGCATAGTGCAACATACCTTTTGCTTTAAAAAATACCTTTTACTCCCAATTTAAAGTATTTGTATATTACTAACTCAATCAATTTGAATATATTTTAATCACTGATTTTATATTAATTTTATTTATCATATTCAATTTTCTTTTTCAAATTGAATAAAACTTTTAGGATAATTCTCTTATGTAAGTAGATTTTTATATTTAATAACAAAATATAGTAAAAACAATACGCAAAGAAATGTTTGTAGTACTAATATATACAGTATATATATGTACTCATTATGTATCAAAATAGACATTAAAGTTTACACAAATTTCATATTTGCCCTAAGATTTTAAATAGACCAAATGAGCATGAATGTAGCATTTTTGAGCAATGTATGTGTTATTTTCATATTGCTTTAATTGAGCAATAAGGTGACTGATTCTATGTCTATTCTCAAGGCTCACAATCAGATCCGTCATAAGTGTCTGGATATTATTTGTATCTTTTCTTGATTTTAATATAAAAGCCGATCCTTTATATTCAAAAAAAGATTGATTCTTTTGATTTATGAAAAAATTATTTTTTAAAATATATTTTATTAATAAAATAAATAAAAAATTTCCTTTACTTCCTAACGGCCGCACTCAAATTTTTTCAGATGATTGATCGACGATGTTATTCATGGATGAATTTACACAGACAGAAGAAGTTTTGTTGCGTTCGTGATGGAAGGGCGATTGTTTCAGAGTACTAAAGCACAAAAAAGGCTCAACTAAAGCTAAAAGCAAATTATAACAAAAACAAAGCAGAAAGTAAAATAAAACTAAACTGAAACCAGAAATAAAGCTTGAACTTTATGAATTACGTAGCACGGACCCCCCCCCCCCCCCCTCCAACGTCTATAGAGCCGCTTGGGACTTTTCCAACGGCTAGGAGACTGCCAATTAATTTAAGAAAATAAATAAATAATAAATTGTAGCTGTTACTAGGCCTGGGCCGGGCCGGCCGGTCGCCCTTTTGGCGCACCCGTAGCCTGCCGTTAAAGTCCCCTGATTCGGGCCTAATGGATTGGTCCCGGTTGGCGGGCCAGGCCGGTACTAAACAGTACCAGGCTGGGCCAGGCTCCGGCCGGTCAGACCGGTCCCGGTCCATCCTTAGTACGGAGTATAAGAAAATGAAAGTGAAAGTAAAATGTTTTTCCTTAAATCTCTCATTTCGACTGTTAGGCCTATTTACAATTTTAGGCCCAACAATTTTAGGCCTGTTTACAAAGTGAAAGCCCAAAAGTGACACTAAATGTTAGGCCTGTTTACAATTTTACATATATGGCGAAAAAATGTTCAAATTGCCGGGGATTTATTTGGCAATGTCGCGCTCTGAGTCTCTGACCGGACCTCCTTCCGGCGTAGCTCAGTTTAGGTTTACTAACTGATCAAAATTCGGGAAGTACCTGAAACGGAGGAGGTAAAACTAATTTGAGCCGAATTGTTTTCAAGTCGCTACTTCGTTTCTGGTTCGAGTTTCTTTGAGTTCAACTTTGCGGTTGAACTCCATGTGATTCTTTGTGTAATTTTGACTAATTTATGTACAAGAATCGTGAATTTGAGTGGATGAGTGAACAATTCGCAGGTTCTGAAGTTCATGATACTCCTATAGAATTTGAAATAGAAATAATGACAAACATATTATGCGTATTGACTCTTTTTACTAAGAATATTAGGATGCGTTCTTTCCAGTAGAGCATTCATCATGGAGTGGTCGTGGGTAAAAAAAAAACAAATAAATGATAGATTAGATGAAGAATTTTATAAATGCAAAGCATTAACCGTTTCTTGCTTTTGAATGAGCTGTTTCATCTACTGGAATGAGCGTATTCCTAAAAAGTTATGATCTGTATAGTAATATTTTGGGAAAGCACCCTCCAAAATAATTACCTGTAGCTGGCATCTCGGTTGATTATCTTTTTATTTGAGGCATTAATGTTCTAGCATTATGTATGTTTATACTTTATATACCTTTGATTATTTTAGAAATGACTTTTTACCTATGTTTGAACTCAGAAAATTGTTGAGTTTCCGAAATGAAGATTATTAAATGCATTCCTTTAGTAGTTCCAAAATAGGAAGCTATAAAAACTGTTTTGGGAGTTCTCCTTTATGTCGGTATGATTCACATCTTTTTTACATTTAAGGAAACCACAAGGTATCAGAAACAGTAAAAACTATTCTCAGCTGTGCCTGTGCAGCTACGCGAAATGTTGCAGAAATTAGTAACTTGCGACAACAAATAAATCTACATAAAGAAAATCAGAAAGGTGTTGCAATGGAGATGCAACAGATCATTGAAAAATATGAAAGGGTAAATACCTTTTTGTTTTTTAAGTTGTAAACTTTTACTGTTGTAAAAATTATTTTAATATTTTGGTGTGCAGGGAAATAAGGCATTGACGAATGCTCTACTAGAAAGAGCGTATCCTAATATTCTTTATAATAGAAGTTGTTGGCATGTTTCTCTCATGCTTTATTTTGTGAAATATAGAAAAAGTCATTGAGTTGTTATTTGTTAATGTGTCTCAGAGAGTCTCAGTGGTTTGAGTTATTCTAATCATGAAGTTTTCCGTAATCCTTGTCCAATAGTAAACTTATTGAAATGACTGGAAACGAAATACAGAGACTGAGGGCTTATCTGCAGAAAATGCAGCACCAGAACCTTCAACTAGCACAGTCAAATACACAGAAGCTTGCAGTTTGTTCTGATTTACCCGTGTTAAAATTAGTCAAAATACTTATGAATCCGAAATTCTGACTTATATGTGATGTTTTACTTTCGTATTGCAGGAACTAAAATTATGCAGACAGCGGGTAAGCATTGTTGCCTTGAATCGTTGAGTAAACATATAAAATCATGGAATCCTATTTTCCTTGACATAATATATTTGAAATTTTAATTGATATTAGATGAAAACATTACAACACGACCTTGGATGCAAAAATGGAATGCTCAAGGCTATGAAGTTAGAAGCTGAGGTTGGTGTGGTATAGTTTTATTTCATTCTTTTTTTAATAAAACTTCCATACTTGTCACTGCTTTTGTTTCTTGAACAGCCTAAGAAAGTAACCCCACATAGAGAGATATTCCTAAATACAATACCTGAGGTATAGTCTAAATTTATATATTTCTTTTCAAAATTTCCAAAACAGTGTTGGTATTCTTTTGCATCTTTACCTCTCTGATTCACCCTCTCCAGGCGCAACCTATTAGAATGGAGGAGGAGGACATAGTGGATGACTTAAATGGAGATGCAGATAAAGATTATAGTGGGTTTCAAAAGTCTAAAAGGAGAAGACAGTCAAAGAGTCAGTGTTTCTTTTGTTCTTAAAATTATCTATTGCCACTGCAGTACAATTTAGCAGTACAATTTAGCTTGAGTAACTTCTTTTTCATTTTTTCGATTTAGGTTCAGCACCATCCAATCATCAAGTTCAGCCACGTGTCAACACCGATATAAAAAGGTTTTTCTACAATTTAAGATAAGTAAATGAATAAATGATGCGAACTTGATTCCTTAAGAAATCAGAGGTTTCACAAATGATATTTTTGCAGGCTTTCAGTAAGAAAGCTATCTGGTAGGCTTAAGCATGAAGAAATCAAAGAGGAAGAAGAATGGTTTCAGATAGATGATGATGATGATGATGATGATGATGATACTCAGTTGTCAGTTCATCCTAAAAGTGATTATAATCCTGTCCTGGAAAATGTTGAAAAAGATCCCTCTCAAAATGAAGCGAAGGATTTGATGCTATCATCTCTAAGTCGACCCTCGAGGCAAGCAGCAAAGAAAGTCCCATCATACACGGAAATCCCTTTAAATGTTAAAATGCTAAGCGAGCGATGAACACAGCTGCTTTAGTTATCTCAAGTAGATTTCATTCCATTTGTTGTATTATTATATTAACAAACTGGTTAGAAGCCTAGAATGTGGGGAGAAAAACTTTGATTACTACTCAAAATTCCTGGAGAAATTTTAATCCTGCCATTATTTTAAATCCATAAATTGGAGGCTTTAATTAATTGTAAATTGCACGTGAAGAAGTTAAAAGGCAAAATCCTTATCTTGCACAGTCATCACTTTAAGCCCAACTATGTCAGTATGTACTTAAGTGACAAAACTTTCATCAGATTTTTCACTCTAACTACATGAGAAACTAGATTTTTACCCGTGCTTCGCACGGGATGCAAGGAGTGAGCAATAAAAAATTTGAGAACATAAGAAAATGTTGTGACAAATAGAGATCAATGTATATATTGTTTGTAACAAAAGTAAATAAATATAAAAAAATTACAAATAGTTATATACTTCTTTGTAAACCACATTTATAGTCTTCTTGGCCGGTTTTCCATCATCATCACATATAACAAATTTCAACCCAGACGGGGACGTCACTCTTGAGACCGCGGCGTAAAGTTGTCCATGGGTGAATACCGGGCGACGTAAGAAAACACCAACCCTCTTCAAAGACTGGCCCTGACTTTTATTAATTGTCATCGCGTAACTAAGCATCAAAGGGAACTGTCTACGCTGAAATGTGAACGGCAGCTTGAGGTCAGATGGAGTCAAGCTAAGCTTCGGAATAAGAAATCTTTTCACTGCATTTGTTCCTGACATCATCTGAGCCTCGAGAATATGGGTTCCAAGTTTAGTGATGATTAGGCGAGTGCCATTACACAATCCGGAGGAATGATCAATATTCCTCATTAGCATCACAGGTGCACCCACTTTGAGCTTCAGTTCATGGCTTGGCACACCAGAGCATTTAATGGTATTGAGAAATTCGGGAGAATGGATCTCTTGAAGGAGTGCACTGTCTGAGTCAGAAGATGATGCTGAATCTGAGCTTAAGTATGTCTTTACCTCACCCGGAGTCAATCCCAACATGTAATCATTGATCATGTCGCGCTCATCAATTGTTGGCGCAAGAATTGCCCTTGAATTCAAATAAGAAACATCATTACAGTGCATTTCAAAATCGGGATAGGTGATCTTAACAATAGCTTCAATTGGATCATCCGTCATAGGAGCAATAAATTCTTCAGGGATGTCAACCATTGATTCTCCATCATCACAGTCCCCTAAGTCTCCATCTCCAATCTTCAATATCCACTCGGCAAAGTTTTGAATCTCTAATGTGTAAGATGTTCCTCCCACGCGCCCGAGTCTCATATTCTTTGTCAACTTTAAGACCCTGCAGTATGACCACAAAAATGATGAATTCAAAGCCGCTTGCACAATGTCTTGTCTTGTGCCCTTTGGAATGACAGGCAATATTTGCCTGAAGTCCCCGCCAAAGACGACTGTCTTCACACCAAAGGGCATGGTAGAATTACAATCATGTGAGTAGCGAAGGACATCTCTCATGCTACGATCAAGTGCTTCAAAGCAAAACCTGCAGATCATTTTACAACTGATTGAATCATTTTGAATATGATGTAATTTGTGCATTTATTATTCATCAAACATGTACCTATGTGTCATCGGCGATTCATCCCAAATGATCAACCTTGTACGTTCGAGGAGCCTAGCCAATGGGCTTCCATGCTTTATGTGGCATGTAGAATCTTCTGTTGCATCCAGTGGAATGGCGAATCTGGAGTGTGCGGTCCTTCCTCCTGGTAGAAGCAGTGATGCAATACCGCTACATGCCACATTGAGTACTATTTGCCCCTTCGACCTGAGCGCCGCAGACAAAGTCCGCCACAAGTATGTTTTTCCAGTACCACCATATCCATACACGAAAAATACACCGCCACTTTTTCTGTGTACAGATTTCAAGATTTCCTCATATATAGCATGTTGCTCATCATTCATATCAGCCTTCAAACTTTCATGCTCCTCAATCAAAGCACATTTATCATATTTCATTTCCTCATTAATGAGAACATCTTCCATCGAAGGCATGTATGAGTCAGGAGGCAATGGCATTCCAACAAAGTCACGTAATGATCTTCCTCGTAGCTGGAGAATTTTCTCTATCTCCACCAAACAGTATTTCTCTATCTCCCCATCATCCATTTCGTGCTCTACAAAAAATATTAGCCATATTAGGTATGTGATTTACATTAAAAGTTACATATTTAAATCATAAAAAGTCAAATTCCAAGTGAGATACTTTTTATTGACTATATCAAAACCCACATATACCTGGATCGTTCAGTGTCCTTCTCATATTGTACAATATGTCTTCTGAGAAATACTGGCGGCATTTCTCCCATACCAAGTCCGCCTTTGACAGTGCGCCCGCAATAAGTAGAGTGACAAACACTTCACGCAATGAAGGTGCGGTTGACCATAGACCTGCCTCGGTGATTGCATGAATGTAATCATTGTCATCTAAAAGCAATCCCCGAGCATAGCAAGCATCTCTAAATGTGGGATATAATATGCCGTCAACTGTTTTTAACTCCTCAAAACTTCTTGGTCCCTTTACATAGTTTAATAGGGTGCGTAAGTAGTATTTTTCACCTGCTCCAGTGCGAACAAAAGTAGACACAAATCGCAATATAAGTAAACACAAAAACAAAATCACATGGGTACGATAAATATAAGATAATCTCACTGCACATTCTAAAAATCTCAGCTTCATCATAGCTATATTCATGAACAATTCATCATTAAATCTCAATTGCTATATTTAGAGGTTTAATAAACTTTAATTTTTTAAAACTGAACCAAACAACATTGAACATAAAAAATATTTTAGTTTTATTAAGAACAGTGTTAAATCGAAATTAATATATCCATGGGTGAATAATGATTATTTTTTACCTGCTCCAGGGCGAACGAAGTAGACACGTCCAACCGCAAAACCTCGTTGTCTTTCCACCCACTGTTTAATGTTTTTCTTCCACACAAATTTGCTAGGGAAGTCCACATATGTCAACTTTCTGGCCTCGGGGTATACTTGATTTGCTCTCATCCATGCAGTAAATTTTGTCTCGTGAATCATATGATTCGATAGGACGTCTCGGACAGATTTATCTGCACTATAATACACATTTTGCTCGCCAGGCAGATGAAAACTAAGATGCTCAACTGGCACATCCCTATAGTGTATGTGGAATCCGAAAATCCTCCAAGCAGCCTCACAAGCAGATATGTACCGACAATCATAGTACATACTGATCTCATCGATTTTATGCTGCTTAGAGCTATCTGCCGCCTCAGAGAATGCGATTGTGATTCGATCATCACCTTTATTGATGTATTTGAATAGATACTTCACCGCTCGTGACTGGTTGCACCATTCAACATTAATGTGTGCACCATACTTGAGCAACAAATTACGGTTGTGTGGGACTACGTATCTATTGTCAAGATGACAATCATTCTTCACGATGCGTCTTTCATTGTTTCTCCGCCTGTAGATAGGATATCCACTTTTATCCATTTTAGTGCGTTCGTTGAACTTCTTTGGAAAATGCTTCGTGCATTTACCTTTATCCATACACGGCGAAGACTTATTAAGATGGCCGCAAGGTCCATGGATCATAAACTCTTTGACCGCATTGTAATGAGCAGGGTCTGAACACTCATCTGGAATCTCAGCAGATATGATTTTGTCAATATCTGAGGCACACGTAATTCCTTTCTTCTGAGACAGCCACAAAACTATGTGGGCATGCGGCAAACCACGCTTCTGAAATTCCACTGTATATACAACTATACATTAAATGGAAGAAGTTTAGAGTCTCACGTTTAGAAATATTTTAAAAAAAAACATTTATGGATGGTAACCAAGGTATATAACTTGTGTAAATAAATTACGTCGGTATGTAATGTTTTGACATTCACGTACCTGCTTTGACGTCCCCAAACAACTTATTTTGTTTTAGATCTTTAATGAGCAAATCCAACTTGATTTTAAAGATCCTACAAAGGATGTCGGGGCGATCATCTGGATGGAGCCCTCTGTTCTCAACGAAGTGAATAATTTCTGGCCATCTCGGATTGCAAGTGAATGTGATGAAAAGTTGTGGATACCCTGCCCATCGGCATATAGCCATAGCGTCTTGGTAATTTTGCATCATGTAACGCGCACTACCAATGAACGTAGGAGGAAGAACAATAAGCTGGCCCGTCCTAGATGCACTTGTTTCCCCTCGAACAACAGCATCTGCTAAACCGCTGTACAATTCACTCCGAATCTCTTTCTGATGGAATCTTATGTATTGAAATCGATATGACTCGATCATTGTATATCCATCAACTACAAACTGCTGAAACAACCTTCGACATCTCAATAGATATGGCGTTTCACCTTTGCGTTCCTGCAACCTGTATGAAAAAAAATCTTTCATAGTAACAAATTTTCTTCCTCCGTTGATATTGTTGTCCTCTATTGCACGTGTCAACAGAACGTCTTCTCTAAAGCCATCTTGGCCGTAAGGAAATAGTAGTGGGTATTGTAAGCCTAAAAAGGAAGGGTTCAATTCAGTGACAAACTGAAATGCACCAGATTTTGTTTGAAGGACAACATCTCTCTCTTTTCTATTCACGTCAAAGTCCCCCTCAATTAAAGCTGCTACTTCAGATACGCTTAGAGTATTATACGTGCGTCCCTCTGAACTCCTTTTCCCAATAAGTCTCATT
This sequence comes from Cuscuta epithymum, assembly GCA_945859915.1. Classification (NCBI taxonomy): domain Eukaryota; kingdom Viridiplantae; phylum Streptophyta; class Magnoliopsida; order Solanales; family Convolvulaceae; genus Cuscuta; species Cuscuta epithymum. The sequence goes on from CAMAPF010000006.1 coordinate 3,044,006, forward strand.
TTCAATGTCATGGAGTTTGAAGCATTAAATCTATCCCTTGCCATCCTAAATGACTGTGCATGAACATTGTACGTGTCGAGCATATGTGTCGAGTATAATGTGGCTTTAACATTTGGAGTTCCTTCAATTCTGGTTATAGAATGCAGGGGGATAAGTCTTCTTAGCATGCAGTGCTTTTCTTTTAAAATATTTGTATTCTCTAGGTAAAATCCAAAGTCAATATGGGTGCACTCATGATATACGGAGTATAATATTGTGTATTCTCTAGCTTAGGAGTATTGTTATGAATAACAAACACGTACATCCCATTTTTAGAAGTACAAAATGCTTGAAACTCTAATTCTAATTATTGCTTTTTAAGTATTTTCATTAGATAATATCATCTACTCCTAGGCCAGTAAAATAAGGTATACAATTGATTTACAACTCTTTTACTAAACATTAATTACTATGTAGTATTAGAATGTTTTTACTTGGATTGTAATTTGCTGGTCTGGTCTGATCTGGTCTGATCTGAACTGGTCTGGTCTGGTTTCTTTGTATTTTTATAACTACCCAAGTCTGGTCTGGTCTGATCTGGCCTGGGACAAATTACAGTCCAAGTAAAAACATCCTTACTCTTTCAATCAATTTTAGTTTTTTTACTTGTATTTCCAATTTTTTTATAAAAGAGCTGAATATTATATCCTAAAGAGTAGTGAATAAATAAGGATGAACACCATTATATCTTTGAAAAATCTGAACATTATCATCAAGACATCAACATATTATATCTTTCAGACTATTCCGATTTAAAAGAGCTGAATATTATCATCAACATATTATATCCTAAAGAGTAGTGAATAAATAAGGATGAACACCATTATTATTATTACTAATATGTAATCATTTAGAAGTACGAATTCTAAAATTTGAAAGTAAAAGAGAATTTATTCAAAAATAATCTGTAGTTCTTTTTATGATTCTAAGAAAATAACATGTAGCTGAAAAAAAAGAGAAACTATTTTTCAGAACAAAGAGATATCTGCCAGCTAGAACAATATGCTTAACAATATAATACTTCCAAAGCAAAATGTTAGTTATAAGTAAGGCCAAAGCCTTACTTAAATAACATTATGCTAACGATAGCCACATAATACTTCCAAAGCAAACTATTTATTATTGTGAATAGCAAGACAAACATTCAACTAAATGATTTGATGAAAACGTCTAAATCTAAAACAAAATAATGAAAACATTAGTAAGAATTCAGAACATTAAAGTGCATAATCCAAAAGTGAAACTAAAAAAACAAAGGTGAATAATAATTTATGGCTTCTCTATCTTGACTGCTTTGAGCTTCTTAGTAGTTGAACCTTGAGTGGATGCACCAACTTCAACACAATCAATCTCGTCTTCAGACGGCCGCTTAGACAATGATTGTGGAGTACTCTTAACGTCCTCAATTTCTTCGGAGATAACTGTCTGCAGTAACATAAAAACAAAATCAATTCAATTTATTCTTGGAATAAATTGAAGTGCAGGATACTTGAATCTTTAATGTATGATAGTATTCTTAGAATGAACTGGCTATGTCATCAGTTTCTTCATTAAAGAAAAAACAACAAAGGCAAGTCTCTTTTTAACATATTGTTCACAAAGTTTCTATTCTTTCAATTGTTTATAAACAATCTTCAAAACAAATCATTCATTGTATTTATATTTTAGTTCTTTTAATGCGTTAATAAATTGTACGTAGTATATACCAACTTCCATAACCCCCATGAAATAAACCTAAATGTCCCTCGCATGAATAAACGCAGTGTCCCAATTTCATACCAAACACAGCACATAAGACATCTCTTAACAGTTTGTTTTCTATAAAATTTAGAAAGGTTTCATATGTTGTTTTCTTTGGATGCCCATTTTTTTTTATATTGTTTTCATCCCGTGCGAAGCTGTGGTCATATAATGTTAATTCAAAGGAGATTAATTTTTTTTGCCTATTCATAGTTAAGAGAAGCTGATATGTATTGCTATCCTAAAGTAAAGTCAACTATACTGTAAGCACATTTTTTTGAATTTCCCGGGATTTCTCTTTGCGTAAGTTACTCGCTTTCTTCTCATTTAGTATTTTAGATCTGACTTAAGAGGACTTGAATGTATTCCAAGTAAATAAAAGACCAATTGGGATCTGAAATTTTCACTTGGATATTAAAACATACCATATTTGATTCAACTGGAGTTGGAGCATCATCATCCAGCAAATCCAGATCGTAATCAGAATTGTACCCCTCTTCCTGCACACAGTTTATGATTTTAGGTTAAGAGGTTTATTCAATTGTGTAAGAGGATCTACAGATAAGATAAATTAATATCGATCTCTGAGAGGGTTACCTCTGACTCTGAGTTTTCATCAGAAGATGATTTGATCTCTCTTATTTTGTCCATATTATCTGATGACCCCCCTAAGTAATAGACTTTGCCATGAACAGATGGTGGAGCTTCACGATCTATCTTAAATATAAACTCCTTACCAATCAGCTGTTTTATCTCTTCAGGACAACTTTTAGGACCAAATGTTTCCTGAAGAAGAATTAAAACCATCAAACTAAATGTATAAATGCTCTAAATCAGTAGAGGTGTTAGCTGAATGTAATACCGTGTTAAGATGATCAGAGAATTCACATGCATCCTTCCCCAACAATCTCTTACATTCTCGATCCCAAAATACTACTTCGGCGCTACAAAGCTTATGCTCAACCTTTAGTTTCAAGAGATAACACCATATTCCTTCCGAAGAACGCAAGCCGCATTTACAAATCAACTCATTCCCCTCCTTTCCGGTCACCTGTTTATTTTTTTCCTAATATGAGTGATATCTATGCACTTTTTTAATTCTTAACTATATGGATCCACATGTTTTAGCAGGCAGGCTATAAAATCAACATACTTAAGAAGTCAAGGATTTGCATTCAGGTCATCACAGTCACTTTAGTAAATACGGGGTATTAAAATACAATTAGAGTCATTGCAAGAATCATCAGTCACTTTATTGATAAAATATGGTGAACATGTTTAATGTGGCATTCTTGTGTGTGATAGTTATCGTAGTAATTTTCTGATCATTATTTCAACTTTGATTGCTAATTTCTCTCAATAACAAATAAAGTTCTTCAACTATTGTAAAGGAGTATAAGACAGGAAAAAAGCAACTCAATAGGTCTGAATTGTTTCATATTTTTCATTGTTTCCCCAACTGTCTTTTAGCAGATTCTAACCAACATATTGACATTAACAAAGCAAAATTTAAGGGGTAACACTATACCTTCTTATAGCACTTTGGATTGAAGCAGCTTAGATAAGACCAATTGTCTATGTTGATGATTGACTTGACTTTAGCATAAAACCAACATCCGCGGATCTGCTGACAGTGTCATATATGTACAGATACATGTGTCACACATTCAAAACATAGGGAGTAATGTCATAGCAGAAAATAAACGTTGCATCAGATTAATCAGTTACCATGATAATGAATCTAAATAATTAATATCTTCCAAAGGATAGTGGAAAATTAGCATTACAGCACCTCACATATTTTTCAGAACACTAATACTAAGAACATTGGTGTTAACTATTGTAAAGTTGGATAGGCAGATTTAAAATAATTACCAATACTATTAATTATAATATTGGTGTTTGTTTGATCTTCTTAATTGGTAATAAGCATATGTTCTACAAAAATATTTCCATACATTGATTACCTCATTAGTTGTAGTTAATTCAGAAAGTTTCTTTGTAGTACCAATCTCAATTCCATCAACATGAGATGATATCCCCGACAGTGTTTCACTGGTGGACCGTGAAGACGGGTTTCTCATGGGTTTCTTAGGGCGAGAGAGCTTTAAATAGCCAACGAAAAAAGAAACCTAAAGAGTAGAGAATTTCACCGCATAGCAATTAGCAAACGACTCCTATTAGACTCCTAGCAGGAGTCGTTTTTGCAGTCAATTGTAAAAAATTAATTTTAAGATGAGAACAGAAACTAAATCATTAAGACGTAAAAGCAATCATGATTAAATAATAGAATAAAGAAATTGAGAAAATAGAATTGATCAAAATAATTAATAATAATATAAAAAATCACTCTACATAAAAATGACAAAGCATTAGGTTTTGGAATTTCAGGGGTTTTGAGATGGGATTGAACGAAAAGGGAATTGAGAAGAACCTGAGATGGGGTGAGTGATGGTGTAGTGACGTCTTATAAAAATAATAAAAAATTAATTTAAAAAATTGCTGGGATCTAGTAAATAAACAGGGGAATCGGGCAGATAGTTCCATCTTTGGTTGAATAAATCAAAAAAATTAGTAAAATTGATATAATTAATTGATAAAATCAATAAAATTAATTAAAAAACAATACCTGCAACCCTCGATCCATCGCTATTCTTCTGCTGGTGGCATTTCATGAGTCAAAGAGGAAAAGGTAAGCCGTAAGTGGCAACTATGTACGTAGATTGACGCAAATGAGCTGCTTAATGTTTTTTCCCTTGGTTTTGTTTGTGTGAAAGGAAGCCATGAGCTGCTTTGTGAAGGGGAGAGGAAGAACGATGAAAGAGGGTGAGGGAGAGCGATGAAAGACGGTGAAGGGGAGAGGGAGAGCAATGAAAGACGGTGAGGCAGATCGGAATACGAAAGCAGTAAATAAAATAAAATACTCACTAAAAGATAGCGAAAATGAATAGTAGCGAAAATGCGAAAATGAAAAGCCAAAATGTCTTGGGCGGGAAAGTGCTCCTCCATAAAGTATTGCAATTATGTAGAGTGATTACAGAGAGCCCATGTTTTTTGCACATTCTAAAGTGCCGTATTTCTAAGTGCCAAAATGTTACTATGTTATTTATTTGGGTTTCATGCAAGATTTATAAGATCCCATTTAGGAAAATGTTTCACATGAACTCCTTAAAAAGACTTTTGGAAGACATGACATATTTGAGTAGACTTGAGGTTTGAGATTTTTACTTGAAGGAGAGGTTTGAGAATTGTGTATCACAAACTAGGGATGGACTCGGGCCGGGCCAACCAGCCCGGAACCGGACCGGCCCGCTACTGTGCGGGCCCGGACCGGCCCGGTGAACCGGTTAGTGCCCGGTTCGGGCCACCCGGCCCGGTGGGCTTCGGTTCCGGGCCCTCCATTTGGTGAACCGGCCTGGCCGGTTCGGGCCCGATCCGGGCCGAATTTATTTTTTTTTTCTTAATTTTTTTAAGTTTTTGGGTTGGGCTGGGTATTTTGGGCCATTTGAGGTGGTTTGGGGTGGTTTGGGGGTGAGGGGGATGGGTTGGGGGTTAAATAGGAGAAGCCAAAAAAAAAAAAAACGGGTGGCCCGGCCTGGCCCGGCCCGGAACCGGTGGCTACCGGTTCGGGCTCGGGCCCGGGCCCAACAAAACAGAACCGCGAACCGGCCGGGCCTAGGCCCGAACTGAGCCCGAACCGGAACCGGTCCACCCCTATCACAAACTTCAGAAAAATTGCTAATGCTCTTTCAATGAAGTTTTTTTTTACTTGGTACATTTTTGCAGTGTGTTGTGATATATCTTGCGTCCTTCTCCTTGCCCCCACCGTATGGTGGGGGATAAGGTAGATACTATTTTAGGTTAGCTTGCTAGCTTAGATAATTTTGAATTTTTTGACATTTGGATGCATTATACTAAATTAAAATAAAAAACCGGTGTCCTTTGGAGCAAATGAAAATTACATAGTACAGACATATGATTAGAGTTGAGATATCCATTGAGACAAGACAGACACTCGAACCAAATGTTACATGTCACGGTGATGCTTCCCTCGCCACATTAACAGCACCATTATTATATAAACGTTTTAATCATATAGTCATGTGACAAATATCATGAAAGAATGGCACAGATATTAGTAGTCATCTTTCACTAGGCAAATATATGACTAAAATTGACCTGGACACAAAACTGATATCCTCGACATGGATTCAGATCCTCTGCCGCACGGCAGAGGTGCCTTGCGGCCACGGACGGCCAGATGCGGAAGGAGGCGCCTCGAGATGCAGTCCACCAAGATCGGTTACCGTTAGTTTCTTGATCCGACGCCCCTAATAGGCCGGGCACCCTACCTTGCTGCAAAGCAAGGCAGAGGTTCCGGATCCCCTCGACATATCCCACGCGCAGCTACTTCGCAGCATCCCAGAGAATCAAACCAGATCTATATCTTCAAGAACTTTTCGATCGGCCATTGCACCATAGCCTTCGCAGCAACTCCGCAGCAGCAACACCATCGTCATCTTCGCTGATGCACCATCTTTCTGCACTCCGCCGCCCTTCCTTTTCTTCTCTTTCTCTGTGACGACATACGAAACGGAGGCAGCTGATTCTGAACGCTAAGGAGCGAATTCGAGCTTCGAAGGTGGTGCTAGGGGCGGTAGTGTTGTTGATTCGTCATCGATGTTGTGTATCAGGGATTCAGGGGTTGATTTTGAATTTGTCTCTCACAGGGATTGGACGAATTCGAGCTTCTGATTTGGGGCGCCGTTGCTGGTGGGGTGGGACAAGGCCGGTCCATGGTGGTGCGGTGGTGTTATGGCTATGGTTTCTGGCGAACTGGCCGGAGAATGGCCTGTGGGAGGACCAGATGATAGGGGCGGGACCAGGGGAGGTGGGCTAGGGGCCGGGGAACTAGGAGTGAGGCTAGGCAGGGGCTGGGTTGAGTTTGGTCAGATCTGGAGTTGGGTGAGGTGGATGGGGGCCTGGGGCTAGAGCAGGGTGCTGGGGATGGGGGCTGGGGGCTGGGGAAGTTGCTGGGGATGAGGAGGTGGGCCGTGGTAGACTGGTTGTGGTGGAGGGATGTGGCAGTGGCTGGGGATGAGGAGGTGGGCGATGGTGGACTAGTTGTGGTGGAGTGATGTGGCAATTGCAGGGGCTGGTTGTGGTGGTGGTGCGGTTTTGAAGCGATTTTGCGATTTTGCAGTGGCTGAGTTCCGGGGAAGGTCACTGTTGAGGTGAAAGTTACCGCCGTAGCGGCCGGCGGCCCCGCGGCGATGATGGTCAGTGACATTACCGGGATGGAGGTAGTTTCACGGGAGCAGCGACACCCCGTGACAATGTCACACGACAATGTCACTTCGGAAAAAGTCGAATGCAGTGACATGTTTCATGGTGTCAGTGACATTACTACTCAATTTATTCTCATTCTTAGTCAATTTAAAAGGAAAACGATAATCTGATCTATGGGCTGAAGTTGGTATAGTAGATGGTGATTTTTTAGGTTATACTACGTATATAAAGAGAAAAACATTACCACTCAATTTATTCTCATTCTTTTCTTTTAAAACAGGCTTGTTGTTAGATAAAAGACAACGTTTATATTAATTCTTTCTCTTCTGTCAACCATAGTTTATTATAGTTTCAAAAAATAATGTCAAGTCAAATGAAAATGCAGTCAAAATGAGTTGATAATTTCATAAATTTAGTATGAACACAATTACACAAAGTGTGGCATAGAAAACTGGAAGTCAAAATTTCGCAATTTCACTATGCCATAACTATGACTAGGTCGTGTAATTATATTTCTATGTATATGTCTATGTCTATAAACTTTATTGTGTAGTAGATTATTATATTCATAAGACCCTTAGTAATTAACCAGTATAATAACTTCGTTTGCTCTTGGATAACAAGACTAAAACAAGGAAAAAGTTTATAAACAGGGTCATTATTTTTACGCATCACTTTATTCCCGAAATAGATTTATTTTAAAAAAATCAAATAACGAATTTATTCATTAAATGATAGAAAAGAAACAAGTAACAGAATAACCTAAGACTACAATGGGATGAGATTTAGAACGAAAAAATTCCATGAATCCTTCCAAATTGCTAACCCCACAATAATGTAATATAGTTTAACAATCTTGTTGCACTTGCTACTCCAAACAAAAATATAAAATTATAAATAAAGATCTGCCTTTACCAACCACCGAAAAGGGCGAATCAATTTGACCAGCAACCAACAAAGGAAACATTACCGCACGAGCAGAATTGTTTGAATCAAGGTTTGACCAATCACTCAAAAGAAGATCAAATTGAGTACTTTCTTTTTCCCAGAGCGGGGTGGTGGTTCATGTGGGTGGCGAGTAATTGAAGTTTCAACACAACAAGGTTGAGAAGGCTTTGTCAACCATAAAAGCAAAAATTCACAAGATCGATTACACCGACGAGAAACACACGACCTCCAAACATCGCTAGGAGAAGAACATATATACCTCACAGTCACTTGAAGCGGGCAAAACTCTCGGAAAAAGAAGAGGCCGCACCAAAACTCTCAACGGTAGAAACAAAGAGAGCGAAAGTATAGAAAAATATTTGGTTTGTTACTTTATTGCCCCAAAAAAGTCATCATTTTCCAAGGCTCTTGTTGTTGAAGAAAAGAAGGCTATAAAATCAAATCTGTCAAGATAAAAATAGAACTTTTTTGGGTTGGGCTTTTCAAATACTTTAATCACTTTTTTGTCCTAGTACAAATTAGTCATATTTTTGTCTACCAAAATGGTAAAAGTAAAGTAAGATAGGTAAACAAAAGTAGTCCGGCCGGTCACGCACGCTGATGACACCCATTTGGACGACTTCATCATAGAGCGAGCAGCTACTATACATACATATATACGTCCATTTCCTCACTGCTTACCAACATCAATCATGCCAAAAGTTCTTATTGTATGTGTCCCTATCTTCCTCACAGGCACCAGGCCTTTTAGTTTTTTATGATTACAACTCCTGGTCCATTCACTCCATTGTAAATTGAATTTATTTCACTATTGGAGCTCATTTAGTAACTTGTTTTTTCGATTTTTCGGCTTATCATCCTCTTCAATCAACATTTTCTATCAATTCAGCCTGGTCTGCTCCGATCTTTATTACTGATATGATAAGGTCAATGTTTTTAGAAAGACTCCTAGTTCTAATATATATTGTTAGCTATTACTATGTTAGTTATTACTGATATGATAAGGTCAATGTTTTTAGAAAGACTCCTAGTTCTAATATATATGCAAGTGCACACCGGGCCACTGCCTGGTCTGCTCCGATCTTTATTTGTCTATTGTTAGTTTTTTGTACATATAGTCTGATACTCTAATGGGGCCCATTTGATTTGGTATGCAACATTTATATCCATTAAGACCGGTGTGACGGGAAGGATGACGGCGTTACCAATCATCCTAAAAGGTTTAAACTAATAGGAGTAACACATAATTTTACAAAGTGATTTATTATATTATAGCCTGTATGAATTTGGTAAAGGAGAAATGTTTAACATTTCTTCCATCTATCTGACCCATCTTGCTCATAGTGACATGTATGTACTACGTGTGGTCATGTATTGTTCAATCAATTGATCAGCCCATTTATCTACTTTGATATGGTTTTTATGTTTATGTCGTATATATTAAACGTATAGAATAAAAGTTATATTGACAAAAACAAAGTTATAAGTGATTCAAGAATGCCGTGTTCTTTAGCATGATACAATTGTATTGGTAGACATTAGAATAAAAGACTTTTAGAAAGAATAAATAGTTAAAGGTTTTGGGGTAGGAAATGGACCACTAAACTAGTCAATAACATAGGTTAGGGCATCCCCATTGGTAGGATTATTAAGAGATTAAGTAAGTGACATGTCAGATTTTTTAAAGGAGCATCATTGAGAGACATAAATTATTTAATGAGATTATTTGCTATAATAATCCGGGATCAAAATATGAATCCAGATTATTTTAAGATTATTTAAAAAGTATATGTAATAGAAGTTAATGCAGGAACGAAAAAATCTGATTATTTGAAGATGATGGTTGGGAGACATAAACGAATATTGAGATTATTTAAACATTAATTATATAACAATATTTAAAAGGTAAGAATCATAGAAAAATTGATTATTAGAGATCATGAATGGAGATGCTCTTAGGGGTTCGATTATTTCAATGACTATACATGAACTATGATACTAATATTGATTTAATTTTTAACAAAAGCACCGGTTGTATCTATATCATACTCCGTATTTATGTAAAGTCCAAACTATGTTTAAATGATATGGAGTTGTGGACTTGTGTTTTCTATAAATGTGGCAAGCTATCATACAAATTCAGGGGAACTTATTTATATACGTAGTACAAATTGTGTGAAAGATGTTAAGATGATGTGAACTGAAATTATTTATTACACTGAAAATAAAGTCAACAAGTTATTTATGTTTAATTATAGAAAAATGACCAAGGGAATTTATAGGAGTTTCCCTAAATTGTTATGTAGTACTATATTGAAGTTAATTTAAAAAAAAAAAAAAGTGACTACTTTGTACATACACAAAATGTGATTAAAAGTTACGAAGTACTAAAATTGAAAAATATAAACATAATGTCACTAACAGTTTGGTAAGTCACTAGCAACTTTTCTTATCAACGGTCAGTTTATTATGTCACAACCAGTGACTGTCAATGTCACTATTGTCGCCACCATGTCACAGTCACGGCCACCAGTGTCACCGCCGTCGTGGAACATGTTAGTGTGACTGCAAAAAAATCTGATCTAATGACTTCTTTTCAGTAAAAATTTATAAAAAGTTAAACAAACATTCCAACTACCAACGATAGCAACACAGTTTTCGTCGGTAGCCGCCAATAGTTTTTTATGGAGGCAACAGTGGGACAAGAGGCAAGGGTGGGTAGTTGGGTAGCTAGAAATTGGAATTAAAAGAAGTGTATATTAATTAAATAATCTGTTAAAGTTTGTCACATTTTTGGAAAATGAAACTAATGATTTTTATTGAGGTAATAATTAAAGTATTTGCCATTTTCTCAAACTTATAAGTTATATATAGGATATTTTTATTTGAATTGATTTAAATCTCGACTCATACTAGATTTGATTTAAACAAATTTAACCAAACTTCAATCGACCAATTTACTATATGAGATCACACTTGATCATACTTGGAGAATACAAAAATAAAAATTATACCTCTCGTACTAGACTAGTCCAATTCAAAATCAAGCCAAACATAAACAAATCAAACTAAATATTGATTTAGTTCAAACTTCGGTTAATCAATCAATTAAGTTCACGCCAAACCAAACTCGAAAACTACAGTACATAAGTGAACACATCCCTAGGAGCAACTAAAGAAATTAAACTCATAATTTATATTCAGTATTAAGAACTCGAGGCTAATTTTCTCAATGATTTAAAGCTAGCACGCATCATAATGAATTGTGAAATTAGTCACTATACCTTATCCCTTTCATTATCATCCGTAGTACTTTGTAAATCTTTTCGTAATTTTTAGAAACACATAATTAAATGGTCGCGTATCTATCTATAGATTGGATGAGCCAATTCAAATTTATATCACTCTCTCAAGTCTCTCCAACATTCAATATTTACTAAACTATCATAAAACGTCAACCTTTTGTTGCCAAAAAATTCAATCTAACTTCAACTAACCACACAATATGTCCCCTAAATATGACAGTATTTACTACCTATACCCCCTCCCCCCCTTCAATTCTTTCTGGTCCTTGACGTACTCAATCGGGGTATTAAAGTATTGTCAATCGAATTCCATCACTTATTTTCCCCACCGTATCTTCTAATAAGATACCCTCGATTGTCTTTCTTGTTAATTAATTGTTTAATTAATAAAGTAATGGTCTTATAGAAGATGCAACGAAGGTAGCTAATTTATTAGTTATTGATGATGTTGATTATTTAAATTGGAAGCAGACGATGGCAAGGTAGGGACAGGTGGTATCCAGTGGAATCTAAGTTCCTATTAATGTTTTTTGTTTTGTTAGGTAACGAGGGTACTTGCTAAACTAACCCGTTAATCAGTAGACATGGCAATGAGTGTATTTGACATTTAATCTTTACTAGTTAACGGATAAGAGATAGTGTTAGCGAGTTGTTAATAGTGGAGTCATTCAACAGGTTTGACTAGCGGAATAAGATGACGGGTTTGCAAAAACGTGTTTGCTAATTTAGCTGTTTGGCTATAGCAATTAGTAGAAAAATGTCATATTTCAAAAGCTAATCCAAAACGATGTCATTTGCAGCGTTTTCATTTCAGCGATTTCAGTAATCACCGTTAGGGCCGAAAAACTACTTATCAAACAGAGTGCACTTTCACTTATTGAAGACGCTAAAAGATGTCAAACTGACATTTTTCTACTGAAACACCATTTTCCAAACATCTCAAATGAGTCGAAGTAGGACAATTATGCAAGACATAGGCTCATCTTGTGATCTGTAACGGCATGGCCGTTTTTTTAGGAAGTTAAATAGGTTATTCATAACAGAGCCCTCAATTTATGCCCCCATCATTTTAACAAATTCATTACTATTAGGGAAAAGGGGCAAATAAGCCCTCGAACTAATAAAAAAAGTGCAAATAAGCCCTTTTGTATGAGGTTCCGTCCGGCCATCTTCATTTGGGGAGTTTCTCGGTGGAATTTTTTGATGAAATTTTTTTAGCATCTTATTCATTAAGTCTAGTTTAGTCATACCGAAGTTCAGCTAAAAATTCAATCGGGAAGACATTCAAATGAATTTTTGAAGATAACTGCACAGTTAAACAACGCAGTATATTTCCGAAAATCATTTGAGTGCCTTCCCGGTTGAATTTTTAGCTGAAATTTGGTATGGCTAAACTACACTTAATGAAGAAGATGCTCAAAAAAATTCATCCAAAAATTCCACCGAGAACCTCCCCAAATGACGATGATCGGACAGAACCTCCTACAAAAGGGCTTATTTGCACTTTTTTTATTAGTTCGAGGGCTTATTTGCCCCTTTTCCCTTACTATTATATAGTACGTAGTAATATTATACATTAATACTAATCAGTAAATTATAGTTAGTAATGAAGAAAAATATAAGTTCATCATTTTTATCATTAGTCCTTTTAGTTCTCTTTTAATTTACTCAAATTTATTGGATAATGAGTTGCCTTGCTTTAAATCAAGTATTAACTTTGAGAATATTTTTATTACATTTTTTAATAATTACTCAATTGATTTGAGCATAAGTATTTTAGATTGAATTGTTTATAATTTTTATATAAATGTTGGGCCTCGATTTTATGTTTGGAACTGGGGCCTCCAAATAAAATTCATTAGACGTCCCTACGTAACGGGATGTTGTCTTATGAGTTTTGATCGGCCTTCCATGTGAAAGATGGGGCACCCTACCCAATCATCTTTGTGAAAGATGGGGCGCCCTGCCCAATTAGCTATTTTACCTTATCTATTAGTAATTGGTGGAGTCGTCATAACTCAGATTTACATTATATACAAAAATTATCACTAAATTATATCTTTTTCATCTTTTAAAACTTGACCAAGTTTGACCAATACGAAGAATAATAAAGTATAAATTTAAATTCGTTGTTAAATAATTTAAAATACGTAGTATGTTTCAATAGATTAATTGTTTCAATAATTAAAATTATAAAAAAAATGAAAAATTTTGTAGTATGTTTCAATAATTTAAACTATTTGTTTGCGGGTGAATTTAAAATAAAAATGAAAAATATAAAAAAAAATACATGCCTCAACGACCACTTCAACTACCTCTGGTCATCGGAAAAGAATGCCAAATTGAAACAATATTATCGTAATGACAAGTTTGAGAAACACCCGAATATTTTCAAAGAGTAAAAATTGACATATCCATGGCATTCTCAAGGGAATGTGGTTGTTTACACCAAATGACATTTTTTCGGCAATCAGAGCAGATTGTGCTGGGAGGTGAAGGATGTGGTGGCAGAGGTTTACATATTATTTTAAAAAAATCTTAGGGATTTGTTTTAGATTTTATTAAAGTTTTTATTTTTTGCCCCGCTTTTATTACTCCCCCCGTTCGGCTTACGATGCTTGACCGACAATAAAACAACTCGATCCCTGGTCATACTCGGATTATTTTTAGTAAATAAAATTTACATATTTAGAAACTACATTAAAACCGTTACAAAGTCTGATCAAGAAAATTTAAATTTGATAAAAAATTGAAATACTCCGTATAAAGTAAAAGATTAAGAGTGATTTAAGTTGACGAATGAATAGTGACTGAGAAGTATTTTCAGGAGCAGAGGTAGTATTAATTTAGAAATATTTTTATTAATTTTATATTTCTTATTTTAAATAGCACTGTGATTTTCTTATTATAAAATAAATCTATTGCAAATTATAGGAAGTGAGTAGAATAGAAAAAAGTAGGGGTTTTTACAAGAATATTACTAAAATAAAACTTATTTACATAAATATGACTATTGATTACAACAACGTAGTGTTGTGGTAACTTAAGTTCAAAACTTGAACATGAATTACTATGATTTCATTACTACTCTAGTAACTAGTCATTTTTTTGTAAATCATCTTTATTTTGGTCATATTTATATAATCATTTCAAATAAGTGACATATATTACTCTTATTTTGAGAATAAAAATTTTATAGTTCTATTGTTGCATTTATGACTAGTTTTAGTCCTATTAAGGCTAATAGCTTTGAGAACCACATGACTAGATGAATGATTGAGATTTTTTTAATATTTTAGGCGAGTAAAGTTTAGTCATTCATTGTGTCACCTTAGTGAACACTAGTGTGCTCCATAAATATACTCGTTAAATGACCGGACTCATTTACTAGAGCAATATTTGCGAAACTTGAAAAAATGATTTTTGTTATTCATGAAATGCTAAACATTGTGTCCTATTTTTGAAAAAACATGTTAATACTTAGTCATATTTTGTTGAAATTAAGTAGGAAGTAATTGTATTTGCCAATATCAAGGAGAAGAAATTTTCTCTTTATATTTATATTTCTCCATTTCAAAGTGTTTATCTCACTCTATATGGATTATATTTGTACCCTACTTTTCTTTAATTTCTATGCCACTATCCGTAATAACACTAAACAAGCGAAAGTTGTTTTTGGTTGTCTTACAATTGTTGAGCAATTATGTACTGGTCACAATGTAAAGGTATCATTCACATCTAAAACTTTGAGTTATTCCTCTTATTAAATGAATATTTTTAAGATTAAAGTTCAAATTCTAATATCGTATAAGAATTCGTTACAATTTCTCAAGTAACTTGATCGTTTAAATAAAAACACACTATTTTCAATAACATAAGTAAATTAATGAAGAGCATAAACATAATCTCATCATTAAAATATAAAACTCAGCCACTTAATCATGACCATATCTGGTCTACAACAACCATACATCTCAAGAGATGCAATTGCATAATACTAAATTTTTTATGTTTGTAAAAACAAAGGCACAAAGCTATCATATATACTTCACTTTCCATTTTAGAAATATAAAGTAAAAACTAGTTTATATACTTAAATATATATAAATCAAAAGGCTCACTTTAGTATATTATATGGGGATGGAATTGCTAAAGATGGCCTCCTTAGACCAGCAACATATATAGACTCATAAGAGATCACAAATTTAAAGTGTTTGTGGATCAGAACATTCAGGTCTCCATATCCAACACCCACACATCTAATCTAATAATTAAAGTAGGATTAGGGAATAAAGCAAAAAAGGAGGCAAATCCTCACATTTTAGTGGGATTCTTTGAAAGAGAAACAGGCCACTCATAATTAATTAGGCTTCTCTAAGGTTTCTCTTTGAACTTGTCTTTCTTTCCTATGATTAATTTCTAAGGTAAAAAACCACTAGCAGTAGAATCTTCTTTTTGAAAAAGGAGATCTGCGGGTTATGGAGAATAATTAGATGGAGGTCAAAGATGATGATTGATGGAAAACCTTTGTATACTTTAGGGAAGATGGGGATACGGGATTACTCGCCGCTCTCTTCCTGCTGACGGCGGCGGAATCCAGCCGGGGGGAGCAGATGGTTACCGGCGGAATGTCGACGGAGTTGAGCTGAGGAGGCGGATGTTGCCACCGCGGGAGAGGTCCGGCGAGGAGGAGCGTCTGCAGCAGCGGCCCGGCGTCCATCACCGCCTGCAGAAACTTCCCCTTCTCCGGCAAGGGCAGTTTCGGGGCGATTTTGACCGTCACATCATCCGGAAGCGGCGGCGGCGATCTAACCGGGGAAACAACAGCCGCGACGGCGGCAATTTCCTCGGAATCCGAGGAATTGCAGAGTCCATTTTCTAGATCTTCGTTGGTCGTTGTTCCGCTGAAAGCATTGTCGGGTTTCCCGATCTGGAGCCGCGATTTCCCAAACCCTAGCCGCCGGCATTCCTCCATGGCTTCATCTCTCTCCTGAGCAAATATCGCTAACAGGTTCTTCAGCTGCAAAATCTCTTCATCTTTCCTGGAAATCTCTTCCTGCGCACTGAGAATTGTGTTTTCCAGCTCCAGAGTAGTGTAAAGCAGAGAATGTTTCAGCTCAATTTCCTATCCAACCATGGCATAAACACACATTATTACTTCCATTTTTGAAGCAAAAAATCAAACAATTATGAAACCAAAACTACAATTAAGATCCATATTTGAGTGTTTAAATTACCTCTTCCTGGAAGAAGAGAGGCCAGCTAAGAGGGCTGCATTGGTCTTCCATTCTACTATGTAGTGTTGGGAAGGAAGAAGCAAGATGGGGAGAGAACATAAAGAGAATATTGCTTTAGGTAAGAGCTAAGCTTGTTTAGTCTTTAAATGGTTATTACAAGGAGGGCTTTTAATTATGTAGCCATCTTTTTCCTATTCTACTTTTCTTGTATTCTTCCTTTTTAAATAGGCAAATGCTAACCATAGTTTAAGCATTAACTATGATATGATATTTTATGTAATTTTCAAGACATATTTACCTATCATATTTATTATCGTACCTTAGTACTACCTCCGTCCCATTTATATTGGGACGGAAGAGGGTGACACGATTATTAAGAAAAATGAGTTTGTGTGGTTGATATTAATTAATAAAGTAAGAATGATTTAGAACCACACAAACTTTGCCAAATATGGTATGAGACAGTTTAAGTGAGACTTCTCGAAAAGGTAAAACGGGACAATATAAATCAGACGGAGAGAGTAATTAATAGTCCACCTTATGAAATATTTGAACGTTGAACATCGATGATACTTCGATACTCATTATTTTTGCAATTGATAGGTCATACAGTAATTCTCATTTTTTTTATAAGTAAAATATTTTTGTTCATTTATTAATATTTCCTTCAATTTTTACATAATTTATACTATCGTATTTTATTAATTTTTGTATCTTGTCAAAGTGAGTCAACTATTTGTTTAGGAACAAACGGACAAAGTACAAAAAATAAGGTAAATTTGTGGAACTTTAATAGAGCAATCCAAGTGAAGTTATTTTATGAATAACTTAATATTTGTCCTTTTCATTAATACATAAATAGTGTAAAAAGGACTGTTGTTTACGAAAACCCTTTTAAGTAACCGTTGCCCTTTTTATATACTAAGTATTTATCTTAATCTCAAGGGACACAAGGTTGAACAAATTCATAAGATGCCAAAACAGTAAGGTTTAGGTAGTTAATATTAATACATTACTGGATGTTGACAAACTTTTGAGTGCAACGGTGGTGGGAATAAAATCTGTTAGCTACTATTATTAATTTATTATCAAATAGTAGTAGTATTGTCATTAGCTTGGAATAATTTTGTAATCCCACTACATGTATTATCCCATAAATTTTTTCCAAATTTCCTTATTTAATCATTTATTCTTTTCTTTTTCATTTAATTTTCTTATCCCACTACATGTAATTAAAGTTATTTCTATCTCCTCGGTACGAATATCATCCAATCACATATTTATTTTTTATTATTATATATACAAGCAGTGGCGGATCTAAGAAAAATAGTTATTGGGGCAAAGTAGTTAAGAAAGTTTAGAGGAACAAAAATTAGTAGTATTAACAAAATACATCACAATTGTAGTATTAACAAAATACATCACAATTGTTCTTGCAGGATTTTGTTTTCTTGGATAACAGTTTTAAACATATACTCCATATATACTATAGCATTTTTCAAGAAAAACAGACCATCACAAAAAAAAACAAATTTATCATCAATTCTACTACACAAATTAGTTTTCATCTTTTTCATAGTGGGGAAGCAAATCTCTACGGTTCCCATGACAAGTGCTTATAGAGACATTACTATTTGAGCTACCCGGTTTTAATGAAAGATAGGTAATCAAATATCTCTTCTTTAAGCCTCGAAAGTGAAATTAATATTACATTATTATTACTATTATTATATACTCTGCATGAAGTTAGTTATACATTAATACATTTAGAGCTCATTTGGTAACATTGAAATCGGCTGAATCAGTTGATTCTACTGAAATTCATGAAGTTAAAGCTAAAGTGATTAGATTGACTGATTCTGCTGATTTATGTGGGAAAAATTAAATTACTCCGTATATTTTATCAATCAGATAGAGAAAAAATGCATGAAAAATAGCTCAAGTGGTCATCTACAGTAAATGCAGCCAATACAACCAGAAAAGTAACTTCAACCTTACTTTTTCTTATTCTTAAATAATTCAGCGCGTGAAATCAAAAGTTACGTATTTGGAGAAAAAGTTTGACTGATAAGCTTGATAAGCCGAAAACTATGGTCAATAAACGAGCTCTAATTTAACTATTTAAAAGAACATATTAGTTAGGATTTTTATATTTGACTATCTAAATGACATTTTTCTAGTAATATTAATTTTCTTAGCAAGTCATCAACTAAATTAAATAAATTAGATGTAAGACTCTTCCACTAACCACTAACACTTTAAAATAAAGGGAAAACTGTCAAATAGGTCCTCGAACTTTCATAAAAAAGTCAATTAAGTCCTTCTATAGGAGACTATGTCCGGTCGTCGCGATTTGGGACGGTTCCCGATGGAATTTTTTGATTAAATTTTTTGAGCATCTTATTCATCAAGTCTAGTTTACGCATACCAAATTTCAGCTAAAAATTTAATCGGGAACACATTCAAATTAATTCGAGAACGCAAAAATGCGCAGTTATCTTCAAGAATTAATTTGAATGTGTTCCCGGTTGAATTTTTAGCTGAAATTTGGTATGAGTAAACTAGACTTGGTGAATGAGATGCTCAAAAAATTTCATCAAAATATTCCACCGGGAACTGCCCCAAATCGCGACGGGCGGACAGAACCTCCTATAGAAGGACTTAATTGACCTTTTTACGAAAGTTCGAGGACCTATTTGACAGTTTTTCCTAAAATAAACAATAAACAGCAATGGCAGTGATTGGAACTTTAGATTTTCAAAAACATAACATTAAACGGTTACAATAAACAAATTAATAATCTCAATATATTAAATCTCACTGTACATTTATAATCCCACTAATAAATTAGCATCACATTCGTTACTCTACTACCTCGACACGGTTTTGACATCTTAATTACAGATTTTATCATTTTAGATGAGCTTCCCATAAACCAACCAAACTTTCAGCTAGCTTAGGAGTCTGCTTTAATTTATTGAGGGCAACGATGATTTTTTATTGGGGGCAATACATGGATCTCCAATATATTCTAATACGAGTACATTATATGTATTTAGTGGGATTGTGTTGGGGGCAGCCGCCCCCATCCTTCCTCAATAGATCCGCCTATGTATACAAGTCAAATTTCATCAAATTTTATGAGACGGCATTGGTATAATCCAATCTGGAAGTCCAGGAGAAAAATAATCATCTGCTGACTGCTCTTAAAAAACAGGTGGTAATTTTTCAAAGTGATTATAAACAATAATCGGGTGATGTGGATTTATTTTGAAAAATGACAATTTATCTTGATCACTTGTGTTAATCAATTAAAAAGGTGAATGACATCGTTAATGTCATGAAAAAACTTTTAAAGAAAATATGGTGAAATGTGCATAAGTATTTAAAACACTGTATGTGTATTCTCGCAAAAAAAACTGTGTGTACATCATAGGAGTATATTAGGATATGAAGGAAACACACAAGTGAAAACAATACTACGTACGTATAATTTATTGATTCCCTTTTGAAAAGAACATAGTTTAGTCGGGAGCGGGTGTAGCCAAGTGGAATAGAGCGGTGGATTGTGAACGTTATTTAACGCTTATGCGTACATTTGTAAGTATGCACTTTATATCATAAGGTGTGACAAAATTTCCATTATTATACATATAATAATACACATACATATAAAATGTTTTTATTTGAATTTGTTGCAATCCAAATAAACGTGGATTAGAAGAGTAGATGATATGCATCTTGTTGGGTTTGATGAAGCCATGAGGGTACGGATCTGGGTAGAGTAAGGTGGAGAATGAATATTTATGTCGCAGATTGATCTCTTACAATTTTTTTTCCTTTATCTTCTGCTTCTTGCTTATGTTTTTATCCTTTGATCTTTTTTATTATATATATTGTTTATCCTTTTTATCTTATCATTTTTATGTATATCTGTTGAGGTTTATTCCTTCAACCCTCGGGTCCAACACGTTGTGAGAAAATAATAATGATGGAATGGCTTACCCAAGAGGTAGCCCTAGTGTTGTATTTATAATAAAGAATAAACTTGAGTAATTACATAAGAGTCCTTATAATTACACCATTACACCCCCTCAATCTGTGCAGGAGAAATCACGTGCAGATTGAAACGTAAAAATTCAAAACGCTGACTAGACAATTTTTTTGTAAATATGTCAGCTAACTGGTACTGAGTAGGAGTGTACTTAACCACCAGATCTCCATGTGCAACACGTTCACGGACAAAATGATAATCAATCTTGATATGCTTGCTGCGATCATGCTGAATAGGATTAACGGCGAGATATGAGGCAGAGACATTATCACAGAACAGCTGAACTGGGGAGGATATCCGAATACCCATATCAAGAAGCAATGATCGAATAAATAATGTGTCCTGCACAGTGTAAGCTACAGCCCGGTATTCTGCCTCAGTGGAAGACTTGGAGACTGTTGGTTGCTTTTTGGAGCGCCAAGAAATAAGATTACCACCAAGAAATATAGCATAGCCTGTTGTGGATCTACACGAGTCCGGACACCCAGCCCAGTCAGCATCTAAATAAGCAACAATCAGCGAAACACTCTATCCACCCCGAAGCCATAGGCCGTGTGAAGAAGTGCCCTGTAAGTACCTATAAATTCTTTTCACAGCAGCAAGGTGAGTAGTACGGGGAGCATGCATAAACTGAGAAACCAAATGTACGGCATAAGTAATGTCAGGTCTAGTAATAGTCAAGTATTGCAATGCACCTACCACAATATCATCGCTAAGAAGATCCCCATCTGTGAGAGATAAAGTAGTGCGAGACGGGAGAGGAGTCCGTACCGGTTTTACAGTGTGAAGATGAAAACGGTGAAGCAGATCAGTGACATATTTATGTTGAGAGAGAAACATGCCCTTGGACGTGCGCGTAGCGTGAATACCAAGAAAAAAATGAATATCACCCAAGTCTTTCATTGCAAATTGATTGGATAATAAATGAATAAAATGACGAACTAGAGACTCAGAACTACCGGTAATAAGAATGTCATCGACATAGAGCAATATGTAAATGACGCGTGACTGAGAGTGGTAAGTAAACATTGATGAATCAGACTGACTTTGTGAAAAACCAAGGGATAATAAAAAACCACTAAACCGATGAAACCACGCACGTGGAGCTTGTTTTAAACCATAAAGAGCTTTCTTCAGTTTACAGATATGAGTAGGGTAGGATGGGTGAATGAAACCTGGGGGCTGACGCATGTAAACTTCTTCAGTAAGATGACCATGGAGAAAGGCATTTTTGACGTCTAACTGACGCACCGCCCAGCCTGAGGAAACAGCAACAGAAAGAACAAGACGAACCGTGGTGGGTTTAACAATATGTCGACTACTCCTTCTAAGGCTTTCCAACCCTAGAACAATATGTCGACTACTCCTTCTAAGGCGCACGACCCTCCCTCATCGTTGCCGCCGGTCAGCCAGCCGATTCTTCACACCTCGGCGTCGTCTTCTACCTCTGCTTCTTCGTCAACAATGACTGCCGCGGTACTGGCTCCAACAGCGCCCGTCCACACGGAGCCGCTCTACTCCTCCGGTGTTTACATGTCACCACAATTATCTTCAACCAGGCTCACGCTGCCGCCTCCTCCGTTGGGATCTTTTCGCACGTTCAACATGCCGGAGCCATTCTCTTGGACTCCCACAGTGCCGACTATGCCTCCACCTGCAGTCCCTACTCGTCCGGCAGCCCCTTTTGTCTCGCCATACACCGGTCCGACTTTCTCTGGCCAACCAGGGATCATGCCGTTTGAGGCTGGCTCCACTTCTCAACATGCTACGCCTCCGGTAAACACCTCCCCTTTATCTCAATTATCGACATATTGCTCTGGTACCATGTGAAAAAATAATAATGATGGAATGGCTTACCCAAGAGGTAGCCCTAGTGTTGTATTTATAATAAAGAATAAACTTGAGTAATTACATAAGAGTCCTTATAATTACACTATTACACGTAAGCCCAAGAGTTTCGAGTGGAGTGTGTATGAATAAGCTAGCCCAACTAACAAGCGAGATGGATTAAGAAACAATAAGTAGCAAGCAAGTGATTAGGTATTATTAATCTGTTAATAACTCCCCAATACAATACTTTTTGCTAAAGGCTCGTCGGCTGTTCGTCTTACAGGGCAGTAGAAGTGCTGCGAGTAAGAAGGCTATAATGCGAGATTGGTTATCGGGAGTGCATTCAAATTAATCGGGAGTGCATTCAAATTAATTCGAGAATGCAAAAATGCGCAATTATCTTCAAGAATTAATTTGAATGTGTTCCCGATTGAATTGTTAGCTGAAATTTGGTATACGTAAACTAGACTTGATGAATAACATGCTCAAAAAATTTCATCAAAAAATTCCACCGGGAACAGCCCCAAATCGCGACGGCCGGACAGAACCTCCTATAGAAGGACTTAATTGACCTTTTTATGAAAGTTCGAGGACCTATTTGACAGTTTTCCCTACAGATAATAACATTTGCAACAAGTTGTTCATGGCAAAACTTGACATCTGCAACAAGTTGGTTATGATGGCAAAACTTGCATTCGCTCCACAATTATTGATAGTTGATATGATTGTGATATGTGTAAAATGTTTGTTATTTATTACTACGTATGTAATAGGTAGGGGTGTTCGCTGGTTCATTTTTGTGGGGATTGGTTATATTAGTTTCGGTTTTATCAGTTTCGATTTAAAAAAGATGTAACTGAGAACCATATCGCACTACTTAAGTTGGTATCAGTTAAATTACGATCGGTTTGTATCATTTTCAGTTGGGTTTAGCACATTTTTATCGGTATTTATCAGTCGATTCTGATTCAATCAATATTTAATGAAAAAGGTATGTGTCTTCCTCCCCGTCTTCTCTTCTCTTTGATGTTTTTTCTTTCTCCTCTTCCCTTTTTCCTCTTCTTATTTAATTGGTTTTTCCTTCTCCAAATTATGAAGAATCTATCTGATAGCTATACCGGAAATTAGGGGCGGAGCAAGGAGAGGGTCAATCTAGGCCCTTGCCCACCCCAAATTAAAAAATTGCCTAAATTTGGAATGAAAATTCTTAATTTTTAATTATATTAATTATATATGAATAAAACTTAATTATTTACGAATTATAATATATAAATAATACTTTAGTTAAAATAAAATTTGAGAACAAACCAGACTAAACCAGAACAAACCAAACCAAATTAAAATAAACCAAACCAGAGTAGAGCAGAATAAAACAGATCAGACCAGACAAGAACAATGAATTTCAATCCAAAAGAAAACATCCTGATTAGTATCGCCCTTGTGTCCCGCCTTTGTTTCATCTCACTAATTTCTAGTAATCTCACCCAAACCCCAAAGTAGAAATAGAATCACAAAGCCCATATCTAGAGGCGGCCCTGGGACCCTAGGGGTAGCAAGGGTGGGGCCGCAGGCCCAATAAATATAAAAGTTTGGGCCCCCTAAATCAGCCTAATGTAAAGTTTCAGGCTCAACCGGACAAAGGCCCAAAATTAAACAAAACGCGTAGTATTTCCAGTTAAGGAAGCCCACCGGACAACTCTGCTCAACTCATCGAAGTGTCGAACGCCCGGCTAAATTGCCGACTCCTTTCGCGGCTTCGCCCTCCGGCAAGCTCCAGCACGCAGCACGGCAGCACCGCCACTCCACCAGGCGCCATCACCGCAGCACGTATTGTCAGTGGTCGCTTACTCGCTTCACGCCCGTCGCCCGGTCGCCTGCTCTCCGCCACTCACCCTTCGGCGGTTAGGCCAATCCGCCCTTCTCAATAGTCACCTTCCGACCTTCCCTAGTTCCGGTATTACTCCAATCCTTCTCCTCTTAATTGATTAGTTCCGGTATTTTTCCAATTGATACCCCTAATTTAGGCCAATTAAAAACAGATCAGACTAGAATTTTATTTATAATCCAATTAAAAACATCATCAATATAATTGTGAAAGTCTAGAGGTTATTAGTTTTTAATTTCGGAATAGAATATTGTGAGTGGAAGTCAAGACAAATTGATTTCTATCAGTCTATCAAATTGGGAATTTAAGATTATATGAGTTTAAACCTCATTAAACTAAAATGTTTCAATTCAAATTAATAGAATAATAGGCCACAGTTTTTTCCCTATAGCAAAAGTGGAACGTAAATTGTTTAAGATTTTCACAATTATTTTTGTTTTTCTCTCGTTGTTAGGCTTAGTGAGACTGTGAGAGTGTGAAATGGTTATGGAATCACAATTAAACTATCCAGTTGATTCTGCATCCTTCTATGAATGGGGGAATCCAAGAACAAATAGTGACTGTAGGTCTGTAGCTCAATTGATTCATAGCCTGATAGGGCATACTATTAAGAATAGTCCTAAGTTCAATTTATGTCTATTAGGTTAGGAGCAAGCTTACTTGAGAATTTTGGTTGTTGGATACATTTTTTGTGCACGATTTGCACACTTATCTTTGTACAAAGGTATTTTTGAATTTTCAAAATATTTTCATTTTTTAGACGAATTGTCTGTTTAGTGTTTACACATGCAAAATAAGGGGGTGTACAGAGAAGTGTACACAAAATGTGTGCTAACAATTTTTTTCTACTTCGCATGATGTCAGAGGTGTTATAAACTCTCTATCCACTATATTATGATTAGGGCTTCATTTGAACCCAGCAAACTGTCCCACAGATTGTGAGTATGAGAACACAAGAATATGTAATTCTTTTTCAAAATTTAACAACACTTTTGTTGACTCTTACAGTCATTCAAGAGGATGATATTCACTCCATCCCTTCTTTACTTGCCACATTGCATCCAGATTTGTTTCAAATTGTTATAACTTTTTCATTTATGGTTTAAAAAACATATTTGAGATGATTTATTTATTTTTTATAATAATAATGTAGTTTGAGATATTTTTGTAAAAACTTGTTAAAGAAAAAGTAATACGGAGTAACATTTTTTTTAAAAAAAATTGCCATGCGCCATAATTTAGGGCTGAACATCACCACTTTGAGGGTCAAAGAAATAGCTCTCAATTCAACTATCTAGTTCACTTCATGGGTGCCGGAGCGTCCGTGTGACACTTCTCGCCGCCTCAAACAAACAAACTGACCATTGTTTTTGGGAATAAACCTAGTTTCAGAATTCAAGGAGTGCCCTGATGATCGTTAACTGTATCAAGAATGTGGTGTAATGGCGGGAGCCTGCTGAGGAGGGCCTCGCTATTCCTAACCATACCCGCCTACTCACCATCGTCCTCATCAAACCAAAGCAGCACAATCAGATGTCTCATCATCGGTTCGAATGCAGCGGCGTCAAGTCCCAGCGTATCGATATGGAGGCGCAAGAAGGAAATTGGGAAGGAAGGTTTAATGGTGGCCAAGGAGCTCAAACGGTTACAGCCGTACCCGATCCGTCTTGAGCGATTCATGAACTCTAGGGTATCTCGGCTTCTCAAATCTGATACGGTCGCCGTCCTCGCCGAGTTCCAAAGACAGGACCTTGTCTTTCTTTCTATGAAGGTACAAAGAAGTGATTTAGAAGGAGAAAATAAATATTTTCCTGCTCATTATATGCGGACTCATCATTTTTTCTTTAACTGTTTTATTAATTGAAAATAAATGAATTTCCAATCATTGTTTTCTATTACTGTGTAGCTTTAGTTGAATAAAATGGCTTGACATGTCAGTTAATATGATTAAGCGATCATAGCGTGCACTTCTTGTTCTCGTTCTAGAAATACTAAAATGAAGTTTTGTAAATTCATGCTAGTTCAATCTACTGCTTGCCTATCAGATATCAAATAGCCTGAGAAAAGCATATCAGTCTGCTGCCCTTTCCTCTGACTTTTGTACCCTAGATTGGCAAAATCAAATCTGCCAATAAGTATGCTCCAACTGAATCAAGGCCCTTCATTGAGCATTGCCAAACAGTCTCTGCATTATAAGCACAACTCCAAGAATCAATGTAATGAGGCACATTACAAATGGAATAGGCACTCAAAGAATCTATTGCCACAAAAATTTGATCAAAACAGTTAGGAATACACAAAGCTAGGCCCCTCGGTCGCTGCTCTTAGTTTAGCTACCATATTACAAACAGGTTTACAGAAGGTGCATATCCACCAAGTCAAGCTCCTTCATGGTTTCCCAATAACTCCACATGATCAGTCTATGTTGCAGAAAATAGGAATTTTTTGTTTGGGTTTTAACTCTCAATGTAATGTCTTCAAGGAGAAATGCCGAATCATATATGATTATAAATGGTCTTAATCAAATAGGCGTTTTTGTCCTAGTCTAGTTCACTCGACTGCTTGCCTATCAGTTGTCAAATAGCTTTAGAAAAGCCTTTCAGTCTACCGTTCCCTTTCCTCTTACTTTTGTACCCTAGATTGGCCAAATGAAATTTGTCGATAAGTATGTTCCAACTGAATCAAGGCCCTTCATTGAGCATTGTCCAACGGTCTCTGTATCATAAGCACAACTCCAAGAATCAATGTAATGAGGCTTAATTCAAATGGAATAGG
Source organism: Cuscuta epithymum (assembly GCA_945859915.1). Taxonomy (NCBI): domain Eukaryota; kingdom Viridiplantae; phylum Streptophyta; class Magnoliopsida; order Solanales; family Convolvulaceae; genus Cuscuta; species Cuscuta epithymum. Next base: position 3,071,108 of record CAMAPF010000006.1, read on the forward strand.
CACTTAAAGAATCTATTGCCACAAAAATTTGATTAAAACTTTTAGAAATACACAAAGCTTGGCCCCTCAGTCACTACTCTCAGTTTAGGTGCCAGAATAGAAACAGGTTTACAAGTATCAAAATCACCAAGTAAAGCTCCTCCATGGTTCTTAAAACTCCACCTGATCAGCCTATGTTGCAGAAATTAAGAACTTTCTGTTTGGTAAAGCTCAATGTAATGTCTGTACGGAGAAATGCTGAATCATATATGATTCTAAAATATCTTAGTCAAATAGGCTTTTCCTGTTATGTTGTAATCCTGGACAACTGATGGTGTTATGCGTTCATTTGGTGATCTCTTATATCTGCTCATGAGCCCTTTTTATCATGCTGACTGAATTGATTAACAACAAAGGGCTAGTGTAAAAAACACTTTCTTTCCGAATTTTGTAAAATGAATGAAAATGACACCAGAACCTTCATTTTAAACATTATTATTTTTAATTTATCAAGAAAGTGTATTTGGAACTCTTTTAGCAAATTGAGCTATTTCAGCCATATCGGACAATTTCAACACCCTCAGTCAGGTCACTCACAGTTTTAAACTGAGTGCAACTGAAGTCACATATTGAAATAGGTGCATATTTTATTTTTCTGTTAGTGATTTCACATAACTAAATTGTCTCCTACTCTTATGCTACTTCTAAAGTAAAGTTAATTTTTGCTATATTAGTGAATTAGTGGATTTAGTGATATTGCTGTCATCATCTTGAAAGAGGCAAAGAACCTAAAATGCATTCTTATGTTCATGTGTTATTTCTATTTTTAGAATTTATAATGAATGCATTTCCACATGCAGATGTATGAGGTGGTGCGGAAGGAGATATGGTATCGACCAGATATGTTTTTCTATAGGGATATGCTTCTGATGCTTGCAAGGAACAAAAGAGCTGAGGAGGCAAAGCAGGTGTGGAAAGATTTGAAGAATGAGGGAGTCCTTTTTGACCAGCATACATTCGGCGACCTCGTGAGGGCATTCTTGGATGGTGGATTGCCTGAGGAGGCAATGCATGTTTATGATGAAATGAGAAGCTCCACCGAGCCCCCTTTATCTTTGCCTTACCGAGTTATTTTAAAAGGGCTTCTTCCTTATCCCGATTTGAGAGAGAAGGTTAAGGATGACTTTCTAGAACTCTTCCCAGGCATGATCATTTATGACCCTCCTGAAGACTTGTTTGATGATGAAGACCCGAGAAGTGAGAGTGAGGAGGATGATTGAAAGGGCTTCTTCCTTATCCCGCTTTGGCGATTTGAGAGAGAAGGTTAAGGATGACTTTCTAGAATTCTTCCCAGGCATGATCATTTATGACCCTCTTGAAGACTTGTTTGATGCTGAAGACTCGAGAAATGAGAGTGAGGTGGGTGATTGAATAACACAATAAAGCAATGGTTTTTATTTTGCTTTGGGAAAATTTTTATGTACAAGTGGGTTGTCAAAATGTACCAAAGTGAATGCCTAAAACTCGGGATGGGCACAGGTGACAGGTCAAATTAGAGAGATGCAACTTCCTTTTAAAGAGTAGGAGCGGCGTGTCACATGTGTTGGTTCGGTCCGAGTTATCGGCTCCCTTTATTTTGCGGAAACTAAAACCGAGGAGTAGTACACCCCCAAAGTTTGCCAGCATACTAAGCATGTTTTTACTTTGTGGACAAAAAATTTATGGTTTGATTTGCTTTGAGTTGGTCTGGTCTGGTAGATGTCTAATTTATGTCTATTTATAACTATAGAAGTTTGATCTGTTTAAGTTTGGACTTGTCTGATTTGTTCTGGTTTGAGAAATAAGTTCAAGTATAAACAACATCATAATGAGGAGTTTCCAATTTATTTCTAAACCTTTTCTATGTACTCCACTAAATAAATGAGAAAAATGTCAAATTGGTCCTTGTACTTGGTATGGAAAGTCAATAATGCTTTCGTACTTTAAGTTTCATCAACTAAGTCCTCCTACTTTGTTATTTTCGTCAAAATTGACTTTTATTAGGTAGCCTACGTGGCCTGGCACGATACACATGTGGCGGACCACGTCATTTTTTCTTTTCTTTTTCTTTTCTTTTTTCTTTTTCTTTCTTTTCCTTCCCTTTCTTTTCTCTCTCCCCGTTTTTCTTTTCCCAGCGACCCAGTCTTCTTCCTCAACCTCCAGCCCCCTCATCTCCTTTCCTTCAAAAAAAATTACAAATCCGTCTTTCATTATTTCTTTCTTTCTCCCGTTTTTCTTTGCCAATGACCGGTAAGGACAAAACACACTATTCATTCAAAGATCGATTATTGCTCATAACTCAAATGTGGGAGATATTTATTTATTTTTTAGACTAAATTGGACTTCGCTGGCTAGGAGCAATGCTACATATCAATTTTGAGCAACTAGGGACGAGATTTGGTGGCTGGTTTATAGCTGATCGGAAGTTCCTTTTTTTGGACTCCTCCGGCATTTTTACCGGCGCCATCGAGGCTCTGAACAAAAATTAAAATATGCAAAGGAGGTCGTCGTGAACAGGCGCACCTCATAATTTTCGTTTAATTTTCCGAGCACCCTCCATTTTTTCGGTTACTGTTCATATCCGCGGGTGTAGAGAAGAAGAAGGTTGGAAGGGAAGAGAAAGAAAGCAAAGAGAAAAGAAAGAAGAAAGGGGAAAAAATTCTGATGTGGCTCGTCACGTGCGCGCCATGTCAGGCCACATGTGCACCACATCAGCAGGTAACCTGCTGACCGGGCGGTTTACCTGCTAAAAGTCGATTTTGACGAAAATTTCAAAGTTGGAGGACTTAATTGATGAGATTTAAAGTACGGGGCATAATTGACTTTCCGTACAGAGTACGAGGACCAATTTGACACTTTTCTCTAAATAAATAAACCCTACATACGTTTCCTTTTACCATGCTGACTTCTAGATAGTCTTTTTTTGCGGAAAAACTGCTTATATTAATATAAATAAAATTCGGGTCATTACAACGAATTTCGAGAGATCAACACTGACAACAACTATCTGTAACCAACTAGCACTATCAATCATATGGCTAGATTTTGAAACGATCACCCATGAAAGAGCAATACGAATTGCTAACCACCAAATGAGTAGGACACAACAATCACTAACCATTGTAGATTCGTTGTTGATGGCTTAAAGTTCTCCAGTGGTTAGCTCTTTTTACACACATATATTTTTTGTCTGTCAATCCTTAATATATTAATTCAAAATATCGTTTGCCAATCGGCTAGAGATACAATCAGTAATCGTCACATACTCTGTCCTATGATCTGGTGAACTAACATGTGCTCTAGCTAAGGTATGAGCGACATGGTTCGCAGACCTTTTACAAAAAGAGATACTTAAATTACTCTTTAACTCAATAAGAGAGAAAATATCATCAATAATTAGCTGAAGATAAGAGCCGCCACCCCGTCTCGCCACTCCCTGTATCACTGATAAAGTGATAATGCATCACTCTCGACTACCACTTGGTTCCATCCTACAGCTATGGCTTCACGTAACACGTCCCTGATCCCCATAGCCTCGGTTTCTTCCGCTGTCCATTCAGCCCGTTGGGAGACTCCTTGCGCTTTAATAAAATCACCATGGTTGTCTCTGGCTACCCATCCCCATGCATGTAAGCCTGCAGCCTGATTAGTTGCTCCATCCACATTTACTTTGATCACCCCTTCCTCCGGAGCTTGCCACTTGTCCTCCGTCCAAACCCCTGCCCGAGGGCCTGCCTGCTGCGCATCTGCAGCAGCCCTAACCGAGACTTGTTGGGCTTCCTTCCATTTAACAACCATACTATCCGCCATATGCACAACTGCTGAAGCCTCTTGGCTCTTTTTTTCCCACACCACTTTGTTCCGCCTCTTCCAAATACACCATAGGAGAGTAACAAACATGCCACGTGCCTCGCGGTCTTGCTGCTCAAGCGGCTGCTGCAGCCATGCATCCATCGACATCTGCTGCCCGTCCAACCGAAGATGTGCATCCCTCCATACCTCCTTTACTTTTGGACATGATCTCAATGCATGATCAAGTGATTCCTCCTCCATGCCACACACCTCACATCCCCCTTGAATATTAATGCCTCTCTTTCTCAAATTTGCAACAAAAGGAAGAGTATCGTCCATCACTTGCCAAGCAAAATATTTGAATTTTTGAGGAATATGCAGTTCCCATATCTTACTCCATCCGCCCCATGGCCCCGAGCCATGCTCTCCCATCAGCTTCCTATAGCAACTTTTAACTGGAAAAAGTACCATTCTTCTCCCCAGTCCACCAATAGCCATCCTCTCGATTTTGCATGCTGATCGGTACACTTAAAATTAGCTTCTTATCTGACTCATTAAATAAAGAATTAATTCTTTCTCGATTCCAATGTCTACCAGTGAAATCTGGAAGAGCCTCCACATTCATGTCCCTCACCCCCTGGGGCTTATTTGAAGTAACCTTCCCAGTTCCTGAACCTGGTAACCAAGCATCTGCCCAAACCTGAACATCAATACCGTTTTTCACTCTACGCCGGATGTTCTCCTTCAAATTATTCCGAGTCTCGAAAATACTCCTCCAAATAAAAGTAGGATTATTTCCTACCTTTGCTTCCAAGAAAGAAGACTGAGGAAAATATTTAGCCTTTAATACACGGCTCATAAGGCTTTGTTGCTCCGTAATTAATCGCCATCCCTGTTTAGCCAACATCGCTAAATTAAACTCTCTTAGCTTCCTAAAACCCAGCACTCCTGCCTCCTTTAGCCCTCCTGCCTCCTTTGGTTTACACATAGCATCCCAACTCCTCCATTCCAGGCCTTTAAGCTCAAACTTTGCTCCCCTCCACCACAAGTCATTCATTAATTTTTCAATATTATAACATGTATCCTTTGGAAGAAGGAAGACATTCATCGCATATGTTGGCATTGCTCGAATAACATTCTTTAGAAGAACCCCCCTTCCTGCTCTAGAAAGGAACCTGTTATTCCAACTTTTAATTCTGTTGAAAATCCGTTCCCTCAAATAACCCAAAATAACTGTCTTATTCTTCCCCACCAAAGCTGGAAGACCGAGGTAGAGATGCTGCCCTCCATCCCTCGGGATCTCAAACAAATCGCAACATTGATCTTTAAACGGTTCGCCCACATTTGGGCTAAAAGTTAAAGAGGACTTACTAAAATTCATCATCTGCCCCGAGCAATCCTCATAAACCCTGCAAAATATTCTTCACTGCCAAGCAATTTTGACTATCAGCTTTAAAGAAAATAAATTAGTCATCCGCAAATAATAGATGGGACACCCTAGGTGCATCCCTACACACCGAAATGCCCTGCAAATCTCCTCTCTGTTCGGTCCGTCTCATCAGTGCACTCAAACCTTCCGCCACAAGAATAAATAAATAAGGAGAAAGAGAATCCCCCTGGCGTAAGCCCCTTTCCGGGTAAATTGGCCCCAAAAAGTCCTTATCAAATTGAACACAATAGCTCACTGTAGACACACACATATATAGGATTACCACATTGTTGTTTTTTGTTACTAGACTTAAAACATCCTCTGTATTTGTTTTGGATTATCGCACCTTTTTAGTTTATACTCCCTCCGTCCCGAAAAGGTAGGGGTTGGCCAAATTTCCTTTTTTGGATGTCCCAAAAAGATTTGTCATTTCTATTTAAAGTAAGAAATATGTGGCTAAAGTTAATTCTCTCTCCTCTACACAAAATTCAATCACACAGTTTTTACTTTTTTTTCAAGCAGTTTTAATTTATTAATCCACGTGAAAGTCAACTTTGGCCAACCTTTTCGGGACGGAGGTAGTAGTAGATCTTTAATCTTTTATTGAAACTTAGTGCATCATCTAATTTGTGTCAATGATCGATCTGAGGAAAATAAGTTCGAGGCTTCAAAATCACCTTAGTGATTCTATACAAAATTTACTTGAGTGGCATCTTATTTGCCTTTGTTTAGGAGTTTAATTGATTAATGTTAAAACATGTGGTGCATGTTTAGGATTCAGGATGTTTTTACCTGGACTTTAATTTGCTAGTCTAATCTGGTCTGACCTGGTCAGATCTGATCAGGTTTCTTTGTACTTTTATAATTATCCAAGTCTGGTCTGATCTGATCTGAGATGAATTACAGTCCAATCCAAGTAAAGACACCCTCAATGTTAGACTTCGATATTGCCTTTATTTCATTTGTTTAAGCTTGGGTCCCAACTAAGTTTCACATTTCTCACAAGAGAAGCTGCAACAGAAAAGGCATGGTACTCATCTGGTGTTCATATTAAAACTGTTACCTGCAGCGAATAAGCTCCCATTGACTCGAACACTATCTCCACAAAAACTTGGCTGTGGAGTTTGAAAAATTTGTGATGCTGCCTTTCTCATGTTTTTTTGCTTTCAGGAATGAGGAGTTTGAGCACACCAGAGGTAGCTATCATCTCAGAATTGAAATTTGCTCCAAAATGACCTATTGACTTATATTTGGTTTTATAGTTTTAGGAATTATGACTAGTAGTAGGTCCAAGTATTAATGATATGGTAGAAGAAATTGTTTGTTGCAATTTCTAGAAAATAATTGATATTGGAAGTGATAGGCAGAGGAAGGAGGATGAATGTTTTCCAGAATTGCAGATTTCAGTATTCCACCCTTGCACTAGATCAAGCTTGTAAGTTTATCTACTTTATGCCTTATGATTCTTCTTAGGCTATTGAGAAAAATCTTTACAATATCCTGCAATATGCAAAATGCTGCCTCCAAATTGAGATTGGAATTTATCAAGTCGCAAATACACTTTTTAGTCACATGTATCATTCATATAATCTCAATCACTACCTTATGTTTTGTTTGATTTATTGATTCTTCATTGCTAGTAATTTGATGTGCGCTTATGTGATGTTGTGCAGGTTTCGGAAAGTGAAGTCTACTAATGTTAAAGCAGTTTGAGTACAGAAAGATTAAACAGTCGCATTGCCATTACTTGCTTCCTTTTTCAATTCACTTGTAAATGTACCAAAAACAAGTTTATTTATATCTTTTTTTAACATTGTTTTTCTTTAAAAAAAAACATGATTATATTATAATTGAAATTCTGGTATTAGTGTAGAGAATAAATTTAAATATTTATTCATTGGATACCAAAATATGTTACTTTTATTTTTATTTTTGTTGCTTTTTGTTTCATCGTGTAGCTTTTTATTGCATCTCATGTGTTGCTTTTTGTTATATCATGTTGCTTTTTGTTTAATATTTTGAACATTTAGTTTTTCTCTTCATGTTTACACATATTTCAATTTTTATTTTTATTTTTGTTTTTGTTTTTTGTCTACCATAACTTTGTATAAATATGTGTGTTTGTGCGTGCCACAAACACCTTAAATAATGAATTTTATTTATGGAAATCAATAACAATAAGAAACAAGAATAAACAATCCGAAACAAAAAATTTAAAGTAATCAACAACAATAAACACAAAGAAACAATACGCAACAAAAAGTAACAATAAAATTATAATAACAATAATTGAATCATGTATCTATTTAAAAGAAAATATTAAATTACAAATTATACATATTTATTTTTTTCCATTTTTACTTAGTTTTAACATTTTAATTATTTTAAATTTCATTCCAGCTTTTTATATTTTAAACGGTTTTTAGAATTTTTTTCCCTTCATTTTATAAAATTAAAGTATCTTATTTTCTATTTCTTTTTATTGGTAAAGTATAATTTGAACCCATCGGAAGTTTTCAAATTTTATATATTTATTTGAATTTCTTGGATTCTTTCTTATATTGTATATATTTTGATGTTAAAAAATTACTCTCCCGAAAATTTCTAACTACTTTTGATATTTTATAATTATTAAATTTTATATTAAGTATTTCCTTTACAATTTCCAACATTTTAAACTATTTTAAACGTATTCATTTTTAATTTCGAGTTTTGTATTTCAAATTTATTGTACGCTTGTTTTAAATTTTCCCGATTTAGTTTTAGAATTTTTAAAGTCTAATTTACAAGTTTTCAACTTTTATTGGGCTGATTTACTTTTTTTAAACAAGTATTTACTTTTTAGACTTTTATTAGTTTTCCAATTATTATGATTTTTTGAGTCTTTAATGAATTTTAAATTTTTTCTATTTAAAAACAAATGTTGAGTGATTGGTGAATTTGTAATAATTTATCCCTAAGAGATAGCAACTCATTAGTCCTGAGTGTATTTGCATTAGCAAAAAATAGTACGTACTAGAAGAGCAAGAAGCAAGTTGCCTGCATGTTAATAGGTCGTATAATCTATTTGTGAAAACAAAATGGTGACTAGTCTATTTTTGAAATAACTTTGGAAAAAGGGTCATATAAACCCATCTACTATTTCAAAAACATTATATAGGCCCATATACTTAAAAAACAATCACACATATACATCTACTATTGAAAAACAATCAAGGAGGTCCAATTACTTGTTAGCAACCTGTGATAGCAGGTCACCATAATTATTTTAGCTTTTTCCTTTTAATCTTTCCATTTCTTTTGTCTTACGAGTTACGGTTGCAACATTCTTTGTTGCTTGTTTTATTTTGATTTTTTCCATTTTCCTTTATTTTTTATTTTTCTTCTTAGTCATGCTTCCTAGACTCCCAGTCATCCTCTACACCCATCTCCTATGAATCATTTCCTTCGAATCATCTAAATCATACGGAGAATAAATCTAATGTTTTTTTTCCTTTTATTTCATTATATCTAACATTTTCAATTCTTCCACAATATTTCAATAATACGGAAATTACACTTTTAATTCCTATTATAATATGGATGTAGTATTATACTACATCCATCCCATAAAACTTGGTCAACTTTTCCTTTTTGGTCGTCCAAAAAAACTTTGATATTTCCCTTTAAAGTAATAAATAGGTGGCTATAGTTATTTCTTTGTCCTTTGTACAAATATCAATCACACAGTTTTTACTTTATTAATCTACGTACAAATCATCATTGGCCAAGTTTAATGGGACGAGGGAGTAAATGTTACTCCCTGTTACTGTCTAATTTAAAGGAAATATGGTTTTCACCGTTAAAATCAGATTAAGAGCCCGTTTGGTAACACGAAAATCGACTGATTCTGCTAAAATTTATGAAGTTATGGCTGATGTAGCTGCATTGGCTTATTCTGCCGATTTAAGGGGAAAAAATTTAAAATATATTTTATTATTAAAATAATGAAAAAATTATATGTAAAATAGTTAAAATAGTCATCTACTGTAACCTCGGCCAATACAGCCAGAAAAGTAACTTCAACCTTATTTTTTCTTATTATTACACAATTCAGCGCGTGAAAACAAAAATCACGTGTTTGGTGAAAAAGTTGGCTGATAAGCTAGATAAGCCGAAAAACAGTGTTACCAAACGGCATCTAATAACGTTTATTTGTTTTGCTTTTAAAACGATTAACATTGTAGTTTCTTACAGTGTCAAAAAGTTATACAATGTTTGGGTAATTTTTAAAATCCTTTACATTGGCATCTTTTGTCTCTAAATATAGTTGATAGAAAAACAATATTGGTCTAAAAAATGCAATTTTATAATTTATATTGACTGATGGCCATGTTTGACAAATTACATCTTTTAAGAATGAAACTATTTAAAATATACAAAAATAAGGAAATGTTCTTTTTTAGAAATACCTTCATAAAAGTATAACATTATATTTTTTACAAACATATTAACTTAAACCATTGTTCAAAGTTTATTGTTGTTGACTAAGAAAAGTAAATTTGGCCATGTTTTATGTGAGGGAAGTACAAGTTTTGTACACATTTCAAAATTATTCGTACCGGTAAATTATTTCAAAAATATTTTGAAAAATACCACATTTACAAATTTTGAACACAATTACAGTCACTAAAAGTGACTATGGGCATGATGTAAACTTTGAATACATTATAGTCACTAAAAGTTATAAAATCACTTTTTTGTCCATCACTTTTCCAGAATACTAGTGAAAGTTTTCTTGTCTTTTGTACTCGCAATATAATTATGTCTTTAAAATTAAGTCACATAAAAAATATGCATGTCTATCGAGAAAATGTGTATAAAAATTACGGAGTACAATTTTTGTCCATGCCTAAAAACGTTTTACGTATGTGTTATGCACTTATTATGAGTAAATCATTTTTTCTGATCGATCTTGTCCAGTTCAAAAGATTTTGAAAATGTACATAAAAGTTGTACAAATTTTAGCCTTTGTGTGTGCACTAAACATTTAGTATTTCGAAGGGAGAAGAATAATAATTAAAAAATGAAAAAGGAGATGATAAACGAAAAAGAAAAAAACTGAAGACAATAAATTAATCTAGGGAAATGCAAATACAAATGAAAGATAGAATGAAGAAAAGGATAAACAAAAGAAAAAAAAAGTAGACAAACGGAGCTACTCCACTTTGAAACTGAGAAGGGGCAACTGGGCAAGGGAGAATGGAGAAGAAAAAGAAAAAGAAAAGCATTTACCTACTATTACCTGTTAGTTTCAGGTCACATGGTCTCGATTGTTTTTCAATAGTAAGAGTGTCTATGTGATACTTTATTATGTAGAAGGGCTTAAGTGATGGTTTTGCATTAGTAGAAGGGCTTATGTGACCCTTTTCCAAAAAAAGAAAAATTCTCGAAATATGAATAAATTTTTTTTGAGAATTTCGAAATAGGACAGTCATGTTTTTATTCTTAAAACAGAAGTAATTATTGTCAAACTTGAAAATACTATCATATATAAAGTCCGGTAGTCTGAAACATGATAATAATTACTCTAATTTTGGGAATTAAACATGATAATCCTATTTTGAAATATTGGAATGTTTTTTGTCGAGGTAATTACCCACTACAAATGTGAAAAAAATAAACTCGTCTCGATTTTAGCTCATAGTCCATACATAGATCCTCATCCTTCCCTCGGGACGCCGGAGGTAGACGACATAAGCTCAAAGGCTAGGCATGTGAGACTGAGAGCGTCGCCAGCGAGCACCGCCACGCCCTAGCCGAAGACCTTATGGTTGGTGGGTCTGCAGCGGCGTAGGTCGGCATTGTCCATGCAGGGCAGGTCGTCGTGCCGTGGATGGCGGACATGGTGTTGATCATCTCCACCGCGCAGGCGGCAGGCATGGCATCCGACTGGTTCCCTCCGACAAACTCACAAGCAGCAATACACAGCATCGGGCGGATTCTCTTCCCGCCAGTAAGCAATGTGTACCTCACTGCCTCGTAGATTGTCGGAGGGCTCTTGACTGGGATTTATTGATCGGACATGCATGCAGTTAGGAGAATAACATAACCCATTGGTCTAATGGCTGAGACATTGACACAAATCCAAAATGATAAGCTGGGCCATTTAACAGTAGGATTGGATTCCACGTATCTCCCAAGCTATTTATTAGCAATAATAATACGCAGGGCCGGCCCTGGCACTGTGCAAGCAGTGCGACCGCACAGGGCCCAAATTGACGGAGGGCCCAATTTTTTAAAACTTAGCCTAATATTCATACTACTGGTCCGAATCCAAAAAAATCCCACAGTCGAGAATCGAACGCGCATCAGCTAGAAGTATCATTTACCGACTTACCACTCCACCAAGTGACGCATTTGTAAAACGTCGGTCATTACTTTTACAAATACTTTAGTCAAATACTCAAATCGATCAATTAAAACATTTACTTCTAATTTATTACAACTAAGCACATACGTAGTAATAAATTTAACTATAAGTATTGTTGTTATTGCTTTAATATACTACATTACTTCGTATACACTTAATTTTTAAGTTACGTTCTTGATTTTCTTATAGTTAATTATATCAATTTTTAATACTTTGGATTTCTTTTGTTATGATATTGTTTGTTAGGAATCAAAATAAGTTTTTCATTACATTTTATATTTACTTTTTCTGTTCTTAAGTTTATTATTTTTCACTACATGTGTTATATATAGTACTTCTTCAATTTCAAATTGATTTATAAAATTGACTTTTTTGAATCAAACAAATTGATGGTATTCACTTAATTGAGATATCAATCTTTAATTAAATTTTATCTTGAATTTTGAAACTTTTTATAGATTATAATTTACTATTTGAATATGTAAATTTTAATTGTTAAAATTAAATTAATTATCAATATTGACAATTTATTTTTAACACTGACGCAGGGTAATATACTTTTTTTTATACGATTCAGGGCCTTTTATTTAATACTGAACAGGGCCTTAAATATCTCAGGACCGGCCCTGATAATACGGAGTATTTTATTACTCCGGTAGTTGTTGGTCTTGTTACTATGCACTCATACCGTGTGAAAGTTAAGAAGTTTGCAATTAAGAAGTTTTTTTTGAGAGGCCGGAAAAATGCCAATATTATTAAGCCAAATTATCGTTAGCTAGTTGATTCACGATACAATTTGGTATACAATCATAAAACACCACACCATCTGACTTAAGAAGGGCCAAGTTGTGGGCTACCTTGTTTGCATTCCTCTTGCAATGGACAATCTCAATGCCTTCCTCGCCCCTAAGTCTCTGTTTGATGTCTTCAATTACAACGTCCAAATAAGAATTCCCAGATTCCGTCGTTATCCTTGCTGCCACCACTCCTTAGACTTGATCCAATCCAAAGCTTCTTTAACACCTAAAGCTTCTGCCAAATGTTAGAAAAATAGTATTAATAATGGCCAGTTTAGTCAGATAAATCCCGAGATTAATCACAAATCACCAGACAAACTACCAAATGCAAGAACAAATAAAAAAGAAACAATAATTAGAAATAAAATATTAATATAAAAAGTAGAGTAAATAAGACTTAGCGTAAGATCGTCCGTTAACCGGACTCACGGACTGGCCTTGAAGAAAGATAGCCCCCGTATCTCGATAGCTACTCGAACGGGGCTGGCCAACTCGCTTCCAAGATAATCCTACCTCTGTTTCAGTCTTTTAGCTTGCTTGACAGAAACACTTCGACCGTTGCCCAATTGCCGATTAAAAGAAAGAAGAGCTCAAAAGGATGACCAATAATATTACTATGGATATGATATGAGTTTTCTTTTCTTTCGAAACGGGGAAAAGAATAAACACCAAATGGAGAGTACATAGTATTTAGTGATGGAGCTTTTGGGTATCAACCATGGTTTGAAATAGCGGCCCGCTACCGCTATAGCGGCCGCTATATAGCGGTGGCGGTAGGGGCCGCTACCGCTACGGCCCGCTATTCGTGTGTAATTTCCAAATCACGGAAAAAATCCGCTACGCCGCCCGCTACAGCCCGCTATTGACATTTCCGGCAGTACATCACGAACTGTTTGATGTGTAAATGTGTAAATGTTGTGTGAATGATGTGAAAAAATACATTAATGATGATGCATTGAGTGAAACTCAAAATTAAATGTTATGTGAATGATGTGAAAAATACATTTATGTTTTGCGCAATTGAAAATATTTCACACCGCTGCAACCGCTACAGTCGGCTATAGGCTGCTACCGGCCGCTACCGCAATGACCGCTACCGCTGCCGCTACGGCTTTATAAAACCTTGGTATCAACCAGGCTAGAGGTACACATTTTTGTACACACACTTACACACTCGTGTCTGTGAAGTGTTTTGTTTTGTCTGTATACAGACACAACTTATTTCACAGACACTTCAAATGCGTTGTGTCTGCATACAGACAAAAAAAACACTTCACAGACACGAGTGTGTAAGTGTGTGTACAAAAAATGTGTAACAAACAGTTTTTGTTGAACGCATGCAGTGGGCTATGTTGTACTGAAATCAGAATTAATTTATTCATTCTATAAATATAGATTAGAATTGGGAAGTAGTTGGTGCTCCTACATGTATGGCACGAGCCAAAGATTTCGGATAAAGCCAAGCAGCTCTCTAGACCAGGTAAACAACAATTTGAAATCAAAATTCAAACCAGTTTTAATTTTATTCGCTACAATTGCAACTGATTCGAAATTTACTTTTCAAATTAATCTAGTACCACCAAACTACATTTCCAAAAAATAACCGAGGCTAAGTTTTACTAAAGTGCAGAATTTGTGTCCAAAATAAATGCCTCCAAATGTCTATATTCATCCAACCACACATGAGTATGTCTGGAACAATATTTCGTTGGAAAAAAGTGTGTTAAATTGCATTAAATGGTCATTTTGGGGCAATTTTTTGAGCGGGGTCCACTTCCGATTTGGGTCGTATCAAAGTGGTTTCGGATAGTCCTTGCTTAGGGCTACAATTCGATATATGGTACGCTCAAAACGGATAACGGGTGAATGAGAAATCGCTTTTCGAAGTGTACCCGTTGGAATGGAGAAAACTAGGAAAAGGTGTGGTTTTGGTATGGGTTTTTCCCACACCGAAAATCACAAGGGAATTTGAACCCTTTATAAAGGGAAACCCCCCTTAAGAAGTTAAGATTCCTTAGGGTAAAGGCTCTCTCCACGCGCGCAGGGGGGTGCAAGTCAAATCCCGAAATCGAAGAACAAAAAGCGTGACTTGCATGCGCGGGCGACCTGCGGACACGAATGCCGTCTGAAAATCCTATCTTCTAAAGATAACATTAATTTTTGTTCTTCCGGTACGTTCCTATTTATTTTTGCTCCATGATAGACTGCAACGTTCATGAACATTGCAGCATAAATTCCCAACGTTCATGGCCCTTAATGCAAACGTTTTGGACTGGTGGCATGTCTAGAGTCAATGCCAGCATGCTGCCTTGAAGTCCCAACGTTCATATGAACGTTTTGGACTGTTTTTGGCTGGAATCAATGTCCCAAACGTTGGGCATTGATATCCAACGTTCATATGCCTTAAACAGTCATTAACACATGCAGATCCTCCCCTATATAAGGCTGGCAGCTGCTTTGCAAAAGACACAAGCTCACAGACGTATTACGCTCTTCTTTAGCTCTAAAAACTCTCCCAGCCATCTCCGAAAAATTCCTTCATTGTTCACAGCATTGTTCTTGTTCGTTGGAACCATAGTTTGAGTGCTAAACTATCGTTCGAAGTCATCGTATCCTGGGAAACGATTCTTGCAACGCTCCTAGCACCCCGGGAGGCAACGAATATGTTTTAAGGAAATCGTGTGTTGCACGAGCTTTGACTTGTTCTGCTTCATCTCATTTCTCGTTTTTCATTTGAGTCATTTTATTTAATTAATTTTTATTAATTAATTTTCTTTCTTTTTCGAAACACACCCAACATATTTTAAGTCTTATGCGATAATAATATTCTTTATCACATAATATTCGATAAACAAAATGAGGCTATTTATTTACTACTAAATTCACTTTATTAATATATCACTTTACAACATTTACAACTATGGATTCTATTCATTTGATGAAATAATCCAAACATGTTAGTTGTTCTTTGATATGTATACAATCAGCCTTCTCAATTCAGCCTTCTGAACGAAACTCCTCAAAATAATAAATATTTCATCATATATCCAACACCAAATTCACCGGCCATATGACTGAAGCGGTTTTGCTCCCTCTCCCTGTACAAAGTTGCCATGTTCATTCATCCCGGGCCACCCAGCCCCAAGCACACTTTCCTCGTCTATTGTCCAAAGCTGCGTCGACATTCACTTTTATCTCTCCTGCCCCCAGTCTACACCATGTGTTTGCTGCCTCTTTGTTCTGTGCACCTGCCGCAAAACTCATCTGTGCCTTTCTCCAACCAAATAACATGGCTGCAGTGAGACATGTTAACTTGGGTTTCCTGCAAGCTCTCGAAACTCCCTTTTACCCAGTTGATGATTAGTGAATCATCAACGCGTGCCTACATTTGTCCAAACCTCCTTGCTGCCTTCGCATTCAACAAATAGGTGTAACTCAGATTCTATGGCTTCCCCACATAACCGACAGTCTGGACTCAAGACCCAGACATTAGTTGCCAGAAGAAGTGTTTAATTTTTGCCGGTATGAACAGGTTCCACATTTTAGTTCACTCCATCCACCCATTTGATGTGCATTCACCTCTCAATTCTCGATAACCTCCCTTGACAGTATATCTCCCATAAGTATCTGAATGCAATTAAGAAGTTATACATCGTTTTTTATACGGAGTATACATTTTATAACCTCCCATCGTTTTTTTATCATCTGCAACCTATATTGTACTATCTATGTGAGTTGGCGAAAGATATTGTTAAGTTGCTCAAGTGACAATTTTTTCGTAAAAAAAACTACCCCTCCATCTCAAACAAAGAGCCTGTTAGTTAATATTGTTTTTTCGACTTTTCAGGCTTAGCAATCATCTTTTTTCACTAGACACTTAACTTTTGATTTTGCGTGCTGACTTGTATAATAATAAGAAAAAGTAAGGTTGAAGTTACTTTCCAAGCTGTATTTATTTATTTATTTATTTTAGATCAACCGGACCAGCCAATTTAGCCACTTCAGCCAAATTTTTATAAATTTCAGCAGAATCAGCTGATTCAGCCGATTTTGGTATTAACAAACAGGCTCTAAGTTGCATAGTTGATTTTTTCGGGATCAAACAAATTTATTTTATTAACTTAGTTAGGATATCAACTCTTAATTAAATTTTAATTTGAATGTTGCAACTTTATAGAGATTTTAATGTAATTTCTATATAAGTACGGAGTAAATATTAATTATTAAAGTTAAATTAATTATCAATAAGGATGATTAACTTTAATATCGTTTGGCTGGGTGGCTCGGGCTGCTAACGGAGATTTTATTAAAGTCCATGGGTGCTCGCGCGCGGCGAATTGGGGGGTGGCCAAGACGGAGGCAGATGGAATTAAAGCAGCTCTGATGGCAGCAGTTGAACACGATTGGAACAAGGTGGTAATTGAGACAGA
Organism: Cuscuta epithymum; assembly: GCA_945859915.1. Lineage (NCBI taxonomy): Eukaryota > Viridiplantae > Streptophyta > Magnoliopsida > Solanales > Convolvulaceae > Cuscuta > Cuscuta epithymum. The sequence continues at coordinate 3,087,986 of CAMAPF010000006.1, forward strand.
TGCACTTTCGGACTTTCGGCAGTACAAGGAATAAACAAGGGTGGCGGGTCCTCATATTTACATCTTGTTTTTGATGATATTAGGAGAGTTCTCGAAACAAAGATCGAGTGATATTGTTATTTCTTTTTGTAGACGATCTGCGAATCGTGTTGCTCATGCACTAGCAAGAGCACACATTAAATGTCTAGATCATGTTGCTCAATATATTTTTATTCACTAAATAGAAGTAATTTTTGTCTAGTTTGAAAAAATTGCCATGTTTAAAGTTGAGTAATGCCAAACTTGGCAGAAATTATTCATATTCAGAGAAAAAAAACTTATTTTGAAATTTCAAAACATTTTCTCTTATTTAGAGAATTTTCCATGATGAAAATCACATGTAGTGGTGGACCCGGTTCGGACCGGCCCGGCCCGTTACTGTACGGGCCCGGAACAGGCCCGGTTCTCGGGTCCGGGTCCGGTTCGGGCACCGAACCGGTGGGGGTGGGGGGTCCGGGCTCGGGTGTTGGTTTAGGTGGCCCGGCCGGGTCGGGCCCGGGCCCGGGCCTAACGGTCCTATTTCTAAAAAAAAATTCTTTTAATTTTAAAAAACCCTTTTTGGCTCAACAGCCACTTCCCAAACGGCTATATAGCCGTTGGGTGGGTACCAGGGGGGTCCGGGGCCTTTGGGTGGGGTGGGGTGGGGGTGGGGGTTAAAAAAAAACTATAAATACTCCTAATTTTAAACATTTTTTCACACCTCTTCTCCAACTCTACCTAAATCCTACTCTCTACTCATCTCCAATTCTCCATATTCATCTTCTCAAATTCTCTTATTCTCCTTTATATTTTATTTTACTATTTAATACTTATACAATTATTATATCTACTTATATATTAATTATCTACTTATAAATACATATACTATATTACTTATATTTCTTATCTACTTAATCTCTACTTATATCTCTTAATACATACATACATACTACATCTACTTAATATATACTTTATATAATAAAGTATTAAATATACTTTATAAACTATTACTATATACTTAATACATAATAATATCTACTTCTCTACTTATATTTTATATATACTTATTTTCTTATTTTCCAATCTCCAATTCTCCATTATACTCTAATATTTAATTCTTATACAATTATTATATCCACTTAATACATACATTCTACATCTACTTAATATATACTTTATATATTAAAGTATAAAATATAAGTGTATTACTCATCTTATAGTAGTATACTTATATATTATATACTATAAACATTATATTATATATTACTTACTATAACTAGTATTATACTAGTTAATTAGTTAATTAGCATTCTTGTTACATTTTTCATTATACTAGTTAATTAGTTCATTACCATTATTGTTACATTTTTCATTATACTAGTTAATTAGTTTATTAGCATTCTTGTTACATTTGTCATTATACTAGTTAATTAGTTCATTACCATTATTGTTACATTTTTCATTATACTAGTTAATTAGTTTATTAGCATTCTTGTTACATTTGTCATTATTATACTAGTTAATTAGTTAATTAGCATTGTTGTTACATTTTTCATTATACTAGTTATTTACTTCATTAGTATTCTCATTAATTGTTAAAACAACTCTACTTCAATAAACTAGTTAATTGTCATTATAGTTAAAGTCACATTTTCTTATTTTCAATTTATATTTGTAGGAAGAAATAGTAGTTCAATCATTTAATTAAAGTACTTAACATTTTATTTAAGTAGTTTTTACTAAATTAAAGTACTTCAAAAGTTGCTATAATTTTAATTTTAAAGTCACACATTAATTCTACTTTGCACTAAATTAGTTTGAAGTATTAATTAAAATAGTTTTAATTAGTTGCATTAGTTTTGTACCCATTATTATATTTGTTGTCAATTAATATTTGTTACATTTTTAAGATGGAAGGTGGTAGATATTCGGTTGATTTGGGTAACCTCCAACGCAATCGAAGGAACGAGATTGGGAGGAAGAAATCCCGCAAAGGTAAAGAACTTGCCGGTTCTTCATCTCAAAGCCGAGATGATTTTGAAACGGGTTACCAAAGACGAGATGAAGATGCGATGTCCGAAGAACAACTCCCAAACGGCTATATAGCCGTTGGGGCTATGGGTGGGGGGCAGGGGGTCCCGGGGGTGGTGGTGTGGGGAATGGGGTTCAAAAACATCTATAAATACATCTATTTTCTAACATTTTTCTACACCTCTTCTCCAATTCTTCTCCAACTCTTCTCCATCTTCATCTTCTCTTATTATCCTACATTCCTACAATCCTACTTATACATATACCATTTTAAATATGGAAAGTACATCTTCCCTTATGCAAAACAATTTTGACAAGTGGAAGGACCCGAAGACCGGACTGTGGTGGGCAACTTGCAGGTGGTGCAAGAAAGAGTGTTGCTTGGGGCGTTCACACGGATACGGGATGCCAATAAAACATATGAAGTCCTGTGACAAAGGGAAAACAACAACCAACGGTGGCGGAAATCCCAATTGATATTCATTAGAAAATGTATTTCGTATTGTTATTTTTTTCTCAATTCTCAAATGTAGTTCCTATTTCAAATAAATGCACTTGAACTTTGTTTTTAATAGGAATTTGTATAATATATAATTAATTTAAAAAAAAACTGGCCTGGCCCGGCCCGGCCCGGCGGGTGGCCCGACCCGTGACCCGGCCGGGTGGCCCGGCCCGAACCGGAACCGGCCATTGCCCGGGCCGGTCCCGGGCCTACCTTACCCGAGGCCCGACCGGGCCTTGGCCCGGCCCGGGTCCATCACTAATCACATGATTGCCCACAAAAACCTTTCTAGGGTTGCCCGGAAAGATTACTAAGGTTTACCCGGCCGTTAACTTTGGGCCAGAAGTCCCACACACCCTCATATTCAAAAAAAATCTCCTTGTGTGATAGGATAACCCATCCTTACAACCTACAAGTCAGAGCCTCCCTCATTTCATCAATGGTTCAATCATAAAAAGATAATGAAACTCCAGCTTCTTTATTTGATGATGAAAAGTTCCAACAGATGGGAAAATGTATTTGTAAGCTAGTGCCCTTCTTGTAACAAGAGCTCAGAGTAAACACAAACTAAAGGAAATGAAATATTACAGATGCGTCGACAGATGGGTTGGCTGGGTGGCTGGGCTTCAATTCCAAGTACAAACAAATCCCTTTGCCCGTCGTCAAAATAAAAGGATTTGATGAACCCTAAGATTACAAAGATTTACTTACTACCCCCTCTCACCCACCTCGGACAACTCTTCTAAGGTCCTCGTTCTCCTTGTTCAGAAGGTCAATCCGTGATTGAAGAATGTTGATCATTGCTTGGGCTCTCATCACTTCAATCTTTAGCGTCTCCCTCTCCATAGAGACGTTCATAATCTCATTCTCCAAGTTGCTTATGAACTTCAGGTACCCGGGCGGCACTGACTTCTCGAGAGTGGATGAGTCAAAGGTGGTGTGCACATTTGAAGGATGGCTTTCTTTGGGTTCAATGGAATCTAACAAGGGGAATTCTAATAGGGAAGGGGAGTAATTTGTCATGATTGTTGGAGGAGGGTCCTGGATTGTGGTGGAGTCTTCCGATCCATTTGCGTGGCTCGAGCTAGGATCACTGTGCTGCTTGGATCTTTTGGCTTGGCTCAACGAAAGAGGTTCGGGGTCCTCCAATCTCTCTCTCTTGCAAACAAGTGAAAGTACCTGAGGATCCGCTGGACTTTGAGGAGCCTTCAATAGAGAACCAGCCTGAAACAGCCAGCTTTTAAGACTTTAAGCAATATGATTAGTCATTAGACCTACTTTGATAAGGACTATTTTTGTCTGAAATTGGTGAGCTTTATCAAAGAAAAAGCATTTGGTAAAACCATTATCAGCCAAATTCATAAGTCAAATGATTGTTTCACACACAAGAAAGAAAGAGCTCATTAACTATACCAAATGGGGCCTAAATATGTATTTCTAGGGGTGGCGATATGAAAACGCCTTGTCGGCAAGGCCACAATTATGCAACAAAGTAGTAATGAAGAACTGACTACTTTGTACTTCACCCAAGGCAACAGACTACTTTGGGGCCTAAATATGAATTTCTAGGGGTGGCACTATGAAACCGCCTTGTCGGCAAGGCCACAATTAGGCAACAAAGTAGTAATGAAGAACTGACTACTTTGTACTTCACCCAAGAACTGACTACCCCCGGGTAGGGGTAGGGATTCAAAAAACATTTCTATGTATTGGTAAATAGAATGCTAATCAAGAACTGACTAAGGGTGATTGAATTATTGAAGTGGTATTAGTTCAGTTATTATGTTATTCCTACAATTTGTTTACAATACCGAACTATATATAGAAATTTCACAAAATAGGATTAAAAATAAGACGGTTTCTCTAAATAGGAACATTATGTTCTTTTTCCTGAAATAAGAGTAGAGTCATATTATGACAGTGTTTTGGCAATATTACTACCACATTCCATTTTAGGATGACAGCAATTATTCTTATTCAGGAAAAAAACACAGTACAATATGGACAATTGCTTAGGGGAAACCAAGTTGCTCTTACTCCTATTTAGGGCAATTTCTTAGATACATATAGGACAATATGGACTTGCCCTTAAAAAACATTTCAGAACTCCATCCAATTGAGCAATGAGTTTGGAGGGGATGACTTCGAAGAGCTTAGTCGATATATTGATGACTACATTGTTTTTTAGAACGAATCAGTGGTGATTAAAATTTTATATGACCCTGTGCTTTAGTACAGGGGTAAGGTTGCGTACACCCGACCCCCTTATCCTACCTTTGCGGCACTGCGTAATATTGTTGTGTTGTAAATATATCAAGACATAAATTTTTAACCCTCCAAAACCCTCAACCCAAACTGACCCTCAACCCCTTATCTTACCTTTGCGGCTTTGCTAATTAGCAGAACATTGCAAGAAAGAGAAAATAAGCAGAAAATGATATATATGGTTTTCCCTAGCATATCGCGAAAAAAATATGCTAGTAAAAAAATGATCCCAACCATACATCTACTGATTACGTGGGAAGAACAAGGCAAAAATGAATAAGAAACAGATAAATTAGAAAATAAAAAGTGTAATGGGTTTACTTTCTATCCCCCCCCCCCCTCATTAGTATTTTGAACCCGGGAAATACTAGGGAGGTGGAATAGAAATTAAAATTGGAAGAAAATAGAAGATAAACTAAAACTAAATAAATTCTTTTTCAGTATTGCACAAACTCATTTTATCTATCAATTTATTTCTATTATATGAAGACTAAGTGAAGTAGAAGAAAACGTAAAAAAAAATAATCAGATGTTGTTTTCAAACGCATTTTAAAGGTGAGTGCAAAAAAAAAATTCAGCTTTCCTTTCTCTAACATTTTCCGTGATACGAACATATCTTAACAATTAATTGACTTCAGTTTGCCGGAAAAATGTCAACACTTGTTTAAAGCAACCACTACAAGCAACTGAAAGCAGTGATAGCATGAACACAAAAAAGCAAACACTGGGCAGCAGTTTGTGAAGCCCAAAAAACAATTCTGAACATGGAAATAGAGACATATATACAAGACCTGGTCAAGATCATTGCCCTCAACATGATCATCACCATTGGTGGCCTCATCATCAGCATATCCACCAGGAACCACAAGCAATGTCTCATCATCCCATTCTTCATCAATAAAAGGTGCATATCGATCGCCATTAGGTGGTCCCAACCCACTTTTCTGGAAAATCCTACACAGGACAAATGCATCCTTTTTCCACCAAAACCAGAAAATAAAAAAGAAAACGGTGTGAGATTTAGTGCTGTTTGGTGAGACCGTGAGAGTAGTGGCTGAATTAAAAAAGGAAAGTCAAAAGCAACAAAAACTGCTTATTCTGTTTATTCTGCTCATAATTAAAATAAGCCAAATAAGGCTACCAAGCGAGGCATTTAACGCCTCTATATACGGAGATACTCATAAAATCATTTAATGAAATAAAAAATAAAACAATATATAACTCTAATAAGATCCACCTGTATCACCCCAGCCTGCACTAATTCTTCGTCAACGAGCCTATACTCATGCATGACCCAATTTGTCCGCTTCCCATCAGGAGCTCTCCCGCTGTGAAAAACAAGGGTTTTCTTCATCCCAATAGTTTTTGACTTATGGCGCACAGAACGATCCTTTCCAGTTGCCTTCCAGTATCCTTTTCCTGTGGCACGGTTGAGCCGAGATCCATTCCCATATTTCCTATCTACAGGGCTAAAAAAGTACCACTCTAGATCTCTGTTTTTCAAAGATGAATATTCTGCATAAAGTGAAGGAAAAAATTATCCCTAGATAAGCTGGAAACTTGATGAATATGTGAAATCACTGAAATGAAGCAAAGAATGCATGTAAAATATGTAAGTGTACAGAAGTATGCAAGGTTAAATGTTTTCCTTAACTGAGGATATACGTCAATCGAGCCAGAGAATAGTAATCCTCGAGATTTTCAAATTCACGAATCGCAATAGTCTTGCAACCCAGGTATTTCTAAGGTAGTTGTAATATGAAAATTTAAAATTTCTCCTTAGTAGACCTACAACTTGACTTCAAGAAAAAGCTACCTTTCACTCTTTAAGAACTCGCCAAGAACAGGAGTGCCTTGGACTCAAAGTCTCAGTTATAAATTATACTACCTCAGTCCCAATATGTTTATCTTATTCCTGATGGGGAGGTTTGACTAAGTTGAAGTTAACTCACCTCCAATAATATTTAAAGTAACATATTTAGAAATTAGGCTAAAAGTTCTATTGAGCCGCAAAAACTGAACTCAATTAAGAAAAAGTATGATAAGTTGATAACAAAATCAGAAAATGAGAAGAAATTAAGTTGACCACATATAATAGTTAAGTGTTAAAAGAAACAGGGACATATGGAGTATATTGTAGATACTGAAACAGTCCATAATTTTTTTGTACTGCTGTGATTATTCCAGAGCTTGCATGCTAAAGATTGGAAACTTTAAAAGACATTAATCCTGAAGATTTAATTTTACAACATTTCAAACCTTTAAAACAATCTTTTCTCGTCAAATTAACATCCCTACCACAATATAAAATGACTCGATTTCCACACAAACCCCCTCACTATCCTGCTTCAAATTTTCAATCCTTACTCTTTCAATTGTAAACATTTTAACATCAAAAGCAGATCTATTCTTAAAAAAGAAGCAATTTACAGGCATATATATAGCCACCAGACCAGAATCTCGAGAATCCATTGTCAGACCAAAACAAACACTGAATGCCCCCACAGAATAATTGATATACAAATGAGCTAAAAAAAACATCAGTTTAAACTGGGAAGGAAACAGACCCGCAAGCTCCCAAGGTTCAGATTTGTAAACATCAATCTCCGAGACAGCCTGAAAGCGGAAGGGCTTCCCGCATGCCTTGCGGCGGAGGTAATACCTAACAAGCTCCTCGTCTGTGGGGTGAAACCTGAAGCCAGGAGCCAGAGACGTCGGCGGCGCCACCACCCGCTGCGGAATCGCCAGCAACGAACCTCCGTCCTGTGCTGCTGGCTGCTCCATCGCTCCCCTAATCAATCAGATAGTTCCGCAAAAAGATAGATATACATACACAGATACGGAGGTTGGAGAAGAAGATTATGAGTGAAGCAAAGCTGACAGAACAGAGTACGTTGATAATCAATGGCGATGTGTTTTAGATAGAGGAAGAGGTTTCAGTTTTTGCCCATGGGTTAAGCAAGGGAAGGATAGATAGGAATGGAATGGATGCTTGCTTTACACGGAAATCGAAAAGCACAAAAATGAATTTCGCAAGCTATTGCTTTCATTTGGCTTTCAAAGTGATCGACAGAGAAAATGAGGGCCAAGTTATTGGGGCTCAAATTTTTTCTATTCTTTCTGGATACAAAATGAAGGAATATATACATAGTACAAACTAAAGGAATAAATACAAAATAATGATAAATAATAGGGGTAGATATATCGATTTTCGGTTCAATTTTTATCGATTTCAATTCGATTCAATTCGGTTTGAAACAGGTTGAGATAATTAGTTCCAAACACAAGGCATACTATTTTTCGGTTTGGTAGAGTTAGGTTTTGTTTGGTTTGGTTTGATTTGAATTTGTTATTTTTTATAATTTATGAATGTTTTATTGAATTTTTTTAGTTCGGTTTTGTTCGGTTTTTATCAGTTTCAATTCGATTTTGTTTGGTCTAATTTGGTTTGGAAAAAATACTACCAAACCAAATTATATACGAAATATAATCTGATTTCAGTTCGGTTTAGTTCGATTTGATATGGTTCGGTTAAATCAAATCAATATGTTCACCCCTACTAAATATGGTTTCATGGCATCACATTATTTTCAAGAAGAAATCACACATTCAAATCTTATCCTAACTAATGTCAACCAAGGTATTAATGAATAAATATTTTAAATATATTAGTGATTGAAATTATGAAATTTTCTTTCAAATGAAATTATGACATCTTTTTCATTTTGCATAAAAATGACTAACTTAAATGTGCATCACCTAATATACCTTGTCATTTGTAAAATGGAACCGAAAAATTACAGCTTGTGAACTATCACATTGTCAATAGAGATTGTTTATTCAAATAAAAAAATCACTTTTCATAAAAGTGATTAATATAAATGTGAATTGTCTAATATACTTTAGTATTATACATAGATGAAAAAATACGACTCACGAGCTGATTGTATGTTATATATTTACGAGTACATGTAAATTAAATTTATATTACACATACGTGAGAGATTATAATTAGGTAATAATCTTCATTGCGTTATTTATTTAATAAAGTTTATATGATAAGGAGTTATATACAGATTTATACTATGTGGTGTAGTCAAATCACTGTTGGTACAAAAAATATTTTTACACTAAAAATTAAGATATTTTTTAAAGTTCGAGTGGTCGGGGCTTAGGTTGTCCCTCTAACTCCACCTGTGGACATACTTTAATAAGGAAATGAAAATCTATGTCTCCAAATGTGAATATGCATGCTCATAAATTTATGAGGGTGTACATGGAAGTATGGAACAAGGTCTACAAAAGAAGAAATGCGTATTACAAATCCACGAAAGTGTACTTTTTAAGTTTTTATATTGGATTCATTAAATGAAGAAGTACATATTCACGGATATATATATATATATATATATATATATACACACACACGAGTAGTATATATGAGACCGTATATCTTATTATCATCTATGCATTTTGTAAATTAAAGAAATATACATAATCCAACCGTAGATTCGTAGTGAGACTCCAAACATACAATGTTTAGTAAGCAAAATACTCCTCCGGTTCTTAATTAAGTTCCTAGTTTGACTTCACACATACCAAGAAATAAATTTGACTTTACTGTGTAGTGCACTATTTGAACACTGTTTGACACTGTTTGACACTTTTGGTGTAAATCATTTGCCAAATAAAGAAAGGTTTGAAGTAGGAACTTTAATATGGACCATTTCAAAAAAGAAAGTAGGAATTTAATTACGGGACGGAGCGAGTAGTATGCTATTTTTAGAGATTGTTTGGAAAATGGTTGCAATATTTAATTTGTTTGACTAACAATAGCTGATTGACTAGGTCAAACGCAAAGAGCTTGTTCATTCAACATTTTGGTCTTGAAGATTACCATTTATGCCACATACCCATCTCCTTCAAGCCTTCTCCGTTCTTTTCTCTTCACGCTTCAACGGAAAGGTATCAGGTGCGTTCATTTTCCTAATTTTTCTTCTTTTGATTTTTTCTATTTGTTGGATTTTTTAAATCATTTTTCTTCTATGCATTTGTAGGGACATGTGATTATTCTTGATGCTATTTGTGTTTTTTGAAATATAAAGTCATCTTATCAATTTTAAGAGAATATTACCCGAAATATGACTAAAAAGATTTGAAAATTTTAAAATAGAACTGTCATGTTTTTATTCCCAAAATAGGACTAATTACTGTTTTGGCAGTACCAGACTTCAAACATGACAGTATTTTCCAAATTTGACAGTAGTTAATCATATATTTGGGAGTAAAAAACATGACAACCCTATTTTGGAATTTTCAAACTGTTTTAGTCCTATTCCGGGAACTTTCCCTAATTTTAAAGGATTTGTTTGTTTAGATTTATTTTTTATTTTAAAAAAAAATATTTATTCTTTTTACACTTCAAATAAAATACTGTTTTTAAAATAATAATTATAGTTTTAACATTATCACCATTGGCATTACTCAAATACTACACTCTGTATATTTTATATACTAATGCTTATACGTCCTTTACACTCAAACACTTGTTTCTAACATCTAATTTTACCAAACATTTATTAATAACAGGATAACATAACCCGCTAATCAAAACAGTTAATATAATCAGGTTTTATCAAACCGCTGACACAACCAACTAATAGCTAACAACCAATTGTCAAACTAGGACTTAATATAAAATGTGATTAAGGATGTTTTTACTTGGACTGTAATTTGCTGGTCACGTCTGGTCTGATCTGGTCTGATCTGGTCTGGTCTGGTTTCTTTGTATTTTTTATAACTACCCAAGTGTGGTCTGATCTGGTTTGAGAAAAATTACACTCCAAGTAAAAACATCCTAATTTCACACAATTTATCATCAAACACTCAATGATGTATATTCTTTGTTTTGTTTTAATTTTCTCAATCTCTTAACTTATGCAATGTTCTTAAACTCTTGTATAAGTAGAGGCGTAGCTAGGGGTGGCCAACCCTGGCTCAGCCCAAAATTTTAAAATGTCTATATTTTTGTTTTAAAAAAATTGTGTAAAATTTTTCCCAAAATTATTCCTTGTATTCGCCTATTATGATCCAGTGTCATAGCTCCGCCCATATGGCCATGTGTATAAGTGTTTTAAAATCTTATAAATAACCAGTGGCGGAGCCACACTTGTTTAAACAAGTTCACATGAACACCCCAAAGTTTGAAATACATGTAGGTATATATGTGTAAAATTAGTATAATTACTCATTAGTCTTTAAAATCTAGTTAAAAATTAAAGCATTGAACATCCAAATTTCGTATTCCAAATCCGCCACTGTAAATAACCATACGATTACTCTTACTAGAATATTCATATATTTGTTGTATAATATTGTCAAATACTTCTAATCAATATTGATTACTCTTATGTATTAATTGGGCTAAAATGGTACGAGTCTGATTGGCTAAAGAGTTACGTAGTATTAACGTACAAACTTTTAAGACAATGAATGTGGTTCACGCATGGAAGAAATATTCGTATATCCCATTTCATTTCTATAATTTTAATATAGTACTTGATGTTTTTCTAACTCATGTAAATTTGTATGTGTTGCTTATGAGTAAATCTAAATTAATAAACTATCGATTTTATTACTTGTTTATTAATTTATTCATTATTATCAATACTCATTCCGATCGAATACAGTGAGCTCTCACTCTTTATTTTCCCTAAAGATTACTATGGCGTAGCCTTATTCAGAAATCGAAAGGATTGCTCAAGAAATTAAGAATATTCTAATAGTTCGTAATATCCATTTCTTTTGTCAAGAAATCAAATGCACTCTTTTGTCATTGACAAGAAATGGAATTAGACATGTCTAGCATTTTCATCAGATTCGGATCTCGTTCATACCCTTCTTGGTGTATTCATGGGACAGATATTAGCCACTTGCCCACTTTATTGGGCATGCAAAGATGTTTTCGGAATTCTTTTACATTAATTTATTAGCGCATAAAAATATAAAATCAAATTCTCCACTAATTTATTTGAATTTTGATTTGCACTCCAGCATCAATTCAGTGTCTTCCTGCAATAGCATCGGTAATAAATTCATCTAACAAAGTTTTTAAATTTTAACTAAAAAGTCAAATTCATCGGCAAAAATTCATCGGCAAAATTTTTAACTAAATCTTCCTGCAATTAAGTTTTTATTATTAAATATATCAAATTTTTGGTAACTTTTGAAGATAGTTATGATTTAAAAAGTCAAATATATCGATATTAAAATAAATGGATTTAGAGTTTAATTTTGTTGTTCTTACTTCAAACCTATTTTTGAAAGTAAAACGAAAAGATGTAAAAAAAGAATTAAACTCCCAACTGTTGAAATTTAGCACTTGACCGGATCTACTAAAAACATTAGGTCTAAAACACCCAACAATTGAAATTTCACATATATTTTAAACTTTGTACTCCCTCCGTCCCTGAAACAACTTCTCACTTTTCTTATTTGGATGTCCCTAATTTAACCTTCCATTTCCTTAAACGGCAAGTTGTCTACATCAAAACAGTGTCAAAACAGTAAAATTCACCCCCTAGTAAGTTTATTTTCTTAATTAATATATGTGTAAGTCAAACCGGAAAGTTGTTTCGTGGACAGAGGTAGTATATGTCTCCCTTTTCTCGCAAGTCATCCATAAGGGTGAATAAGGGTGCCAAATGCCCACCATGGGTGCCATAATTTATTTTGCCACCTGATGGATAGTGTACCCGGGGGTAGCTTATCTGAGGGGTTATTATGAGAATAACATAGAGAGAAGTCAGAGCAAACAAGTAAGAGAGAGAGAGAGAGTAAGATATATTAATGAAATCTGATCTGGGATCCTTTACAAGAGGAATAAGGGCTGCTATTTATAGCAGCCATAAGTGCGATGAGAGTTCACGTGTCAACAATCTGACGGCCGAGGGGTCACCTCAATCGGGGTGGCACCGACACTCGCATGTGCACCGCATTAAATATGGTGGGTGGATGTGACGCCGCATTGAATGCGGTGGTTGCTTGTCTCCAGAGGAAGCTTCATAGAGCGTAGATTCTTCGGCCTGGATCATATGGCCGAAGGTTTCATGTATGGACGAAGGCATCTTGTATGGTCGAAGGCTTCATGTATCGTCGAAGGCTTCATATATGGCCGAAGACTTCATGTATGGCCCAAAGCTTCATGTATGGCTGAAGGCTTCATACGGCCGAGGGCACGACATAGCCGAGGGGTACTGGCCGAAGGGTGCCGAGGGCATCATAACCGAGGGTGCCGAGGGGTACTGCCGAGGGCATCATAGCCGAGGGTGCCAAGGGCATCATAGCCGAGGGTGCCAAGGGCATCATAGCCGAGGGGTACTAAGGACATCATGGCCGAGGTGCTGCCGAGGGCTTCCACTGAATGTCTGGATTGCATGGGTATGTGGGCCAGGGGGTCCTGGATCATATACTCCATCACCACCTACAAATACAATTTTTGGATTGCAACATTTTTAAGGTGTGAAGTTTTAAAATGGGTTTCTCACCATAAGGATTGCAGCTAGCCTTATGCCTGGTAAAGGGGTATATAATTATCCATAAGGAAATTGCCCTAAATATAAATAAATACATCTATTCCAAAATATGTTTATAATTTTTTTTATTTCTTAAATATGAGTAATTACCTCATGTTTTGACAGTACCAAATTTTAAACATGACAACAGTTTTCAAGTTTGACAGTAATAACTCATATTTAGGAAATAAAAACATGAAAACCTTATTTTGAAATTTTCAAATGTTTGTATTCCTATCTCAAGAAATTTCTCTTGCACGTCTTGTCGCTATATTTTTGTGTTTTGTCAATTCTATATTTATGCATATTTAAAAATAATAATTATGCGCTAAAGACATTTCGTATAAGAAGAATATTATGAGAGAGTTATTAATATTTTTAACAAAATATAAATATAAATAAAAGAAGAATATTATGAGAGAGTTATTAATATTTTTAATAAAATATTAAATATAAATAAAAGAAGAATATTTAAAAAGAATGAGAGGGTTATTATTGGTCGGTAACAGAAAAGATCACGGGCTAAATGAAAATTGATATTGGGTTGGCGAGTCATATCTTTAAGCTATGATTGAGAAGCATTGGTCAACGACATGAAGAGCAGATTTTCATCTTGGACAAGCAAGTTATCTTGCCTTCTTCTTCAAGTAATGAAAAGACAGTGATAGCACTTTTATGAATAATCAATTACGAATATTATTTTTTCATATTTCCATATTGTTACGTACTTGTTTGTCAATTGTCATCTCCAATTTTTCCTCACTGAACAACTTGTGTAAATTGATCAAATAATTCTTTTGTGGAACGTCTTTCCCTTCTGACTTTAATTTCTTTCATGTGCCGGGGTACGTAGCTCAACTGGTAGCGAGAGAGTGACATAATGGTTAGGTCTAGGGTTCAAATCCCGTCAACTGCGATGATGAGTTACTAAACTGAAAAATGCATAGGGCATCTGCAAGTACCGGGGACAGAGCTTCACTCTCTATCTGTCAGATTGTGATTATAGTCTAATTTATATCCTCTCATTGTGCCGTCCGGTCGGTGTTGGGGGGCCCTCTGCAAGGATGGGGGGCTATCCTTTTTTTTTTAATTTCTTTCATGCCCCTTAACCATATCATCTCCTAGAAAGGAGAGTGAGATTCAAAGCCCAAATTTTTATTTAGACTTGAATCTAAGACATTATACTTGAGAGAATGTAAATTGAACTTTAATTTCGTTGCAAATTGAACTTTAATTTCAATGTAGCACTAAAGTTCAGGTCCGGCCAGGCCGGACCACTCCCTCCGTCCGGCCTCCTCCATTTGGGGGCCTTCCCGATGGTATTTTTTGCTCAAATTTTTTGTGTAGGTTCCTCATCAAGTCTAGTTCATCCATACCAAATTTCAGAAAAAAATTCAATCGGGAAGGTTGTCAAATGATTTTTGCAAGTTAACTGGTCCGGAATATGTATTTTCCGGACCAGTTAACTTGCAAAAATCATTTGACGACCTTCCCGATTGAAATTTTGGCTGAAATTTGGTATGGATGAACTAGACTTGATGAGGAACCTACACAAAAAATTTGAGCAAAAAATACCACCGGGAAGGCCCCCAAATGGAGGAGGCCGGACGGGGCTCCGGTCAGGTATACCTGACCGGAAGACTACTCTTCAATGTAGAACACATACATGTATTGAATTCCACACTCCGGCCGACATAATGGTGGAAGGAGAGTGAATTACCTCGTATCATCCGCAAATTATATCGTGCAACCGGCGCACCATGAGGATGGTGCGCCCCGTTGCAAAACGACGGAGTATTGATGAGGACTGTTTCTTTATTTTTATCCTTTGTTTTTAAAAAATGGTAATAACTTTTTTATTTTTGATCCGATTTTTATAAAATTTATATCAACATTTTTTATTTTTCATGATCTTTCAAATGAGACCAATATTGCTTATGTAATTTTAAGAAATTATCAAACTATTATATTAATGTGTATTGGATTATAAAGAAAACCAAACTAAATTTAATACAGAAAAATAATTGTGTAAATCACATTTTATCTTAAAATTGTGTATATAAAAAATTCATTGTATTAGGTATTTATACATGTGAGTTATATATTTTTATATGTGAAGTTACATATTTTTACACGTAAAGTTACATATTTATACACGCGAGTTACATATATATACACACGAGTTGCATTTGACTTGCCTGAACGCGAGTTACATATATTTACACGTAAAGTTACATATTTTTACACGTAAAGTTACATATTTATACACGCGAGTTACATATTTATACACACGAGTTGCATTTGACCTGTCTGAACGAGAGTTACATATTTTTTTAAGTAAAGTTACATATTTTTACACGTAGAGTTACATATTTATACACACGAGTTGCATATGGCTTGACTGAACGTGAGTTACATATTTTAACACGTAAAGTTACATATTTTTACACGCAAATGTTAATATGTTAAAATTACATAGGCAATATTGGTCTCATTTGAAAGATCATGAAAAATAAAAAATTTTGATATAAATTTTATAAAAATCGGATCAAAAATAAAAAAATTATTCACATTTTAAAAAAAAAGGAGAAATAAAAAATAACAAAGCCAAAATATACCATGCGCACCGTGGGACAGTTGCATGGTATACGAACTGCGTATCATCTCCTACATATATCGATTCCTCCATATATAGAATGCAGATGTAGATTGGAGGCTTGACTTCCGTCAGAGATAACTAAATGAGAGTTTCATCCAATGTAGACTTTCTTTTTTTGGTAAAACCATAGGCGCATCCGCGCCTATCTTTCATTCACAATCAACCGAGGCTGAGAAACCTCTAACAAATCATACAAAATGTGTAATGATAAAGTAGGATCATCAATACATATAGAGTGAACACCAAAAGGTAAACTATGGCCTAGGCCAGCCAAGAGATCGGCGGCCCGGTTGCCCTCCCGATAGATATGCTCAACTTTGATCATCCAGTCCCGATCCAACATATCACGAAAACTGGTGACCTCAGAAGAATGCTGGTGTGTGAGCTCGCCATCACTCAATAATAGGTGAACCGCAGCACTTGAATCTAGTTGCACTCGTACACGACGGTATCCTCTCTCCCAAGCAATCTACAAACCTGTCACAGCCGCTCTCAATTCAGCCCTGATGATTGAGCAAATCCCCAGGTTCATCGAATAGACTTTCTTTGCGCATGTATCAACCTTGCACCATCTAATTGTTTGAAATCATAATACTCCGTATCATATTGTGATATACTTTGTGAAAGTTTCACACCAGATATCTCTGAAAGAATTAAACACTATATTAAGATCTGAGTCGCTCCTCTTATCAAAGTTGACCTTTTAGGATGAAACCTCACATCTGAACATGGTATCAAAGTCAATCGATCCATGGTGTGGGTCCCTTATGAAAAATAACGACACGATTATAAAAAACGAAGACAATGACGAATCGATGAAAAAATGAATGATGGCAAGATCCAAATGAAGTGTCTGGTCGTAAGGAGGAGTGTTAAATGTCAAAAAGTTTGGATAAACAAAATGCTATATTATTAACACATGACTACTCCTCCTATCAGGTTGACCTTTTAGAATGGAACTCTGAGTCGTAACATACTTCTCCACCATTATATTTGTCGGGGTGTGGGTGCCTGGGTGCCTAAGGTGGACATATTTTTTTAAGTCGATTGATATCAAAACAGATTAAATCAAATCAGTTGATGTTATCTGACATACCAAACAATGACTCAAAGTAAAATATTTGAGCAAAGAATTGAAAAAATAAATAAATAAAACTAATTAAAGTGATACACACGTCATCAATAAGGTAATAACTCAAAAGAAGATTAGTGTATTGATAGTATATTATAATTATAATTATAATTAATAAACATTAAACTAAAACCATTCAAATGATGAGTAGATGTTCAATGAATACATGCATGCATCTTCCCATTTTTGCCTTACGTAGGATTAAAATTAAGAACAAAATGTCTTCAATTTCATAATCATACTCTTTAATGTGTGATTATGTCTTCAATTTCATACTTTTTTTTTCATAATCATACTCTTTCTTTCAAGTAAGATGTTAAGCATTAATTAATGTGTGATTATTGTAGCTAGCAGTTGTACTCAAAACCCGATATGTATATAGATAGTATATATTATAATTATAATTATAATTAATAAACATTAAATTAAAACAAATCAAATGATGAGTAGATGTTTAATGAATACATGCATGCATCTCAGCTCCTCCATTTTTTCGTTACGTATCACGTATGTAGGATTAAAATTAAGAACAAAATGCCTTCAATTTCATAATCATACTCTTTCTTTCAAATACGATGTTAAGCATTAGTTAATATATTACTCCGTATTATTGCAGCTAGCGGTGGTACTCAAAACCTCTTCTTACATTTAACATTATTGGAGTCAGATCACACATTCAAGCCAATTTTTTCTTGATGTGTCATTTTCGGTTAGCATGAAGCAATTGATTATTTTGGGTCCTCGATGAGACCAGACTTAAGCGTAATATAACAGATTAGATCAGACCAAAATTCTATAGTTATAATTAAAATACACAGAAATGTATTTAACAGACCAGACAAGCTAAGCTCAGCTCAAATTAGACCTGCAAATTTCAGTCCAAGAAAATACATCCTTATTTGGGGACATTCTTTCAAATTCACTGATGATTTATTTTCAAAACTCTTAAAAAGTGTCTTTAAGTGGGAAGAGAAGGGTAGTTCGTTGACTGGAGAGAAGATGAGGTGGGATTCAATTAAAAAATCCTACTGTATTTTTCTTTAAAGTGCTACTCCCTCCGTCCCGAAAATGAATTTCACACAAATTTACCTTTCATACAGATTAAGAAAATGAATTTGACTGCACATTGTTTGGCACTGTAGCGACACTGTTTGACATTGTTTGGTATATTTTTGTTTACCAAATAAAGAAGTTAAAGAAGTGAGACATTTATTTTGGGACGGACCGAAAAGAAAAACAGGACATTTATTTCGGGACGGAGGAAGTATATATTTAATATTTTTGTTCCAAATTTTTTAAGAAATATATCAAATTTCGTAATTTTTGAAAAAAGAATATCATCATATTCGATTCGATTTTTAATCAAATACATTCGATTAGTAATAGTTATAAGAGCATAAAAATAGTTCTAATAGCATAATAATATTAATAATAGTTATAATTACATTTTCCCAAAACAATAGTTATAGTAGCACAATAGTATTAATATTAATAATAATAATAATAGTGGTAATTGTTGGGTCTGATAAATAATAATTTACTTCGGTATTCCATTTTTGCTTTATTGGTGTACTGACACTTTGACATGTGAATTTCTAAAATTATTGAAGTACTTAGTGTTGGAAAAAGTTACTAAATTGCATTAAATGGTCATTTTGGGGCAATTTTTTGAGTGGGGTCTACTTTCAATATGGGTCAAGTCAAAGTTATTTCGGATTGTCCTTGCTTAGGGCTACAATTCGATATATCGTACGCTCAAAACGGATAACAGGTGAATGAGAAATTGATTCTCGAAGTTCACTCGTTGGAACGGAGAAAACTAGGAAAATGATGGGTTTCTAGTGTGGTTTTTCCCACACCTGAAACCCCAAGGGAATTTGAACCCTTTATAAAGGGAAACTCCCCTTAAGGGGTTAAGATTCCTTAAGATTCCCCTTCTGGACATTGATTATCAACGTTCATGTCCATTAACACGCCTCCAAATCCTTCCTATAAGTAGCTGGCAGGTGATTTGCAACAACACATACACCACTCACAAACGTACTCACGTATTTTGAGCTCTGAAAAACACCTCGAGTTTCCGAAACTTCCTCTGTGTTTCTGCCTTTGTTCACGTTCGCCGGAACAATCGTTTAAGTGCTTAAACGGTTGCTCGTTAGTCATCGTATCCTGGGAAACGATTCTTGCAACGCTTCTAGCACCCCGGGAAGCAACGAATACATTTTAAGGAAATCGTGCGTAGCACGAGCTTTGACTAGTTTCTGTTCCATCTCTTTTCTTGTTTTTCTTTAGTCATTTTATTTAATTAAGTTTTATTAATTAATTTTCTTAGTTTTTCGAAACACGCCCAATACTTAGAAAAGTAATTTTTTATCTGTAGTCAGAATTATACTAATATTGTTGTTTTTTAGAACGATTAAAAATCATTTACCATCAATCAGATCAGAAGATAGACTAATCGAGTATGTTTTTGTTATCTACTGAAGAAAATGTGTTAGTTTGTTATGGTTGTAGTTATGTTCTTACCAAAATTCCACTTCAAAACTTAACAAATAAAGTATTAAACAATATAGGTTTACTTAGTTTTGCATATGTTAACAATTACAAAATTACTCATTTAGCATTCACAATATATAATGCACTTCAATTGTGTTTGGTTTATCATATTGTGCATTTCAAATTGTAATCTTTAGAACCCTGAGATAGGTCGTACTAGGGGTGAACTGGGCCGGTTCAGCTCGTACCCGGCCCGTTACTGTGCTGGACCAATCTGACCTGGTCGGCCGGGACTCAAGGACTGACCTAAATATTGCAAGTGATAGACACGATTACTACATAAAAAACTCACATAGATGAGGTGCTAGCTTTTATTAAATAATTCATAAAAAAATTGAAATTGTTTAAATGAGAAATTTAACCAAACCCCTCAGGGACGGATCCAGGATTTCAAGTCAAGGGGGGCGAAATTTTTTTCACTAGTGTAGCGGGGAGAATTATTTTCGCTAATGTTGCGGGAATTTTTTTCCGCTAGTGTAGCGGAAAGAAATTTTTTCACTATTGAAGGACTCTGCGGCTAATTTTTATTCAAAAAAAAAATCATTAGTATATTCACGATAACATAAAAATAACTTTAATTTTGGAACCGTAAATGCTCTAGAAAAAAGTATTAATACATTAAAGCATAAGAAATTGCAAATCAAAGGAAATTGTCGAATTATTTGAAGGTAAAAAATTTAAGAGGTACACATCAATCTATGTTCGGGAAAAGGTACATATATACCCATGTAGTATAGGTGGATGAACAAATATGCCCCTGTTCTATGTTTCGGAACAAATATACCCTTGAACTTTTAAAAAGGTGCAAAAATATCCCTTATTTTTTATTGACTTTAAATTAATCAAATAAATTTCAAAAAAGACCAAAAATAAATTAATAATTCAAAATTAAAAAATAAAAATTTTAAAAATGTATTTATGTCCATTTCTCCCTTTATTGTTTTTATATCACAATTTAATATTTTAAGTATAAAATATTATTTCGAAATATATAATTTTATAGTGCAAAGAATGCAAAAAATTAATTTTTCTCTACATTGCAAAAAATATGTTGCACCTTTTTAAAAGAATCTTAAACATATAGTAAAATTTTGAAATAATATTTCATGCTTAAACAATATTAAATTGTGATATAAAAACTATAAAAGGGAGAATTAGACACTATTACATTTTAAAAATTTTTTGTTTTTAAATTTTGAATTTATAATTTATATTTGTTTTTTTTTTAAATTTATTTTATTAATTTAAAGTCAATAAGGATTAATTTGCCCCTTTATAAGAACATGAGGGATATTTTTGCACCTTTTTAAAAGTGAAGGGGTATATTTGTTCCGATAAATAGAACAGGGGTATATCTGTTCCCAAACCCATACTACAGGGGTATATTTGTACTTTTTCCCTTTTTTAAATAACTTATGTCTTGTTTAACCACATGAATCTTACCAGAATAAATAATTTGTTTTTGAATTGTAGTTTTTGTCTACCAAGTAGGGTGTTCATGGGTTACGAGGAGTTTTTTTAAAATTACAATAGTATGAATGAGATTATTATTTTTAG
Source organism: Cuscuta epithymum (assembly GCA_945859915.1). Classification (NCBI taxonomy): domain Eukaryota; kingdom Viridiplantae; phylum Streptophyta; class Magnoliopsida; order Solanales; family Convolvulaceae; genus Cuscuta; species Cuscuta epithymum. The sequence goes on from CAMAPF010000006.1 coordinate 3,109,279, forward strand.
AATAATAATATACGTAGTATTGTTCATTCATTCATATATATATATATATATATATATATATATATATATATATATATATATATATATATATATATATATATATGATGCGTATTATATTTGTATTAACGCTAAAATGCGTTGAAGTTTATTATTTATGCAACAAATTGCTCTTAGAAAGTAAGAAGTAAATGAGTTGTATAATTTAATATCAACAAACATTTATATTTTGGATTCACTTCACGTGATTTAAAATTGTTTAACCAGTGTGTCTGATATTTATTATCATATGACCTTTTACAAAATTTAGCACTAATTATCTAATAAAGATAATTAATTATTACAAAGCTATGAATTTTTATATAATAGGTATCCTAGCTAAGTCTTAAACTATCTAAATATTTTAGATTTTACTTTTTTAAATCTCCAATTAAGTATTACATAATGTAACACTATATATTAACTTTAAAAACATAAAAGTTAAGGGAGCAAAAACATATATATCTAATTAAAGTATGGAAATTTTATGAAAATACTACATATATAGTAGAAAATTGGGAAAGTTCCCGAAATAGGACCAAAACAATTTGAAAATTCCAAAATAGGACTGTCATATTTCTTATTCCCGAAATAGGAGTAATTACTGTCAAGTTTGGAAAATACTGCCATGTTTAAAGTCTGATACTGCCAAAACATGACAGTAATTAGTCCTATTTTGGGAATAAAAACATGACAGTCCTATTTTGGAATTTGCAAACCTTTTTAGTCCTATTTTGGATAATATCTCTAGAAAATTTTGAAAGTCCAAGGGATCGGTCGCCCCCGCGCCCCCCCCTTAAATCCGTCTGTCCAAACATAAGTTACATAATACATGGTGCCCGGCCATAACCAGACAAACCAAGTAACAACATACGAAGTAGAAAGTAAGAATTTCAAGATAATGAAGGAAACTCCCCAATCGCCCTTTTAAAAAATTATTTGATTGAAATCGCATTGAACCAACTTAAACAAGGGCACACTTGTAGTCTTTTAGATTTTTGGCAATAATAATAACTCAACCAGCCTCGATCATGTATAATAGGACCACTAGAGATGGTCCATTGTGGTCGGTCACGATTCTGGTCCGAAAACCGGTCAATTCTGAGTAATGGAAATGGAGGAGCCAGAGCCGTAACCGGACATAGTTAATCCGGTCGAGGGTCAGCTACTATTTTGGAGAATCCTGAAAGGGTTTGGAGCGAGTCTACTACTGAAACTGGAAAACCAGTTCGATCTTCAGGAAAAACCAGTCGGTTCCTGAATTTTAACCAGGTCCATGTGTCCACCCCTAGTCCTCCTACCATGAGTGCATGATACATGACAGAATATAGTTAAAAACTTAAATTATTGGAAATATAGCCTGAGAATAGTATCCATTGCTTCATGTAGGAGACCCCGGTTTTCATTTAAAAGAATAAAACTTAATAGCTTATGCACGCCGCCAAGCAACGAAGAAAGTGTTTTACAAACTTTTGTGAATTCAAGGTATAATGTTCTCATTTTCGATGTACTCAAAATAATCAAGACATTGTTGACACTTGCATTTTTTCCAGCATTGCAGGTTGTGAATATGAAGTATACTAATCCCCCCCACCCACCCCCCAACTAGCACCTCACCGATAATTATGAGAACTCAGGATTGAATGTCTTTTCACGACAGCATAAGGGTAGCTCTCCTTAATTTCTTGCCCAAGTATTCAGCAAGTTGCTTCTCATAGGTAGTCAACTGGAACATAAAATGCATTATGAATTGCAAAGATGCAAACTGGAATCAGATGTGGGTCTTATTTTAAATGCTATCTCCCCTTAGAACCGGTCGGTTTTCCATCCAATGAGGTGAACATGAAGTTCCCGGAAAACAAAGCAGCTTTATCTGTTGCATTGATGACTCATCAATATAGTTTAAGACTAACAAAAGCAGAACTACAAAATGCCCTCACAGCCACTGTTCTAAAATCAAAAGGTGAGCGGCAAAATGGGTGGAATAAAGTGGAGTATGGGGCAGAACATACCTGTCAATGAAAGACACATGGTCTCCCTGCGAACATACCGTGACATAGCCTGCTGATACCCAACACATTTAATGTATATCCAAAAAATTAAAATATATGTAGTAAAAGAAAAGTAGCCTTGCACATTATAGGTAAGGTGTAGACTGCGAATGAAAAAAGGAATTCACATTTTTCATTGTTGGAATGGAAAAGGTATGCCTGATGAACTTTTAGGGTCTGTTAGGATGGAGGAAGAAGGCTTTGGAGGCTTATTCTCTATCATGACATGTATTTGAGTATTTCTACACATTGAAACATAAGCATGATATGTGATCGTATAACATTTCATATCTGTACATCACCTTTTATTCAATTTTAGAAACATTATCAAGATATAGATGAAGTCATCCAAAGGCTTTCCCTTCAAAACCTCAACCAAAACATATCCTACTGAGGAGGGAGCTTCCCTTCAATTTGGGATGAACAAGAAGCTTGTAAGAGGATGGGAGGTAGCACCCCTATGAATTTTAAACAAGGGGAGAGGGGAATCATCCTTCCCCTCCCTTAGAACAAAAAACTTGTGAACATAGTCTAATATACTGGGATTTGGATATAGGTGCAGTAGCACATTGTTAGTCATTGCACATAGCGTAGAAAGTTGTTCTCAAAGTCAGGAAGGATCTCCATGTTGAAGAACAAGGATGCGTGTAATTAAGAGCATGATAGTGGAAAGAACACTTGCCTGGACAGGAAGCAAGGCAGGACCATCGGGTGTTAAGGTGCCGTCATCGGAGTATATATTCCTGCAATATTATTATTATAAAATAAATTAATATTTCGGGCAACATACTGTGAGCATAGAAGGCAACAAAAAGCTCAAATCATAATTTCATAAATATACGGGAAAAATGCATAAATGGGTAACTTTATACCTTAACTATTGGTATTTATGCATTTTGGTACCTTATCTCCTAAATGAAGCAAATCAATACCAAACTACTTTTAAATGTTTATCCGGGGGTACCACTCAAAAGAATGTGAGAAAGATACTGCATTAGTCTGATTGAACCAAAACATTCACGACTTTACCTCCAAATTACATTTTGTAACTCATCCTGCTTGGCTTCAGGAAGAATGGCAGCGTCATAAGCTACAATGTTTCCATAAAATATCTTCTCCAATTCCTTCATCCATTTACTCAAGAGTAAGTTGACCTACAGTTCCAATACGGTGGACATCAAAATAACATTAAAAAGTTTCAAAATATTATAAAAAAACGGGATGAATGATGTGAATACAAATGCTAAAAAAAGTATTAATACGATATGAAGGTGTTCCCCTTCAAATTTGGATGTTCATGATATGCTTCAAAGCAGGTTAACCTTGAAAATAATAGGCAGTAAGTAAACAAAAAGAATGAGTTTAGGACAGAATCTCAATAAGTACCCCAGCCTTTGAAACTCTTATTTCAAGATCATGATTGTATATCTCATACAAATACTGCCCCAGCTCAGAGCCATCCTTTCCATCTTCTTTCAATCGTCTCAAGCATAGCCACATATGGAGAACAAGCACAGAGAATGTTGTTTTAAATGTTTTCTCCAAGCTAAATACTACAAAATATAGGTCCAAGTCAGTTTTTTGTTCCACGGAATAAACCGCAGAAAGAGAAAGCATACTTTTCAAGCCTAAACAATTCAAAAGCTTTATTTTATTTTAAACTATGATTAAATAATCAATTCATTAGAAAATCTCTAAAAAATTTATTGGGTTACCAATTTACACATGGTTCTATGCATTGTGAACTAACAACATTTGCAAGTTGGCTTATAATCAGAAGAAAAGCAAGACAAATATATACATGTGAAAGTTGCAAGTCTGCAACAGTACTGACATGGCACACTTATTAAAAAATTGGAAGTGTATGGTTGTGAGTGATATAAAAATAGAGAAAGTGAGAAACAATATCATCCATTTATGGCATTCAAAAAGGTAATGGGAAGAAAGTTTTAGGACATTCGAAACGTAAAGTGGGAACAAAATTTAGGATGGAAGCTTTTTTTACTTAAGACAAGTTTGAATGTTTGGAAAACACAACAAAGGAGATGGACTGACCATCATATAGAGCAGGTCCATCAACCTGACGAGTAATGCGGCGATAAATAACATTTGCCCCTCGAATGGATGTGCTCTGTTTACTGTAAAACATCATCAATTTGAGGATGAAACGCTTGATGCCCTCATACTGTGGCTCTACTATCCTTTGTGATGAGTCAGGGGGCAGTTCTAATGACGATGGTTTAGCCCAAAACATCTTATTTACACTCACCTGCTGATATTTAGAAGCAAATCGAACAGTAAGATTCCTATGCAAAACATCACCAATTCACTCAGAAACATATACATGTAATTGCATGGTTAGCTTGTATGACATACACTTGAGGTCGGTGTAATACCCCATCATCATCATCATCATTTTCATTTACCCCAGTGCCACAAAGGCTCCCACCTAAGGTGGGGTAAGGGGGGTCGGATGTACGCACTCTTACCCCTATACTAGCACAAAGAGACTGTTTCTGGATGACCCATAGTGAAAATCGCGTCCAAAATTGCATGGACTGACTGCTGCTTCATAACAAAGAAGCGCAAACAGTTTAGTGGGCCATTTTGCTTTATTCCATCATATTCTCAAGCCAAAAAATAGTGAATCTTTGGCTCCATTGCAAATGATGGGAAAAGATTGGTGTAATACCACAACCACAAATTAGTGTAGCCGTAAATGGGGGACGGGGCTCAAAACATCCAATAGAAGATTTTATCAGTAAAGTCTTGACATCAGATTATGCCTAAAACAGAATCAATAAAAAATTCCTAGGATGATTCTTTTTCTTTCTTTCTTGCAAGGTTGATGGGGATATGTAATTTATACATGCATCAAAGTAGACAAGGCATCATCGCTTTCTTGTAAAAAGGTTTTTACCTCAAGCTGCAAAAGGTATGTCCTTCCACTCCATTGCTAAGTAATGAATAAATAATTAAATACTACGTACTAAAAATTATACTCTCTAGACTTTCCTATGAAAATCAAACCTCAAATACTCAGAATATTCTCTTTTGAGCAAGATATCAAAATATTCACCTTTTAGAAATTAGGTGTGGCATCTACAGATCTACCTAGCAGGCTAGCAATCACATAGAATGTTGATCTTTTGAAGTTCAAACCTCATATTTACTGCCAACGATTTTCGGGTTGGAATCGGCTGTGGCAGGCTCAGCTGCAGCAACCTTGGAATACTCTGGACTCCGTAGGGGGCAAAGAAAACTCCCCATTTCCATGTTCCTCCCCGAGTAAATCCTAATCAAATGAGTAGAAGCTATACACCGTCTTGCCAGCATTTTCTGCAAAATATCAAATGCTGAAAGCAAAAAAATGCAGATATCTTATTGTAATATTCTGTAGGTAATATTATAATACAACCATTTTGATGTGATAGATACTCCTAAAATTAAAAAAACTGACAAAACAATACAAAAAACACTACATCCAAATCAGTTTCTTGTAAACAAACTGGCATATAAACCAATGTTGCTACTACACTTAAATATTTTCATTTAACAGGTTTCTTCATGTAAAACCAGTGTTGTCAATCCCAGATAGCAGAGCGGAGCGGCGAGCCCCAAAAACGCTATAGCGGTATAGCGGATAGCGGGATGACCGCTATTTAGACTACTTTCAAATATAATAGATAAGTAACTAATAGAAGCTTATGTAATACATACATATGAAAAAAAAATACTCTTTGCCTTGCTGGAAGCATATGTTTTAACTATGCTAAGGTACATCTAAGGTCTGCAAAGAGACTATTGAAACTAGATGGTTTACCCACCTTAATTACTTAGATATACTCCTTAGTTTCATACTTTCATGAGCAAAACATAAGTTTCATACTTTGAGCAAAACATAAGTTGCTAATAATAACTAAAACATCTTAAATCAAAACATTGAGTCAAAAACATACTTTCAAGATGTTTTCCTGTGGGCTTAAACAAGACAGTAGACTGACTAGACTCCATACGAGAAGAAGAAGAAGAAGAAGAAAAGAAGACTGCAGGTCTGCAGCAAAGGTTGGAGAAGAAGAGTTGCAGCAGGAGATATTACTGAAGGCAGAGGAGGGCAGCACGTGTCGTTCTTGGAGGTGAGGCCATAGCAAAGCAGAAGATGGTCGTTAGAGCCATCGCAGAGGTGCAACGGACTATTTTCAAAAGATGGCTTCGGTTTGAGCTTTTGGTAACCTTCAACTTACGTCTAAGAGCTTTAACTAGGTTAATATTTTTGTTTTAAAAGTCTAATTTAACCCCTTTTATGTCTGCGGTTAAAAATTAACGCTAAAATTTTGCGCAGTACTCTTCACCATAAAAAGCGCCGTGTTAGCGGCCGCTATTATCTTTCGCGCACCTCTGCGATAGCGGGCGCTATGGCCGCAACTCCCAAACGCCACGCGAGAGCCTTCCTTGTAGAGCCTAACCTGTCTGCCGCACCGCTTTTCCGCTATTGCGCGCTATTGCGCCGTTATTCACAACACTGTGTAAAACAAGATACTCCGTACATTATACTTCCTCCATTCTTTTTAGTCATAATGGTTTGACTTCATATTTGTTGATGCATCACTTTGACCATAAACATATCTAATTATCTATCAACAAGGATTATAAAGTTCATATCTTAACAATACTTAACATAATATGATTTGTTTCATGAGCAATAAACTAATAATAGTCAAGATATGCAGCTAATGTTAAATACAAAGTCAACTTCCTGAAACAAAGATTTTTATCTCAAAAAAAGTATATTTTTATATCAAATACACACGTTAATTAACAAATTCACAAGCAAGATGTTTTTGTTTGTGCAATCACGGAGAGCTCATAAATATTATAATTTATACGAGTAACTGAAATGTATCTTGAAGTAAAACTGAGTTCCAACTTCCAAGTGTTCCACTTAATACTGTGCCATAGATCAATAATCTAGACCACCCTACAATGCAATTCTAAAGGCTCCTATTCTTTATGGGTTTAAGAATTTATGCTCATAGGGTATGTGTTCTATATGGCTCTAAGCCTCTAAGTATAGAAAAATGCAAGAAATCTCACCATGGATGGAGATATCATATACACATTCATCTAATAAATTGGTGAGGTGTTCCCTGGCCCTCACCCCAGAAACCTTTGGGTTCTGGATTAACACCGGGCCTTAAAAAAAATACACATTCATGCTTATTAGGTCTCTTCTCTTAGAAATGAGAACTTGTAATAAAAGGTCAAATATAGCAATCCCTGTAGTTAAAATGTTAAATCTTCTTTTATAATTGAGTAACTCATCTCGCTAAATTAGTGATGAAATATAAACCATAAGATCTAAAGAAATTAACAACATTTCTCAACAGTATCTAACCAAGCCGTTCATACTTCATACGGATTCAAGAGACATGAATACTTAAAAAAATTGACTTAAGGATTCAAAAACAAGAAAGATTTAAAAGATACTTTCATACTACCTAATTCACAAATAAAGACTGATTTCTTAACATAACACATAAACTAAAAATGAAAATAGACCATTTTAAATGCAATAGATACGATGTATATAATGCACATGCAAATAAAGCTTTGAAAATGCACAGACAAATCAATTTGTTATAAATAAATATGCAAAGTTGAAAAACATACTACCAAAGAAAATATATCTAAAAAGAGAAAAAATAGCATTCATGTAGAGAAAATATACGGCTGATCAATAAGGCATGGTTATCGTGAGATTTAAAAATTGTTCTCTACGAGTATTCATTTAAACCTATCTTCGCTAGCTTCATCTTCAACCCTACTATAATTCATTGATACTCCACTCCATAACATTTGAAAGCTTCTCACAATAAATCCCAGGTGTTCAAATCAATGAATAACATTAAACTAAACATATACTGATATAAAATCATAGATAATTAGAGATAAAACTAAAAAGAAACGAAAATGAGTTGATAACTTTAAACTAGGCATGTAATATGATGAAAAAACAGTTAAAAATATTGCAAAGGCAGCAAAAGACGAAAAAATGGCAATAAATCATACCACGCTGGATTTACAATATACAAATACAAAGATTGGAAGTGATTAACTGAGTAAATCAATACCTTGGCAGTTGCAAAAGAAATTCCTAATTCAGTCAGTCCTGAGGCTCGCTTCAAAATTGGATGATTGGATCGAAGGCTAGAAGCCACGAAGCTGAACAAACAGACGTGTAAGAGCTAGCTGCCTAGTTGTTGCTGTTTTCTTCTCAAAATCCCAATTATTTGGGCCGCGGCCCTGTAAGACTGAAAACGAGATTGGCCCTGAGCCCACTCTTGGAAAGCTTGAGAATTCACAATTTAACGGAATTAGACTTGGGCAGTAATTAAATACGTAGTATATCGAATTGGGAATTTTTCAGAAATAGTTCGAAAAGTAAAAACAAAACATGTCAAGTATCTTGTGGTTTGATGACATTACTGTGACATTTTCAAAGAGGAGGTCACGTGTTTGAATCTCATCACAATTCAAGCATGTTGACATTAACAGAACAGATACTATAGTAGGTTAGAAAGATTTGTCAAAAAAAGAAAATAATATAACTTTTTTTCACTTAACAACCTAATCAAGTTGCACACAAAAAATAGCCTAATTAAAGTTATCTTTTCAATATATTTCATATGTCCTACTAAGATTGTTTCATTACACATTTTTGCTCCATTTCAATAAAATGATCTCATACCAAATTTGGTAAAGTTTGTGTGGATCTAAATTATTTTTACTTTAATCTTACTTTTTCAATTCAATATCAATCACATAAACCACTTTTTATTAGTATGTGTGTCACTCCCTCTTGTCCTTAATCCTACCCCTTATGGAAATGATGAATTCAAAATAAAAGCATTATAACAAATGTTACAACTATAAAAAATGCTAAAAAATGTGAAATATTTCTAAATATTAAGGAAACCTTCTTAAAAAGAAATTTAAATAACATTTAAAAAAACGTAAAATATCTCCAAAAAGAAAAAAAAAAAGTAGAAAAAGAGATAGTATATAATTTCAAAAAATTAAAAATGTCTTAAGAATTACTAGTATAAAAAATCGAATTAGATTTGTAAAATGAAGAACTCAAAGCTAAAATAAGAAAAAAAAAATTGAAACTTTTTAGTTAAATTTAAAAATAAAAGAAAATGAATTTAAATTTTAATAAATAAAACACTAAAATATAGCAAACTTAATATAAAATGTCGATAATAAACATATAAAACTTTAAAATAGTTTAACAAATTCACAATGAAACAAGGGAGAAATAATTCAAATACCCCAAACCCTTCAAGAATGTGAGATAAATACCCCAAACTTGCATAGGTAATTTAAATACACCAAAGTTTACATAAAGAATTATTTTTGCACCATGGTCATATATTAGTTTAAAATTAAGAACATATAATTTATGATGAAAATTATATGCTCATGGTGCTAACATAACTCTTTATATAAAGTTCAGAATATTAAAATTACATATGCAAGTTTATTGTGTTTACGTCACACTCATTCAAAGTTTGGGATATTTGAATTATTTATTCTGTGAAACAAATTCTTGAGAAATGTATGATTGATATGGAGTACTTTGATAGTCTGCTTTCTTTGACTCATTTGAGATGAGATCTAACCAAAATATATCATGTTAAGCCAAATCATAGTAGACAAATAAACTAGACAAGACTTAGGGAGTATTTGCAACTGCTTCTGCTTAAAAAAAAGTACTTTTGGAGTGATTGAGAAAAAGTGATAAATAGTAAAAATTGATAGTGTTTGAGAAAAAAGTGATTTTGAAAAGTAAAAGTTGGTAGTGTTTAGTAAAATAAGTGTTACGAAAAAGCACTTTTCACACGCAAGTCGAGAAAAAGTAAAAATTGATAGTGTTTGGTAAATAAGTGTTTTTTTAAGCCAAAAACTGAGAAATGCTTTTTTTAAGCTATTCCAAACATTCCCTTACAACTCAAGTCAATTCAAATTGGGAACTTTTCACAAATAGATCCAAAAGAAAAAATAATATCATTTTTAATTTCACTTTTTCAACTTTCTTTCACTAGAAATGATTTTCTTTTTTTCAATAATAGACCATCACCACTACTTGTTAAGTAGCCGACTACTCGTTCAGTAACGGATTACACATCATTCAAAAAAGTAATGGATTACACAAGGAAGATTGAAAATCCATTAATGTGTCAACTTTATGCTCTATAATAACACTAAAAAATTCATAAGTTTAGAAAACTAAGTCAAAAATTGAAAAAAAATATACACAAATTCAAACTTTAAAAATATACATATTCTCGAGAATAGTTAAAATATTTTTTGGGTGGTTGAACACTTAAAACTTTAAAGAGGTAAAAAGCTAATAAAATAAAATAAATGTGTAAAAATTACAAAAGTTTTAAAAAAAAATGTTTTTTTAAAATACATAAACTAGAGTAAAATAAAAGGGGAAAGTACAAAAAACTCAAAACTTATAAATGGAAAAAAGAAATTATAAACCAATGTGTAAAATCAGATAAAAATGTCTTGGAACTATTTCAAAATATGAATAGTAGTTATCAATCTGTAAGAAGGATATTTGTTTTTAAATCGATAGATATACAAATTTAAAAATATAAAAAACAATCAAAATTAATATAAAATATTTCAAAACATTTAAAAATTCAATTAATTATATAATATTTTACAACATTCAAAAAATGACATTAAGTTTTGTATAACTGAAATTAAAAAAAAATAGAAAATAAAATTCTTAATTTTTTTTAAAATGAATAAATGAATTAAAAATCGTGTAAATGATATAAAGTTGAAAATAAAAATGTCAAAAAACGAAATTATAAAAAACATTTGTAAAAATCGAATAAATATATATGTTAAAAGTAGTTGCAAAAATTTAATAATTATTAGTTGTTACATATTTTTCTTTGAGTTTTTTTATTATTTCTTTTTATTGATAAATTTCAATTTTTTGTTTTATTGTTTATCAGTGTTTCATGTTGTTATTGACATACAAAAACTTAAATTTATAATTTTAGGTGTTTGTATGTGTATGTGAATATGATTTTTTCACCTAAGATATAGCTGAGATAAATATAAACCTAAGTAAATTATAAAAAATCAACAATGAAAAACAATAAATAATACTCCGTACAATGCAACAAAAAAAGCAAAAAGATGCAACAAAAAACAATAAGATGCAACAAAGAGAAAACAAGATGCAACAAAAAGCAATACATGCACAATAACAATAAGCAACAAAAGAAGCATATAAAAGTTTTACAACAAATGTATCTTTCAATCTACCACAATTATTTATTATAAAACATTTGACTTGGTTCTTCTGCTTCCATATCTGATGCATCTTTGTACACAATCCATCAGGTTTGTATCTCTTTTCTTCGTTTCCTCGTATATCTTCTCACCTTCAGCATCTTCATGTAAATATTTTTTTGGAATGCGCCTCTGACGAGAACGCGACCATTATGACACAAACTCATGATGAATTATTACCAAAAACAAATACACTACTCTTTAGTCAAATTGATACACATAGGCTAGTCTTTGTGGAAAATACGTTTGATTACCTACATCAAGTAATAGTTACTTAAGAGAGTGTCATTGACCAGGCTAAACTTGCAAGTGTACAAGTACCGATATGGTAATAAATTCTGGTAAAATACCGGTGTCAATCCACTGTGAAACATTGTTCAATTTAGTCTGAGAGTAGATAAGTTTAAATAAAGAAATGGGTAAAGTGGAAGGATTTTGATCTGTGTTTTGTTTTAACTTTGTTTTTCACTTTTAGTTCAAGAATATATCTTTAATTAATTCGAAATTAAGATTATCTGTGTTTTGTTTTAACTTTGATTTTCACTTTTAGTACAAGAATATATCTTTAATTAATTCGAAATTAAGATTATTGATATATAACAACGACTAAGGCTTCAGGAATCACTTAAATGCTTTGATAAGGTTGAATATTAGTTCTTTCCCAATAATTATGAATACGATGTCGCTAATATATTTCCAACTTTGGCTAAGACAGCGGGAGCGTGATTTTCATTACCTGTAAGTCCCGTTACGTCTTACATTCATCCACTGAAAACCCCGTTGAATATCTAATCATATAAGATTAGATATATTTCTATTCTCGGTTCTATATATGTTTATCCTTTAGTGTTCATAGTTTAGACGTCAAAGTTAATTGCAAGTATGAACTAAATTTGATATACTTCTATGTTGTATACCATAGTCATAAACAATCAATGTATAAAGGATAAATCACAATTTATTGGTTTAAAACTTTTGTCAAACACCTAGTGGGCATAGAAGGTCATCCCTAGTCTTAGTTAAGAAATTAGATTCTAATGCTCATATCAATTACATACAACAATTAAATGTAGTGGAATATGAGACTACAAAGGAAATAATACCTAAACACCACTGATTTCAGAGGATAAACTTCCCTCCACAAGAACTTGAAGAAAATATCAAGAACAAAAATATATAAGCTATGAATTAAAGTGTGGAATGGAATGATCTTATTTGATGAATTGAGGACTTTATATAGGCTAAAGGATGACATCTTTTAGTCTATTCGAGCCAAACAATCAGATATGGAAGCAATATTTGATAAAATCATAAGGAAGGAGAAGTTTTCCTATCAAGAAATTTTTGCGTATAGCTATGTTTTTAGCAGATTTCGACCCAACCGGTGCCGGTTTTAGTCTGACCGGCGCCGATCCTACGTGTTCTTCGCAGGTAAACGATCCAACCGGTGCCGATTGGTCAGGTGACCGGCACCGATCATGTGTAAATTTTTTCCGGTTGCTTCGTTTGACTGGCCCCGATGCATTACTGGACCCTTTCGCTCACAAAAGCCATCCGACCGGCGCCGGTTGTGGCCTGGCCGGCACCGGTTGCTGCAATTCTCCATGTACAAATTTTTATTCCTTTTACCCATCCACGATTGATCCAGAAGTGCCAGTTTTTTATCCCTTTTGACTTTTGACCCCATATTTGTTGCTCATAGTTGTCTTTCACATTTTTGCTCACTTTGGAATATTTATCTATTTTCACTTCATATTTTTGTACAGATAAATATAACTACCTATGTAAATCATAAGTAATTATTGTGCTTATCAGTCATCATAGTAAACTGCATAAGAATAACTTAATTTCAACGTGAAAAAAAACTAAAGGTGTCAGATAGATGATCCAAATTTGACAATTGTCAGTCTGTTATGATGTAAAATAGATGTTTAAGAAGAATCCTATTAAGAGGAACAAATCAGATGCACCTATATCACTGACATTTTTTTCTTTGGAAATTATGTTATCTGCTAATCTCAGAAACTCATAATCAGGTAGATTTATCAGAACATTTAGCTCTGAAATTTCTAAAACATGGAAAAAGACGTGCCAATTCAAGCAAACTGGAAATGTAAGCAGTGATGGCTACTTTACGTGTGTCAACGAAGTGAATAACTTACTATCAGGGACTGCATATGTTGCTTGTAAGGATCCTGGTAGGACTTAGCGATGGATAGGACTGATAATAAGGTGTTGCCATTTGGGCCTTAGGCCGAGAATACCCTACAAATTTCTAGGGAATTTTTCACAAGTAGACTAAAAAGTGAAAATAATATCACTTTATTCACTTTTTAAAAGTTATTGGGAAAAGGGTCACATAAGTCCTTCTACTAATGCAAAACAATCACTTAAGTCCTTCTACGTAATAAAGTATCACATAGACACTCTTACTATTGAAAAACAATCAATGAGACCATGTGACTTGAAACTAACAGGTAATAGTAGGTAAATGCTTTTCTTTTTCTTCTCCATTCTCCCTTGCCCAGTTGCCCCTTCTCAGTTTCAAAGTGGAGTAGCTTGTTTGTCTACTTTTTTTTCTTTTGTTTATCCTTTTCTTCAGTCTATCTTTCATTTGTATTTGCATTTCCCTAGATTAATTTATTGTCTTCAGTTTTTCTCTTTTTCGTTTATCATCTCCTTTTTCATTTTTTAATTATTATTCTTCTCCCTTCGAAATACTAAATGTTTAGTGCACACACAAAGGCTAAAATTTGTACAACTTTTATGTACATTTTCAAAATCTTTTGAACTGGACAAGATCGATCAGAAAAAATGATTTACTCATAATAAGTGCATAACACATACGTAAAACGTTTTTAGGCATGGACAAAAATTGTACTCCGTAATTTTTATACACATTTTCTCGATAGACATGCATATTTTTTATGTGACTTAATTTTAAAGACATAATTATATTGCGAGTACAAAAGACAAGAAAACTTTCACTAGTATTCTGGAAAAGTGATGGACAAAAAAGTGATTTTATAACTTTTAGTGACTATAATGTATTCAAAGTTTACATCATGCCCATAGTCACTTTTAGTGACTGTAATTGTGTTCAAAATTTGTAAATGTGGTATTTTTCAAAATATTTTTGAAATAATTTACCGGTGCGAATAATTTTGAAATGTGTACAAAACTTGTACTTCCGTCACATAAAACATGGCCAAATTTACTTTTCTTAGTCAACAACAATAAACTTTGAACAATGGTCTAAGTTAATATGTTTGTAAAAAAATATAATGTTATACTTTTATGAAGGTATTTCTAAAAAAGAACATTTCCTTATTTTTGTATATTTTAAATAGTTTCATTCTTAAAAGATGTAATTTGTCAAACATGGCCATCAGTCAATATAAATTATAAAATTGCATTTTTTAGACCAATATTGTTTTTCTATCAACTATATTTAGAGACAAAAGATGCCAATGTAAAGGATTTTAAAAATTACCCAAACATTGTATAACTTTTTGACACTGTAAGAAACTACAATGTTAATCGTTTTAAAAGCAAAACAAATAAACGTTATTAGATGCTGTTTGGTAACACTGTTTTTTGGCTTATCTAGCTTATCAGCCAACTTTTTCACCAAACACGTGATTTTTGTTTTCACGCGCTGAATTGTGTAATAATAAGAAAAAATAAGGTTGAAGTTACTTTTCTGGCTGTATTGGCTGAGGTTACAGTAGATGACTATTTTAACTATTTTACATATAATTTTTTCATTATTTTAATAATAAAATATATTTTAAATTTTTTCCCCTTAAATCGGCAGAATAAGCCAATGCAGCTACATCAGCCATAACTTCATAAATTTTAGCAGAATCAGTCGATTTTCGTGTTACCAAACGGGCTCTTAATCTGATTTTAACGGTGAAAACCATATTTCCTTTAAATTAGACAGTAACAGGGAGTAACATTTACTCCCTCGTCCCATTAAACTTGGCCAATGATGATTTGTACGTAGATTAATAAAGTAAAAACTGTGTGATTGATATTTGTACAAAGAACAAAGAAATAACTATAGCCACCTATTTATTACTTTAAAGGGAAATATCAAAGTTTTTTTGGACGACCAAAAAGGAAAAATTGACCAAGTTTTATGAGATGGATGCAGTATAATACTACATCCATATTATACTAGGAATTAAAAGTGTAATTTCCGTATTATTGAAATATTGTGGAAGAATTGAAAATGTTAGATATAATGAAATAAAAGGAAAAAAAACATTAGATTTATTCTCCGTATGATTTAGATGATTCGAAGGAAATGATTCATAGGAGATGGGTGTAGAGGATGACTGGGAGTCTAGGAAGGATGACTAAGAAGAAAAATAAAAAATAAAGGAAAATGGAAAAAATCAAAATAAAACAAGCAACGAAGAATGTTGCAACCGTAACTCGTAAGACAAAAGAAATGGAAAGATTAAAAGGAAAAAGCTAAAATAATGATGGTGACCTGCTATCACAGGTTGCTAACAAGTCATTGGACCTCCTTGATTGTTTTTCAATAGTAGATGTATATGTGTGATTCTTTTTTAAGTATATGGGCCTATATGATGTTTTTGAAATAGTAGATGGGTTTATATGACCCTTTTTCCTTCTTTTTTTTAAATGTAAACTTTTTCAATTTTCATTTTTGACCCACCCTGTAATATTTAAATCTAGTATAATTGTTGTCACCAGGCAGTGACGTCCATGGGGGAGTTGGCCCACAAAATTGCCTTGGGCCTCACTTTAAAAGAGGGCCACAAAAAAAAATCTATCACTATTACTATTATGTATAATAAATTAGTAATAATTACAGTATAATATGCTCCGTAATTAATTAATTGAGGAGATTCTTGATTTACGGCCCATCTATTCTGCTCCAAGCATACGACGGACTCACGGAAGTGCCGAACTGCGGAAGAAGGCTATTGGGCGAAGAATTGAAGAAATTCTGAAATCAGGACTGAACACGGTTACCTGCGCCGTGCTTCACTGTTGTGTGACTCGGTGCACCGGTGCCTGGCTGCCTGGCGCCCTCACGCCCTGATGCCTGAGATTTAAAAAGTATTTCTCAGCTTCTGACTTAAACAAAGCTTAAATGAATGTTTTTAAATGACAACTTTTACTTAAATTAAGCACTTAAAAGCTAAAAGATGGAAGCATGTTGAAAGATACTTTAAAGTATTTTTCATTTATTATATTACACAAAAATCACGTATATAATCAAACATTATCCACTTTTACTTTTTCATTTTTCTCAAACATTAACAACTTTTACTATTAAATATTTTCTCTAAAATCATTTCAAAAAAACTTTTTTAAAAATAAAAGGGATAGCAAATGGGCTTTTGATTCCCAAAAGTATGGGTGTTTTCAAAATTTCTAAAAAAGTGACATGGCCTTACCTTTTTTCTTCTACGCTCGCTGCCTTCCGTCTTCATTCGACGCCAGAGCTGCCATGGACGAAAGACAGAAAGCTCCAACGCCAGGCTCATTCTCTCCTCTGCCACTGCTCCAGCCACCACCGCTTCGTCGATGGTAATACCTCCGCCCTCTGCTTCGACGACGGCGCGGCATCACCTACCTTCTCCATTATCCTCACTAGCCGCCCATCACCCCGATTCCAGGCCCCCAAGTTCAGTATTTGCCTTCCTCGATGGGCCACGAGTCCGATTCGGAGCCGCCGGTGCCGCATCTGCCATCATTGATGGACGATGATCCCGATTTGGGCTGCGCTGCTTGCGGAGGTACGGTGTTGGTACTGTAGGTGCTTCCTACTTTCGAAATCTACAGATCTACTGTTCCGCGTCGTTAGGGGAGTGTATGGCAGCGGTGGTTTGTGGATTGGGTGCAAGGGGCAGGGGAGATGGGGTGGAGGACCTGGGGGTTAAGATGTTGTTTGGGGAAGGACATTTGCGGGATGGGGAGGTGGCTGGGGGCTGAGGTAGATGTGGGATCGGAGGGGGTTGGGGAGGTGGCTGGGAGCTTGGGAGGTGTCTTGGAGCTAGGGAGTGGGCTGAGGAGGTGACTGAGGTTGGGGAGTCAAGCCGAGACTGGGCCAGCGGTCCGCGGCGGCCATAGGGCGGGCTTGCAGCGGCAGGCGCAAGAATTTCCGATAGGAGGGGCGGCAGTACAAAAATATACACACAAATACATATACATTAAAAATTTCGAGGTAAATATACCTAGATTTTTTTGGAGGGACTGCAGCCCCCCTTTGTCACCCCCTGTGTCCGCCACTCGGGCTTGGCTGAGGGGTTGTGAGATGGGCTGTGACACCGGAGATGACATGTCAATGTGGTCGGAGATGACGTGTCACTGAGGGCGGTGGGCAGTCATTGAGGCCGCTAGACAGTCACTTGTGGTCGGTGGGCAGTGGACGGACAGTCACTGAGGGCGGTGGGCAGTCACTATGGCGGCGGGGCAGTCACTTTGGTTAGTGGGGCAATCGCTGTGGTCAATGAGGTCACTTTGGCCGGAGTTACTTTGCCCGAAGTCACTTTACACTGCAGGGTTAATTGTGATGTTGGTCACATTTTTGGAATTTTTAAAAACAGATCACATTTTTATCTTTTATCCTAATTTTAGTAATATTGGAATAAAAAATACTCCCTCCGTTCTTTATTATCTGTCCCGCTAGCCTTGGGCACGGGTTTTAATAGAAAAATAGTAGGGTAAATGTAGAGTGTGTAGGGTAAATGATAAAGTAGGAAGGAAAGTATATTAAAAAGAGTAAAGTGATGATAAAGTAGGAAATAGAGTATATTAAGTAGAGTAAAGTTTTGATAAAGTAGGAAAGAGAAAGTAGTTTGTAAAAAGTAAGAGGGGTAAAAGTAAAAAAAGTGAGAGTATTTTATCAAAAACTTTTCTAAAATAGAAAGAGAGACAAATAATAAAAAACGTCTCAACATGGAATGAGACAGATAAAAAAAAACTGAGGAAGTAAATAACTTAAATAACTGCCGTCAACCTTAGTTAAAGTTCATCCATCCTCACCGCTACTCGAACTGCCGAAGCACCACTCACGGCGTTTAGCGTTCTCCGCTTAGCCGGAAAGCTTGGAATCGGCCGAGTCGCCCCTGCAATTCTTTATTTCCCTTCGCAGACCGCAGTTCCCCTCGCCTGCCTCCCGAGTCCCGCCCTGCACAGCTGCTCCCCCGGACTCCTCCCCTGTCTGCTTGCTGAGTCGCTGGTCTTCCGATTTTCAGGTTTTAATTTTACCCAGTTTTATTTTTTGTTATATTTTATTTACTTCAGCTTTATGGCTTTATTTCTGGAATTTGAGGGTTTTGTGGTTGTGAGTTCAGAAAGATTGCTACCTAGCTTTGGGGAATCCATGGGAGGCCTCTGCGTGTCCCCGTTGCGCAGTGTAGACGGGCGCACAATTTATCTCAAGGTTTAGCGTGTTTGTGTTCCATCTAGTCGGTTAAAATGGATGCTGGGGATAAGACCGAATTTGAAGGTTTGCTTAATATTCTACCTCCAGTTGAATTCTGTTGTGTTTATGGCTCCATTCTTCATCCAAACAAAAAAGATCAGGTTTTGCTTCTTACTCTTTTGTGTAAATTTACATCTATATTCTATATACACTACTTTCGTTCCAAATCTCATGAGGTTTTCACCTCATGTGTTCTACATTGGTCTTGGTTTGACACAATTACTAGTAAAGTGGTTGAAAATTGTAAAAGTTATGGTTGAGATTTAAGTATAATAAAGTGAAATGATGTAGACCACATATTTCTTTCTAAAAAAGAAATGTGACACTTATTTTTGGACAACCCATAAAAGAAAGTAGAAACTAAGACAGGTAAAATGGGACGGAGGGAGTACGTACTAAAATACAAAGCTGAAAAGAAGAGCTCGAGTACAACAACTACAACAACATTACCCAAGTGCCTCAAAGGCTCCCACCTACGGTGGGATAAGTGGGGTCAGATGTACGTAGTCTTACCCCAGTACTTAAGGACAAAGAGACTATTTCCGGATGACCCTTGATGAAATTCATCGAAAACTGTAGACTGACAGCTCCTTCATAACAAAGAAGCGCAAGCAATTTGCTTTACTCCATCATACTCCCAAAAGAAAGGTTCGAATAAGATAGGAAATTTGATACCCTTATGAGTTAGACCGTACGGATAGTAAAATGACAAACCTTAGTATATATTTTATGTATTGAGCCCTTATCCTTTAAGTGTGTGTGTTCAAGATTTTGAATACATTTAAGTATTTAACACTTGGTTTCTATATTTTGCAATTGATTATTGATGGCATTCATGGCAATGACAATAACAGTTTGTTGTCCATTTGTCTGTTTTAAATATACTACATATAAATAAATGGTTTAATATATTTTTTCTCTTCTGCTATACCATGTCCTGCTCGCTATGCAGTCTTCCATGTGGTTTAATAGTGGCAGTAGAGTTGCAGACTTTAGTAACTGATGTTTTTGGTGCTTACTCTATTCCCTTTTACATGTAGAATTCCATGGTAGATTACATTCTTGGTGTAGCTGATCCTCTACAATGGCATACAGAAGTATATTCCATTTCAATTCCTTTTTGTCTGGTCTATATTTTGTTTTCATATTCTCCTTCCATTTTCTATTTAAATCCTGTCTCTGTCTCTCTTAAGTAGAATTTGAAGGTAAACCGTGATCATTATGCATCATGGCTGGTTCGCTTAGGTGGGAGCAGGCTGGTACGCATTCCATCATTGACATCTTTTTAGTTTCATTTACTCTCAAGTGTTATCTAATTTAAATAATTGGTTTATCTAAAGGGTATTTTTGGGGCACATAATACAAACCATTAAAAGTATTTTATGCCTATAAATTCTCAAGTTATTCTTGCTAATGGTGATGAATGTATTAACAGCGTTTTTTTAATTCATGCAAATTCTTCTCTTGAGTTTATCAAATCTTTTGTTGAAACTTGACAAAGGAAGCACATTAACAACTCTTTAACATGTACTCATGGTCACACAACATGTACTCATGTTGTGTGACTTGTGTCCTTATCAGATTGATTATATTGCCAATGATATTGGTGTTGGTGTACACTTCAACCCCTTTGTTTCCTGGAATAAGAAGGTAGTGAACATTCATATAACTAATCAGACACATGGATGAATTTTTCTGTAGAAATCTTATTTGCATACCTTCAGCAGACGTTCAAGTATGGAGTTGTTCGAGTGCATGACTTGATCGAGGATATAAAGGGGTGGGAGAGGTTCTACACAAGTGGTCGTTTGCAAAAACCAGTATGCCTATTTCAGAAATTCCATTTTTATCTTTGCCTTGTATTACATGTCTGATTTTGTTTTTCTTGCCTAGTCATGTTCCTGCCTTAACACACACTATTAAACTTATGGCCTTGTGTGAAATGGATTCCTCAGAACTGTAATTTCTCTACAGAAACTGCTGGAGAATGGTCATAAACAAATAAAAATATGGGTACATAAGGGGAAATATGAATTTCTTAGGTCTTTCATCTTTTCTAGAATATGAACATGTGAAATTATAAAGATATGTTGTGTTACATGGGCATTGCGTGGGAGAAGTGTCAGGACAAACACAACTAATTCCCTTGCAGCTTGTGTTAAATTTTGGTGGAAAGTGCTGTCGTGATACATGATTTGATCATTTGCTCACTTATTTTGTATAGTTCTTGTGTGCTTAATATATCTGGCATATTACTTAGACTTTGGCTTGTTGATTTCAGGTTAATATTATTGTGGATAATTTGAATATTGAAAATGTAAACACCGTAAATTTGAGAGCCGCTGCATCTGCAGCTCTCCTTCTTTTACCAGCTGAGTTCAGTGAGGTTAGTTGGTATAATAATATTATTCTCAAAAACTTTTTGCATAGATAAAGTCCTGCTTATGTTAAATCTTCTTGCAGGAGGACTTATATGCCAAAATATGTAGCCTGTCATACATGGGCGACTTGCGTATGTTTTTTGCAGAGGATAAAAATAAGGTATGGGTGAGTGGACCAAAGATTTAGAGTTTTCTTGAAAAGAGTTTCTTTTCGAATATCACCCGCCATTGTGGCATGTAGTCTATAGAGTAAGATGGTGTTATTCATTCCTTCACAATATGCATACAACGGCAGCAACAACATCCAATCCTCAATCCCATAAGAGTTCGGGGTCGGGTAACTTGAATCAACATATGACATCAGAGTGAAAAATAAATAAAATAATAATAATAAATAAATAATACAAGTAATAAATAGAGAGTGGAGAACTTTACAGTATGCATATGTTTATAAAATTATCAGGACAATGTGGTGAAGCTGAAAAGCATTGGGATGAGAATACGCTGGCATTCAACATTTTTGGTATAGGAAAAAAATGAAAAGTGGAAACTTTTTCACATTTAAATGCTTATATTTATAGTGTTAATTAATTTTCTAAAATTGTTTGTTGTTATAAAGTCATTGAAATAAGCGCAATGCGAATGCCTTATGACAAATATCCTTCTTAATGCAACATTGTTATGAATTAACAAGAGGTGAAATTCTAAAACCGCCAATTGACCTATGTTATTTTTACTTTGCACCATATACCAATGACTTGAGGGGGGGGGGGCTTGGTGCACTGGTTATGGTAGTGTTGTGTGACTGAGAAGTCACGGGTTTAAGTATAGGGAACAACTTCTTGACAAGGGAAAGCTTGATCCATATGCATGCTTGTGGTGGGACCCTTCCTTGAACCATTGCCTTGTGGGGCAGCAATGTGCAACAGTCTGCTTTCGTTTTTACCATACGCCAATGATTTGAGATAATTGATGTATAAAGCATGATGTGATTTCTCTCTGGCATCTCAAATGTTGGTAATTACACTGGAAGAATAAAAAAAATCTGAAATTGGAATAATGGCTACACAAAATCATAATTTGCCAAGGACTACCAAAATCATTTTATTATAAGCTTTCAAGCAAAATTGTTAGAAACTTTGACTCATCGTTCGTTTTTCTGTACTTATGTCTTCTATAGCACATTATTCGATATTTACTTTCATACTTCATATATGACTACCATATGTTTGACTTATCTATCCACCTTATTACTCCGTATTATTCTATACTAAATATAAGTGATATAACTCTTCTTTAATCACCATACCCCTAGGTGAAAAATATTGTACAAGGACAATTTCACTTATTCCAAAGAGCTTATAGACCATTTCTAGATGAGTTTTCTGCTGATGGCTTGCTGAGGTTTTCATCAACAGATGACAGGAAAGCAAGTATATCTCAGGTGTCTCCACAATGCCTCAAGCTTTTGAAACACTCCCATCTTATTCTTTTATTTTCATTGGGTGGGGTTTGTTGCAAATAATTGTGTCCTGCATTACTTGCAATGTATTAAAGTTTGATGAGCCTTGGCATTTTGTTACCAGGATTCAGGATTATCTGCTGCTGCTGTCTTGGTGTCACACCTTCCTCCGCTTATTAGAAGCAAAGTAGAGGGGGCGAATCTTGCAGGGTTCAAACAATTGGATAATGATAGTGGTATGTGTTTAAATATAATCTGTGAAAAACTTCGTATGGGTCTTTGCATTTCTTTTAACGTTTCTACTTGGTAGTAGTCTGGTTAGTTTGAGCTCACTAAGATAATGTCATGTATCCTAATTGAGCTATTTGGGATTTGCCTGGAACCCGGCAAATTCTACCAAATGAATACAAGAGGAAATTCATTTTCATTTCATTTTCATTTACCCCAGTGCCGCAAAGGCTCCCACCTACGGTAGGGTAAGAGGGGGGTCGGATGTACATAGTCTTACCCCTGTACTAAAGCACAAAGAGACTGTTTCCAGATGACACATAGTGAAAATTGCGTCCAAAATTGCATGGACTGACTGCTGCTTCCTAACAAAGAAGCGCAGACAGTTTAGTGAGCCATTTTGCTTTATTCCATCATATTCTCAAGCCAAAAAAATAATGAATCTTTGGCTCCATTGCAAATGATGGAAATTGCAAGGAAACAAAATATGTGGGCATGTAAGTAAAATAAAATACAGACTAAGGCTCCGTTTACGGAAAGAAAATTTCCAGGAAAATGTTCTCTGTTTTTTGTGTTTGGCACCATAAGGAAATTACTTTCCTTGATTCTTTGGCATTTTTTTTTTTAATTTGTTTTCTGTGTTTATAAAAGAGGAAAATAGTTTTTTCTTAAAGAAAGAAAAGAATGAAGATAATTCTTGTAAAGGGCATGCTTTCTCCATCTTAGGTCAAATGTTATATTATGCGGAGTAAGTACTTATCCAGGGATAAAATTCAGGAACGTACGTTCAATTACGGAGTATATTCTAGGAAAAAAAGGAGACTACATTTCAATAATTTCATGTCAGATAATCTTTTAGATGTTCAAATTAACTTTTCACCACTCGGTCAATATGTCCTCAATATTATCTTCATTCTTTTCTTTTTCGCCCGTCCCAATATAAACTCTTCCTTCCCCTTTTGTCAAAGAATGTGTAATTCACAACATTTGTCCCCCACTTTATCGCTGTTATGCACAACCACACATTTTTCTCCTTCTTAATCCGTGTGTCAAGTCAAAACAGGAGTTAATATTGGGACGGTGGGTATATGTATCCTTGCTCTTTTTCCTTTGTGGGAGACATACACACCCTCGATCATAATGTTTCAGGAAAAATGAGACAAGGCGCAGGGATTGGTTCAAAAGCAGAGGCTGCCAAATGGATGAGTAGAATAATAAGAAGAAAGGTTTTGGTTTCAAGTGGAAGGCAGGCAGTAGCAGGTCTGCTGACTGCTGGAGCTTTTCATGGCTTCAGATATCTGGGAACCAAGATCCTCAAGTCTGCCAAATCTTGGATATAATTGTCCCACTTCAGCCACATTCTCCTTTCTTTAATAAATACTCCCTCCCCTCATAATAAACTTTGTCAGATTGGGATGTTTATACTTAGCTGTTTTCCGTCCCAGATCCAATTAGACCAGACATGGATAGTTATAAAATATACAAAGAATAGACATTTACCAGACCTGTTAGAATAGACCAAATCAGAAAATTTGAGTCCAAGTAAAAACATCCTTAGAATACAGAATAATAAAATCACCTACGGACAAGAAAGTAGTAAAAATTTACAAAAAAATTGGGACAAGAAAGAAAGAAAAGAAAACACCGAGTAATAAAGTATAAGGGAAATTATCATCCCAATATTATCACTTGTTTTAACTTTTTACTTAGAGTCTTAGACTAAAAAAGTAGAAATCATTTGATTGAATTCGTCGAGGATAGAGAAGTTTTATACTCCCTCCGTCCCGAAAATAACTTCCCGGTTGGACTTTCACACACTTTTAGGAAATAAATTTGATTTTACTGTAGAATGCACTGTTTTGCACTGTTTAAACACTGTTTCGCACTATTTAAACACTGTTTGGCATTGTTTATCACTTTTTGATGTAGATAATTTGCCAAATAAGGAAAGTATTGAAGTGTGAAGTTAATTTTGGGACATCCATTTAAGGAAAGTGGGAAGTTGTTTTCGGGACGGAGGGAGTATAAGAAAAATGAAGTACTCCCTCCGTCCCGCAAAGATGTTCCCGCTTTCCTTTTTTGGATGTCTCAAAAAGAAGTTCCCTTTCCCTAACTGGAAAGTTATCCTACATCAAAACAGTGTCAAACAGTGCAAAACAGTGTCCAAACAGTGCTAAACAGTGTCTAAACAGTAAAGTCAACTTTATTTCCTAAATATGTGTGTAGGTCAAACCGGGCACATCTTTGCGGGACGGAGGGAGTATATTTTAGGACGAATGGAAAAGAAAAGAATAGAGTTTTGTCGCTTTTTGTTTATGGAAATGGGCAAAGTTAATTTTTCCTAATATCATTTAAACCCTCCTTGATAAAAAATTTAGATATTAGAAAAACTCTCAAGAGTTAAAAAGTGAATTTAGGATTGATAATCAAAATCAGAAAACAAAAGAAATTTTATAAATACTCCGTACTAAAATACTAAAGATGTAAAATTGAGTGGTGCAGCGGGCCTGCGGGGGTATGATAACTTTTTACAACTAATTTGAAAATCGCTCTGTACTTTCGTTGTAATAGCTTTTTTGGCAAATTGGTATGAAAGTCGTTGATGTCTTGATTAACAACAAATGTTATCTCTTTGTTCCTAAGAACTTTTTCAACATATGTTTGTAATGTTGGTAAGAGTACCTACATTTTACACTAGGAGTATGACTGTATGACAGCTGAAAAAATAAAGTTTTTTTAAAGGGAAAAAATAAAGGTTTTATATACTTTAATAGTACACTATTAAAGAAAAATTGTTAGAATGGGACTTCACAAACCCTACGGCGGTGAAGCAAACTCTACGGTGGAGATTGACGGACGAAGCTTGATCTGAAGGCTTTTGACAGTTGCATCTCAGCCCTGGGTAATTACCTTGGGGTGTTTTATCGAGTTGGGGGCGGTTTTCAAGCAATCGAAGCTGAGGTTTAGGGGCTGTTATTGAAGTGGTTCGTGCAGCAGGAGGCTATTTGGCTTGGGGGTGAATTTCTTGGGGCGAGTTTCGTCTTCAAGCGTGGATGTTTTTCTAGGTTTATCCTAGCCTATTTTTCCGGCGGCGAGCTTTGCTCCGCTTGTTCCGGCAGTTTTGTTCAATGAGTATTATTAGTTGGAATTGTCATGGACTCGGAAACCTGACAACAGTGCAATGCTTGGCGGATATTGTTCAGGCTCATCGTCCGTCTGTGATCTTCCTCATGGAAACTAAAATCTGATGTCAACGAGCAAAGGATTTACTACGGGGATATGGTTTTGCCCAGTCTGTGGGTGTGGATAGTGCGGGGCTTAGTGGGGGACTGGTCATGGGATGGAATGATGATCTTGAGTTAAATGTTGTACAGTGCCATGCAAATGTTATAGACACTACGGTCAGACTTGTCCCAAATGATCATGTATGGAGACTCACCTTTTTCTATGGATTCCCGGATACGGTGCGAAGAATAGAAGCATGGTATCTCCTACAGGATTAGGTAAAAATAATAACAAGCCTTGGATGATTTTAGGTGATTTTAATGATATTATATATGATTCGGAAAAGAAGGGGAACATCTCTCACCCACTCTGGCGACTCAGAGGCTTTAGGGAGGCGGTGGCATCGTGTGGGTTAAGGGATTTCCCTTTTGATGGATATCAGTGGACTTGGGAACGAGGTACTGATATAAATTACCATGTGGAGGAGAAATTGGACAGAATACTTGTTAATGATTACTAGTGGAACAGGTATACAGCGGTGTAGGCTCGATCGGTGGAGGCCCCTGTAAGTGATCATATGGCTTTATATGTGAAAATTATTCCTGCAGTCATGACGCGGAGAGCAAAAATTTTCAAGTTTGAGAATAGCTGGTTAAAGGAGGAGGAGTGTCGTACGGTGGTAGCCAATAGCTGGAGTGTGAGTACTCATCTCTCGGTCAATGAGAGAATTCTTTTTTGTGGATCCGAGCTTATGAGATGGGATGGTCGGCGTAAGAAGGGGTTCATGGAGCAGATTCAGGCATGCAAAGGGCGACTGGCATGGATACGTGGTAGAGATGATTGGCAAAGCACGAGTGAGTTTTTACGGGTTCGCTCTACACTTTATTCTTTGTTGGAAAAGAAGAATTTGTTCTGGAAGCAGAGGGCAAAAGAATTTTGGCTAAAAGAATGGGATATTAATTCCTGCTTTTTCCATAATGCAGTAAAGAACAGACGGCGGAAAAATAAATTGGCTGGGCTAAAGCGCACAGGTGGCTCGTGGTGTTCTGACAGAGATCAGGTGGGTGACATGGTGAGGGGTTACTTTGAGCAACTGTTTACCCGTGGCGACAGCATAGAGGTGGCAGACTGCTTTGGGGATTGCGGCTAGATCACGTCAGAACAGAACCGGTTGCTGCTTCGTGATGTAAGACCTGAAGAAGTGAGATCAGCTATTTTTTATATGCACCCCGAGAAAGCCCCAGGATCGGATGGTATGAATCCTGTCTTTTTTCAAAAATATTGGGATATTGTTGGTCCGGAAATATGTAGGCTTTGCTCCAATATGTTTAATTCAGGAAAAATCCCAAGAGAACTTAATGTGACAAATCTTGTTTTAATCCCTAAAAAAAGATAAGCCTGAAGATATGGGGGATTGGAGACCCATTGCGCCGTGAAACGTTGTTTATAAAAAAATTTCGAAGGTCTTAGCTAACAGGTTAAAAGTGTTGTTGGGAAATCTTATTGGATAAAATCAAAGTGCTTTTGTTCCGGGTAGGTCTATTGTGGACAATGTAGTGGTAGCTTTTGAGGCGCACCATTATTTGAAAAGAAAATGTTATGGCAAAGAGGGGTTTGTGGCTTTGAAACTTGATATGAGTAAAGCTTATGATAGAGTGGGTTGGGACTTCTTACGTGTAATCATGGTTCATATGGGCTTTGCGTTGAGATGGGTGGATTTGATTATGGAATGTGTTGCGACTGTCAGCTATTATGTGTAGTTTGATCGAGATTTCTTGGGACCGATTAACCCTGGCCGCGGGTTAAGACAAGGAGATCCATTATCCCCTTACCTTTTTATTATGGTGGCGGAAGGCTAAGTGCTTTGTTGAGGAAGGTCGAGGCTCGGGGCGACATACACGGGGTGGCAGTCTGTAGGGGGCACCTCGAATTTAACATCTTTTGTTTGCTGATGACAACTTTCTTTTTTGGCTAAAGGGTCAAATAGGTACATGAACTAAGTTAAAGTGTTCAATTAGCCCCTTATATAGGAGGTTCTGCCCGGCCGTCGCCAATTGGGGCAGTTCCCAGTTGAATTTTTCGATGAAATTTTTTGAGCATCTTCTTCATTAAGTCTAGTTTACCCATATCAAATTTCAACTAAAAATTAAATCGGAAAGGCAGTCAATTGATTTTCCGAAATGTATTGCGCTGTTTAACTGCACAGTTATCTTCAAAAAATCATTTGATTTCCTTCCCGGTTGAATGTTTAGCTGAAATTTGGTATGGGTAAACTAGACTTAATGAAGAAGATGCTCAAAAAATTTCATCAAAAAATTCCACCGGGGACCGCCCCAATTGGCGACGGCCGTTCAGAACCTCCTATATAAGGGGCTAATTGAACACTTTAAGTTAGTTCATGTACCTATTTGACACTTTAGCCTTCTTTTTTTCAGAGCTACCAGTGAGGAGGCACAGGTCGTTAAAAATATTCTTTCTATTTATGAGGAGAATTCAGGCCAAACAGTGAACTATGTGAAGTCTTCTTTGTCATTTAGCCAAAATGTTGGGGAGCAATTTAAAGGAACCTGTTGTAGCATTTTTGGGATCCCGGTGGTAGGGGGTCAAGGCAAGTACCTCGGTTTGCCAACTCTTGTGGGTAGAAATAAATTTGCTATCCTAGGCTATCTTAAGGATAAAATTTTTAGCAGAATTAAGAACTGGAATAATAGATTCTTATCTCGGGCAGGTAGAGCGGTTCTGTTAAAGAATGTGATTCAGGTTATGCCTAATTATGCCATGAATGTTTTTCTTCTGCCAAATAATTTATGTGATGAAATTGAGAAACTCATGAATGGCTTTTGGTGGAGGGGCACTAAATTTGAGCAGAAGGGATTGAGGTGGAGACGTTGGGATGCACTCTGTAAGCCTAAAAATATGGGGGGCTTAAGTTTTCGGAGAATAAGAGATTTAAATCTGGCAATGATAGCCAAACAGGGTTGGGAACTTGTGACAGAGCCAGCCAGTCTGATGTGCAGAGTGCTGAAGGCCATGTATTTTCTGAACTCAGATTTTCTTAATGCTCAGGTGGGGAATAACCCTTCTTTCATTTGGCGTAGTATTTTTGAGACACAAAATATTCTCAAAAATAATATCTGAAGGAGAGTTGGGAATGGGATCGATGTTCAAGTATGGGCTGATGCTTGGCTCCCGGAAGAGGGGGGGCGTGTTACATCTGCAAGACCAACAGGAATTAGAGACATGAATGTTGCTGCCCTACGCGATATCACTGGGAAACAATGGAATAGGGAGAGAATTATATAATATTTTTAATGCAGATGACAGGCGGAAGATTTTGAGTATACCCATTAGTGCCTATGACAGGAAGGATGTGTACTGTTGGAATGTGGAGATTAATGGGAGGTTTTCTGTCAAGAGTTGTTACCTCTTACTTACAGGGGAATTACAGATAGCGGACGGTACCAACTGGGCTCGGCTATGGGATTCGCATATCTCACTGAAGCTCAAATATTTTGTTTGACAGGTTATTGATGGCTCTCTCCCTACCGTGGATAATCTGAGGCGAAGAGGAGTGCAGGTTGTCAGAGGGTGTAAAGTGTGTGCTGATGAGAGTGAAGACACAGATCATGTGTTCCGATATGTGAATGAGCTCATGAGGTCTGGAGGCAGGTGGGGGTTGATCTAGGCAGCCCGGGAGATCTAGTGGATACGTGGATATGGCAGCACCTGGGTGGACCGAATGGGGAAGATCGATGCAAATTCATTGCTATTTTGTGGAGTCTATGGAAGAGGAGGAATGATTGAATGAATGGTCTGGAAGGATAAATGGCAAGGAGTTGTGGGGGTAAGAAACACGGCGGCAGGTATACTTTCGAGTTGGAGAGATGCGCAAGGCAATGAACGTACAAAGCAGGCTAGGAAAGAAAATAATCCCTTGACAGTTTGGAAACGATCGCATGATGGTTATGTTAAGATTAATGTGGATGGGGCGGTGGATGAAGGCAAATATACCCGAGCCTGGGGGTGGGTAGCACGGGATCATCATGGTAATTTTTTAAAGGCAAAAGGTGTAATACTCGAGACTAATTTAAGAGGATTAATAGTACTACTCATACCAACAGAGGTGCATCTCCTTTTAAGGGAGCTCATCTCCCAAGAACTCCAAAATTAAGCGTGCTTGCACGGGAGTAATCTTGGGATGGATGACCCCCTGGGAACTTTCTCAGGGCGCGCATGAGTGAGCACAAAGTGCGTGGTAAAAGCTCGTGGTGGTTTGTGAAGACACTATTAGAGGTCTGGAGGGTGTGTGGAGTAACTATCTCGGGTCCTGCGGGGCCGGGGTGTCTCAGAATTGGCTAGCTGGTATGTGGTGGAAACAGAGGCAATGGGAGTTCGTGATGCGTTGATGGGAGCGGCAGAAGCAGGATGGACACGCGTGGAGATTGAAACCGATGCTATCTCAGTGGTCCAACGTCTAAAAAATGGGGGAGGATCGTCTTACCTCTTCCTTATTCTTGATTATATTAGGCATATGTTGAAAGATAGGAGTAATTATATTGTCTCTTTTTGTAAGCGATCTGCGAATCGTGTTGCTCATGCGTTAGCAAGAGCACATGTGACTGTCTCAGATCCAGGGCCGGCTTGACACATTCAAAGGCCCGGTGCTAATAAAAAAATGAGGCCTTTTTGTCAAATGAAATGCATAAGGATTGTTCAATTCCAGTTACATAAGGATTGTTCAATTCCAGACTTGCGACAAGCATGAAGCTTACAAGCATACTGAAATTATCCAATACATTGAGTAAAATAAAGCATCCAAATAAAGTGTTCAAACTTAAGCACATGTTGCACATCATTCAATTAAAAAGAGCCATTCTCCTAACATTCTTCGAAGCAAATTCATCAATCAGTTCTTGGCAGTCCACTTTCTCCAAGACTTCTTTCTCTACGGTTATCAACGCTAAACCATTAAGTCGTTGTTGTGACATTGTTGAACGCAAGTAGGACTTCACAATCTTTAACTTCGAAAAGCTTCTTTCTGCAGAAGCAACAGTCACAGGAATAGTCAACAAAATTCTATATGCAATAATTGTATTTGGAAAACAGTCTAAGCCTTTTAAAAACTTCAAAATTTCAATAGGACCCATTTTTTTCAGGCAAAAGTTGTCTAAGTAACTTTAACTCAACACATAATTCATTTCTATCAATATCAGACTTTTCATTATGCTTAAGTGCATTTTCAAACTGAATGCAGCAAGCCTTTAAACTTCCATCATCTAATGCCTTTAATTTGTGAGAAGTAAACAAGAAACCAAAGACATTTTCATATTCCTGATATTGATCAAATCTGCTCTTTAGAGAAGTTAAGGCTCTATCAACAATGTAAAGAAAATAATTCACTTTAAATGATTCCTCCATTGACAGTTTAGCCTCAGGTGATGTATTTATATGCTCATCAAAATGTTTTTTCCTTCGAATTTCACGCCTTTGAGGAAATACTGGATCAATATTAATTTCAATAGCAATTTCCTTAGCACTATTTAAGGCTTCATTAAAACCAGTTTCTCTATATTTCTCGAAAAATGAAATCAACCCATTTATTTTTTCAATAGCAACATCAATAAGCATATCCCTTGATTGTAAAAACTTGCTAACCAAATTAATAGCACATAACACTTCAAACCAAATAACTATGGAAACTAAAAATTCAAAATCAGCAAGCTCGTTAATTGCTAAAGATTTAGCCTCACTTCTTATTTTAGGATCATTATCAATATCTGCTACTTCTAGTAAAGCTTCTCGAAATTCTGATATTTGAGATCTTATAGCTTTAACACTATCATCTCGACTCTCCCAACGAGTGGCTGACAATGGCTTTGGAGTCAACCCTTTTACATTATTTTTCAAAATTTCCCACCTCTTTGTTGAATTTGCAAAAATTGTATAAATACGTTGTATGATTCCAAAAAAAATCTTTAGCTTTGGTAGATGTATTGGCCATATCACACAATGCCAAATTAAGACTATGGCAGCCACAAGAAGTATAAAAAGCCTTAGGGTTAATGTCTAAAAGTCTCTTTTGCACTCCTTGATGTTTTCCTTTCATATTTGATCCATTATCATAACATTGTCCTCGCACATCAAATATACTAAGATCAAGATTTTCCAACTCAGTTTGTAAAGTATTAAAAAGCCCTTGGCCAGTTGTGTCATTCACATTCAAAAATCCTAAGAAAGATTCTTCAATGACTAGAGAATTAGTGGAGACATCCACATATCTCAATATCAAAGTCATTTGTTCTTGGTGACTAACATCATGAGTACAATCAAGAATAACAGAAAAGTATTTTGCTTGTTTTATTTTTTTAATGATTTCTGTTTTTATTGCAGAACCAAGCAAAAATATCAGTTCATTTTGAATAGTGTGCCCAAGATAATGACTATGAATATCATTATTTGTAATACGCCTAACATGTTCTTGCACAATTGGGTCAAATTCTGTCAAAAGTTCAATTAAACCTAAAAATTGCCATTGTTATTGTCATATAACTTTTCATTAGTACCACGAAAAGCTAAATTATGTTTGCCAAGAAATTTCACAACTGCAATAATTCTTAGTAAAAAATTTTTCCAATGTTCTGTCTCTTTCTCAATTTGTGCTTGAGCCATTTTATCAATAGTTTGATTCTTTGCAAATCTTAAGCGCACATCATACCAAGTGGCCATATTTTTTACATGTTCCATGCTAATTTCATGTTCTCTAAGTCTTTCACCAATATGTGCCCAGTCTGCAAACCCTTCATTCACTAACTGCCCTCTACCAATTCCTTTTTTAAAAATTTTACAACAAAAACAGAACACTTTATCAAGTTCTTTCGAATAAACAAGCCAATCTCTATCACACTTCTCCCCGTTTGATAAAACTCTAGTATACAAATTTGCAGTAAATCGTCTAGAAAATTTATCTTTAGGGCCCTTGACAATAGAACAATCTCTTTTTGGACCCTCTATAACTAGTAAATCAACCATTTTAGAGCTAAGACCATCCCAGTTTCTTGGATCAAATATATCTACCATATGAGATGTTTCTGGAGAATTAACTGGTCCTTCATTTTCGTTAATATCATCACCTACATCTGGAATTTCATTTTCTAAGGAGTTCACATTTTCATTCTCTAGATGATTATTATTGTCACTCACAACTAGCACATCATTATAATTTCCAGATCCTGCATTTACATTATCATTCACAATTATCACATCATCACAGCCAACCACATTAAAACTTTGATTTTCAACAGAAACTTGAGGGTCTCTTTTGATAAATTTATCAAGAGTTCCTGCTTGAGATTTTATTAATGCTTCAACTTTTCTTCTTTTCAAGAGCTTATCATGACCGGATTCATACTTTCTCATTCCAGGAGCCATAATATCAAGATTCAAGAAATCAAAATAACCTGAAATAGAGTTTAAAAAAGAGGGAAACAACCTGATATTTGGAGCTCTATTTGTAAGACTCAGACAAATGAATCAGGACTCAGGAGATCCAATACCAATGTAGCGAACTAGCGATGCACTGCCTACTGGCTACTGCCCTACATTTCTGTTCAGTTCATAAATAAAAAAAGAAACAAATTAAAATGAAAAAATCACAACTTCATAATATAAGAGGCCCTTAGAGGCCGAGAAATTAGACAACAAAAAGTGAAAGATTTTACCTTTGGCTTTGGCCGAATAACACGAGTAGCTGAATCGTTCGGCCAAGTCAAGAAATCAACTTCTTTTGTTTTTTTAGAAGAATCGCAGAATTTCGCAAAGAGATTCAAACCCTAAATGGAAAGCATGTGAGAAGCAGAGAGAAGATGAGAGATAGAGAAGCGTGCAATTGTGAATTGTCTAAACTCTAATGCCGACTTGTGTTTGGGAAGTGGGATGATTTTTAGCTTTTTTATTTTAATTTAATTTAATTTAGAGGCAGGAGTGTAGAAGTAGGGTTTTGAGTTGGGCCTTTCGAAGTTTAACCGTGTTTCAAAATTTCAAATGGGCTGTTCGTAGTTCGTATTTCAAACATTTATTTATAAATTAAACAATTATTATATATATATATACTATATATATTTTAAAAAAATTGGGCCTTCTAATTTTTGAGGCCCTGTGCAGAGGCTCTGTTTGCACAGCCTCATAGCCGGCCCTGCTCAGATCAATGCTATTGTAAGCCTATTAAGCCTATTGTCAGTTGGAGATTAAAAAAAAGTTGTTTTATACCACCTGTAATAGTAAAGAGTACTACGTATTAGAATAGATTATTTTCAAAAAAGAGAGGAAAATGTTTTGGAATGAGTCAAATAGGAAAGTATGATAATTGTTTGAAAATAGAGTGAGGTTTTAAATTGTTTTTACTCCTATCGAGTCCTACCACTAATATTATACTTCTAGACTTCTAGTCTTTCACCCTTCTAGGCTCTTGAGTAATCCAAAAATTTGTTGCTTATGGCAGTTGCTTTATTTTTGTTTTTTTAACACTAGATTGTCCCGATTTTGTCAGATTAATTTGGAACCCCAACAACCACCTTTGGCCTTTGACAAAGTAAATTGCAACACGTTAGAACAATTTTTCAAGTTCCCTTTTCGCTAGATGTTCGAGACTCGAGAGCACTTGTAATGAGAAAAAATAAAGGGACTTCAAGCGTTATATTGTCAAAAGGCACATGTACAGTCATAAGAACTTCGTTTGTTTATTTCCTCGCAAAAGAAATTGATAAAATGCATCTACGAGTTCCCGGCTTCTCGTTATAAAATTGGAATCACCGTTGATTGATCAAGACTTTCAGACTTAAAGTAACATAAAAATCCATGACCATAATATCAAAAAAATTATAAGTTCCCATCTTTCAAACTCATGAGAACGAACATAAAAGGGACAAGTGAGAGAACCCACACGGCCACACATATGAGGCATATGTGTGTAGTTCCATGAACGCTATAATAAATGTGGAGTTTAAGCAATGTGTTTGTTTTCATTTTAGCACTTTCCAATAAAACACTTTGTCACTTACATCATTAAACTTTTCTACTTTTTATTAATAAATGTTTCAAAAAATGTAGAGAAGTAAATAACATTTTGCTCTAAACAAATTAGGATAAAAAATTATATTTTACTTTTAAATTTTGCATTACATGTAAAATTACCTTAGGATTTGGGATGATATAACATGTAAATAACATTTTACTCTAATCAAACGAGGATAGTAAATTATATTTCAATCCATCCAGTTGTCACTCGCAGTACAAGTTTTAATATGATCATACTTGGGACCAGGATCACACAATAGCAGATGTTAATCAGTAGTCGCAAGTAAATAACTCAAAGAATGAATCAGCATTGAGGCAGAACTACAAGAACTTAAAACATTGCTCCTCATATATGCTTTCATGGCAAAGTTTTTTAAATTCAGAACAAGAAACAGAACACCGGACAATTCCCCAGGGTGTACTCAAAAGAAGCTAAAAAAGGCAGCGCCCTGCATGATTGGGCACAGCCCACACTGTGCATCTAAATAAATCTAAAAACAAAAGGCCTGTAGCACATCATAAGGAGACCGGCTCATGCCCATACGTTCAGCAATGATATACTTCAAAAGAGATCAGCAAAGCATCTAGCCTTGGCCCAAGGCACAAGAAAAGGAGAGCTTGATTTTGGGTAGAACCGTAGAACACCATCAAATCAAAGCATAGGTCTAGCCGTTTAGTAACCAATAAAATCGACCAAGATCTAACAAATCTAATCCAAGGGAGAGGCTTTCTGCAGAGATGTTGGAAGAGATTGATAAACTCTCAAACCCCACTATTCGGTAGATATTCATGGGAAAGTTATTCATGATGCTGTTTGTGGCCCAATAGAACCCGATAATAATGCCTGAATCGAATATCACACAAAAAAATGTCGCAATTGAAGATGTATCTGTGATATTAGGAACATTCAAGTTGGAATTATTGTCACAATGAAAGAGAATAAAAATTGCCAGAGTATAAGCATCTATGGGTGGTAGAAGGATATAACCTCCAATTTCACCATCTTGATCGCTACAACGTAGAGCTGACTCTGACCTGTGAATGAAATTCCCAAGTCAGTGAATGATCACAATAAGAGGACTGAGTAAATGACACAATATAATTACCTTGAATATAGTTAGCATAAGTGTTCATGACTTCTTCAATCCTGGACTAGAGGACAGAGTTTTATTGATGTAACTTCCAGCAAAAGACCACCCCACCTTTCTCCAATTATTTCAACTCTTCATCAGATAGATCTTTTCTGGGAGGCATCATTTGGAATTTCCTTAATGTTTGAATCATCTGTTTCAGTTAAAAGTAATGTCATAAATTCCAAGAATAGGTATTGCATTGAAAAATGACATTTCTAGCCAAAAGCTGTAACAAACTGCTTCTGTCAAGTTTCAAACATTATCAAGAAACGCAAACCTGTTACAGCACAAAGCATGAAGCAGCAATTTGTGATCCCATTTTATCTGTCAATGAAGTGAAGATTATAATAATGAAATAAGATAATCACAGTAACATCACTTTTGACTGTCACATGGAGTAAGCAATAAGTAGATTAGAAACTAACTGCGTCAAATCTAGCCATACAATGACCACTGATTAGATAGAGCTGGAACTACTTCCGTGGTTGATTTTAATTGTAGACCATGCCAAAGTCTGAAGATACACAAAGCAACTCAAGATTATTAGACCATTTCTTATCATTAAAAATACAATATCTTGTACTCCCTCTGTCCTGTATTAAGCTCCCCATTTCGGTTTACTATTTCTAACTGAAAAAATAAACTCTCCCCTAATAATCTTTAAATTAGTATTAAAATTTAATGTGTACATATTTAGAGACTGCACTAAAAGGAATATTAAACTGCAAAAGATTGAAAAAGATAAAAGATTGATAAAAGCAACTGAAAGAAAGATAATTTGACCACAAGAATAATAAATGAGAATCACATTCCCGGACAGAGGGACTGAGGGAGTATTAATTTGAAAAAGCTAACTCAGTGTAACATTTATAAAAAGCTGCCAAAAAAGCCGTCGTCTGACCCCCATAGAGTAGTCAAAGGAACATGTCATTCCAGCACTTGTCAATGGCTAGTCGAACCTTCTTTTGTTTCAATAGTTCTCTAACCATTTTATCCCAAGTGGAAAATTTAGGGTATAGAGTCTTTTGAAGCATGACTTCTATAATATTTGATGCCCCGATAATTCTCTGCCTCTTGTGTAATCGTACCACTAGCTCATCCAAAAACACTCTCCCGCTTTCGGGTGGATCCAACTTCTCAGTCATACTTTTCAAGAAAATGTTACATGTAACCAAATCGGGGTCACACCCTCGATCCAACATGTTATTCAAAAGATCAATGGCGTGTGAAACCTTATCCTGCTTGCATAAAGCATTAAAAAGAATGTTGTACGTAACCACATCAGGTTGACTTCTAGATTCTCCACATAACATCTCGTGGAAAAGTTTAAGTCCTTGTTTTATTGACCCGGAACTGCATAGCCCGTATATCATAGAAGTGTATGCCACTACATCGGGTTTCCGATCAATGCTCATCATCTGCTTCCATACCATCAAAGCATCTCTTAGTTTACCATCCTCGCACAATCCGTGGATTAATACACTGTAACAAACTTCATTAGGTACAACATTCTGATCCACCATATCTTTCCACACACGCAAGGCCTCATTGCTTTTACCCGTTTTGAAAAAACCCTTCACCAGCGAGCTATATGTATAAGCATTTGGCGTGCAACCCATATTAATCATATGCAAAAGTATCTCCCTTGCTTCATCAGGTCTACGTTCCTGGCACAAGCCATCTATAACAGCAGAATAAACAACAGTGTTAGGCTTCCTTATCCCCTTATCTACCATTTCCTTCCATGTTTTCAAAGCCTCTTCAGATTTCCCCTCCTTGAAAAACCCACTAATCAGCGAAGAGTAAACATATTCATTTGCAAGGTATCCCCTTTCCTCCATTGCTTTTAAAATGTATGCACCTTCTGTGACTTTCCCTTGCTTGACAAGACCGTCAATGATGGTTCCATATGTTACATCATTAGGGACATGTTTGTTAGAAGTCATCCTATGAAGCAAACTAATTGCCTTCTCTATCTTCCCTTTAAGACACAAACCGTGAATCAGTGTGTTGTATGTCACTTCATTAGGAACACAACCTTTGAGGAACATATTGTCTACAAGTTTTGCAGCTCGTACTAAATCACCCTTCTTACAGAGCCCATTGATCAAAACATTAAATGTAGCAGGAGTGGGAGAACAGCCCTCCATTTGCATTTCATCCAACAAAGTCACAGCTTCTTCAATCCTATCCGCCTTACACAACCCATCCATCAAAGTGGAATACGTATATGCATCTGGGTTGCATTCCCACTCAGGCATTTCCCTGAACAACTCCACTGCACTGTCTACCATACCCAACTTACACATTGCTTTAACAATCAAGTTAAAAGTCAAGACATTTGGCATAGAAACCCTCCTATGTACAACATCATGGTAAAACTTCAAGGCCTGGTTATATGACCCGGACTGTATAATCACATTAAGAACAGAATTAAAGGACCTAACCGTCCGTTTACAGTGAAACTCATCCACCATTCTTCCAAAGAGTTGAATAGCTTTATCAGGCAAGCGCGCTTTACCACAAGCCCTAAACACTAGAATGAAATTCTTTTCTACAAAGACTCTGTTCTCGTGTTTCATCCTATCAAAAACCTTTTCCAGGGACGTGAAGTCCCCAGAGTTGGCGTAGTTCTCGATGAGGGAATAAAAGGTGGAGTCGCCCTGCTTGTGAGAACCTGAGCGTGAGGCGAATTTAAACAGTTTATCAGAAATCGGGGGTTCCCTTCTGATTCCATAATTCGGGGGATGCTGCTGAACTAATGTTTCAATGTTATCGGATTCCACAGGATGGGGAAGAGATGAAAAGCAGCGGTGAATAAGAATGAAGGGGAAGAGGTGTTTACATGGGGTTGGAGAGAAGCTTGAGCTGAGATGCACAGGCATTGAAGAACATACCTTTGTTGAGCAAGCTCAAATCCCTCTCAATAGCAACTATTCTGAGGAACGAATGTGAAGAAGTTTTGAGAATGGATAATCATTTCGTTTTGCAGTCTTGAGCAATGACAACTTGTCACAAACAAGCCAAACGTGTACCTCTAGCATTTCTCTATTTTGTATATCCGAATTATTCAGCTGTTCGTGTGTCAGTGCTGTATTATACTATTATTTCACACACACAAAAAATGCATTTTTGTGTATTAATATTTGAGTAAAAATTATGTATTGGATTGTCAACTATGCGTGCAACTTCGTGATTGTCTACAATCTAATTGTGGGACATTTTTTTAGTTTATATGGAATCTTGAAAGAATGTTGTTGGAGCTTCGAAATTTTAGATACTACAATGTTTACATTAATATAATTTGAGGATTTCCTTAAAAATGGGTTTGTGAGTCGATTATCTTGGAAATATATTTACCAAACTCTCTTTGATAACAAAAACCACAGCAAATATATATATATATATATATATTAGTATTTAGGACATCACCCCTCCCAATCAATAGTGTATTAGGATGTTTTTACTTGGACTAGAATTCTCTAGTCTAGTCTCTGGTAAATGTTTAATCTCTGTGTATTTTATAATTGTCCTAGTCTAACACTCTGACCTAGTCTCTGATAAATGTTTAATCTCTGTGTATTTTATAATTGTCCTAGTCTAACACTCTGACCTAGTCTGACACTCTGACCTGATTCAAAGCTGAAAAGGGTCCAAAGTAAACACCCTTAATCCGTATTATTATATCACAAACAAATGGAAGATCTAAACATGAAGATTACATGCCGAAGGATCATACACGCACAAAATGTTACAAACGAATGAGTGTTACAATTGAAAATGTAGTTATAAAAGAACATTGAAGTTTGAACTACACAGCCAAAGAAATGGATAAGAGAGTGAATGAGAAAACAAGCTCAAAGATTGAAGAGATTATAAACTGCCTATTTTTATCTTTGAAAACTGTTTTGAGCTCCAGGCCGGAAAGCTTTGAAGTATGGCAGGATTGATAAATGTGCTTATGACCCCAGTTAAGATAGAAATCAATCTTTTACAATGGTTTGGATTACATGCATTAAAAAAAAAGTGATCTTGATCCGGTGATGAAATCAATCATGGTATCAAAGTCACTTTGTTCCACTTCGTTTATTGGGCTTAGCGATCCTTGTTTTGGGGTTTCAGTGTACCACACTACTACCACCAATTGAGTGGGATGCCAAGCACATTTTCGCAAATGAATGCCGACTAAAAAAAAAGACACAACATTACTTTAAATATGTAATGACTAGTGACCATTGTTATATACTTATACTTTCATGGTGACCATGATGTAGTTCCAATTTGCATTGACCATGACGGCACTTACAGTGACTATGTAGTCATACAAGTCAATAGCAGTAAAATATAGGAGTAATTCCTAATATATTAGGGAGTATTTCCCTATTTTATTTTTCGGGTAGCAGCCAGCAACAGCCTCCCTTTCTTTTCTTCCCTCACTCATCTTCCCCCGAATTTCACTTCGCTGACCTCTACATCCACTTCACCATTACAACCCAATTCATCCTTCACTTCCAATCTGCAACTTCTTCCTTCAGAACCCAATCCATCCACCATTGCCGCCCATCTTCACCGATTCTGATTGTCATTCCAGTATTAATTTTAAAAAGGTAACTCGGTGTAACATTTATAGAAAGCTGCCAGAAAATAAGTCATCTGACCCCATAGAGTAGTCAAAGGAACAGGTCATTCCAGCACTTGTCGATGGCTAGTGAAACCTTGTTTTCTTTCAATAGTTCTCTGACCACTTTATCCAAAGTGGATAATTTAGGGTATAAAGCCTTTTGAAGCATGACTTCTATAATATTTGAGGCCCCAAGAATTCTCTGCCTCTTGTGTAAGCGTACCACTAGCTCATCCAAAAACTCTCTCCCGCGTTTGGGTGGATCCAACTTCGCATTCATACTTTTCAAGAAAATGTTACATGTAACCAAATCGGGGTCACACCCTCGATCCAACATGTTATTCAAAAGATCAATGGCGTGTGAAACCATATCCTGCTTGCATAAAGCATTAAAAAGTATGTTGTATGTAACCACATTAGGTTGACTTCTAGATTCTCCACTCTCATGGAAAAGTTTAAGTCCTTGTCTGATTGACCCGGAATTGCATAGCACGTATATCATAGAAGTGTATGCCACTACTTCGGGTTTCTGACCAATGCTCATCATCTTCTTCCATACCATCAAAGCATCTCTCAGTTTACCATCCTTGCACAATCCGTGGATTAATACGCTGTAACAAACTTCATCAGGTACAACATTCCGATCCACCATATCTTTCCACACGCGCAAGGCCTCGTTGCTTTTACCCGTTTTGAAAAAACCCTTCACCAGGGAGCTATATATAAAAGCATTTGGCATGCAATCCATATTAATCATATGCAAAAGTATCTCCCTTGCTTCATCAGGTCTACCTTCCCTGCACAAGCCATCTATAAGAGCAGAACAAACAACCGTGTCAGGTTTCCTTATCCCCTTATCGACCATTTCCTTCCATATTTTCAACGCCTCTTTAGATTTCCCCTCCTTGAAAAACCCGCTAATTAACGAAGAGTAGGCATATGCGCTCACAGGGTATCCCTTTTCCTCCATTGCTTTCAAAATGTAGTCACCTTCGGTGACTTTCCCTTGCTTGACAAGACCAACAATGATGGTTCCATATGTTACATCATCAGGTACATGTTTGATAGAAGTCATCCTATGAAGCAAACTAATTGCCTTCTCCATCTCCCCTTTGAGACACAAACCGTGTATCAGCGTGTTGTATGTCACTTCATTAGGAACACAGCCTTTGAGAAACATATTGTCTACAAGCTTCGCAGCTCGTTCTAAATCACCCTTCTTACAAAACCCATTGATCAAAACGTTAAAAGTATATAGACTGGGAGAACAGCCCTCCATTTGCATTTCATCCAACAAAGTCACAGCTTCTTCAATCCTATTCGCCTTACACAGCCCATCCATCAAAGTGTTATACGTATATACATCTGGGTTGCATTCCCACCCAGGCATTTCCCTGAACAACTCTACTGCACTGTCTACCATACCTAAATTACACATTGCTTTAACAACCAAATTGAAAGTCAAGACATCTGGCATCAAAAACCTTCTCTTATCTACAAAATCATGATAAAACTTCAAGGCCTGGTAGTATGACCCGGACTGTATAATCACATTAAGAACAGTGTTAAAGGACCTAACAGCCCCTCTACAGTGAAATTTATCCACCATTCTTCCAAAGAGTTGAATAGCTTTATCAGGCAAGCGCGCTTTACCACAAGCCATAAACACTAGAATGAAACTCTTCTCTACAAAGACTATATTCTGGTGTTTCATCCTATCAAAAACCTTTTCAAGGGACGTGAAGTCCCCGGAGTTGGCGTACTTCTCGATGAGAGAATAAAAGGTGGAGTCGCCCTGCTTGTGCAAACCTGACTGTGGGGCGAATTTAAACAGTTTATCAGAAATCGGGGGTTCCCTTCTGATGTCATAATTCGGGGGATGTTGAACTAATGTTTCAATATTATCGGATTCGACAGGATTGGGAGGAGATGAAAAGCAGCGGCGAAAAAGGATGAAGGGGAAGAGGTGTTTGCATGGGGTTGAAGAGAGGCTTGAGCTGAGATGCTTGGGGGCACAGGCATTGAAGAACATGCCTTTGTGGAGCTCAAATCCCTCTCAACAGCAACGATTCTGAGGAACGAATGGGAAGAATTTTTGAGAATCATTTTGTTTTGAGAAATGGTACTAAATAGGACCAAAAAAAAACTCAATGTATCTAAATAGGACTTGAATGTTTTTTATACTTAAATAAGACCATGTTTGTCCGTGTTTCCAGATTTACCCCCGATTTTTTATTTTAGTCACCCGTGTCTTCATCTCTTCGCAGCTGGGTCTTCTTTTACTTCAGCAACTCGACGAACGGGAAAGAGATTGCCCTCCTTCGGTTTGGGCAGAAAACGGCAACCTGATAAGGACTTCGGCGGTTTCTCTCCGACGTCGCTGATAGTACGGAAGGGAAGCCTCAACTGCTGCAGTCCGCTAGTTGTTCTCCTCCGTCGTGCGACCAAGTTCTCTGGAGTAGGCGATTTCTTCCCGACGTCAACTCCGGCAGTCCGGCGTGAGGTCGGTCCGCAAGCTTCTGCTGCAGGCAACATTTTTTCGATGAGAGTTCTGCCTCCCGACGACCCGACTCCTCCCCGACGCGCGCTTCTACTCTAGTACTCTCTCCTACAGCAAAATCAGAGAACCCAGATCAGATCTGAAGCCACGAAGTGTAAGACAGTGTCGGCTAAGATGTTACATATATCAATTT
This sequence comes from Cuscuta epithymum, assembly GCA_945859915.1. Taxonomy (NCBI): domain Eukaryota; kingdom Viridiplantae; phylum Streptophyta; class Magnoliopsida; order Solanales; family Convolvulaceae; genus Cuscuta; species Cuscuta epithymum. The sequence continues at coordinate 3,153,033 of CAMAPF010000006.1, forward strand.
TTCTTCTCTTCTTCTCCTTTCTTCTCCTCCTTTTTTCTCCTCCTCTCCTTTTTCTTCAGTTCTCTTCGTTTGCTTTTGTTTTCCGTATAATCAATTCATTTTTTTGATTTTTTTAAGCAATTGTTTTGTTTATTTTTGTTCTCTTTTCTAATTTCCTTTCTATTTTGAAACGAATTTTTCTAATTTCCCTTATGATGTTGGAAGTTGAAACGGAGTGTACGTTGCTCTAAAAACTCCAGTCTTTTGTTTTAGCTTTTTTAATAAATACGGAGTAATTTTTATATTAAATACTTATTTTAATACTTCTTTAACATAGAGAATTGCGACACCTTTGTAAATATGCAAATGTAATTTTCTGTAAAAACAATAATGTTACTACTTGATAATGTTACAATATTAACGTCTAACATGACAATGTCATAATATCACATTGACGTCAATGAAAACACCGTCACATTTTCATTTTCACAATATTATTAAATAATGTCATAATATTAGAACATTATCAATGAAAACAACCTCACTTCTTGACAATGGTACAATGTTAGTATCTCAATGTCATAACATTATTACATAATGTTATATCACAATGGCATCAGCAAAAACAATGAGACGTCGTAACAATGTCATAATGTTATTACACAATGTCAGAATATTACAATGTCATCAACGAACACAATGTCACTTTTTGACAATGACACAACGTTAATATCACAATGTCACGTTACAATGTCATGAATAAAAATAATGTCATTTCTTGACAATGTCTCTTGTTAACAGTATAATGTCACTTATTATAACAATGTCATTACTTCACTATGTCACAATATTAATATCACAACGTCACATGTCACATGATAGTCACAATATCATTATAATATAAACAAAAATCAATATCACTTTTTAACAATGTCACAATTTTATTATCACAATGTCATATGACAATGTTACAATGTTATTACTTAATATCACAATGTCATCAACGAACACAATGTCACTTTTTGACAATGACACAACGTTAATATCACAATGTCACGTTAGAATGTTATCAATAAAAATAACGTCATTTCTTAACAATGTCAAATACTATCACACAATATCATAATGTTATCAACAAAAGTAACTTCAGTTCTTAAAATCTTACAATACTATAACATTATCAACAAAAATAATGATACAATGTCACAATAATATTACACAATGTGGGCATGTGGCAATGTCATAGTATTAACTCATGGTAGATTAAAATTTTTGGTGTTATAAAATAATTATGACAATGCTAAGTTAACGATTATTTCAATTTATAAAAAAAGTCTAAGAAACTAGTTATACTCCTATGACAATGCTAAATTATGACAATTTTGTAGTTATAAAAATAATACACCGTACTTCGTAAGTAATAAATTGAAAAGTCAAAGAAAAAGTTAAACAAAAACAAAAAGTAAAACAAAAACAAAAATAAAACAAGAAACAAAGCTACAGCACATACTCGATAAAGGGATGAAACGGGGAAGAAGAAGGAAATCAGGAAGAAGAAGAAGAAGAAGAAGAAGAAAAGATAGGGGATGAAGAAGAGGAGAAATAGGACGACTAGAAGAGGAAGAGGACGCTCTCGCCGCAGCCTACTCGCGCCGGCGACCACTCCCGCGATAACCAGATGAGTCAATCGATTTGAAACCTTATGAGCTTCTACATGGATCCTGACGGAGCTTGACGGCGTTAGGGTTGGCAGCTCTGCTCCACGGCTTAGGGCTCAAGCAGGGCCAGATCCAGATTCTATTAGCCGACATGGACGCAGGACGCGAGCAATGGAGTCGTCGATTTCACGAGCTAGCAAGAGAGCATATCGTAGGAGAACGTGGTGCATACAGAAGGGTTGATTGGGCGTAAGAGGGAGGGTATTTTTGTCCCCCAACATCAAAATGGGTCTCTTATTTAAGTTCCCTTCCTTTGTTTTAGTCTTATTTTAGTCTTATTCCCTTTTGTTTTGCAGTCTTTGATTGGGATTTTGAGATTTTCTTAAAATTTCAATTTCACGCGAAAATCCTTGCACGCGAAAATATTTGAATATTAAGGTTAGGGAACCGTCATTAAGGCATGATTTGAGTTTAGGCCCCATTTTATTAGTCAAATTAAATTTTGCATCCCGTTTTTTAAATCATTAGTATTTGCACCTCAATTTCTTATGAAAAGACAAAAATGCCCCTCAATAAGGAATATGTTGAAGGCCAACAAAATTGTTATTGGAGGGCATTTTAGTCTTTTCATACGGGGTTGGGGTGCAAATACTAATGATTTAAAAAATAGGGTGTACAGTCTAATTTAGACAATAAAATGGGGTGCAAAAGCAAAATATCACTTTTATCAATAAAATACGGAGTAAATCATACCAGGTATTATTGGTTAGATGTATAATTTATTTTTAAGTTGTATTTTTTTAACGGAAATAGTCTATACTAAAATTAATAAATCAAACCACATTACAATAGACTTAAGATCATACCAACTCCAGGCATAAGTCCAATGATCAGACTTTGACTCTGCTACCCACAAACGAGCTGCAGAAGTCGCTAACCATGTAATAGACAAGCTGAAGCTTAACATCACCATACAAGTCTTCATGTTCTTATAGTGAGTTGAAACACTGACAACTCTACCAAAACAAAACAAATAAATAAAAGGTACTTCAAATTACTAAAATAGGCGAAACTACATAAAACAAACCGACATAAGAAAATAATAAAGCAACAAGCCATCGGTTTCCAATTATATCGCGTCTTTGCTTGATTTCATTGTACTTGCATATTTGTCTCGATTTTTTGAAACCAGTGATATTTATTCCAACCTCGTACTGAATAGTTTGATAAAAATCTTGTAATACTCTTTCCTCCTATGGCGGTGGTTCAGGAGGAGGTCGGATCAACTGTGTCATCATAGATGATTTGAGAAGTATGATGGTAAAGTCATTCTAATTCGTTACAAAAAACATACAGTATTAAGTATTTTACTATCTCTTCGAAGTTAAATATTTTATACAATACGATGTGAAATGAATTAGTATAAACATTTTACGTTCCTACAATTCCTACACTTCATGTGTAAAATAATTACTACTCCGTAATATTTTACGTAGTATACCTACCAAACATACCACTATGCTATTAGTTTAAGGGGTTGTTAGAGCATCCTCAACGTGTGATGTCTAGTCTATTTAAAAATGCTTCAACTCATAAAAACAGATAGTGTGTGTTTATTTTCGCTCCAATGCATACCGTTTTTATTAATTATTAGATTTTGCTAAGTTGTCAAAAAAATCATTCCACGCCATGAAGGAGACTAAGGATAAGGATGTTTTTACTTGGACTGTAATTTGTTGGTCTGGTCTGATCTGGTCTGGTCTGATCTGGTCTGGTCTGGTCTGGTCTGGTCTGATAAGGTCTGGTTTCTTTGTATTTTTATAACTATCCAAGTATGGTCTGGTCTGGTCTGGTCTGAACTGGTCTGGTCTGGTCTGGGGCAAATTACAGTCCAAGTAAAAACATCCTAAAAAGCCTTCTACACATGCTACACATGCTGACTCATAAAAAAACGTGATGGTCGAAGAAAGAGAGGGTAATGAAAATATTTTAATTCATTTTAGAATGTTTTTACTTGTATTAAAATTTTCTGGTCTATCTAGTCTGATCTAGTCTTGTTTTCAATATTTTAAAAGACGATGGGCGCTAGTCGGGCGTCAATCCAGTGCCTAGACGGCTAGACGGGCACCTAGACGGGAACTAATCAGAGACACATAAATTGTATATTTATCAATTTTTTTGCATAAATGTGAAAGTAATACATAGTTAAACGGTAGTATCGTGTTTGTGTGTGTTTGAAAATATATACACACATATTAACATGCATGAATGATAGAATTGTCGCATGAAATAATCTATCACTTAACTACATTATGTTATAAATATTAAATAAAAATAAAATGTAAGTATATATATACAAACATATATAGTTTTTATCTTACTTTACAAGTATTTTTCTTCATATTCATGATTAAAGTCAATGGTTCCTATATTTTTTACAAAAATAAAAATAAAAATAAAAAATTATTTGACGAATTGAGATGCACTAGGTGGAGATTAGGCGCTTTGGTTACGCAATTAGGCGCCCTAGGCGGTCGACTAATTCACCTAGGCGTCAAACCAATTAATCGGAGGGCCTAGACAAAAATCGTGACGCCAGGTCACCGCCTAGGCACCTAGGCATAACTAGTCGGGCGCCTATAGCGACTTCTAGAACGAATTGATCTAATCTGGTCTAATAAATGTCTGATCTATGTGTATTTTATACATATCCAAGTCTGGCATGGCCTCGTCTGAACTGGGACTAAAAACGGTCCAAATTAAAACCCATGTATTGTAGCGTTTCTTCACCAAAGCGCTCAAAGCTAACAAGTTGATTCCTAATATTTGAAGTATTAAATCCTCTTTACAGTTTACAATTTACATGCTCTGATTTGTTGGAATATCTCCTTGACTCCTCGTGACAGATTACCACTTTTATTGGAAAATGAATGTGCTATGCGTAAATTTCTAGATTTTTTGACTTGTTGCAACTACATGAATTTGAAGTTAATCAGCCGTAAGTCCATATAGCTAAAATTAAAAATTATCTTTTGTGTTTTCTATTCTTTTTGGTAATTCTATTCACAGACTCCAAATTACTATTCACAACCACTTTATTAAATAAAAATAAATAGGAATTTATCTAAAATCTAAAGAGTAAAGGGTCAATTTGGTCCTCGAAGTTGCATAAAAGGGGTCAAATAAGTCCTTATATAGGAAATTCTATCTAGCCGTCACCATTTAGGGCGGTTCCCGGTGGATTTTTTGATAAATTTTTTTGAGCATCTTATTCATTATGTCTAGTTCACTCATACCAAATTTCAGATAAAAATTCAATCGGGAAGACATTAAAATGAATTCTTCAAGATAATTGTGCCGTTAAAAGCGCAGTTATCTTCAATAATTCATTTGAATGTCTTCCCGATTGAATTTTTAACTAAGACTTAATGAATAAGATGCTCAAAAAAATTATCAAAAAATTTCACCGGGAGCCACCTCAAATGACACGTCCGGACAGAATCTTCTATATAAGGTCTTATTTGACCCCTTTTTTGCAACTTCAAAGACCAAACTGACCCTTTACTCAATATCTAAATTAGCCTCGCGAGAAAGCAACCCCAGAGGCGTAAAGTTGACTGGATGGGTAGACCAGGAGAGCCTATACCGTACACCCGGATGTACATGTACATCCGGTATTTTTGTAATTTTTTCTAATTTGAAGAACAATAATCAGATCCTCCTTCTTCCGTCCACCTCTTTCCATGTTTCTTCCGTCCGCCTCTTTCCCTGTTTCTTTCGTTCGCCTCTTTCCCTGTGTCTATGTGGACTATGTCCGCACTCGGCAGTTCTCTTTTTCTCAACCACCTTAACCTGCTTTTGCTTTGTAACTTGTAAGTAGTTTTCATTTTTATTTCTCTTTCCGTTTTATCTTAAATACCTTTTCATTGATTTCAATTTATGATGAATATTTAATGTGTTAATGTTTAATTTTTCTATTTTTAATTTAACATGAATATTTATTAATTTATGGTAAATCCGAATATGATTTAACTTCAATTCTTTGTAATTAAATTTTCAATAGTTTTGCTTATCTCCTGCACTTTTGTAATCCACTACAGGTTGCTTGCAATAGATATCATTGGAAATTGTGTTTGGTCTGGTTTGACCGTGGCAAAAAGAACTAAAGTAGTAAAAAAAACATGATATTCAATTGAAAATGCTTTTGATTCTAAATGAAATTTTGTATGCACACTTTAAGAATTCTAATATTCATTACACATAATCTTGATACTCAATAGTAGAAAACAATATACTCGATGAGAATGTTTTTATACTCAAATGGGACTTTTAAATTATGTGTATTCAATTGCAATATTGTACTCTATGGAGGGCGTTTGATGCTCAATGAGCAATATTGTACTTTTAGTGAACATCTGGTCTATTTTATTGAGTATTAGGATGCTAACAATGAGTATCACGATCTCTGCTTCATATCTTCTAATCTTTTTTTTCTTTTATAAAAACTTATTAAATTATATCTACAATCCACTCTTATTAATTTCAATATGCGAGTGTAATGTAATATGATACTTTTAAAATATGCATTTATATGACATTGTAAAAATGAGCATAACATCAGTACCAAATGAGCATACATAACATACAAAGTGCACATTGATAAGAAAATCGTAAGATTTGTAAGTTGAACATCATGACATTTTAATTGACCACCAACCTCCACTATTGAGATGAAAATCACGACTTCTGAAGAATGAGTAATATTGAACTTTTAATGAGCATCAATCCTATTATATTGTGTATTAGGAGTCCAATATTCAGAATCGTGATCTCTGTTTCATAACTTTTAATTCACTTTCTTTTTGTTATTTTTCTTTTATAAAAATTAATTACATTATATTTATAATCAACTCCAATGAATTTTGATATGTGAATCTAATGTAGAATAGTACTTTTAAAAATGCATTGATATGACATTTACAAAATGAGCATAAGATCAACACCAGATGAGCATACATAACTTACAAAATGAGTATTAATGAATTTGTTAGTTGCTTTGTTAGTTGAACATCACGACATTTTAATTGAGCATTAATAAACTTTTAATGTGCATTAATGAACTTTTAATGAGCATCAGACCTATTATGTTGAGTATTAGAAGTTTAATAATCAGAATCGTGATATCTGCTTCATAACTTCTAAGTCATTTTTTTTAATTATTTTTTGGTTTATAAAAAACTTAATAAGTAACTTAAGTAACGTCAATATCAAATGAACATAAGTAACTTACAATATGAGTATTGCACCAAGATAAAATGAGCATACATACTTACAAAACGAGTATCGAAAAAATTCAAAAAACTCACTTAAAATCTCCAGTATGCTCAAATAGTAAATGAGAATGCATAACCTATGAAATAAGCATCGAAAAAACTAAAATGAGCATTACACCAATATGCATGAGTATGACATTTTGAAATGTATGATGTAATACTCATTTTAAAATGAGTATTATACCAATATCAAATGAGTATAGATAACTTACGAAATGAGTATGTAAATGATATTTTAAAATTAGCATAAAACCAATATCATATGAGTATATGTAACTTACAAAATGAGTTATATAAAATCAAAACATTAATTCATAAAATATTTTATAATTGAATAACATTAAAGTAAAAAAAAACGAAAGTGAAAAGAGAGAAGGAAACAAGTTAAAGCAGGAAAGGAAGAAAAGAAAAAACAAAACAAAAAAACGTAAGCAGAACAAAGCAAACATCGAAGCAGAACTCTTCGTCGAAGCAGGCCAAACATCGGCACCTCCTCCGTCGATTCCCAGGACATCAGCGCGCACAGCAAACGGAACTCTTCGGCGGCTTCTTCATCCCTAACCTTTATCATCTGAGTTGTAATTAATTTCAAAAATACCCGGTTGTACGGTGAGAACCGTACAACCGGGTGTACGGTATATTTTGCGGTAGACCAGAGATGCTCCTTCCGGACTGCACCACCACTGCCCCGGCCTCATATTTTCTTACTCCTCTCCACCAGTGTAGGCCGGAAAAACACCGACTTCAACGCCGGCCACAAACCTACCAACCAGAAGGTAATTAAGGATACAACGGAGCTGATTTCCATCAGTAAGTATGCGGTTATGAGAGTTTCAGCCCTATAAAATCTAGATTCAAGGGACAATTCGGTCGATTCTGAGCTTTTCTGGCGGTGGTGAATGTCGACCGATGTGACCGCGTGAGATTAATTATCCACCGTCTTCTTCGGTAGAATTTATTATCCACTGTCTTGCCTTCTATATATTCCGTATTTAATTTCCACGATGTTGCTTGTGTTCCTCTGTAACCAACGTGTTCTTCTTCCAGCCTTAGGCTTTGGCTTTCCTTCCTTGAAGAAGGAAGATCGTTCTCATAAGGTTAATTTAGATATTTGATATATTTTTATTTACTTTTTTTTTTTGAAAATCAATAACTGAATTATTATTAATAAGGGTAACCAGAAACATAAGAATCAAAAGCCGAACCATTACAATCACAGTGTTCAATGCTACACTAGGGACCTAGGGTGAGACAAGAAACAAAAAAGTCATATAAAAGCTATCATGTTCGCTAACCCTGCAACTATGTAGACTTGTCCCGCAATTTGACTCCTCGTGCTACTCTAAATAGGTCCGGTTTGACCAGCCACCGAAAAGGATTAGTTAAACTTGCCGGTTTTTCCAGTCACCGGTAAGGAGCCAAGTGCAGAAATTGTTCCAGTTTCACCAGCCACCGGAAAGAAAGCAATACATTCACTTCCATCTTCCTTATTCGTCAATGGTTCAGGAGGAGGGCGATCGGCCTCTATATTGATACATAAGAAATCCCTTAAGTGGCTGTGAATAACAATTTAGGGACTGTGAATAGAATTTCCCTTCTTCTTTTTTGAAGTAACGATTTTATTAGATAAGCAAATCTTTAGTCATAAGGCTTACAATAATGAAGGGGCACCCAACCAAACTCTACGATCAGACAAAGAAACGGCAACTCTAGTTAGCTTATGAACTACACGATTCGCTGATTGTTTAACATGTGAGATATTAATATTCGCATTCGACGCGATCATGACTCTGATATCATCCAAAATAAGATCAAAATAAGAGTTTCCAGGTTCTTCAGATAAACTGGAAACCACTTGAAGCGCATCTGTTTCTAGTTTCTACTACAATTTTCTCCCATTCTTGTGATTTTAATTGTATCAAAGCCTCCCGAACCGCTAATGCCTCTACTCTTTAACCGAGCAACTTCCAGGCCATGGGTGTGAAGCAGATGCTAAGAAATGACCTGCTGCATTCCTAGCTATCCATCCAAAGCCCCTTTGTCCACTCATATTGCAAATTGTTGCGTCGGTATTCAATCTAATCCATCTAGGGTTGGATTCGGGCCTGGACGGGCCCGGGTCGGGTCCGGGCCGGGCCAGACCTTTATATATATATTGCTTTTTCTAATTAACCCCCACCCCCAAACCAGCCCAAAATACCCAGTCCAACCCAGAAAGTTAAAAAAAATAGAAGTAAGCCCGAACCGGGGCCGGTTCCTTTTTCACCATACCCGTACCCGGACCGCTACCCTCCCTATACCGGGCCAATGACCCGAAACCGGTACCCGGTTTCCGGTCCGGGCCGGTTCCCGGACCGGTGGTCCGAACCGGGTCCATCACTAAATCCATCCCAAATCCGGCCGTATCCAACGTTCAGCCCCAACTTGTTTGTTAATACTTCCTGTGAGCACTGGTCGCTGAGCAACCCGCCAACCAGCAAGCATAGCTTCACCATGAATAAATATACCTTTAATTCTTAGTTATGCAGATGTTTTAATTCTTTTGATAAGGAGGTGTTTGGATTTGCTTTTTAAAACTACTTTTGTATTTAAATGTTCATGTATTTAAATTTTAAAGTTTAAACTATTCTCAATTATAATTTTTAAAATTGTTAATACTTTTAGAGCCTGTTTGGAAGAATAAAAATCGGCGGATTTGGCTGATTCTGCTGAAATTTATGAAGTTCTGACTGAAGTGGCTGCATTGGCTGGTTAAAAAAAATAAAATATATTTTAGTAATTAAAAAAATATGTAAAAATAGCTGGAATGGTCATCTGCGGAAAAGTAACTCCAACCTTACTTATTTTGCTTATTACACAATTCAACGAGCGAAAGCAAAAATTACGTGTTTGGCGAAAGTTGGCTGATAAACCTAATAAGCCAAAAAATAACGTTGCCAAATGGGCTCTTAGTCAATGTAGTGTTTGAAATAAATATACATTTCATTTTTTAATGTGTTTAGTTTTATACACGTATACGTATTAAAATAGATCCCTGAATCGGCCCGGGACCGAAGCAGGACCAGCCGGGTAGACCAGACCAAGACCGTGACCCGTAAGCATCCGAGTTAGTTCCGGTCTTAGTAAATGGGACCTGGTACTGGGCAGTTTGGGGCTGAGACTAAGACCCGGACTGGATTGGGGTCCACCCATAGTTACAAAATCCAAATTCCAAATGCAAGAATGAAACACGCATCCACCCTCACTTCACTGTGTTGTATTATTTCGCAAAAAAAATATGCATTTTTGTGTATTGATATTTGGATTTCCAAGTCTGTTATCGGGGCAAGATATTTTCTGAAATCGTCTCGATTACAAAATCTAAAGCCAAAAATCACTTAAAAAACAGCTACAATACCATTATTGTAGGCTTGTAGCGCTGCTACAGTACTAAAATCTCTTACTTTTAAGTTTTAAGTTTTAATAAAGTGTAATTATCTTAAATTACGTGCAAAAGCAAATGGACAGATAAAGCGATACAGAGGGAGTATAAAAATTTAGGACATTACTCCTCCCGATCAATAGAGTATTACTCTACGTATATTATAATACAAATGAAATGAAAAACCTGAACATGAAGATTTCATGCCGAAGGTATCACACATTCACACACACAAAATGTTACAAATGAATGACTGTTACAATTGAAATGTAGTTATTTTGAAAGAACATTGAAGTTCGAATTACAGAGCCAAATAAATGCATAAGAGAATAAAAGAGTAAACAAGCTCAAAGAATGAAGAGATTATAAACTGCCGTTTTTTTTAGAAAACTGTTTTGAGCTCCAGGAAAGCTTTGAAGCATGGCAGGAGTACCCCCAGGCGCATTTTCAAAACTCACCCGGCAATCCACTTCCAAACACCCCCTGGCCTCTGACCCTGGGCAACTCCCAGTTCCATATCACGTTCCATTTCAGATTTCTGCCTCCGAAGTTCTTCAACCTCTTCCTCTACTGACTGCATGGACTCTAGTACCTTCCGTATCTCAGTTATTTGTGCCTAAAAAATGGAGAGAAGCAAGTTTAAGTGTGAACCAGTTAAGAAAGCAAACGGGTGGAAGGGTATAACCTCCAACTCCGCACATCTTGATCGCTCCGCTGTAAACTGACTCTGAACTGAATGTAATTCCTGAAGTAGTCAATTTAGATTCACTGTTAGGAATTGTACATTGAGAGATTCAAGATTGATAAATGTGCTAATGACCCAGTTAAGATAGATATCAATCTTTTACAATGGTTTGGCCTACATGCATTTAAAAAAGAGTGATCTTGATCCAGTGATGAATTCAATCATGGTATCAAAGTCATTTTGTTCCACTTCATTTATTGGGGTTAGCAGTCCTTGTTTTGGGGTTTCACCAATTGAGTGGGAGGCCAAGCACTTTTTTGCACATGAATGCTGACGTGATCATGATGTAGTTTCAATTTGCAGTGATGATGATGGTACTTGCACAGTGACTGTAGTGACTCTAGTCATATTTGTCTATTGAGCCTTTTTAGTAAATTATTATACGGAAAAAACAGTGGCCCACTAGCCCGTGTTTAGGAATTGCATCATTCTAGGAGGGATACTAAGTTTCCACGTCTCGGGAGGGGGGGGGGGGGCTAGGGACTTCGGTTAGACTAACTAATAGATTTGATTCAGTTTGACATGTATTATGGCCCAATTGAGTGTATGACACCACAATTATGAATTCCATCAAACCTGACCGAAAGCTGACCACACACGCACCATACTTATTAAAACAAAAGAATACCTTGGATAAGTCAGCATAAGTGTTATTAACTTCCTCAATCTTTGCCTTGAGAGAAAAGTTTTCCCTTGTTACTTCAGCAAGAGAGGATTCCAATCTCTCCTTCTCTTCTCTAATTGTGCCAATTTCATCAGATAAATTCTTCTGAGAGGTATTGTTTTGGATTCCCTTAAAATTTGAATCATCTCTAGCAGTGGAGTCAAACTTTTCAGGTTTGGTCAAGGCATATGCAGCAGTGACAGAAGCTGCTGCAGCAGCAGCAGCTGGTGACAAAAGTATCTTGGGATGTGATGAATCTCTTGGTTTAGGCCTCATAACATATACCTAGGTTTGAAGTTTGAGTTACCATGTTAGTCCTTAAGCTTGATACATACAAGAAATATAACTCTTACAAGTTAAAAGTATTAGTTTTTTAGTAATACTCATACGAAACTAAAACAAGTTCTTTAAGGGAATATACCGATTTCAGTTATATTTAAGTTGGGGATGCACTGATTGTATCAAAGCATTGATTGAACCAAAGCATCCACCGTGTAGCCATGGAAAGGGGTGATACGTGTCAAAAAGGTGTATAATCATATACCTATAGCATACTGACTTACAACAACAACAACAACAACAACAACACCAACACCAACACCAACACCAACACCAACAACATCCAAGCCTTATTCCCAAAAGATTTTGGAATCGGCTAACATGAATCGATCCATGACATTGGAGGCACAAAGGAAAGAAAGATAAGGAAAATAAAAAGAGAAGGTAAAATAAAAAGGATAAGATAAAGATAAGGATAAAGTGATAAACACAATAAACATAAAAGGACATAAGAAAGATAAAGGATAAAAATAACATAAGAATAAAAGGAAGATTAAAAAAGATAAAAAGATTAGAGAGAGAGAGAGAAAATAGATCAATCCTCCACACGAATTTTCGCCGTCCACTTTGCTCTCTCCAAATCCATACTTTCATCTAAAGTCATTCCAACACAATGACTTATAGAGAGAATTTTGGCCTCAGTTCCTTGTAACTTTGTCATCTTTCCTTTTTCAAGTGTCCAAAAAACTTTGTCACTTTCTCTGTTAAGCAATTAATGTGTGGTTCTTAATATTTTTTCCCTTTGCACAAACTTCAACCATACAATTTAAAAAATTACTCTATTATTCTACATGCTGATCAAACTAGACAAAGTTACAAGAGATGGAAGGTGGTAAATAACAGTAGAGCACTAAAGCCTACTCGCAACAGATAATATAAGAGCTGATAACATGTCTAAGAGACTATTAGGAAAGGTACCTCATTATTGTAATTTCCATTATAACCACCAAATGCAACCAAAAAAAATTCACCATCTAGTAATGCTGATGATACAGTTAATCCCTGTTTCAAATCTCATATTAGGCATAGGATATCGCTTCTCTGATAACTTGGGAGCAGGGGAGAGGGAAAGGAACAAGAGAAAAACAAAAAAGATGGACAGCTACCCATGCGCAGTGCTATGCATCAAGTGACAGCTTTCTTATATTACTTCGCAGAACAGAATTTTAGTTCTTAAAGAAATTGCATGCATCCTTTTTGGAACAGAGTTAGTGTTTTTTTCCTGATATTTCTCTTGGTTGGCACGATAAAGCTACAATCTGCCTAACTAAAAAGGTCATAGTCAGTGCACAAGGCTCCCATTATAAGCAAAGCTTGGAGAGGATACCGATATACAGAGCATGTCAGCCTAGCTTATAACTACTTCCTGGTCTGCCTAGCTATGTGTCCCAGAAAATCATGGGAGATAAAAATATAGAAGTAAGAAACAAGAGTGTAGCCCTTCTCACATCAACAACCTTCAAGACATTTGACGCACACAACCGGGAAGTAATAATGATAATGTATTTTGCAGGATATGCAATCATTTAATTGTAAAGGATGGTAATACATTCAACAAAGATTAGAAATTAAAGTATTAAAATAGCTAGTAATAGTTGGAATAGTGGTTTTGGTGGGGTGGGGGTTAACAGATAGTGTGACCTCACTAGCGAGTGGATCTCTCTCCTTGACAATTGTTAGCACTGCCACAACGAGCTTAGACATATTCAAAACAAGAGTTTCTGGCACACCTGCAACCCCACAAAGCTTTCATCATACACAGACACATGCCCCTTGTAAACAAGAACCCTAAAACACATAAGATCACAGTATCACACGTACCAGTTTTATTATCTCCGCCACCAACTATGTACCAGTTCTCATCAATTGTGACCCCAGCATGCCCAGCTCGTGAGCAAACTATATCCCCTTGAAGTTGTGGGCAAGACCATTCCATCTAATCAAGGATGAAAAGAGGGTATCACTTAAAATATCAGAACTTTCACTTTACAGAAATATTGATATCAATCATATCAGTAAAAAAGAAGTTGACAAGACAACATAATTGTAATAAAATTTTATAAACTTAACAAGATATTTTGTAAGGATGTTTGAACAAACATTATTACACATATTTAGCTACAAACAAAGAAGTTGACAAGGCAACATAATTGTAATAAAAGTTTAGAAATTTAGCAAGAAATTCTGTAGGGATGTTTTAACAATCGTTATTACACATATTTAGCTACAAACAACTAAGTATATTAATTTTTAGCTAAAAAACAAACAATTTAGAAAAGTAGATTGCTATAATGATTTTCAATGCTAGTTCCCTTGCTAAATTTAAAAGTTGTGAAACAAAGCTTATAAAGATGAACATCAACCCACATTTCTAGAATCTAGATATATGGACGGGTAACTCCTATAGAACTAATAATCTAAAACAAATCTGTTATGACATGGCTATCAAGTTGCAATTAAAAATCAGAAAGTGCATATCTACAAGTCTAGACTCTAGAACTTCTAGTAGTATCTTGGTACCAGGCTAAAAGACAAATTAAATTTCAAAACGTAGTTAAACAAGCATAAGTTACCGTTTCCAAGTCCAGAACATGCAGGTCATTGAAAAAAACTGAATGAGAACACCCACCAAAAATTAGAAGGTAGTGATCTGCATGCAGCGCAGCAGTGTGATCAAATCTGGGAGATGGAGGTGTCTGCCTATCAAGTTAAAAGAGTGATGAAGAATGCGTCATGATCCATACACCATAATTTGATGCCACATTGCTACTAATTTGATACTTACATGGTCTCCACAGAACTCCAAGTCTGAGTCTCAAGATCAAGAACATGAATATCATTCAATAACCGTCTGTTCCTGTCTTCTCCACCAAACATTATTAGCTTAGATCCAAAGAGTGTCACAGATTGCCCACCACGAGCTACCTGGATGTGTAACAAACAAGTTAGAAAATCAAGACAACGATTTGTCAGCAAAATACGCATCCTAAAATGATGTATCGAATTTATCTGGCACACCTTTACCCACCCAAATTATCAAATATCAAGAAAACAAGTAATATATGGTTGTGCTCTATAAGACAAACCCAAAAAAGGTCATAAGAGACTAAAATTGAATTTTCCCTAGCCATTTGTGTACCGGTGGTGTTCCGAAGGTCTCCATAATGGAACAGTCATGCGATTCCAGATCAATGATGCGAACTACAAAAAAATCAACGATAATGTGCATGGTCAAATGGTTGATCAAATAATTTTCTGCCAGGTTTGAAACCCAAGTGAGGAATGCTAACCTGTTACAGTATCGGAACCGCTTCTTGAGTGGCCAGCAAGAAGCACCAATTTTTTATTCCAGCTAATCTGTCAATAAAGTAAAGAACTAACAATTATAGTAAATAAAGTGATCACAATAAAATCACCTTTTGACTGCCCTACATGGACTGAGAAATTAGTGCATTATTAATTAACTGAGTTGAATCTCACCATAGAATGACCGGAAACACCTGGAAGAACTTCAGTGTTTGATTTTATTGTAGACCATGCCAAAGTATTGAGATCAAAAACCTGAAGATTAGACAATTTCTTATAATCTCGCATTAATGTGAATGTTAACATGCATCAGCCACAGCACTAGGATTTCGTGAATATGGATGTTTTCTTTTGGACTGTTTTCAGTCCCAGACCAGCAAATTTCAGTCCAAAAGAAAACATCCTATGTCTGAAACCTCTGTATTTTTAATAATTAGAGAAAATGTTCCATTTATTGAGGCTTTAGGGTAACTAATTTTTAATACAAAACATCATAAGTTCATAACAATACTTATATAATTATACATTATCAATAAGAATACAACTAAACAAATATGGTCAGTAATCAGGCAATTTCACTTCATGCGAAGTGTTTTTTCTCTCCCTGCGATACTAAAAATTACAATCATAACTATTATAAACAGTAAAAGGACACCAAGGGTAGTGATTAGTGAAGTGAGAATGAGGACCACGTTAACTACATGATAAAAGAAAGAATAGAAGATGATTTTAATGGTTTGTGAATTTGGTTCATGAATCTGAAATCAGGGTAAAATGTCTAGTCTAACTTAGTAAATTTGATATGAAAATGAATCAGAGTAAATATCAGGTAAATGTCTTATGTTTCAGGGGGTAATTTTAATATATCTATATATATCACCAATTGTCAATGGAGACTATAAAATTGTACCATATAAGCAAAACCAATACCTGGATGTCAGACAAATATCGGCCATTTCGCGTTCCTCCAACAACATACAATTTCCCCTCAAACACAGCGGCAGCATGCTGTTATTGGTAAATAAAGAACACCGGAATCCATAGAACAAAAATAAGAATTTAAACATTTGAAAAGGGGGAGGAAAGGTTTTATTCTGACAAGTAAAAGGTCAGTCATTATATAAGCTCGTTGGACCATGTGACTCATGTACAAATATTTAGAAATGTAAAAGACCTTGTAGCGAGCAGCTGGGCGTGGACCAGATACAGAAATAGGTTTCCATTGTTCATAGCTTAAATCCAAATGCCAACATTGACTATCAGTCCCCATATCAGCTACTTGAAAGCACACTTGCAAAGAACTTAATTATATGCTGAAGGACATACAGAATACAATAGCATTTATATTTCTTAGATAGCAGTAGTTGAAACTTGAAAACAGTACGATGTTCACTGCCAATAGAATTCAAAAAGAATGTGGGAAATGAAACCATTTTTTATCATGCCAGTCATGCATTAAGGAAAGGTGATAGTATTTCTTCATGTGGACAAGTGATGTGGGTAACTGGTAATGTAGATACATCCGAAATCGTTAATCATTAAAGTCAAAATAAATTCCTGATTTATGGCTTCAAGTGTCCACGGGAAACCCATTAGAGCTCTTTGGTGTGCAATTACTAGAACTCTAGAAGACAAGCATAATGAATGATAATGGTTCTTGAACTAAACATTAGGAGATCCATGGATGCCTAAAGGAACTTGTTTAAGATAGTATCGTTGAAATCTTAAATATCCTAAGATTTGCAAGGGGGGTATATATGTGTATGTGTCCGTGTAATACATCCATATAAAATAGATTTAATTAAACAGATCAATGTTGCATTTACATAATATATAGTGTCATGTTGTATATATTTACAGAAAAGATTACATTTTCCTTTCCAAAAAAGAAAATATAAGCGATCCTTTACAAGGGATCAATCTTTGTCAATCTGTATTATAAGCTTTTTTTTCTGAAACCCTTTATGAAAAATATTTCCAGAAAATGAATTCTTACAAGCATATATTCAAAGGATTATTTTCAATAGATATAAAGATTGTTGTGTGAGTGTACTTGCAGTGGATCGTTTTCTCTGGGTTAAACTTGCTACCCAAAGCCACCAATGACATTACTCTATTTCCAATTCCAAATTAGGCATACAACAATGATCCCCTTCTACAACGATTGTGTCTAAGGGAATCGAAAAGAAAAGGCTAGAGAAGCGTTTACCTTTCTGAATATTATAATCGTCTAAGGTATGACCATCTCCTAGCTGCCGGCCTGATCTCTCTGATGGCGATCGGAGAGAGGGAAGGGCGTTGGAGCGTTTGTTGGGGAGACAGGAGACGACTAATGGGGACACTGCGGAGACTGAAGGAAGGGTGAGGGGGTGCGGGTGGTGAGGGGTGAGGAGGTGTGGGAAAACGAGTAAAGGGTCAGTTTGCAAAAAAAAACGTCAAATAAGTCTTTTTATATAAGATTCTGTCTGGACGTGCCATTTGAGCTGGCTCCCGGTAAAATTTTGTGATAAATTTTTTTGAGCATTTTATTCATTAAGTCTAGTTTACTCATACCAAAATTCAGCTAAAAATTCAATCGGGAAGACATTCAAATGAATTCTTGAAGATAACAGCATTTTTAACGGCACAGTTATCTTCAAGAATTCATTTGAATGTCTTCCCCATTGAATTTTTATCTGAAATTTGGTATGAGTAAACTAGACTTAATGAATAAGATGCTAAAAAAAATTCATCAAAAAATTTCACCGGGAGCCACCTCAAATGGCACATCCGGACAGAATCTTCTATATAAGGACTTATTTGACCCCTTTTTTGCAACTTCGAGGACCAAACTGACCCTTATCCCATGTGAAAATAATCCATTTGTGTTAAAAACAGTTTTTTTAAAGAAAAACTGTCAAATAGGTCCTCGAACTTTCATAAAAAAGTCAATTAAGTCCTTGTATAGGAGACTCTGTCCGGTCGTCGCGATTTGGGGCAGTTCCCGGTGGAATTTTTTGATGAAATTTTTTGAGCATCTTATTCATCAAGTCTAGTTTACTCATACCAAATTTCAGCTAAAAATTTAATCGGGAGCGCATTCAAATTAATTCGAGAACGCAAAAATGCCTAGTTATCTTCAAGAATTAATTTAAATGTGTTCCCGGTTGAAATTTTAGCTGAAATTTGGTATGAGTAAACTAGACTTGGTGAATAAGATGCTCAAAAAAATTCATCAAAAAATTCCACCGGGAACTGCCCCAAATCGCGACGGCCGGGCAGAACCTCCTATAGAAGGACTTAATTGACTTTTTTATGAAAGTTCGAGGACCTATTTGACAGTTTTCCCGTTTTTTTAATGAAAAAGAATCAAATAATTGACAATGAGAGTTAGGGCATTTTAGGGATGAAAAAAATGTTGTGTAATTATCTAGCTTAATAAGGTTGTATAATATGCTTTGAGGTGTGTACTATTTTAAAAAGGAACTTAATTTTCCATTCATCCTTTCTGTTTTATATCCGTCTAATGCCTCCTCTCAATTGCATCTCTTAAATCACCGTCAACTCATCTCCCAGCTCCATACGGAGCTGCCTTCATGTGCAGTGGTTCTATTTTGATCGAGCTTCATCTCCTCGTAGATGCGAGCTGATTGCTCGAGCTATCACACACTCACCAGTCAATTGATACTATTTTAAAAAGGAACTTAATTTTCCATTCATCCTTTCTGTTTTATATCCGTCTAATGCCTCCTCTCAATTGCATCTCTTAAATCACCGTCAACTCATCTCCCAGCTCCATACGGAGCTGCCTTCATGTGCAGCGGTTCTGTTTTGATCGAGCTTCATCTCCTCGTAGATGCGAGCTGATTGCTCAAGCTATCACACACTCACCAGTCAATTGATACACTTTTTATTGTTCTGGTGCAATTCATTTCCTTGGCATGATGTTCTTGTCAGGGGCGGACCGTAGTACAGACCCAAGGGGGCTGCCGCCCCCCAACAATTTTTTTAGTGTATATATATACAAAAATTTTATTTTTACCCCCCCCCCCCCCCCCAACATTTAATACTCGTCCCTCCAAGAAAAATTTTGAACCCCCCAAAAAATATTTTCTCTTCCAAAACAAAGCCCGCTCGCAGAAACCCAATTGTTTAAGAGCCTAAAAAAATAGAAATTTTACAAGTAATATTATATCAACTCACTCCAAAATTTATTCCCCATTAACCCACCCCATAATCTAATCCCAGCCTACAGCCCAGACCAAACTAATGAAAAACATGCGCACCTAGAAGAAAGAAACGGAAAGATCGATTATTTTTAAATGATTGTCCTTAAGCCTACTATGTTCATTGCTTAGCACATCAATTGCAATTAGCATTGGTTGCTGTTTCTAGAGAGGTGAAATATGTGCACAATTTTTTCATCGATTTAGTCTTTATTATTAATGTGACTAATTCTTCTTACAAACGAAGTGATGAATTAAAGGAAGTTCAAGCACTTGAAATTGCAAGAATGGTGGAAACTGGTGAGCTTGAAACAAGCAGAGGACGTATTTAGGTTGGTACATTACAACAAGCTGAGGAAACTCGTTGGAGCTCACATTTCAGTTGTGTTTGCAGTTTGATTAGGATGTTTGCTGCAACTTGTTCTGTTTTAGAAGATGTTGAAGAGAATGACAATAACTATTCTACTCGTGGAAATGCAGCTAGAGAACTTAAGAAGATTAAATCTTTTGATTTTGTTTTCTTGTTGCATCTTATTAAAGAAATTATGGGCATTACACATCTTCTATGTCAGCATATACAGAAGAAGTGCCAAGACATAGTAAATGCTATGCATTTGGTGTCAAGCACCAAACTGTTGATCCAAAAGTTAAGGGAGGGTGGATGGGATAACTTCTTAGAAATTGTTAAAGAGTTTTGCACAAAGCATGAAATTGAAGTTCCTAATATGAAGTCTCCTTATGCGGTAAAACACAAACGCGATGATCAAGAAGGGCTTGATATTGAACGTCACTATCGGGTTGATATGTTTTACGTAGCCATAGATTCACAATTGTTGGAGCTGAATAGCAGATTCGGTGAATAGATAATGGATTTTCTTACTCTTAGTGGTGCTTTGGATCCTAAGGACTCATATAAGTCTTTTAACATTGATGATATCTGTTCTTTAGTGGATAAATATTACCCCTTTGATTTTATTGAGCAGGACAAGGTGAGCTTGAGGTTTCAATTGCAACATTATAAGCTCAATGTTCTAAACCATCCAAAGTTGGCAAATTTCTCTACAATGGGTGAACTTTGTCAAAGATTAGCGGAGACGGAGATGTCAAAAGTGTACTTTCTTAGCTTGTTGATAAATTGATCCGACTTTTGTTGACTCTACCGGTTTCGACAGCAACAACCGAAAGGACTTTTTCCGCAATGAAAATTATAAAAACAAGGCTTCACAATAAAACGGAGGATGAGTATGTTGCAGACAACCTTATTGTTTATATTGAAAGAGAAATTGCTAAAACTTTTGACTAAAAAGCCGTGATTGAGGAATTTATCTCGTTGAAGAAGTGTTGGGTACAATTCTAAGGTACTAACTTTAACTATTTTGTAATAATATATTTGTCTCTTCTTCTATTACAATGCTTCATTTAATTACTACTCCGTATTATATTAAGGTTATAACTTATAATAATAATCGCCTAGATTTTTTTATTTAAATTATCGCCCCCAATATCAATTTCCTGGTCCGCCCCTGGTTCTTGTACGACTTGGCTATTAAGTTCCTTGGTATTCTAATGTGGGAGGTGTAAGTGATGGGTTGTTTTCACAATGTCGTAAAGCAGTTACTGTCATTGTGTATTACTGATATTACGTTTCATTCCAATTAGGAAAATAATTAATCATTTGGTCGTCATTACAATTAGGTAATAAACTTCTTAAAAACGCTCCTGTGACATTCTTAAAGCAAAAGAGACTATTTCACAGCTTTTTTATTCACAAAATTTCAGTCAAGAATTTCACATTTTATGCTAATTGATTCCAGTTTATTAGGAGTTTAGTTTTCCATTTCTATAATCTTAACTTTCCTATAAGCTTTCTGTAGCTCACATATAGTGTATGTCACAGGCTGGTCCTAAATATATGCATTATCATACTAAATTATAAATATACTTTCTTTAAGACTGTATAGCACTTAACATTACCCTTTTATGTAGTATTTAAAACAGCTTTTCCCCAATGTATAACCGTATAAACGAAGATATTAGGGAGCGTTTGAGATTGATTCTACTTTAACAAAAGTGATTTTTTAAAGTGATTTTGGAAAAAATGCTTAATAGTAAAAGTTGGTAGTGTTTGGAAAAAAGTGCTTCTGAAAAAGTAGAGTGGTAGTGTTTAATAAAATAAGTGATTTTTGGAGGGGAACAAGTCTGTGAGACTGTGACATATTGCTCTCTTTTGGCAGGGTTTGGTTCATACATGAATTTTTATGAATCGAACATAATTCCTTTTGACCAAGAAGACTAATTCCAGGCTGTATTTTATTATCTTGCCAAGTTGAAACCAATGTTAGGTACTAATTTATTAGCAGTAGACTTATCTTATAATTCTGTTTATCATAGAATGATATTTTGTGGAGAATCTGCAAAGTAGCGTAATAATAAAGTTAAGATGCTTTTGAAAATGCTTTCATACATTTTTGTTAAGCATTCAATCAAGTTTCTTTGCTTTATGCATTTTTTTTCTCCAAATAGTTTAACCGGCATATAAGTTGGTCAAAACTTCTTTTTGTTTCCTTTAAAATTAGGATGTGTTCTTAGTGCAGATTTCTCGAGCCTCGTTTCCTATTGATAGGGGAACTTCAGAATATCAATTTTGCAAGATTGGGGGAAGCTCAAAGCTTCTTCCATAACAGTTATATAGCTCCCAATTTATGAGTATTCATGTGAGATTAATATTATAGTGTTGTAGTATTTGTTCTAATTTCATTTTGACAGGCTATAACATCATTAGGATCAAAGAGAGATGAATTTTAAACAGCTTTTCCCCAATGTATAATTGTATAAACATGAAAGATATTAGTTAGACTTTAAAGGGCAAGGGTTATGCCCGTATGATTACCGTTTCAGAATATGCAAATGATGATTTTTCCAGGATCGCTAATTTGCTATATAGATAAATCTTTGTTTTTGTTATGGACAAAATGTTTTATTGTTGTTCGGTTGAAACCAAGGTTAGCTATTGTTATATTCAGCATTAGTTTTCATTTCTGATTCCGTCTATTACAATAACCACATGTTTTCACTTTTTCATACAATGAATCAGTTTATATATCCATGGCAATTAGTCTGATTCTTTTAAAACAAAATTGCAAGCTATTGCTCTCTTTTGGCGGGGTTAGGTCCCAGACTTGGAAGTCAAATTGTTCTAAGTGTAGATCTCTCAAGCCTCTTTTCCTATTGATAGGCCGGGGAACTTCAGAATTTCAATTCTACAAGATTGGTAGAAGCTCAAAGTTTCTTCCATAGTAGTATATATAGTTCCTAATTTATGAGTATTCATGTGAGATAAGTATTATAGTGTTTTAGTATTTGTTGTAATTTCATTTTTGACAGACTATAACATCACCAGGATCAAAGAGATGTATTTGTGGCAGATTTAACGTTAAGTTTAAGAACTACTCCCTCCGTTCCTTTTTATTAGTCCTTCTTTCCTTTTTGGGACGTTTTTTTTTATTTGTCTCATTTCCCTTTAAGGAAAGTTTTTGAGAAAATACCCCTACTTTTATTACTTTTACCCCACTTACTTTCTACAAACTGTTTTCTCTTTCCTATTTTACCATCACTTTACTCTTCTTAATACACTCTATTTCCTACTTTGTCATCACTTTACTCTTTTTAATATACCATCTCTTATACTTTATCATTTACCCTACACACTCTATACTTACCCTACTACTTTATTATTAAATCCCGTGCCAAACCCTAAGGGGACTGATAAAAAAGAACGGAGGTAGTACAATTTTATGACCAATCAAAGTTGTCACTAACTCGAATGTGAGTCTCCTTTAGTGCATTAACATTGCAGATTACATAGTGGCATAGTGCATACATTGCTTCAGTCTTGACTCTCGAAACATTCCGCCAGTTTATCCAATTTGTGCTTAAGTAAATATCAGAGGTTAGAGCTTTGTTCTCTTCACTTGGATTACAATAATGTTTTTCTGTGAAAATTGAATAGATCAGAAGGTACGCCATATAGTTGTTCCAATGGGTCATGGCTTAACTTAGCCATGTTCCTTCTTTACTTCCCTGATTACAGAGTATATCTATAGGATATTTGAATAAAATAACAGAAATAATTTAAAAGGTCAGAGGTTGATAATTTTCAATGTTTTAACTTGGTCCTAAATTGATGACTTTTAGTTGCTTTTGATCTATTTTAATGAGTTGTGACTACTATTATGAAAAAGATATGTTTATTAATTATCTTTTAACTTCCAAGTTTGTCTCTTTTAGAATAATTGAGAAGTCATTTATAATATTACGCTAAGTACAAGAAACATAATACTGTTATAAATTGAACTAGATATACATAGTTCATTATGCATCATGTGAGTTCAAATTAGAGTCAAGAACATAAATTTGCTGGCTGCACTCTTGGAATTTATTAGTAATATGGGGGTGTTTGGATCTGATTCTCAAAACTGATTCTGCTGCTTCAGGGAGCAGAAGCAGAAACTGGAGTGTTTGGGTGAAATTCCAAAAGCACTTCTGGAGCTCTAATTTACTCTCAGAATCAGTTTTTTAGAAGCTGGGAGGTACCAACTTCTGAAAACTGATTCTGATTCTGCTTCTGCTTTTAAAAAAGAAGCAGAAGCAGAATCAGTTCCAAACACCCCCTATACTCCTTATATTGTTTCTTCTTATAGATTTTAGTGAGCACTCCTTGACAAAAATTGGAAGAATATATCGGAGGAGATTTTGAGCACTCACGTGATTTTTTAACTTTCATGTATGTTTCCAATTTTCTCTTATATCTAGGTAACCTCCACAAAATTGGAAACCCCACACGATATCTTTTTAGCATTTAGCCCCTGTTGTATTTTAATCCACGAAAACAATATATCTTGCCTTGAATATTTGTCACAAAATAAGTTCATTTTAAAAATCACACTTCTATCTTGTCACGAAAAATAAAAGTTTTCACATCTGTCTACTCTTAAATATGACGTTGTAACACACTTAACAGGCTTATGATGTACTACTTCCGTCCCTTAAAAATTGGCCGAGTTTGACCACCACGAAAATTAATAAAGTGAAAATTGTGTGGTTAAGGTGTCTACAAAGGAGAGAGAATTAATTGTAACCACAAATTCTTTACTTAAAAGGGAAAATGACAAAGTTAATGGGACACCCCAAAAAGGGAAAGTTGGCAAAGCTTTAAGAGCCGGAGGAAGTATTATACAAATGAACGTCTATACAGAAACTGAAATTGGGCATTGTCCCCTCGCGCATCGCGCGTTCAAATAACTATTACTAAATACAATCTGTCACTTAAGTCCCTTGTACACAAAAAGTATCACATACGTCCACTTTTAAAAATACAATTGATCAAGTTCTTTGACCTGTTATAGCAGGTTATATTTTTAAAAATTAAATTAAGAATGTCGTCTAGATATTGACGTTGTCATTGACATTGCAGAGAAAAACTTACCAAAATTGTATAAAATCATTCAAATAAAGAAAGAGATAATTTATTTGCTTATATTTATGTAGGTATCTCATGCCACATGTGCATCGTGCATATTATACATTGGAGATGGTCTAAATTATTGTGCGAAAAATAAGAATGTTTTAATTTGGATTGAAATTTTCTGGTATGGCCTGATCTCCTCTGGTAAATGTATGATTTTTGTGTATTTTATAACTATTCAAGTCTAGTCTAGTCTGAATCTAAAAACAATCCAAATAAGAACATCCTTTTGTAACACTAAAATTAATTAATTTGATAAATGAAATTATGATTAAAACACTTGAAGGGGTGGAAATGTGGAATGTCTAAACTGACAATTTATGGTAAAAAGTACTCCCTTCGTCCCGAATTATAAGATACTTTTCGGTTTATGATGTTTGACCGATGATAAAGCAAATGGATCTCTGTCTGCGCTTAAATTATTTTTAGGGAAAAAGATTATATATTCAGAAACTACATTAAACCGCTACAAAACCTGCAAAATATAATTCAAATTTCATAAAATTTTGATATATAAAGTAAGAGATTAAGAGTGATTTGTGTTGACCGAGTGAATAGTAAAGATATCTTATAAAATGGGACAGAGGAGGTACAACTTATTTTTCTAATAATATAAAGAATATTTTACATGAGAACATTATATAGAAATAATTACATAAATATGACCAAAATAAAGATGATTTACAATAATATGACTAGTTACTAGAGTAGTAATGAAATCATAGTAATTCATGTTCAAGTTTTGAACATAAGTTACCACAACACTACATTATAGTAATAAATAATCATATTTATGTAAATAAGTTTTATTTTTGTAATATTCTGGTAAAAAAACCAATTATATAATGGCACATTCCATATTACTTTAAAAAAAAATCATTAATTCGCTAAAGTTTCTTTTAAACATTTCTATGTTGCACGATCTCATGATACATTATTGTTGGTCTAAAATAGGACACTCGTAAGCTTTTAAGAAAACTACGTAAGAACACTCAAGCAGGAAAATAAAAGGTAATACGAATAAGGAAAGTGCTAGGAGATTGAATTGCCAGAAATGACTTCCTTTGTTTGAATTACAACGTGCCTTTTATAGACGTATACAATTCGTAACCGCTACCGATAATAATGACTAATTAATTACAACATTAATACAAAATTAAATACATAATTAAACACGCATTAATTGCTTGACCATTACTTTTCCTGGTTGGCAGGTCGGCCGGACTGGCAGGCTCCCCGTTGGGATGGTAGGCAGGCTCTAGGTTGTGGACCTGGATCCACGAGTCCAAGTTCGGGTCTTGGGCCGATTAGGCTCTGGGCCTAGTCCCATTACTCCATCACGAGTCCCCCACTCCCTTAGTCGAGTAGTAGACTCGGCTAAGAGGGAGTAGTCCAAGTCAGGTGCCCTTCTCCGAGACTGGAAGATCTCTGCCCTTGTCCATGTTGGGGAGATGCCTCATTAGAAACCTTTATTAGGAAAAAACCCTATGGAAAAAAATCCTAAAGAAG
Organism: Cuscuta epithymum; assembly: GCA_945859915.1. Classification (NCBI taxonomy): domain Eukaryota; kingdom Viridiplantae; phylum Streptophyta; class Magnoliopsida; order Solanales; family Convolvulaceae; genus Cuscuta; species Cuscuta epithymum. The sequence continues at coordinate 3,179,716 of CAMAPF010000006.1, forward strand.
GGAAAAAGAGTACATCTGAAGCCCCCAAGATGAAGCAAAGGGTGAAATCTTTAGCCTTTATTGCAATGGTCACCATAAGCAAAGATGATGGCTAGAACCGTTCTTCTCATCGGGCTCGAACTCATCAGGCTCGTCTTCGTTCAGTCGTACCTACACATAAAAGCAACAAGTGTAGAATAAAATGCTTTTACTTTTTCTATTACACAAAAAACATTTATTTTACCAAACACTATCTACTTTTACTTTTCAAAATCACTTTTCTCAAACATTATCAACTTTTATTTAATCACTTCTCCCCATTTCATTAAAAAAACATTTTTTTAAAAGCAGAATCTTTTGCAAAAAGACTCTAAGGGTTGGTTTGCAACTGCTTTTAAAAAAGCACTTCTCAGCTTTTGGTCTTAAAAAAGCACTTATTTTCCCAAACACTACAACTTTTATTTTTCTCAGCTTACGCGTCAAAAGTGCTTTTACTTTTTCTATTACATAAAAAACATTTATTTTACCAAACACTATCTACTTTTACTTTTCAAAATCACTTTTTTCTCAAACACTATCAACTTTTATTTAATCACTTCTCCCCATTTCATTAAAAAAATATTTTTTTTAAAAGTAGAAACTGTTGCAAACAGACCCTAAGTCGATAACCAGGTAAATTGAATTTCGGATAGCAGTAAACACGGTCTTCCAATCTGAATCGCTGCCGCTGATCACTTGAACTCATCAACGGCTGTCAGCTGCGAAACCTCGATCCGTGCCATACCCAGACTACCAATCACAGTACTCTCGTAAATCCTATCCTATATAAACAAACCCTGGTCTTGTAATTCTCATCATCTGAAAATTCGTCCCTTTCACCTAACTCTATCTTTCGATCATCTTCGCCTCTTCTGCATCCTTGCTTGAACAGATGGCCCCTAAGGCAGATAAGAAGCCCGCGGCGGAGAAGACTCCAGCTGCCGAGAAACCTGCGGCGGAGAAGAAGCCTAAGGCCGGGAAGAAGCTCCCCAAAGAGGGCGGAGCCGCGGCTGCGGGAGATAAGAAGAAGAAGAGGGTGAAGAAGTCCGTGGAGACTTACAAGATCTACATCTTCAAGGTGCTGAAGCAAGTGCATCCCGACATTGGTATCTCCAGCAAAGCCATGGGAATTATGAACAGCTTCATCAACGACATCTTCGAGAAGCTCGCGCAAGAGTCATCTCGCCTGGCCCGCTACAATAAGAAGCCTACCATTACTTCCCGCGAGATCCAGACAGCCGTGAGGTTGGTTCTTCCCGGTGAATTGGCCAAGCACGCCGTCTCTGAAGGCACCAAGGCCGTCACCAAATTCACAAGCTCTTGAACACTTCAACTTTGCTCTGGATTTTGAGAATTTCTGAATTAGGGCTAACTGTTGTAAAGTAGCTTGAATTTGGTTTAAATTTCTGAATTGCTATCCAACTCGCTGTAATCTTCTCCGTATATCAATGAATCCATCAGCATTTCCAATAATAGTGTCAATTTCCGCATTGTTTTTCGTACGGAATCTGATAAGTTTAGTTCTCTTAATACTGTCGGTGCAATTTTGCATTTTGTCACGCGATAAAATCCCGAAGAGTCGAGGCACATGTTGTCTCTTCGTATTATCTGCGTATATTTGCAAGCGTATCGTCGACGTTTCAATCAAAGCTCGTGCGTGGGTCCTCGACTTTATCGCAGACAGTCGTAGTGAACAGTCAGGGACTGAAATTCATCAAAGCCGCCTTCAAAGTAATCAAAGTTTTGTTTTTCGAAAACCCAGTGTGGAGAGCAGAAATGGAGTCGAGTTTCCATCCGACCTTATCACGAACAACAAATTTGTGCTACTTCCCGTTCCTGTTAAGAAACCCTAAACTTCTAACCTCTTCATCTTGTTATTCTGCCAGAGGATCGTTTCACACTCCTGCCAAATCTACTCCAAGACTTCGATTTATTGCTCGCAGGAAGGAATCAGTGTCTGTCATACAGCAACAAAGACCTCTGAGTAAGATTTTCTGTTCGGGTTTTCTGTGGATCATCTGTGTAGCCTTTTTGCTTCAACTGATTTGAGTGTTTGTTGGTGAAGTGGAGTATATGAGATTGCCTGCTAGTCAGTATTCGGTTTTGGATGGGAAAAGGATTGAGAGGGTGGATGATAATACATTCAGATGTTATTTGTATGGTATCAAATTCTTCGGTTTTGAGGTGAGCCCTGTTTTGTTGGTGAGAGTTGAGGAGAAGCCTGACGGATGTTCTATTAACCTCCTTTCTTGCAAGGTACTGACTGGCATTACACAACTGTCTTCAAATATATTGTTCTTGAATCTTGATCAGTTTGCAGTTTATCCTGATTGCTTCATACGTTCTAATTTTATTTGCATTTTTGTTTTTATCAGCTTCAGGGATCACCTATTATTGTTGCCCAAAATGATAAGTTTGAAGGTAAGCATCTTTGTAAGTGTGTATTTCTGGAAATGTTGCGCTGTTGGTTATCATTTGGCCTGACTCACTATATTTGTCTGAAAACGTATAGGTTTAAACTGCTGAGCACTTTTAACCTAGCATGGGAATAAGATATGAAACAAAAGCATACATATAAAATAATTTTAAAACCGATGTTATATATCAAATTCTAAGTGAAGAGTTACTGGAGATTTGTCAACTAAGCTCCCAGGAAATATGATATGAAGCAGAATCTGGGCTTGGAAGGGGCAGAAGCCCCCGTGGGTTTACCGAAGGCGGGACGGGCTTGAGCCCACCTTCGTGGGCTGGTTGCGGGCTGTTTAATTAATATTTATTATTCCTTTTATTTTGTTTCCTAGTAGGATTTATTTAGGACTTCTATTCTTATTAGAATTAGAGGTTTCCTATTTCTATTTAGTTTCCTAGAATGATTTAATTAGGAGTTCTATTAGAACTAGAGGTTTCCTATTCTATTTAGTTTCCTAGATTAATTTATTTAGGATTCCTATTCTTATTAGACCTAGAGGGTTATTTATACCCCTTGTATGCTTCATTCTTGAGGATTTGGGGGAATAAAAGTTGGTTTAGCCTTTTGGCTTTGGGCAACGGTATTTATTTATCGTTGATTATCGGGCAACGGTTCATACCGTTGATTTTATTTTTCTGTTCTTATCAAAATAGAGCTTATTTGGACAGCTTTCTCTAAAAAGAACAAATAGGTGTCTTATATGCTTGCTTTTGTGGTGCTAAACAAAGCCTTCATTTAGAAGTGCTGATCAATTGGACAGTTGTCAAATGCATAGCTATTCTGTAGGAATTCTGGAATTGATATGAGAAAAAGGGAAATTTGTAGCAAATGTCATGTCAGTGTGCACATTCTTCATAATTCCTGCACCATCTAATATCTCTAATGGTAATCTTTTTCTTCTTCAGTAAAGGTTACATAACCCACATTAAGGGGTGTAGTGTAATTCTGTAAAGGTGTCCTTTTGGGTCATGGAGATAATGGATACTTGTACAAACTGTGGGACTGTGCCATGAATTACCATTGTGCCTGAAATTTCTTCTCATAACCCCATTCTCACATTAATTAATCTCCGTAATGCTGCATCAACTATGTACGTAGTATAATTTTGTACGGAGTAGCTAGTTACTTAAATATTGCTGGCTAGTGGCTACACTATAACATTGATTCCCATCTGACTGCACTGAATGAACTTTGTAAACACAGTAGAAGTGATTTGAACGTAGCAAGTTCTAGCAGTTTGTATAATTATAGTGATTGTTTGGATCTAAAACTCTCGATGACTGAAGATGAGCACATTTTATGGTTGTGGTAAATCTTATAACTCTTAAGTCTAAACCTTTTTCATGAATGCACAACTTCAGTTTTTGATCTAGCAGTTACTTCATGTGTTTGTTTGTATCTGTATTCAAGTCTATGTTGCATAAATAGAACTGTAATTTTTAAAAACAGAGTAGATCCCAATCAGATAATGCGTTTTTTCATTCTGAGGATGTTTTTACTTGAAATGGAATTTTCTGGTCTGGTATGGAAGATGTTTGGTCTGTTAAAGTCTGGTCTGGGACTGAAATAAGTCCAAGTAAAAACATCCTGAAAGTTATTACCCTCTCTGTCTCAAAAAACAGTACTACGTAGAAATTACTTTCAGTCAACTCAATCAAAATACAAGCTCTTACAAGTTATAGTGTTTACTTATATACCCCAAGACTTATTTCCGGAGATTGTTATCAGCTTCTATGGTGAATAGAATATCCTGTGATAACAAACTAGTAGACTCAGCTGTGCAGCAACTCACTTCAGATGCATTCATTGAGGTAATGCCCAAAATGCGACCAATCTCATATGAAGAAAAATAAGCACACAACAAAGGAGTACATGAGTTGAATTTGATTACGCAGGTTGTTGTTGAAATCCCTTTTGCATTTCGAGCATTTCCGGTGCAAGCAATGGAATCAACTGGTTCTCAGGTCCTTGACGGGGTACTAGGGGTCACGCTTCCCCGGTTTATGGCTCAGGTGTGTTAGCTTACTGCCTATGTATTCAGATGAACCATTAAGCACTGATTGAGATTGAGTAAGACGAAGGTGAATGTGTCAAATAACTATGCTATTATAAAAATAGGGATTGCTGATTGTAAAAATCTTGTATTGACAATGTACAGTTGCAAATGATTTTGAATTGCTGAAAGAGAAGCATCTCTCTGTGTCGTGATTGTTACACTCTTATGACAAATAGTGAAGTTCAGTATTGGTGTCCTTTGTATTGACAACACATTACAAATAAATTCCAGAGAGACTCTTTCTGCAATTAACACATAGAGCCTGCTCGAGCGATGTTGAATTTGCTCTATTGTGATTGAAATTTCTGATGATGTTAAACTATCAATGATCAAGACTAATATTTAAAGTATACCTCTTAAATAGTTAAGTAAATAAAATAATATCTAAAACGAAAGTAAGAGTGCCATTTTATTCATTTCAACATCTTGCGACAAAAGCAGTAATTTTTTTCATTATCAACTAATTCCTTTATGGTTGATAAGCAGAAACTATATAGGTCACGGAACTGGCACATAGCGTGATGTTAGGTAACAAAAGGTAAAGGGCATGGGCTTAAGATGATTATATTCAACCCAGATTGAGTAGGCCTGGAAGGGTAAGACTTTTTGGTGATATTAGCATATATTCAAACTTCAATTTCGCGTTTCATCTTGTTTTTATCTTTTTTTCCCACCGAGAAAGAAGAGAACTTTGTATTTTGGTCACTCTCTCGAAGTCATGTTTAACCTTGAATGCTATTAATAGATTTTGTTGCATGTTTTTTAAAATAATCTTAGGAACACATATTTTAAATTGGAATGATAATGCTAAAACTGTACAGTTGTAGGTTGAGTGAAGATGAAAGGACTTGGCAAAAATGTAACTTTCATTTGTGGCACCACCACAAAGTAGTAGTGGTCGTTTCCACATTTGTTGTTTTACCATCCTAACATGTACCATGGCTAGTTAGCAAGCCATGGTCAAACAAACCTTCTCTATCACTAAAGCTCTGTTTCTGTTGCAGCACACATGTGTCTGAAAATTATATATAGTGTCGACAAATTTTCTTGGTTGTTTCATATCTTAGCTTTAGTCCCTTTTCCAAAAGAAAGGATCCAATTTCACATAGTAATCAAAACAGAAGTACTCACAGAGCATATGCTTGGGAATAGTATGTTTTTTCTTTTCTTGTCCTTCGGATTGATGTTAATAGGCCATTCAAACTAACAAACTTTAGCTAGGCTAAATGTAAATGTTACAGATGCCAAAGGGATAAGGAAACTATGCATAGTAAAGGGGAAGTACCCAGGAAAGGAAATTGCGAGATTGCAGGGAAACAGACATTTCTCGCTTATTTATTATACTATAACATATAGACTTGCTTATTCTACTCCGTATCATCTTTAGAAGGCAATAAATACAGTCCATCCCAGGGGTTGTTTGGTTCAGGGATTTCAGGGGGCAGGAAAGAAGATGAGCGATGTTTATTTTTTAAATTATTTCTACATTTAGGGAATAGGTTGAGCTAAACAGCTATACCTGGTATACATGATCTAACTGATCACAAATATTTTTAGTCTAAAACTAGAAAATTTCTGGTGCAATTCATGATGACATTTGCATTATACAATTGGCTTTGTATTTTGTGCTTAAGATAGCCTCCTTTATCTCTGTTTTCGGTTGAAGATTATGAATGAATTTTTATACCTAAGATTATTTTACTATGACTTTGTAACTGACGCAGCTAGTGAAGGACTATCAAGCTTGGGCTTCTGGAGACAATTCAAGGCAGCCTTTAGGAAATGGTCAAATTTGAATCTACGGCGCATGAACTCTTCTTTGAAAGTAGCACCTTTTGTATTTCGAAAACATTTCACAAAATGGTTTCATATTAAAAAATTAAAAAAAATAAGAAATGGCGTGTTTTTATGCTGCAGCCATTGATTCATCTGTGTAGTGAGACCAACTGTTCGGGCCACCAGGCCAACTTAGTTTCATTTTTCAATTTTCAGTACATAGTAATTAAGGATTGGGATTTTGCAAGGGGAAAACTCAAACTGTGGCCCTCATACTATACCAAATAGTCAATTAAGCTCTGGAACCTAATAATGCCTAGTTGAAACCATGAACTTAAAAAATGTTTAATTTAGCAGGTTCAGTTCCAATTAATTGTTGTCCAATTAACAAAGTATAGTGGCCAAAATGGGTACATAAGTACATTATCTCATCAAACTGGGAGTACCATAGAGGGAAGACAACATCAACAAAGCAAATTCAATTATTCACATGAAATAAAGATAACATTTTTAATAAAAAATCTATTTACACTTTTACTAATCGATATCTCATTATGAGATCCCAACCAGTGATGATGACCTTCATAAAGCGAACGATCCTTTGCTAGTGTTTCGAGGTCTGCTTTCCGTGCGCGCATGAAGGCTTACTACTTAGACGATTTTTGACCCTAGTGAGCGTAGGGGTGGACCGGTTCGGGCCCGGCCGGTTCGCGGTTCTGTTTTGTTGGGCCCGAGCCCGAACCGGTAGCCACCGGTTCCGGGCCGGGCCACCCGGTTTGTAATTTTTTTTTGGCTTCTCCTATTTACCCCCAACCCACCCCTCACCCCCAAACCATCTCAAATGACCTAAAATATCCAGTCCAACCCAAAAACTTAAAAAAAATTCAGGGAAAAAAATACCGGGCCCGAACCGGCTGGGCCGGTTCACCAAATGGAGGGCCCGAGCCCGGAACCGAAGCCCACCGAGCCGGGTGGCCCGAACCGGGCACTAACCGGTTCACCGGGCCGGTCTGGGCCCGCACAGTAGCGGGCCGGTCCGGTTCCGGGCTGGTTGGCCTGGCCCGAGTCCATCCCTAAGTGAGCGATAGCTGAACCCTCGTCATTGCCGCTCATATCTGAGCTACTGCTGTTGTTGGAGGAAACCCTTCATCATTCGCCCCCTTGTCTTCATCGCAAGAGCTTGCACCTTCTTCAATTCCTCCATCATCATCTTCATCACAGATTCTCAATACCATTGAGACGATCACATATCCACCTTACATAGAAGATGTTGAGAGTTATTGAAGGAGTAGATAAGTTGAGATATGAGGGAGAGAAGTTAGCATCGACAATTGAGGTTGACAAGATATGGGTATGTGGATAAATTCATTCCTAAGTTGGAAGAGTGAGAGTAGAAAATGAATAAGTTAAGAGTAAGGGTAAACCTATAATTTTATTAATCTTTCCATGTTTAAAATGGAGCGGAGGGAGTGCATGTTTTTCTTTCAAAACACTGCTAAGAGCATCTGCTAAAATGTGCATGGTGCGCATGTGTCGGATAGATAACCACATAAATATTAGGAAATAAATTATTTCTCTTATTTGAATTATTTTATACAACTTTGGTAAAATTTTCTCCACAATATCAAGAAGACCGTATAAATATTGACATTGTGGTTGACATGCCGAGAGAAACTTACCAAAGTTGTATAAAATTATTCAAATAAGAAGAATCATAATTTATTTGCTAATATTTATGTGACTATCTCTCATGCCACATGTACATCATGCACATTATAAAATTAGAGATGTTCTAAAAGCATTTCCATTCATGATGTTAAAATAAATGGTTTTTCTTTGACACATTATTGACACATCATATTTATTAAATAAATTTTAAATAATCTCAAATCTTAAATCTCTCCATCAACCATGATATTCAAATAATTAGTTTTTCTAGACCATGCATTAAATGAAATTTAACTACAATCTAAAATAATCCGGGATTCAAATCTTGATACCGGATTATTTTTATCAATAATCTCTCTAAATAATCTCTCACTCACAATGATAATCTTTAAAATAATTTTACACATCATTCAATTAAACTCTAAATAATCTAAACAATGGGGATGCCCTAATTAAGTATTCCTTAACAATAGGTGCACTTTTTGTAATTGTAATCACTTCTAAAATCAACCTTTCTCAACTCTCAAGTGAGCAAGCAAAACCAACTTTCCAAAAATCAGAGGGTAGCTTTTGATGGTCTTGACATATGTCGTGCATAAGAACTCCATGATCCACTGCTCACAAAAATAGTAAAACTCAAGACAAGAGTCGTTGGTTAGAAGTTAGAACCTTCGGGGATGATGATTCCAGAGCAATTTTAGCAATGACTCTTCCCCAAGGAGAAACCATTAGACTGATTAAGGACCCACCAAATTGTGAGACAAGATATTAAACGGCTCCAGAGGTTCTCGTCCCCATCTCCACAAGGAGAGTTCATCAACAGAGTAACATTCAGTACTCCGTAAAGATTTTCACAGTAAAATAAAAAATAATCAGAAAGGAGATATTTTTTTGATTGGGTCTTAATCGGCATCGCGTCCTGTCTCCGTTGCTCCGGCTGCCTCTCATTTTCGCCATCACTTTTCTCTCCATATAGAAAGCAGTACTAAAGGACAGTTCATATATGTATGTTTAGTAGGTGGTTGACAGAGTATCATCAGATATTGATTCTCACACTTTACAGGTAAGCTTTAGTGCCAAATCGTTTTTCATTCCCACAATCCAGTTTTCGATTGACTTCCTTGACTTGATCAGTTTGCTGATCGAGCTCCTTTATCCTAATGCTTCCATTTCGTGGAAATACTTGATTCTTCCTTTTATTTATGGTGGTCTGGCTTGTTTGATGAAATTTTAGGTTTTCTGCTCATTTGTTTTAGCAGGCGAGATGTGTGTATCCAACTAGTCAAACTGTATCAAAACAGCGCCATTCTGTTAGATGAGTAATGGAGTGACGTGTCAGACCCTCAATTTTTTTGTCAGGAAAGTGGTATTAGCTCTGCATTTTAGGGTTGCCTGATTAGGCGATTCTAGGCTCACAATTAGTGATGTAAAGCAAATAAGCAATGGCTGATGCTCAGAAGCAAATCCAACAGAAGCCAGGGAGTATGACAGGTAATCCCCACGTTGAATTCCAGAGGGGGCTTGAGGAGTTGACGAGTGGCCACTTCGATGATTCTTTGTCATTTGTATCCTCTGTGAGGGGTGACTTGGGTGATGATGAAGAGAATGACCAGCTTGTTAATCGGAGGGGATCTGCCGCTGAGGATGAACTGCCGGAGTCATCTGCTGCCAGGCGGCACCACCATTCACGGATATTTAGTAGGTGGGCTGCCAAGCATGCACAAGAGATGATCAGCACCATTGGAACTGAAAGGAGGGATCCTGAGTCTGAGTTGTTGGCACGCTCCCAGGTACCTGCTGCCTCCATGCTTGATTCATCATCCTTGAGGGAATCACAGTCCCCTACGGAAAGACTGACACACCCGATGAGTATGAACGTGCCGGGAAGCAGAGACAGTGAGAACCAAGGAAGCTTTGTTGATGCTACCGAGATGGAGAATGACAATAGAGTTCGGTCTTCTGATCCGATTTCACAATGGAATGAGAACTCGGAGCACAACGGTTTCATCCGGGAGCAATCTTCTTATATAGGTGATGTGGAGAGGGAGAGGGTTGGAAGGATTGTTCATGGTTGGATGGAGAGTGGTCTCTCAGAGGCATCATCTATTGTTGTCGATAGCAATGGCAACTCGAGGGGGGAACAGATCGAGGAGTCTGAACGTGAAGGAGTAATGATCGTGAGGGAGTCGGTGCAAATGGACAGACCACAAATCGCATTTCTTGAGTGTCAGAGGGAAGAACGGACCAACAGACCTGATGATGATGATGAAGGTCAGCAGCCAGAGCATGCTCGTGGGGAGATGCTGAGATCATGTGGAAGGCAGGGTCAGCTCGGTTTGATTGTGGGGAGTGTAAGGGAAAGGCATAGGGAGCTTCAGATGCTTTCAGAGTACCGCGCTGTTTCTGACTTTGGCCACCTCAATCGCATTCAAGTTAGTTATCACATCGTCTCTTCTTGCCATTTCTTTATGTGCAATGTTGTTGCCGTTTTTAGTGTTCTGAACCTAATATATTCCTCAAATGGTTCATTTTTCCTCTGTTATTGAAAGTTTGTTCCCTTGTGCTTTAAATTTGACTGTCTGCTTCATACTTCTTTCCGCTATGTCTAGATATGTGTGTGTACACATGTAGTTATACAAATTCTAAATCTAATCTTGGATTTGTTTGGCAACACAAGCTAGTAGCCAAGTTAGTCAGCTATAGCTTATAAGTTAATTAGTAAACTTAAAAACTTATAGTTTTTAACTGGTATGTCAGTTGATCTCATAAATATACTTAATAAGCTAGCTGTGAAATGCAAAATGACATAAAGGGGTGTATCATTTTTAAATTAAAAGCAGGTCACAGTGGAAAATCTCATATAAATAACTTGAAAAGCTACTCAAATAAGTTCAAATTAATTCCCTTTTTAAAAGAAGGAACCAGAGAATCTTGTTTTCCAATATAGTACCAGTATCACTGTGTCTTCTGATATATGTTTACATGGTTTATTATACTTCTCCAAGTCACTACTCAGAGGTAGATTCCTGCGAAATGAAAGGTCCATTGAGGAGGAGAGTCTGCCTTCAATGGCAGCAGCTGAGTTGGTTCAGCTGAGGAACCGTCGTCCTGTCTCTGGCTTGAGGTATTTGAGCTGAAATTTCCTGCACCACATCTTTGATTCCATATAAGAGGCTTGTTTTGCCTTTGAAAGTTATGCTATCATGTCTTATTTAGCTCTTTAATTAATCTACAAACTTCTTCCACTCCTTTTACGGTTTGTGGTGCTGAAATCTTCATCATTGTGATAGATTATAAGAGAGTAGAGTCTTAAGATCTAATTTTTGCTATCTTATGGTTTAGGAAGATGATAACATATAATATTTCTAACATATCATTAAACAATCTGATAATGGTGGTGTTACATGTTATGTTTATCAATAATGTATCCCTAAGATCTAATTTTTTTCTATCTTATGGTTTAGGAAAATGATAACATATAATATTTCTAACAAAACATGAAACAATTTGATAATGGTGATGTTACACGTTAAGCTGGTCAATAATAGTGTATCCATGAGGATTTGGGGATATGACTTTAGTGGGTAAGTTAAGCCACTTTCAAATGTATGGCCAGATTTGGATCCTTTCTCATCATTATCTTCTCTTTTGTAACAAGAAAGAAAGCAAAAGAATAATCCCTTCTGCACTAAAATTATTATGCTTGTCCTGACAATGTGGTATTCCAGAACAGAAGTATATATGGAGTACTGCATCATGTAACCTCAAAGTGTTTTGTTCTCATTGCTAATCCTAGCAAGGTTTCTAGATACCATATTCACTAGTGTACTGCACAGTTCAATTATGGTATTGTAAGAGTAGTAGAGTACTAGATAATAATGATTCATAGGCTACAACTTAAAATGCATTATGAAAACTGAACATGATAATGGCTTCAGAAGTTTGTGTGGTGGACTGGTGGTTAGTGATGAGGTGTATGTGTTAATTTCTACTCTAGGTTCCTTCAAGGCATCATGAATCGCATTTTCGTCATTAAGTACATCTATGGCTCTATGTGCATGTAGACTAGTTTTCCAAATAATTGTACTTTCATGTGGATTTTCCTTTACATATTTTATTATTGATTACGTTGGTTTCTTATTTGTTTAGGGAAGGATTCCGTTCGAGATTAGAAAACATTGTCCGCGGTCAAGCAAGCAGCAACTCTGAGCCTCCATCTGACAGAATCAACAGGGATTCTCAAAATCTCCAGACTCATATAAATCCTTCATTACAGATTCCAAATGAAAACCTTGAGCAAGTGCAGCCTAGTGAAGATGATGGTAATACCCCTCAGCTGCATGGTGAACTCATAGAAAGTGGTGATTTTAGTATTAATCAAAGCCCAAGTCAACAATCAGTTCTTAATCAGGGTAGAGAGGAATTTGATTCTGAGGGAGAGAACCGAGAAGACTTGACTTCAGGTGAATCTACTGGGTGGACTGATGAGACTGTTGAACACACAAGAATGGACTGGCATGTTAGTTCAGTAACTTCTCGGCAGCCCCTTGAGATTGAAGGAGATGCAAGTGGTGATGATCAAGTGCTGCAAGAAGGCCAAGAGGTTTGGCATGGTGATGGCTTGCAAGAGGCTGCAGAGAATTTGACTGAGGAATTTCCTGATCATCCTAGTCTGCAGCCCTCGGTCCTACTTAGTAGATTTAATAGATTCCTACCCCCCGGTGATGAGAATATATACAGCTTGGAACTCAGGGAACTTGTAAGCAGGTGAAATCAATATCTTTACAGTCGTGCTCCTTTTGTTTCTCGGAATATTTTCCATCATTTGCAATGGAGCCAAAGACACTATTTTTTTGGCTTGGAAATATGATGGAATAAAGCAAAAGGGCTCACTAAAGTGTCTGCTCTTCTTTGTTATGAAGCAGCAGTCAGCCCATGCAATTTTCGATGTGATTTTCACTTTGGGTCATCCGGAAACAGTCTCTCTGTGCTTTAGTACAGGGGTAAGGCTGCGTACATCCGACCCCCCTTACCCCACCGTAGTTGGAGCCTTTGCGGCACTTGGGTAATGATGATGATGATGGTACTTTTCTTTCTTCTGTTTTTATGTGGGTCACATCACCCTATTTCGTGGTTAAATAAAAAGATAGATTGTTGCTTCAATCTCTTTTTTGTTCCTAAAAAGAGTTCATTTTATCAACCAAAGCTAATTTTTAATATTATTTGTCAAAAATGTGCAACAAAGACACACAAATATAGATTTAGCAAAACCAACAAATAAATTAAAAATAATAATAATTGTGATTCATCATTTACGTCAGCCGTAAGTTATTGCTGTTACCAAAATTTAAAAGCTGTACTTAGTCAAAATACATGTAACACTCCCTCATAAGCATTTTGAGAACTTGATATGCTACAATGAAACTGAGGCTTAATCTGACATTTGCCATTGAACATGTTATTATCTAGAGCATGTTAAGATTTCTTGTATATCGCAGGAGGAGTGTTTCCAATCTTTTACAGAGTGGGTTCCGTGAGAGCTTGGATCAGTTAATTCAGTCATATGCAGAAAGGCAAAGTCGTGCACCTATTGATTGGGATGTACACAGAAACCTGCCCCCCATCCCCACCTCACCAGAAAGGGAGGACCAAGAACAACAGCATATTGAAGATCAACATGATGATATTATGGGTAGTCCACCAACTGTATTACCATCCCCTCCTGTGCCTCCACCACAACCTCTTCGGCATCAATATATGCATCAATCTGGTTGGGCTCGTCACACTGTCCATCGTTCTGAATTTGTAAGCTCTTTTTTCCCTTCTTTTGGGCTGCTATTCCTTACCTAGTTCCACCTCTGTAGTTTTTCATTTGATAGTTAGTTGCGGATTTTTCTTACCCAAAATGTTCTCTAGCTTGCTTTTTAATTTTTTTCAAGTACTTTAGTCTGACGATATTCTGTGCTCTCTATTGCTATTAGAGAACCATGAATCTGTTTTAGGGAGGAAAGATATAGGGGAAATTTGGAAAGAAAATGTATGGGAAAATTAAACATTTGTTCAAACTCAATAAGTTTACTTTTTATATTTGTTCAAACTAATTTTATTTTTTTCTATTATTAACAGATGTCCCAGCATATCTAAATGAATATAAGCACATTAATCACATTTTCTGTCGTAAAACTGAACCCATGAAATAATTATATACTCCCTCCATCCCGAAAAGGTTGGCCAAAGTCGACTTTCATGTGGATTAATAAAGTAAAAACTGTGTGGTGTAAATTTGTGCAGAGGAGAGACTTTAGCCACATATTCCTTACTTTAAATGGAAATGACAATCTTTTTGGGACATCCAAAAAAGGAAATTTGGCCAACCTTTTCGGGACGGAGGGAGTATAACACATCTTTGCCCCCTTCCCTAGCACTTCATGGGATCCAAACATACCCCCAATGTGTATAATCTTCATAAGCTTGTCTGAAGCGAGGTTGTATATGATTGACTATTATCTGGAGCAGGAGTGGGGGGCAACGAATGAGCTGAGAGCAGACATGGCAAAACTGCAGCAAGGTATGAACACAATGCAGAGGATGTTGGAAGCCTGTGTGGATATGCAACTGGAGTTGCAGCGCTCCGTCCAACAGGAGGTGTCCGCTGTTTTGAACCGATCCATTGGTAGGACACTAAACAAATATCACATTGGTCTAGGCTTTCTAGGTCTCAAAGCTCTTTTAGTAGAAGATCTAAAAACGGAAACTTATATGTTTGGCCAGTATTCGTAAGTATCTTTTACCTAAATATCTCTTTTTAAAACGAACTACTAATTCAAAAGCTCCAAATAGGAACTTTTGAAAATGATATTCAGTAATGTTCATTTCGAAAAGGGGAAAGAACAAATGTGCCCCTGAACTATATACTACCTCCATCCCGTTCAAAGGTTCCCATTGCAAAATGGCACAGTTATTTAGACAATAATTAAATAGGAAAAATTCACATAAATAATCCCAACTATTAGCAGTCTTCTATTATTAATCTCAAATATGTATAATTCTATAATAATCTGACATTTAACGGCAGTCTTCTGGATGACTTGCAACCTACTCAGCAGGTTAACAAATACAAATAAAAAGTGAAAAGGAAAAAAATACAGATCAATGGGCTGTTCATAGTAAGGGTGGGGTCATGAGAGACCGACGAATCCGACGATGGTGATCAGGGCAGCTGGGATGAACGGATAAATGGCGTCGATGAAAATTTGGTGTGGACAGCGCCGGCGTTGAAGAACAGGGTGGATGGACGGCGATGAAGACTTGCTTAGACGGGCGGATTCCGGCGATGCAGAGCAGTTGGCCAGCTGGGATGAAGGGATAAATGGCGTCGATTAAATGATGGCGTGGACAGAGCGCCGACGTTGATGAACAAATGAGATTGACGGATGGACAGCTTGGACGGACGGATTCCGGCGAAGATATAGAACTGGCCTATACGGAGATGATGGAACATGAACGGCCACCGTCCCTAGTCGCCTCAAATACTTGTACGCTCAATTCAATTGTATTCGCCAATTTGAATTCGATTTGCCAATTGGAATTGGATTCGCCCATTCAATTTTTTTTGGAAGAACCTATTCAATTGTTCTGAGATGAAATCTGGAGATGCCATGAAAGAGGGAGAAAAGAAAATAAAAATTGAACCGTGTAATGCTTGGGAAGAAAGAAGAAATAAGTAAGGGAAAGGGTTGATAAAAGAAACAAGAAAGAGAGGAAAGCAGATAACAGAGTGAATTGAGAGAACGGAAGAAAGAATACCGAGAGAGGAAGAAGAAAGAGAAAAGAAAAAGAACAAAGAAATAGGGAAATAAAAAAGATGTCCAATAAAAACATGCCATGTGGCAGGGTGACTTGCTAAATGGGTTAATTTAGGTCACCGGAGTGTTTTGAGAAGACACTCCTTATAGTTGGGATTATATTAGAATTACTCATATTTGGGATTAATAATGGAAGATCGTTAATAGTTGGGATTATTCTTGTGAATTTTTCCAATTAAATATGGTAATTCGAGTTATTTCGAGAAATAATTTTGATGGTTATATAAAACAGTGGGGTCATTGATGATAAATGTGATATTATAGTTATATTATTTATAATACTTGATGATTAATTTGTCATTTAAGAGTATTAATTGTTTCCTAAAATAGAAATGATAATCTTTAAACAGGACCTCCCAAAAAGAAAAGTGAGAACCTTATAATGGGACGGAGGGAGCATCAAATAAAAAATATGCGACTCAACTCTCTTTGGAACAGTTAAAACAAAAACTGTAAAATTGGGACATATATGCCCATATGTTTGTCTAACAGTTGAGAGGTATATATGTTATCTGATACGTATTCATGAGTGTTTTTGTTTCAACTTTACAACTTTTGTGTTTATTTGTTCTAAAAAAATTGAGGGGTGTATATGTTCTCTGACGTATAGTTCAAGTGTATATTTGTCCCTTATTTTTTTCGGTAACAACTCCACCAATTTTCAAAATGAAACTTTTATCCGTGCTGCCGTATATACACTTTGGATTAAACAATCAATGTAACCTCTTTTGTTCTACTTCACTTTTAACCAAACCCCTTTTGTTAAAAGTACTTAATCTAAAAAGCAGCTCTTCCAGTGATGAGTAAAACACGTTAATACTGGTCTATCATTCTAGCGGAGCTTTGTTATTTATTTAATCTAATTTTTGTCATTATATCTGGCAATGTAAATGTTTTGACAGGGGGGGCTGCAGAGAACTCCTCAATGGACAGTTCTAAATGGAGCCATGCAAGGAAGGGTAATTGCTGTGTCTGCTGTGATTGCCATATTGATTCCCTGCTTTACCGGTATATATATGCTTCTTTAAAACTCTCCTATCAATTATGCAGACTTGTATGACTGACCAACCCACATCCTCTCTCAACACATATTCTCTTATATTTATAGTATAATTTGTGTGGGGTTTGCAGATGCGGGCACATGTGCACATGCTCAAAATGTGCAAATGAGTTGGTCAGAACCGGAGGGAAGTGTCCATTATGCCGAGCACCGATTGTTGAGGTCATCCGTGCTTACTCTATTCTATAATTGAGATAAAAATTCGTGTCATGATTTTACTCCCATTTTTCGGGTGTCCCAATTTTTTTCTTTAGTTTTATTTTAAGGAAAGAAACGTGTGTTAATATTGTCTTTCCTTGTAAAGTACTTTTAGCCCAACAGTTTAACCACACAAGTTTATTTTCTTAATAAATGTGCCAAGTCAAGCCCAGAGTGTAGTCAATATTCCTTCTGTATTTTTTGTCCTTCATATAATATTCCTAAAATGGATGCAACTTTACTATCAAATACTAGTATACTATTCTGAGTAGTGATATGGGTATGGAAGGGTTTCCGGGGCAAGAATTTGTTATAATTATACTTAATGGATATATCATTACCAATATACTTTACCATTACTGTACTATTACCATTATCAACTTGCAACCACCTATTATTAAATTTTCTTAAAGAGTATAAGAAGGAAAGTGGGAAGAGATTTCTCAAGTTGGCTCGCCTAAAACTCTATGGGGACAACAAATCTCAGACTGAGGAGTAGAAAATAAATAAGCAAAGAGTGTTTGGGATAGTGGGAAGAGATTACACCAGTTGCGTCAAACTCATCTTAGGAAGCCATAATGTTTCACAATCGTGTAATCAGAGAAAACTGATTTTAGACATCTCTTACTGGAGGTCATGACTCATGAGTTCTAATCTCTTTAAGAATAATCAGTTGGTTCATTTTGACCTATGCACCCACTTACACAGTGTTTAGGCATCTCTCTTACCGAAGCTCACAAGTTCGCACTCTTTTTAACAATAATATGTGGGTTCATTTTTGACCAGAGCCATTGTAGGCCACCCTATGCACCTACTCACACAAAGTGTTTAGGCATCTCTTTAACCAGAGTTCACGAGTTTGTATTCTCTTTAACATTAATATGTGGGTTCATTTTGACCAGAGCCATTGTAGGCCACCCTAACGGCCTAACCTATGCACCCACTTACACAAAGTGTTTACTGTTTAGGCCCTCTTACAGGAGCTCACCAATTTAGATTCTCTTTAACAATAATATGTGGGTTCATAATGACTAGAGCTATTGTAAGCTACCACTTACAGAAAGTGTTTAGGCATCTCTTTTACCAGAGCTCACGAGTTTGAATTTTCTTTTAACAATAAAATTGGGTTCATTTTGACAAGACCCATTGTAGGCCACCCTAACGCCCTAACATATGCACCCACTCACACAGTGTTTAGGCAATTCTCTTACAGGAGCTTACGAGTTTATATTCTCTTTAACAATAATATGTGGGTTCATATTGACCAGAGCCATTGCAGGCCACCCTAACAGCCTAACCTATGCACCCACCACAACAGCAATCTTTTAACGGCGTGGTTTTGTATTTTTAATTTACATTCTATGTATCAGACATTCCCCTGTGTGCACATTAATTTGATTTTTGTTTTTTGTAAATTACAGATGATCATTATCTAATGAGTTTGTAACACATATGGGGATATTACAGAGTTGTTCTGATTTAGGAAGCTTTTGACTCTGTTTTTGTGGTTTTTAGCAATATCTTTTCTCGACATCACTTGGAGCAAATGACCTCATTTGCATAAACTATGGATGGATCAAAGTTGACCGATATTGTTATCTAAAAGAGATATTACCCGAAATAGGACTAAAAGAGTTAGAAAATTCCAAAATAGGACTACCATGTTTTTATTCCCAAAATAGGACTAATTACTGTCATGTTTTGGCAGTACCAGACTTCAAACATGGCAGTATTTTCCAAACTTGGCAGTAATTACTCTTATTTTGGGAATAAAAACATGACAGTCCTATTTTGGAATTTCCAAACTTTTTTAATCCTATTTCGGGAACTTTCCCTATCTAAAACTATAGGGTGTTTAATACTTTAGGAGGTCTTTGGTTCATAGGTGTCATTCATGTCACCTTAGGTAAAGTAAAGCGAGAATGTGAGATTACCTATATTAAAAGATTATATCTAGGTAATGTGAGATTATAGGAGTATAAGTTTATTTCATGTGTTTGATTGGAATATTAAAAATGTAATTTAGTCGGCTTAAAATAAAGTGCAAGAATACATGATTTAAGAGTCGTAGACTTGTAGAACATGACCGAGGAAATCTTACACAGATTAAGAAACTCAAGGTAATTAGATAACCCCTACTATTACTTCATTTTAAAATATTACACACAAAATCATAGAATTTCTACCATTTTAATCTTGTAATTCCCCAAGACCTCTCTCCAGTAATTCTATAAATCCAATCAAACGAGGTAATTGATATTACTTTCCTAACATTACCAAGACAGTTTTAGATAATTTGAACCAAATACGCGTAAGTGTAGCAATTACTATGATGATAGAGAAACCAGTTGGCAGTTATTAATATATAAGAAATTGTCCTAAATCAGAGTAAAAACGTTTGTGAATTCAACAATAGGAGTACTATGTTTTTATTCTCTAAGTAGGAGTAATTACAAACATGTTTTGTCATTAACAGGCTTTAAATGTGTTAGTATTGTCCAAGTTTGGCAGTATTTACTCTTATTTTGAGAACAAAAAAACATAGTACTTATATTTTGAAATTTTAAAATGTTTTTACCCCTATTTGGTGATTATGTTATTTATTAGAATTTGTATAATCACCAACTTGTTATTCTAGGTAAGACTTCTTTTTGACAGATATTCTAGGTAAGACTTAAGAGAGATAATAATGTGTTTGTCATTGTTCACCCAACTCATTTAAGGTGAAGCTCCAGACTCCAGTGGAGAAACCAGCTCAAACGCATGTTGCGGTTCAGTTAACCCAAACCCCATTACCTCCATGGAATTTCATTTGGTTACTTGAGTTATTAACCCCCGTTTTGATGTTTTATTGAACGTCTTACATAACACAAACTAACAACCATTCATCCTGAGTCCTAACCTATATTTTATCTATAAACCACGACACATAGATATGCAATTCGTCTCGTCTAAACCTAAAGTCCTAAACCCAATGCAATCCAATCAAGTCCATCTTTGGAAATTCTAATAACACAATATTTTCACCCAATTCAAATCTACGTTTACCCAAACAATACTTAAACAATCTCCCACATTCCTAGGCATGGACCCGGTCTGGCCTGGTTAGGAACTGGGTACTGTGCGGGATCAGACCGGGTCTATTTTGCTGGTTCCAAGTGAAGATTGGGACCTGATCGGGTGTATAGGCTACCCAAGTACCCAGTCCCGAGTTCTATTTTTTGGGACTGAATCGGTGATTTCAGTCTCGGTTCTGGTCCCGATAGCTAGCCAAACTTTTTTGGGTTTCAGCCTTGAAGCGGTTGGAACCAAGCCCATCCTCTTTAGTATTTTGAGCATATATAATCCCCCTTTTGTACCGAGCAAAACAAAAAAATATGTCCAGAACTGGGTCTGGATTGACCAGGTACCCGTAAATGGCCCGTAACCGGAAATAACCGGGTTGGACCCGGTCTTGACAAAATTTTGGCAAGGACCGGGCTGTCTTGGCCCGGAACTGGGACTGGACTGACCCGAGTCCATGCCTACACACTCCTAATTTGTCTGTTCTGGTTTTCAACCCTCCGCCCCCATGAAAAAAGAATGGCTTACAAGAAATTTTGGAATAACAATAATTCTTGGATAAGAAAAGTCTTGAAGAATTCGTCGAATGAAACTTTCATTTTTTTTTTGCCTTTTGACATTAGTTTACAGGTTATCTAGCACATTATAAAATACTTCGTATAAGCATTTCTGAGATCCTTTTGAAAACGTAGCACCGCAGCAAAATTAATGCGACCTTCAAGGATAACTGGAATTTTAAGTCTCGGTATTTTTTAGATTTTTTATACGGGAAAACTGTCAATTACGCCCTCCTACTATGTAGGGAGAGTCAATGAGGTCCTTCACTTTAAAAACATCCAATTATATCCTCCAACTCATAAAAACGTTCAATTAAATATATCTAGCAGGTCACCCACCGGTCTCCCGGTCACGCATGACAGCCCATGTGGCAGGCCACGTGACCATCTTTTCATTTTTCTTTTAATTTCTTGTTCCTTATCTTTCCTTTCTCTTCTTGCTTCCCATTTTCTCATCCTTACCTGGTTTATGCGCAGGACGCCTCCTGAACCTATTTCCCCTCCTTTTCTATTCTTCCTTTGTTCCTTCTTACTTCTTTTCCTTTTTATTACAATTCTCTTCCTTTTTTTCTTGTACAAACCCTAAGCTCATTCCTCTTCTTCCCAGAAACAAACTCGCCGGAAACCGAGCTGAGATTAAGGCGATGGCCGGAATCTACTCGCCGGAAATCAAACTGCTACGTCGCCGGAATCTACTTGGAAACAGAAGAAACAAACAGAGGAGAAGAGAGTCTTTTGAGGACGGCAAATGCCGCCACCTTTTGCAGAAGCCTGACAGATCTCGTAGCAGTCGGAATATGTCCAATTGTCCATACTCGCAGCCGCCATCGTCAACGGCGGTGCCGTTGAAACTGATGCTCGGATCTACAACGAGCTCACCAATGTTGGCAGTCTAGCACTTTAATTTCTGAAATAGTCAAAGAGGGCACCTTGATTTATGAAAATGGGTTCCGGAGCCTCTACCTTACTTTAGAGTAAGGTAGAGTGTCTTGCTTCCTCCCGGTCGTCCGATCGACAATTCAACGGTCGGAGATCTTGGGCTCCACTTTTTTGCCAATCTCGAGGCCGTGTTGGCCGCTCCCCTCCCGTCTGATGCGCAAGGCACCCTCCTAGTCGGGCAGAGGATCCCAATCCATGAAAATGAAGGAAGAAGAAAAAAGTTGCAGAGGAACGAAAGTTGTTGCAGAGGTGCGATGGGAACGAAGAGCAGGAGAGAGAAATAAGAAAAGAAAAGAGAAAAAGAATTAGAAAAGATAAAAAATTCCATGTGGCCTGCCACATGTGCAGTTTACCGGAAGACTGGTTGGTGACCTGTTAGATATACTCAATTGAATGTTTTTTAAGAGTTGGAGGATATAATTGGATGTTTTTAAAGTAGGGGGGCCTAATCGACTATCCGTACATAGTAGGAGGGTGTAATTGACAGTTTTCCCCTTTTTATACCTAAAACTATTCTTAGGTTAGAAATAAATAATTTGCTAAATTGAATGATTAAAATATAGATTTTAGCTAAAAAATAGTTCTTATTTCTGTAATACTACTCTGTATATGATTCACATACTTTCAAACCTTTCGATTTTTCAAACATCGGTACATTTAATTGTCCAAATGTAAACTCATTTATACAAGTATAATTCAATATATCCCAAGTACATTCAAAGGGCATTATTTGATATTTGTAAAACTTTAAATCTTATTTGGTAACCCTTATTTTCAGCTTATCAATCTTATTTGCTAATCATTTTTGCCACACATAATTTTGGATTTTGTGCGCTAAATTGTATAAAAATCAGAATAAGTGACTTGCTTTTCTGATTAAATTTAGTGTAATTGTGGATCATTTTAACTATTTTCATACTTCGTATAATTTTTTCTTAATTTGCTTAATAAAGTAAATTTAAATAAAATTTCTCGATAATGCAGCATATTCAACCTATTTGTGTCAAAATTTATCAATTTTATCAAAATTTATCAGTTAAGTTCACTGTTACCTATCGCCTATCGGGCTATTCATTTTTCGTATATTTTTTATACAGTTGCGTAGCCAAGAGTATGGATTGGGTTGTGTGCTTGTGTTATTACAAATAAAATCATACGAGTATAAAGTTTCACCCATTTTTTTTAAATGTGTAATGACTGTAATCAAAGTTTTTTCTTTCTAATCTGGGGCAAGTCAAGGTCTAATGCACTCTCCACCAGTCCACCTACAATCGTGATTAACCATAGACATATATGATAGAAAAATCATATTTGTACCTACACTCGTGATTTACAAATTCGTTCAAGTATCATGCGTAGTATATATATTTGGGAAGATATTACACTTTTAGTGATTTAGCAATTAAGATTGATGTCAATACATGTCAATTTAGGAGCTGACCAAGGATTGACTTTCGAATTTAATACTAGTACTATACTACTAGACTTTTGTAATCCTAGGATATTAGGAGTTCAAAATATTAAAGATGAACATTTTGAACTCCTAATTGCTTGCACGGAGAAGCATGAAAGGGATTTAAATATGAAAACGGGTGGGAAGGGCTAAACGGGTTCCGGGTGGGAAGGACATTACATGGACAAATAATGAAAAACTTCTCAAAAAACAATACTCTGTGATTAAAAAGGGACATTTTAAAATGCTATTGATAACAATGAATCGTTACTTTTTCTAAACGGCTAGTAAAGATGATGACCCATTCTCTGAGCAAAATACATTGGTGAAACCAATAAAGAGCAACCGCAAAACGCTTCATACTACTTTCTTAGTTTCATGATTGATATATGATACGAAGTATAAAGGAGTAACAGTAATATACGTTGTTTAAGTCTTTAAGCCTCAACTGCTTCTTCATTATTGTTTAAGTACTTCTGCAACAGGTTTTTATATAGGGTCGTGAGATTTGCATCACTTTTAAGCTGTATTCTAGTATAAGTAGAGAAGAGAGAAGTAAATTTCACAGTAGGCCATAAACTGATAAACATTGATTTAGATAAGAGTAGAGACACTTCCACTCCCATTCTTACCTTATCCATATAGCGTGAGATCGAGATAGTTGATTTGAAGTCTCAGGGTCAATCTCCTTGCGGGCATTAAACTCTGAATCAGCTCACTTAACAATACTATTTGTCTATTTGAGACCATACCATTTCCTATGTCTCATTTTAGTTTTCTTACTTTCGTTTTGGATTGTCCCAAATGAATGTCATGTTTTCCCTTTTGGCAAAAATATACAGAGTATGTGGTACCTAGCTAATAAATGTCATTTCAACTTATTCCGTTGAAATTTCAATCGCAACTTTTGCTTTTCAATCACTTTATTAATAATTGCGTTAAATCAAAACAATACATTCAATATGGGATTGAAGTAACACGGAGTACAATTTATTTTCCCACCATTCTGTACGGTCGGAATGTGGAGTGAATAGGGGAGTGTTTGCAAGGGATTAAAAAAGTACTTTTCAGCTTTTGGCTTAAAAAAAGCTGAAATTGGTGTTTGCTAATGCCTGCTTCTACTTAAGGGATGTTTGGATCTGATTCTCAAAACTGATTCTGCTCCTTCAGGGAGCAAAAGCAGAAGCTGAAGTGTTTGGGTGAAATTCCAGAAGCACTTCTGGAGCTCTAATTTACACTAAGAATCAATTTTTTTTTAGAAGTTGGGGGGTACCAGCTTCTGAAAACTGATTCTGATTCTGCTTCTGATTTTAAAAAAGAAGCAGAAGCAGAATCAGTTCCAAACACCCCCTAAATTAAGCACTTTTAATCCAAAAGCTAGAAGCTGGGGTAAGGTAGCTTCTTGGTTTTCTTGTAAATTATTCCAACTTTGGGGATGATTATTATGATAGATATAACCACCAAAGTCCACAATACCCTTATCACTTACCCAACATCTGACATCTGATCTGCTTCTACCTCGATCTTGCTCTCTTCCTCATTGCACCTTGATCTCTCTAGTCCGTCACATAGTTTTTTTTTTTGAAGAAGTCCGTCACTTAGCTTCCCGATAGAAGTCCGTCACTTAACTTCAGAGGAGGAAGACGATCAGTGGTTGTTATTTCTTTTGCAAGAAATCTTCCGTTTTCATCTTTTTTTTGAAGGAAGTCCATCTTAATATTATATATCTATATATTTACATATATACGTATATATGTCTCTATGCATATAAATGTTTGTATATGTTGAATTATTTGGATAGAAAAAAGGGCCACGGGAGCTGGTCGAGTGACTCTCCACCTTTTCCTCCTCAATTTCTCAATTTGTCCTATAAGGGTATTTGTGTATTTTGATAATTTATTACATCAAAAATCACTTTTCTACCAAAGACTTCAACTATTACACTTTATTCACAATCACTTCTATTTCCGAACACTACCTACTCTTAATACAAATCACTTTTACTAAAATCTCTTAAAAAAATCACTTTTGAAAAGTACAAGCAATCGCAAACATTTCCTAGGGTAGGCGATTCTACTACTGTTCATACTGCACTCTTCCCCCACGTCCAAAATTACGGAACTTTACTTGTCCCGCCCTACTTACAGTTGAGACCAAATCCAGTAATGTTCAACAGTCCTTTACGTACGTACCCCTACCACTGCCCAGGCTTCTTCTCCCTTTCATCTAACCCCACAACCTACAGTCTCGCCTGCTCCTTTCTGGCCTGGATTGATCATAACCGGCCAACAGATGATCCAAAACGAAAAGATGAAAGATTGAAGGATGCACCAAGAGTACGGTGAATTTCAATAAGTGAAGTAAGAGAAGATGGTTTGATCAACAAAATTGTTCTCACTTTTTTTTGGGTCGTCCCAAAAAATTATTCACATTTTTCCTTTTGAAAAGTTTTGTGTGTCTAATATTTATTTATCTTTTCTTCATTCAACCACGTACAATTATACATTTCCACTTTTTTTGTCAAATTATACATTTTCACTTTATTTCTATTTTCTTAAATTCCAATCCATGTCAAACTGGGAACTATTTTATGGAATGAAGAGAGTAGTTTTTATGTATTTGGAAAGTTTTTTTAAAAGGAGAATGCTTATATTAAAGCTAATATAATCAATAAAAGTGTAAGACACATTGCATTTGATATCGATAAAAGTGTGAACGTAACGTGTACAAAACATGTACAAATGGTCATGTAAAACGAACTTTCCAAAAAAACGGCTTCTCAAATACTTATGTCTTTCTTTGCAACAGTTGAACACGAAACATCTTCCTTATGAAACTCACTTCCCACTTACCATTTTTGGAAAATTTGTGTGACTCACATTGAGTTATCTTTTTCTTACACAACTATAAGTCTATAACACTACATTTCCACTTTATTCATATTTTCTTAATACCAAATCAGGAAATTTTTTGGGACGAAGTGTAGTGATAAATATATCATACAAAGTGTAAATGACCTACGTACCTATAATGTAGGTTCTTCAACCTTATCAGCCATCACCTTACTAAATTCATTATTTTCATTATCTTCCATCTTATACGCTCTACTATCAGCAATCAAAAATTGGCACAAAGTGGAGCTTGTACTCGGACAGTCGGACGACACTTAGGAGGGTGTAGACGACGGAGGGAAGACGACATCTATGTCGGCTGGTGAAGGTGCTCAAAATCTTTCACATATATAGCTTTTGTGTGCAAATTAGTTCCCGAATAAAAAATGTATGTTGGAAATATATGATTTTATAAATAAAAATGTTTTTATGTTATATGTTCATGTACAAAGATCTCTTGCAAGTTAAGTTTAACTAGCACACGCATTGGATTCCATGTAATTAGAGATTGGCATATCTGATCTCTGTAAAAAGCATATATGAGCGTAAAGATCAATTCGAATTCAAGTGGTTCAATCATTAATTAGTTATTTATTTGGATAAGTTACTAGTTTTTCAATTTGATTTCATCATATAAATAAAATTTGCCTATGAGAAAACTAATTTTCTAGACAATAGATAACATGACATTGACAATATTGAATGTGAACATATAATTTTATTTTCAAGGCACAAACAATATTACATATATGACACATAAAAGGTTGTGTTTTACAGCGGTTTTCCATCCGAGATGGTATGTTTTGACCATTGTCCATCTCCAGTTGTGTTTTTTTTATGTTAAAACTTATTCATGGTGTTTTTCGGGATTAAATTGTGATTCACTTCTTTAGATTAAATAGTTTTCGTTTTTCAACACACTCAAGTTTAAAGAGAAGTATGTGGTTGCATGGAAACTGGAAAGTAATAAGTAGAAAAAGAAGATAAAAATAAAAAATAAGAATTCAGGAAATAAATAAAGAAGTGAATCACAATTTAATGAAGAAAGTGAAAATGAGTGATGAAGTTGGATGAAGAGGGGAGAAACCTACATGGAGAAGTGGATGGGTGAAGAGATTAAACATGGAGAAATATGCATAGAAAACATTTGAGTTTTTATAGTAAGATGGGGAAATAGGGGAAAAGCTAGGAGAGGGAGGGTGCGAGGTTAAAATTTGAAGTATATAAGTAACTGTATAAAAAATGTTTAATGCACTAAACTCTTTCGTTATATATAAGATATCCGCGTTAGCATTTTGTGAGTTAAGAAATGCGACAAACCTCAACGTGTTATGATTAATCATCTGCGAAATCCTCTTCAAGAACAAAGTTAACTATTTAGAAATCATTCTTCTTTTGTTTGACAATTAAATTTGTTTCTAGAGAAAAAATTGTGCATGACTAATTATAAGTTTATAACACATATGAGTTTGAAACAATTTTTTAATCACAAGACTAATGTGCATTATTTACATTTTGTATATCACAAATGGGTCGCGTACATTAAACTCGGACTATAATGTAAACTCGTAACCTTAATTGGGTTAATACATCTTTATTAGGCTTATTGTAGTATGAGTCAGCTTAACCACATTTCAAACCAAACTAAACCAGATTCAACAAACTGGACTTTGTAAAACCTCAACTAAGTAATCATAAAAGGAAAAATTGACAAGAATAATCACACCTTTCACTGGTCTTCTCATAATAATCCTACCTTTACATAATCCCAAAATAATCCCACCTTTGCACCTCATCTTCTTTCATTGGACCCTGACCAAGTTTTTTACCTTTATTTGAAAATCTTATATAAATAATCTCACATTTATGAAGATATAATAGAAAAGTTAAAGGTGAGATTGTTTATATGATTTTCAAAAAAAGAGTAAAAAAACATGGTCAGGGTCCAATGAAAGAAAATGAGGTGCAAATGTGGGATTATTCTGGGATTATCTAAAGGTGGGATTATTATGAGAAGACCAACGAAAAGTGAGATTATTTTTGTCAATTTTTCCATCATAAAATACATATAGAATATCAAATCAGGATAAACACGCCTCAAATCCCTGAATTATACTCGTTTATACCTAAAAAATGTTTTTGGTTCAGTTTCGGTTGCAATTCAAATAAGACCATACTTAAACACACTAGATTATATCAAAATTTATTGAACAAACATTTATCAAACCAGACTAGTTAAGACACGGCTAAACCCGACTTAAACAAATCAAATTGAATTAGAAAGTCCAATTAAAAACAATTACGTAGATATTTATGACTAATATAAACACTTTTTACAAAAATGTGACCTCTTAACTGCAGTGATGATGTTTCAGTAATATTATTTAAAATCTCTTAAGGACGTTCTAAATTATTAATTTTAAATTAAAATTATTAGTATAAATTAGGTAAGAGACGAGTCGTGTTAAAAGCAGGAGATCAAAATTAGATGCATGACCAAGTTATTTATTTTTCGGTAAAGTATACCAAATTATATCAAAATATCAGTTGGTCAAATGTTTAATGTTTACGCAAAACCCCGATGCTCTTTTAGTAGTCAAGTTTGTGATTATGATGAATATATATTTAATCCATTTTTTTCTATACTTTTCCTTCTTCAGTCCAGTACGAATCCACAAAATGAAATGAACAATTATCATATGTGCAATAGTACAATTGTACAAACATCCCTATGATCCCTCCTACCTTTTTTACTCTCATTTATTCTATTGGATCACATTGAATTAAAATAATTATTTCTTTCTTTAAATCTCACATGTCACTTAAGATGGATCATAATTTATGGACAAACAATATGAGAAATGTAATGAGTGTGGTGGGGTGATTTACCTCCCCCAATGTTATAAACATATTGGGACTCTCAATTTAATACACACATTTCTACTGTAATTTCGAGCATGTTTGGTGATCATGTTTTTCGGCTTATCAGACTTATCAATCAATTTTTTTTTTATCAAATACGTAACTTTTGATTTCGAACGCTGAATTGTGTGATAATAATAAAAATGATAGAGTTACTTTTCTAAATCAACAGAATTAACTAATCTAGCTTGTACTACATAAATTTCAGTAAAATTAACCAATGCAGTGATTTGGGTATTACCAAATCATCGACAAAAGCAAAACAGCTTAGTTTTATTATCCAAACATAAATTTATAGAGGAGTATTCTGAATAAATTTATGGAGTGCATCAATATGTTCATTATGAACCAACCTGATAAATGGTCGAAACTATCCATCCAAAAATGGAGATAATCATGGCCATTTATTAACAAATTTAAGATCACGTAGCAAATTGGGATAACTTTTGACATACTGTGAGTTGTGACACCTAATTAAAGTAAAAAGTGGTTTTGATCAATTGATAATCCTCAATGTAGTTTTTAAAGAATTGCTACCACATATTTTCGTCAAACTAAAAATATCAAAATGGTAGCCTTTCACAAAAGCGGACTTGTTAGAAAAAGTACTCTTTAAGAGTCACCACAACAGATCAATCTATTCAAAAGCAGAACTGTGCTGCATAACATCATGGATTATTCAGAAATGCTAGAGGTAATACACTATACAAAATATCAATCACAAACAATTGGTACGGATTTGTTAATGAGCACAGATAAGAGTTGTCTGTGTACGCAGACAAGTTTTGTCTATGTACACAGACAAGTTTTGTCTGTATCTACAAACATTTACTTTCGTGTAAAAAGTACACTGACAATCACCTGACACTGACACGAGCTTGCAAATCAATCTATATATGTGCAGTGCTTGTGTGCACAGACAATATTTTCCTGTTGCACAAACAATATTTACCACACAGATAATAGTTGTGCGCCTCATAGATGTTTGTGTGATCAACTTTAGTTGTCAGCGTGATCAATTCTAACTGTAGAAAAAAGAGGATGAAGAACGATAAGATGATCATCCCATTCTTTTGAGAATTTTAAAAGAGATTGAGAAAAGAGGAAAGAGAGAAGGGAGAGAGAACCGAGAGAGAGGCGAAAATGACATGTTTTTTGCTTGTATACCATGTACAACTTGTGTACATCTGTATACTAAACATTTTTCTAAATTATTTAACCCACATTATTGAATAATCTGGTGTGCAAATTATTATAGGCAGCAAATTACCCATAGTACTATGTGTATATATATATATATATATATATATATATATATATATATATATATATATATATATATATATATATATATATATATATATATATATATATGCTGTGTTGGAGTATGAATATACGAGTAATACATACTCCCTCCATCCTATAACTTTATCCCGGTATACTTTTTTCATCCGTCCCATTAAGTTTGTCGCATATCATATTTAGTAATATTTAGGTGGTTACAATTCATTATTACTTTATTTACACTATCAATTCAATATCAACTACACAATGCTATTTTTTTTAAAAATTGTGTCACACCCTCTTGTCCCAAACATAGTGAAACGGAGGTAATAGTTCATTAGGAACGCAATTTTGGCGCTTTAATGTATAGATGCACGTATAGAACTTAAATGTATTGTTTCACCGATTCAAATTTGAGTGATTTGGTAGATGTCTAATACATGTGTATGTTATAACTATCCAAATTTAGTCTGGTCCAATCTGTTTAAGTCAGATCTGATTTCAAATTGAAATGAACTGAAGTAAAAACAATCTAACTTGTTCTAATTTATTAAAATATTAATAAATCCTGAATTAAACATACGTAGTATTCTACATAAGAGGAAAAAGTGAATAATCATATTGTAGACTTGTAGTTAGGATGTTTTTATTTACTTAAACACATCAGACCAAACCATACTAGATTTAAACAGTCAAATCAGACTTCCATAATTATAAAATATATACAGAGACCAAACATTCACCAAACCAGACAAAAACAAATTAGACTTAAACAGACCAGACCAAATCGGACTTAAACAAACCATAACAAACCAACAAATTTCGGTTCAAGTAAAAACATCTCAGGATAGAAGGACTATAACGTAAATTTATAGGCAGTAGCCCCTTAAACCAGCAAACTTTTTTAGTAATAAACGGACATTATAGGAGATAATTTCTGGATACCATCGCTAAGCACAAAAATTTGATTCACAAAAACGAAAAATTCGATCCAAGGCAAAAAGGGATACAAATTCCGTAATGAACTCAAATATAAAATATTACAATCATCCTAAAAATAGAAACACGGTTTGGAAACAATTATTTGACGAAATTAAATTTACACAACAAAATATTGACTTCGTCGATGTATAACAACCCATATACAATACTGAGCGTATATAAAATATAATTCAGATCCGAATTTGTTGAATCAGTCTTCAACAAAATTCGCCTATTTAATCAAAACTAAAATCATTCACAGAAAATAAAAATGTAATTTCTACTCACATATAAAATCCTTTTAAGCAAAAAAAAAATCAATAAAAAGTGGAATTTCTATTCTTGTTTTTCTCTTTAATATCCGGAATTCATTTACAAAAAGCACCTTCTGATCTTGGCAGAAGCGGCGGATTTGAAGAGGGACTCGACCTCCTCTCGCGCCACCATCTCCGCGAAATTGAACTCGCTGAGCTTCCTCTTGCACCGGATCAGCGGCTGCCGTGGCTTCCTCGGCGCCGGCGGGCATACTAGCATCTCCGGTATCAAATTCCGGGGCGATTTCGGCGTATGGCATTCTTCTTCGACTTCTTCGTGATTTACAGCTTCTTCTTCGTGATTTACCTTGGTCTCGGAACCATTACCGTCTGGAGATGAAGAATTGTTTACCTTCAATCTCGGTAATTTGATTTCTGACAAATCTAATTGGCTGAGGTGTAGATCTGTAGACATGGTTTTCAGGTGGGGGTGGAGGAAGGTGAAGAGTTGAATAGGAGAAGAGAAGCGGTCGGAGAGATGGGGAAAATCAGAGTTTGGAAATATATATAGACCATAGGTAAGAAAGGGAGATTGATTAGACGTGCATTGGAAGGTAATTTCATTGGAGAAAATTCAAAAGGTCGGTTTGGGTATTTCTTCTTTCTTACACAAATATGATTCACATAGCCTTTTCTAGCGAGAAATTTGCTTGCGGTGGGATCAAATCCAATCTCTTTTACAAAATTAAGACTACCTAATGTTTTTGCCATTCGTATAACCTATTTAGTTCTAGATTAGGAAACTTATTTCTAACTTACCAAATTTGCCCTTTAGTTATAAGAAGCAAAACACATCTTCCGCCTCTTCCACGTTCCAGAGTCCAGACATTCTCCCATTTGTATCTCCTCGCTCAAGCTCAGACAGACATGGCCAGACCACTGTTCTAATCTACATCGGAGCTTCAGGGAAGACTTCACAGTCGTCTTCATTAGAGACTCTCCAACTCAGATCTGTTTTGCCGATAGATTCCTCCTCCATCTCCGCCGTCCAGCTATTCCTCCATCTCCGCCGCCCAATCCT
Source organism: Cuscuta epithymum (assembly GCA_945859915.1). Classification (NCBI taxonomy): domain Eukaryota; kingdom Viridiplantae; phylum Streptophyta; class Magnoliopsida; order Solanales; family Convolvulaceae; genus Cuscuta; species Cuscuta epithymum. Next base: position 3,212,252 of record CAMAPF010000006.1, read on the forward strand.
TCCTTCACTCCGGCCGCCTCTGTTCGACGGTTCTATCTCCAGTCGCCATGGAGAACTACTCCTACCCTTCCTATTTGGATTCCAGCGTCTCCTCCCCTATTCCCCCCATTTCCGTGAAATCGAGTTCCATATCCTCCCTGGATGATTCTAATAAGCCCCTTCCTCCCAATTTCAAGGTCAAGTTCGATGTCCTTTGAGTTTTACGTTACCTGCTCTGTTATTGAGCTATTATCATAACTTATTGTCTGTTTAATGACTACTTACTGTCTACGTATTATCTGCTATTAACCTATTATTAGAACTTATTGTCTGTTTACTGACTACTTAATGTCTATGTATTGTCTAGTGTTTGCAAATTTGATTTTGGATCTGGTTTCTTCAAAACTTTTACAGAGTACCTGATGGCCTTGTGAAAATATGAAATAGAAGTTCGAAGTTGACAAAATCAATGTCCAGAATCAAAAAAGAAGAAGAAGAAGAAGAAGAAGAAGAAGAAGAAGAGGAGGAGGAGGAAGAGGAAGAAGAAACCTCTGCCGATCTGGTGCGTCGGCGACGGTGAAGTCGATTGGCGGCGGTGGTGATGCCCAATCGATCGATCTGAATCGTGCAGATGAGATGGGCGACGATGAAGTTTGTGTAAAGGGCGATTTCGTGGCTTTCTGCAATTTTCCCAACGAACCCGACGGCTTCTCTGTTGTTTGCCAAATGTTACTGTTCATAGGCGACAGGTTTTGAGAATTGTTCAAGCTGCTTGGTTGTCTACTATCTAATTAAGGGTATTAGAGTCAATATGGTTCCACTTTTATCCTACGCGAACTACTAATCTTATTTTTGGAATTTGGGGGACTTTTGGTCTTATTTGTAAAATTTTCCCTTTTCTAGCAGGGCCGTTTTATTTCATAGACCAAATCACACCTTTGACCTTAATACATACTATGCTGCTCCGTTCTTTAATTTTTCCAACAGTTTGACTTTCACGTTTGCCAACGTGCAATTTTGACTGTAATTATATATAATTATGTATTAGTAAACATTATAAAAAGTTGATATTTTGGAAATTCACATTGATAGGAATGCAATAACATTTTATACGTAATAATTTGATTGTGTATACTAGTAGAAAATCGTGGTCAAAGTAAGGTCTATGAATAGTGTAAAAATCACAATGTTGCAAGAATTAAAGAACGAAGGAAGTATTATCTGGTCAAGAGAAAAAATAAAAATTGTTTAGTTAAGGTATATGCAAAGAAGAGGAAAAATGAGCAAAATTACAAATTAATTACTCTAATAAGATAATAGCAAATATTTTAGGATAATAAAAAAGTTGAAAAAGTCCAATAGGACTAGGGAGTATATCCTTCTGTCAAAATTTAGTATGCAAAAAATCCACGGTGATTGAGTATATTTTCGTATACCCCAGGGTTATCAGCATTCACGAATAAAGAAGTCTTCAGAAGCAGAAGTATGAGGTCATTATCCCACCGAGGTCGAGCTCGACCCCTGAGGTCGGTCCAACATTTATCTCCCAGAATATTGAGATAAGGCCGAAACCGCATCCGAGGCCGAGGTCGATCCTCTTCGAGGTCAATATCACAATCTGCCGCCATAGAGCTTGGGGTCAACTGACATCCTGCAAAATCAATCAGAACAAAGGAACGCTTGCACATGACAAGCAGCAACCCGAGATTGCTCCCTTCATGATAAACATATCATACTCGAGCTCAATCTCATTTGTTATGATCGGGGCATCATCAACCAATTGTGGACTAAGACATTTCAACGATCAAACACCGCACATAACCACGGCCTCGTCACCAGCATGACAGTTGTCCAAAGGCTCGTCACCCTGACGATTATTACACAGAATATTCCAGATAACACATGTGTGGCGTGCACATGCGTTCTGGTACAAAAATGACAAATCCGTTATACACAGTATCAATCAGTAGTAAGTTGTCTATAATATCTCTCCAATCAACTTTACATGTGTCATCGCATCATTAGACTAGTGCACCTCTTCTTGTTAGCCAAGTACATGTGTCTTCACCACAATAGAATAACATCTTCTATTTGTTGGTCAACCATTTCTTCTTATTATAGTCGGTCCTAACTGTAGAGGCCTAGTCGGCTAAAACATCGGCCTAGTCCGCCGCCTAGGTGCTAGGGGCCCCTCAACTGCCCGAGTAGGGCCTGACGAGTTTTAGAACAATGGTAACTATTAGTGACTATAGTTGTGTTCAAAATTTACATCGTAGTAACTAAATGTAAGTTACTGTGATGTAAAGTTTGAACATAATTATAGTCACTAATAGTTACTAGGTCACATTTTTGTCCGTAACGTTTTCATTAGTACTAGTAATATTTAAGGATTTTAAGGAAACCCCTAACAATAATCACTACTAAAAATATGTTATACGTACCATCTGATAGTAGAAGTAATAAAGCGGGTTATTTGTTAATCCCTCTGGTCCTAAATAATAAACTTCATAGTTTGATTTTACGGTTTTTAAGAAAGTTGAATTTTTACTTTTGACTTTCTCATCATGCCCTATAAAAAGGTGATAAAGTGTAGGTGGAAGAGAGAAAATGAGTGTAAAATAGGTAATAAAGTAACAAAAATGATCTTTGTGCTCACTCTTATACCCACTTTTGTACGCACCTATGTTTGTGAAGTGCTTTTTTCTGTTAACCCCGGCTCACAGACAATATTTTGCACAAACAAAATATTGTTTGTGAACCCGGGTTCACAGACAAAAAAACCTCCACAAACATGGTTGGTATAAGGCGGGTATAAAAGTGGGTACATCAAGCATTGTTGATAAAGTAAGGACTAGGTGCGAAGCTTATTTTGATCTTACCAAAAAAAGGAAAGTGTATGTGAAGTTTATTTAGAATTCGAGGAGTATTTGTAATCTATGATTGTCATATAGAAAGTAAAATTATGCACAAAAGTGTGTAATTATTGTTTTATATTATTCAATTGTACTGAATTTTCTGAAATAATGTGATGTAATTTGATCTGTAATGAAATTTGACTTGTTCTCAATTCTCAAAAGTCTCTAACAAGAAGTTAAACATAAATAATTATTAGAGTTCCCTCTCCCTAGAGCCCCCGTCAAGGCGGCCTAGGGTTTGTCTGGAGACGGCTCTCCGCCGTATCTCTGAGTCTTTATTTGTTAGATGTCTTTTTGGATTGTTTGGAAGATGCTGTCTATTGTCGAAGACGTTGTCCGGGTTCCTCGTTTCTCCGATCGCGGGTTTCGATCACAAAGAAGGTCTAGCCCGTTGAATACGGTGATGAGACGAACAACGGCTGTTTCGAGGCGGCTGGATCGAAGGAGCCCTGAGATGCGGCAAGGAGCTAGCAGAAGGTTCAAGCAACAAATTTGCATGGAAAGCTTCGGGGACATGTCTGATGGTGAGGTTGTGGCAAGTGAGCGACAGGCGCGACCCCCTCCTGAGCCGCCGCCATGGAGTGCAAGCAAATATAGGGTTTTGTTTTATTGGTTTTGTTTGTTCTTTCAGTGATTGTTATGTCTGTCTTGCTATTTGCTTTTTATTTATCGTTCCTGTTTGTAAGACGTTGGTTTTGGATGTGGGGGATGAGGGGAATCTGGTAACCGAGTTAGGCTTATTGTTTCCCGGTTATGGATCAGCGAATTATATTGCTACGGCGATTAATTCTGAATCTGGTTCGAGGAAGATGACGGTTATCTTTTTTCTCTTTGTCAGTTGACCCATAGTCTGAACTTTTATTGGTATAGTTTTATAAGTCTAATGGGTTTACATTTTAAGTCTAGTATGAGTGTATGGCAGAAATTGAATTATTGAATCCAAGTTAAATTACACTCACGAGTCACGACCATTTCCTTATTTGAATTGCATTTGGATTTTCTGGAAGAAACATGAAGAAAACACCATCGACCTAATTAATTCATCTACATCCGAACAAATTGACCCACGAGCACTTTTCTCCTATTCTGAAATTACTTTTCATTCACTATAAAAATTATGTGGTTTATTATTTTATTTAGAGATATTTCTCTAAATAGGACTAAATAAAACAATATAGCAACAATAGGAGTTTATTAAATTCTCAAAATAGGACTAACTCTTTCTGTTCTACCCTTTTAATAGTCATCATAAAATATAAAAAAAATTATTAAAAAAAATAGAAAATCATAAAAAATATAAAAAAAAAATACACAGGCCTCAACCGGTCGCCAAAAAAGATTGTCAAGTTGGGGAAAAAATGTCATCTTGATGGCAATTTTGAAAAGAAAGCTTGATATTTTGAAAGAGTAAAAATGTCATATTCATGACATTTTCGAAGAAATGTGACTTTTTTTTACACAAGATGACATTTTTTCCCGCGATCGGAGGTGGTGTTCTAGGAGGTGGAGGATGCGGAGGTAGTGGCCTACATATTTTTTAATACGTAATATATTTTTAGGTATTTTATTTTATTTTTTTAAAATTTTTAGTTTTTTTAAATATTATATATATATATATTTAATTCTTTTAATTTTATTTTATGTTTTCCCGATTTTTTATTAATTTATAGTTTTTTTTTTTCAACTTTTTATATATTTAATACAAATTAGAGTGTGATTTTTATTAATAAATGAATCTATTAGAAATTATAGGTAGCAGATAGAATATGAAGAAGAGACTTATATTATTACTACTATGAGAATAAAAGGAGTATACTCCTAATATGAAATTTTAGACTTCTTTTAGTTCCATTCAGGGCTAATAGCCGTTTTATTTATATCTTGTTTTAGTAAACCTTAATCTCAGCTCACCGTTTTAATATTCACAATCTTTATGTCCAAAACGAGTGTGCATTTAGGAAAGAGAATTTACCCTAAATAGGACTAAAAACGTTTGTAAATTCCAAAATAGGACTGTCATGTTTTTAATTCTCAAAATGGGACTAATTACTGTCATGTTTTAACAGTACCAGACTTTAAACATGGCAGTATTTTCCAAACTTGGCAGTAATTACTCATATTTTGGGAATAAAAACATGACCGTCCTATTTTGGAATTTACAAACGTTTTTTTGTCCCATTACGGGAACTTTCCCTTCAGGAAATAACTGTTTTCGCTCCATGTTATGGATATCTTTGTTTTTTTCGACCAAAAAGAAACACTTAACGAAATAGGATTTGCCAATTGAATGGGAGGATAAAATTGATTAATTAATAATTACAATCTAATTGATAAAGTGTGACATGTGAAACTATTACTCACATGAACTTTTTACTAAACAAATTGAATTCGACCGCACTTCTTAAATTAGTAGTTTACATTTTTTTATCAGCCCAATTCAATTAGGGGCAAAATTTATAAATACTACTTTAATTATTGATATTGTTGGATTTTAATATCTTAAATTTTAAATAAATGAAATAAGTTAATCAAATTATATCCAGCCTTCACATAGAATATTTTAGTCTGAAATTTGGTAAATAGTATTATTTCAAACATTATGTATACTTGTATTGCTGATTTATTTCATTTACTAATTAAGAAACCAAAATACAACAATAGAAATAGTTAAGGTACCATCGAAGGTAGAGGTAGAGGAGTGACCGAACGGGCTCCGGCCCATATTTTTTATGCGAGTTATGTACTTATGTAGTAGTAGGTTCTGCCTCCGTCCCAGATTAAGGTTTACAGTGCAAAACGGCACACTTATATGGACAATAATAAACTAAGGTAATCCGAGTATGTTTTGATGATTATATAATATAATGACGTCATTCATGATATAACTATAATTTTATAGATGTATTAATTTTAATATTTGACAATTAGATTGTCATTTAACCTTGAGTGTTATTTGTTTCTTAAAATATACAATAAGAACTTTTAGTTTGGACATACTATCGTACAAAAAAAGGAAAATGATAACTTTAAGTTGAGATGTGTGAGTACTAAGAGAGTGTTTGCAAATACTTTTGCTTAAAAAAGACACTTTTCAAAGTGATTTTGGAAAAAGTGACTAGTAGTAAAAATTCATAGTATTTGAGAAAAAAGTAAAAGTTCATAGTATTTGAGAGAAAAGTGATTTTGAAAAGTAAAAGTTGGTAGTGTTTGGTAAAATAAGTGTTTTTTGTGTAATAGAAAAAGTAAAAAACACTTTTCACACAAAGGCCGAGAAACTTTTTGTGAAGTAGAAAACGCCAATTTTAGCTTTTTTTAAGTCAAAAGTCGAGAAACGTTTTTTAGCTATTGCAAACACAGAGGATTTGAGTTTCTGTGTACATAAAAAAACATTAACAAATGTTTTGTTAAATGTTGTCTAGAGGAGAAAATAATATGATTAACTGTTTATCAAATATGAAAAGTGAAGTTAATTTTGAGATAAAAGAAAAAAGTAAGGCGATACAATGTATTGTATATGCTTCAGAGCTCGTCTGTTGACTCTGTTTTTCGGCTTATCAGCCAACTTTTTAATCAAAGACGTAACTTTTGATTTCACGCACTAAATTGTGTAATAATAAGAAAAAGTAAGGTTGAGGTTACTTCTCTAACTGCATTGACTGAAGCTACTGTAGTCTGTAGATGACCGTTTTAGTTTTTTTTTTCATATAATTTTTTCTTCATTTTATTAATATAATATATTTTGAATATAATTTTTTCACTTATCAGCAGAATTAGTCAAAACATCAGAAATTTCAGCCGAATTAGTCGATTAAGCCGATTTCAGTGCTACCAAACAAGCTCCAAGTATTTTTCAAATATGGACAAGTATTTTTTGAATATGAAAAAAAGACCCCTTGTAATTCACGGGGTCGAAAAACTACTCACTCCAAAATTATACGGAGTACAATTGAAGAGAGTGAATAACTCGCTATTGTTGACTTGTTGGTAAATGGCTGACACAAATTAGATGGAGACAGGGGTGGAGAGAGGGAGGGGCTGGAGGTGGCCACGGCCCCTGCAAGGAAAAAAATTCTTAAGTATATATTATATATAAATACTTTTAATCAGTAAAAAGTATGTTGATATTTTAAACTTTGGCCCCTGCAATGTAAAATTGTTAAGGACCGACCCCTTAACCCTAAATGTCTGGCTCCGCCACTGGATGGAGAGTAGGAGTTGAGGTCAGGGCACTAAAATATTCTTTGTCCATGTTAGTTTAACACGATGATGGGTTTGGCAAGTTCATTGAACACATCATGACACAATTAAATGCCCTCTTTATTATTGCTCTATTTAATAAATACAAAGTACGTAAACAAGATGAGAGAACAAAAATGTATTGGGTCAGCACTCAGCAGGTACACTACTTTTTTTTGGCTATGTCTTGTGAGTTTGTGACTTTGTTTCTAACTCAGTCTCCTTATCATAAACATAATTATTATACAAGTAAAACTTAAAACTCCCTTAATTAAACATTAATTTTCTACCCGTAATACTCTTAACCCAATCCATTATAAAATATGACTTATTTGACCCTATTAAAGAAAATCTAAAATATTTTAAAAAATATTAAAATATTAAAAAAACAAAAAAATGTAAAAATAAAAAAATTTAAAAATAAATAAATAATAGATACCTAGTAAAACACATTTTAAAAAAATTATGTAGGTCTTTCTCGCATCCTCAGTCATCACCCAACAATGTCACCCCCGATCGGCAAAAAAATGTCATTTTATGTAAAAACTGCCATTTCTCTTTGAAAATGCCACAAAGATGACAATTTTACTCTTTGGAAATGCCAAATTTTCTCTAAAACTGTGATCATGATGGAATTTCGGACAAATGTTGGCATTTTCCCAGTGATCAGAGCTGATGGCGCTGGGAGGTTGTTGAGGCGGCAACAGACGCCTGCATTTTTTTAATATATTTTTCATTCTTTATTTTTTAATTTTAATTTTAGTTTTTTATTTTAATATTTTTTATTTTTATTAATTTTATTCAATACGGAGTATATTTTATTTTATATATGTTTTTGTGTTTTTTTACAATTTTATTATATATTAATTAATGTTATTTCTTTTATGTTTTAATTATTAATGAAAGTTGTTGGGGCTCGGGGCTTGAGTAGGGGTATATTTCTCCAAACACTAAAGTTACTCCTATTGAAAACATGACACTCCTATTTTTGCATTTTGCCTATGTTTTACTCCTATTTCGGAAATTCACTCTATTATTAACCTACATTGATAGCTCAAAGATGAGATCTCAAGTTTAATTCTTGATAGCGGTTGTGTGATAATTTTGTCTAATGTGGTGATTCTTAACGCGCACCAGGCTCTGAAGCACCCAAGTTTAATAGGGCCTTTTCATTGAATATTACCTAATTGAAGCTAATTTTAAAAAAGTGACCATTTTTATAAATAGACAAAAATATGACTAATTACGTCACATATATGGAAAACATGATGTCACTGCTTTTTTATGTCACCGTCAAATTTTTATGTCACCACTAGATTTTTATGTCACTTTTGAAGGTCACTATAACCGACGAAAAAAATTGCGACAACCTTTTCCGGTGAAACTATACACCACCTGCGCCCCCGCCGACCACATTTTTCATGTCACTGTATTTTTTTCGTGTCACTATGATGTGTCACTACTGTTTTTCATGTCACAGTATTTTTCCGCTCAAAATGTTAAACTTCCATAGTTTCCGCTCTGAAACAGTCGCCACACCGCCGCTATGGGTGAGACCGCCTACAATCCCTACCCCATCCCCAGCCCCTCCCCTGCTCCCCGAACCCTACCCCAGTCCCCTCCCCTCCTCTCCCAGCCCAACTTCCCCAAAGCCCCAACAAACCTACCCTAGTGAACAGTGACGATGATGGAGACGCTGTGACGATCACTTGCGGCAATGGTGGTTCGGCTCGGGCGTGCGGCGATGGAGGTGCGGTGATGGCTTGCGGCAATGGAGGTGCGGCTATGTTGTGTGGCGATGAAGGTGCGGATCAGTCTTGTGTAGATGTCAAATGGCAAGGCTCTCCTGGCAAGGCTCTCCAATAGTCCAACTACGCAGAGAGAGAGAGAGAGAGAGAGAGAGAGAGAGAGAGAGAGAGAGAGAGAGAGAGAGAGAGAGAGAGAGAGAGAGAGAGAGAGAGAGAGAGAGAGAGAAACGTATACTAGATCACTTTTTTGGAAAAGATAAATTGGTAATATTTTTGGAATGAGAAACTTGGGGAGTAATATTAGTGTCATTGTTTCGAAACTATTTGAGATCATACCTTAATCACCGATTCACCATTCTGTCTAGTTGAGGTGTGGGAGCGCTTGGAGAGTGCAACTCCAATGGGTTGAATTTGTTTACTATTAATAGCTTAATTGTGTAAGTTTGAGGTGACAAAGTGGAGACTACTCTCCCTCTATCAATTTGATTGACTACTAACACAATAATTAAAGAAAGTAATAAATTAATTTTTGTTTTACTATGTGATCCTTCTCACTTAAAGGAGAGACACATTAAATAATGGAAAAGGATAAAAGTAATGATAACTTTGTTTATTCATTTTCTATACCTAAAATAGAAATTGAAAAACCATTTTGCGACGATCACAATATCAAATTTTACAAATCGGGACAGGGAGGAGTATGTATTTATTTTCCGATCATTACTTTAATATGATTCATAGAGTAAGCTGATATACTTAGTATATATACTCGTATTTTTTTACTCCGTACATTTTTAGTTTAAAGGGGTGGAGGATGAAGGAAACGTCATGAAATTCATAAAATTCGCCTGCATTAACGCCTATAGCAATATTTTTGTCTGTTTGTTCTTTACAAGGATAAATACCATCTCACAAACCAAATCTGGCGCTTATAAACCAAAAATAGAGTCAACGAATGGACTCTTATCATAATTATTTATAATTTCTTTATATAAAGATGTTATTATAAACATAAAAAATGTCCCTCCACAGACCTGACTCCACTAGTATGCTAGAGGGTGAAAATGTGAAATAGAGCGACAGCTGCTGCACGAATTGCAGAAGATAAGTTAATTCATCACTCATCACGTACACGTACATTAATCATCACAATTTTAATTAAATTAATAAAAGCTATACCGAGTAATACGTTAGAGCTTAAACTTCTTATTATTAGAAAATGGAACGACTGTTTAGACATAATTAAATAAAATAATTGAAGTACATTTTCAGAAGTAATTTTGATGAGTAAAAACATAATAAAGTCATTGATGAGAATTGTCGTATTACATACATGCGAAGCATTATTTTATTTTAAATGGTTTGACCTGAATAATATTAAAAATTGGAGGAGATTGGACAGGTATCTACTTAACTCAAAATGGAATGACTTCTTTGCTAAGATTCATATCAATATTTTTGACAAAACACCTTCAGATCACTGCCCCATCTTTATTCAATGTTCTAAGGATCTTTTGTCTGGCCCTAGATCTTTTAAGTTCCAAAATATGTGGATATCTCATAAAAAGTTTTTGGATACTGTGAAGAAGAGTTGGAATTCTAGCCCTACAATTGGTGGCATGAGAGGGCTTGCTCATAAACTCAGATGTCTCAAAAGGGAGCTTAAAATCTGGAATGAAGAGTGCTTTGGGGATGTTTTGAACATATCAAGATCTGTGAAGCAAAAGTCACACAAGCAGAAAATTCTTTCATGGTAGAACCTAATGAGGAAAACAGGCAGGGTATCAAACACTAAACACTAAACTGAAGCTTGAGAGAAAATTTTGGTAGCAAAAAGCACATTTACACTAGCTTAATGATGGAGATGCCAACTCCCATTTTTTCCACTCTTTTGTTAAAATCAGACAAAGGAAACAATATATATCTACCATCACATATTCTGAGGGCCAAAATGTTACTTCCCAGTCTGATATTGCAAAAGAGGAGTTAAATACTTCTCTGACCTTTACTGAAGTTGATGATACTGATATCCTGCAACTCATACCACAAATTGTTACAGATTTAGATAATGACATGCTTATGAAACTGCCGGATGAAGAGGAGATTAAAAAGGCTGTTTGGAGCCTTAATCAAAATGGTGCCCCTGGGCCTGATGGCTTTAATGGCAAATTCTTCAAAAAGTGCTGACAGATTGTAGATATGGACATGATTAAAGCTGTGCAAGAATTCTTTATGGGATTACCTATTCCTCCTGGCATTTCTAGTTGTTTAGTGGTCCTTATTCCTAAATCAGACAACCCTACTAGTTTTGGTGAATTTAGACCAATTTGTCTTTCCAACTTTGTTAACAAGGTTTGCACTAAAGTATTAACTGATAGGCTGACTTCTATTCTTCCTAAGCTTATATCTCCGGAGCAGATTGGATTCATGAAAGATAGGGACATGGCTGAACACATCCTCATTGCCCAAGAGATGGTCCACTCAATTGATAAGAAAATTAGAGGGTCTAATGTAGTGGTGAAGCTAGACATGGTTAAGGCTTTTGACAAATTATCATGGAAGTTCCCGGGTGAGATTTTAAACAGATTTGGTTTCTCTCAGCAATTCATCCAGCTAGTTATAACAATCTGCAATCCACTTATTTATCTATCTTAATTAATGGGTTTCCTTCAGGTTTTTTAAACCTAAAAGAGGTGTCCAGGAAGGAGATCCAGTATCTCCTTATCTTTTTATTTTAGCCTCAGAAGCTTTTTCTAGAGGTCTGAAATGGCATATGGGCATGGGAACTATCAAGCCTTTTTGGATGCGGACTACTGGGTATCCAATATCTCACCTAGGGTATGCAGATGACATTCTTATTTTTCTTAATGGGGATTCCAGGTCTCTTACAAATATCAGAAAATTCATTGATTCTTATCAAGGGGCTTCTGGTCAAACTGTTAATCTACATAAAAGCTCTTTTCTTTGTGGAAAGCACACTAGGCCAAGAGTAAACACTATTCATAATCTGCTTGGAATGAATGTTGCTAATCTGCCTGTGAAATATCTTGGTGTGAACCTGCACAAAGGTATTAATAGAGCAGGTTACTGTATGAACATTGTTAATCAGTTTGATGCTAAGCTATCTACATGGAAGCGAAGGAATCTTTCTCAAGGTGGTCGTTTAATTTTAATCAAACATGTCCTAAACTTTATGCCACTACATGTTCTGGCTGTAGACACCTTGCCGAGGAAGATCATCAGAATTAGAAGCTAAAATGTCCTCCTTTCTGTGGGGTGCGTCTAATAACAAGCCTAAATACTATTGTGTTAAATGGTCAAGCCTTTGTTTTCCTACTGTAGTGGATGGTCTTGGTATTATGGCTCTTGCTGATATTGAAAAAGCTTTCACCATTAAACTAAATGGAAGAGTGGGGATTCACTTTGGGCTAATTTTCTCAAAGCTAGATATCCTAGAGGGGACAACTTGGTGCCTAAAATATCTGATTCTCCAATCTGGAGGTGAATTTGTTCGATTAATGAGTTAGCTAGTCCTTTATGTGGGGTCAATAATGGTGGCAACTACTTCTGGGAGCCTGAACCTAATGGTAGTTTCTCTTTTAGCTCTGCTTATGAGGTGGTTAGAGATGAAAACTATTCCTCTTTATCAAATAGATATATATATATATATATACACACATATATATGGCAGTCTAAATTACCTCTTAATATCAAGCTTTTTCAATGAAAACTCTTCAGTAATATTCTTCCATTTCTTGAAAACCTAGGCAGGTTTAACCTGATCTTGAACCCTTCTATTTCTCCTATTTGTAGAGCTCAGGTAGTTTCTCTGAGCATATCTTCTCGAGTTGCTTCAAAATTAGGTCTATTTGGGATTATTTTTCAGGGGTGTTTGGTATTCCTCTTCATCAGCACACAAATACTATAAGGAAACTTTTCTTGACTTAGTGGCTAAAGGCTGGTACCAAAAAGCTAGGTGACATCTTCAAACGCATTTTACCTGGTGTAATTTGCTGGCATATTTGGAAATCCTATGCATCTTTTATTTGGGCTTCTGAAAATGCTGATATAAGAAGTACTGAACTTCTTACTCAAATCAAACTTTATACTCGTAATTGGATTTCCAGCATCTCTTCAGTAAAATGGGCAAGGTCGAGCTTTGTCTATATGAGGAAGGGTTGATTCCTTACACTTATAATCCTTCCCATCCAATAATTATGGCAATTAGACGGAATAAACCTAAGAACAAGCTTAAACTTAACAAACGCAAGCTATTTACCTCACAGGTCTTCAGGCGGTGCGATTATCAGAAATAGCGAAGGTGAGATGCTCTCTGCTACCTCTTTCCCCATCCAAGCCTTTTCAGTCCTTGAGGCGGAGTTGCTGGCGGTTATATGAGCTACGTTGTGGGCGTTAGATGCGAGATACTCGAATTTTGAAGTTGAAATGGATTCAGCTAACGCCCTGCGATATATTCAGGATGGAGGAGCTGGAAGATGGATGGATGTTGTTAAGGAAATGTTACTCACGTCTGCGGATGGGGGGTTTCCTATTCTTTTGTCATGCGGGAAGCTAACGGGATTGCTCATCACTTAGCAAATCAATCTACGGCCCATCAGCTGTTTATGGACTTATTTGGGGTGCCTTCTCTTAGATTCTCTCATTAATTTCTTCCTTTGTTTTTTTCTCATTATTCTTCTGTTGTTGTTGAATATTGGGTCAGGTCTAGCCCCCCAATATTTTTAATCTCTTGTTCTCTCATTTGTTTTGGGGGTATGCCCCCGGAGGGGTTTTGGTCTTGTCCCCCCTCCTTTTGTACCTATAAATTATTATCAATAATATCTGGTAAATGTTCCTCGGCATTTACCCCACTGATTTTGGTGGTTGACCTTCCGGGGTTAAAAAAAATTATTAAAAATTGGATAAAAGACAGAAGATAGATGTTTAAAATTTCCAAAACAAAAATGATGAATACACATCAACCTTTAGAGTGACATTCGCCGCAGTGACCATCCCCGACTGGTCATGGCCGACGACGGTTGGTGATCGTCGCCGATCATAGCGATACAGTGAATCCAATCAACAATAACACTATTCATAATGACCCAAGTTAGTACACTTACATTTACAACATACTTTTCGAACAAATTTGCCTACTCACATTGTCGTCCACTGCCACGACCATCACCTCATACACCGCCTATTGCATCTTCCCCTCCCCAGCCCCCAACCCAACTCATCGGCTCTAGCCCCACTCACATGTTCCCCAGCACTCCCCCCTGCCCGCCCCCCTGCGCACTCCCCAACTATAACTCCAACCAGCCCAGCCCTGATCCATCCCTCCCCATTCCCACCTTCGACCAGCCCTGCCAACCATTGTAACCCTAGCTGCCACCCTCGCCCACATTTGTTCACTTCCTCGTTGCCACCTCAAATCTGATCTTTCTTCCGTCTATCTTCCACCTATCCACACGCCATTGTAACCCTAGCAGCCAGACTTGTAACACCAATGATTGGGCATCAAAAGAAATGAAGCAGATACAACGAAGAAGGGATGCAGTTTCCAATTGACGATGCGAGGAGACGATGGTCGGTCAATTTCAAACCGGAGGCGGTTGATGGTAGATTTGGAACCGGATGTGACAATTGATTTAGAGCCGTATGCAGTGATAGATGGTGATGTGGTTCGAAGGTGTCAAAAATGTTGATGCAATTGGCAAATAGTGGCGATGCAGGGACAGGCAATGGCGAAGATGGAGACATTTGGGAGTTCGCTTGGAACTAAGAGCAGTTCGATCGACGCTTCATTGAGAGTTGGGCGGGAGTTTCAGGGTAATTGGACAGGGTATTACAGGCTTTCTAGTCCGGATATCAAATAGTCATATTTTTGTTCATCCAAAGTCCATAAGTAATAATTTTTTTTATCGTTCTTCCATTTTAATGATTAATTTAACATTAAAGAGTGACATGTTTTTTTCGAAAATAGAAATGAGAAGCTTTAGGATGTTTTTACTTGAACCGTTTTTAGACAAGATCAGACTAGACTTGAATAGACCAACCAGACCAGACTTTATAATATAAAATAAACAAAGATCAGACATTCACAAGATCAGATCAGACCAACAAATTTCAATCCAACTAAAAACATCCTTAATCGATATACATCTCAAAAATATAAATGAGAAGTTTAAAAGGGTGTATTCTATAATAAGTACTCCGTATAATATAACAGGCTTGAGCTTTACGGCTTGCATTATTATCTAATCAAACTAAATTAATATAGATACTGAAGAAACAACAGGCCAGGTCAAAGAAGTTTCTAAACTGTCCTTTTTAATGTTTTTAGCTTCACTGGCAATAGTTGGCCTGCCTGCTTGACCTTTATGCGTTTCTCTTTGACGACAAGCAATCACCAATCCAAGATGCGCCCATCATCCCCGGTCTCTCCATCATGTCACATTTATAAGCTTAGTATATGATCTCTAAATGATTATCAATGAGATACACATGTTTCTGATGTTTTTTTACATGTTTGTCATTTTATAAACACGAATATGAAAACAGGAAATATTACAATGTCATGTGATTAAAATTAATAAACTTAAAAATATTCATACCTTCACCATTCCCCTTATTCCCTTACTACGAATTTCACCAAAGAATTCACGGGTTTATACTAATGCGTGTTTTTGAATCTATAATCACGACATTTTATAGTAATATTGTTAGTCATCTAATGATCTAACTTAAAGCCTCCTTAATTACTACATAAAGAATGCACTCCGTATGATATAGCGTTCTTGTACTGGATTACGAGTAGCGCCTTAGGGATGTAGAATCAGAAGAAATCAATTACTCGCATGTTTTTTCAACTAGAAGTAGAATCAGTATCTGTTTTCAGACGTTGGTCTCCCCAACTTCTAAAAATCTGCTTCTAGAAAAAGTATAGAGCACCCAGAAATACTTCTGGACTTTCAATCAAACACTCCGATATCTATTTCTGCTCATTTAGGGAGCATAAACAGTTTTAAGAAGTAGATGCAAACACTTCTTCATTATATGAAATGACTTCAATTCTTTACATTTACTTTGGTGGTTGAATTTATTAATTTGGAAGTTGTGAATCAATCACTCTTAACTTACCTCAAATTCTTCGTTTTTAATGATAAGTTCTAATGCTCTACTTTGCCCTTCCTCCATTTCTACCTAAATGCATTTTCAATTAAAAAACGTGAGCAATGCATACATGTGAATTAGCAAGTCCTTCTAATCTTGACAATGTCAAGTACAATGCCTTGATGTAGACATTATAGTTGACATTTTTGAAATAAACTTTTCAAAATTACATACGTAGTGTAGAGAAGGAGATACACTAATTCTCGTGCCATATATGTACCTTGCATATTACGGAGTATAATATTGGAGATACACTGATTCTCTCTTCACCCAATATTGGAGATACAATAAGGATGTTTTTACTTCGACTGTATTCAGTCCCAAACCAGACCAGATCAAAGTTAAAGCAAATTAGACCAAACTTAAACAGACTAAACCAGACCAGACTTAAATACACCAGACCAGACTTGACTTACGTAGTTATAAAATACACAGAGGTCAGACGTTTACCAAACCAGATCGGTTCAGACTAGACTAAACCAGACCAAATCAGACTTAAACAGACTAGACTAAACCAGACCAAATCAGACTTAAACAGACTAGACCAGACTTGACTTCTGTAGTTATAAAATACATAGAGATCATACTTCTTTGTGATCTGTGTCAAAGTCCCACGTACATAAAACAAGAAGCTAGAAAGGTTGTCCATAGAAATTAAGAATCTATAGGTCATGATATGAGTGTTTGTTAATGTTTAAAAAGACATGGACATTTAATTATATCGATTTAGGAATGACGGAGATTTGTTGCACGGTATGGATATGCAAATGCATTGACATGTGGAATTGTGGATATAACTACAGCCATACAATAGGTTATGTTTAAAAAATACTAGAGATGGGTATATCAATAGACTATATGAGTGTATTTGCAAATAACAACAATATAAGGTTAAATTGCAATATATAATACATGCATGAAGTAACATTTTTTTCAAAATTTTACTCCCTCCGTCCCACTAAAATCTTTCTGCTTTCCTTTTTTAGCAGTCCCAAAATGAAGTTCTCAAGGAAAGTTATCCTATATCAAAACAATGTCAACAGTGCAAAACAGTGTCAAACAGTGCAAACAGTGTCAAACAGTGCCAAACAGTGTCAAAACAGTAAATTTTATCCCTGATAAGTTTATTTCTTTAATATGTGTATAGGTCAAACTAGGAACATCTTAGCGGGACAGAGGTAGTATAAAGAAAATAACATTAGTATAATGAGCTCGTTAGTGGTAATAGACATAATCTAATTTTAAAGTTCCGAATTTAATATAAACACAGATTCAAGCTGTTTAGTAACACTAAATTTTGCTGAATCGGCTAAATTTGTTAAACTTTATTAAATTCTAGTCGAAGCGGTTGAATTGGCCAATTTTTTGTATTGTAAAAAGATTTTAGAAACAATATTTATCTATCATGAATACTGCAGTTCATTTTTTTTTATTTTTTTTTATCGTAAAGCGCTTATATCATTAAAATAGCAATCAACAAGAGTACAAGAACGTGAGAGTATCATGAATACTGCAGTTCATAATACTAGTATAGTAGTATCATGAATACTGCAGTTCATAATATAGAGCCCGTTTGGTAGCACGAAAATCGGCTGTTTTGGCTGATTCTGCTGAATTTTATGAAATTCTGGCTGAAGTGGCTGCATTGGCTGATTCTGCTAATATAAGAAAAAAATATTTTTAAAATATATTTTATTAATAAAATAAAGAAAAAATTATATGTAAAAATAGCTAAAATTGTCATCTACAGTAACTTCAGCCAATACAGCCAGAAAAGTAACTCTAACCTTACTTTTTCTGCTTATTACATAATTCAACGCGCGAAAGCAAAATTTACGTGTTTGGTGAAAAAGTTGGCTGATAAGCCTGATAAGCCGAAAATCATGGTTGCCAAACGGCCTCATAGTATAGTAGTATCATGAATACTGCAGTTCATAATACTAGTATAGTAGTATGTAATTATTTTACAGTATTATTTTATACTCCATATAATAATACACCGACTACGTACAATGTATGGAGGCCTTGAGGATCGTTGGTTAAAGACGAGCATAGGATACCCTTTTGATCCAAAGCGCCTTCAACACATACGCCTGCCTACCATATCTCTGCACAACGTCGTACATTTTATACGTAATAAGCTGACCAAGTTATTCCATACTCCATATTACTTTTGTATAAAAATAGTGCTTTTATATACTAACCCCTTTCTTTAAAACTTTATCAAGTTTGACCGGCACAAGGATTAATACAATAAAAACTGTGTGGTTGAAGTTTGTGCAGATGAGAAATAATTAAATGGCGGAATCATAAATTCATTACTTAAGAAGGAAAGTGATAAAGTTAGTGGAACATTCAAAAAAGAAAAGTTGACAAAGTTATAAGGGACAAAGAAAGTAATAAAAAAACTTACTCATTATTTTCTTTTATGATTTCATAACTTTTATGATTTCATAATTACGTTTTGGGCTGGCACCAATGATATCATGACAAATGCAACTAAACCCAATCAGGTCCGAATCATGTGTAACTAGTTAGAGTTTTGTAGCATTTCTTCTAAATCGTACTTGACGATTGACAAATCTTTTTCAACCTTATTATTTTGAGGTTTCAATTACTAGTCTTCCACTTCAATCACCGTCTCTCTCTGGGAAGAAGAAAACGCTCAATTGGATCTCATTTTCGGTGTCTGGTCAAACTAATGATCCAGAAAATTTCTGCTCGATTGAGTTTCCTTCAATTGGTTGCTGGTCAAAACCAATTTGTTTCCTTTTCGGAGCTGGTGAAGCTGAGATTCTTCATTTAATTTGTTTCCTTTATAGTTTAGACAATTTATTTTTTTTCAATTACCTTTTGAGTAGCAAGCTTAGCAGTGTTGTTTGATTAGTCTACATGACTACATAATTGGGGGATTAGCGAATTTGTTTGATCCATGACGGCCATCCGATTATATATTATGTTCAAGTATAGACTCGAGCTATTGCAGTGGAGGACCTAGGGGGGCAAGTGCACCCGCTTCCGATCCCAAAGTTTAAGATTAGTACTTAAAATAAAAATTGTGCCCCCGCTACTCTGTAAAAAAACTAGGGATTTTTCACATAGTCACTATACCGATAGATTGAACACAATCATGGTCACTAAAATAACCATTGTAGTTACTAAGGGGTTGTTTACTTTTTTTATGATTAAGTCCTGTCTGCATTAAGATGTCATTCTGTATTAAGACGACTGTCTGGATTATGTGACACAGGAATAACAAGATGTTTACTATGTGTGCTGAATGTGTAGTCTGAATTACTTTAAATGACCAGTTTACCCTTTTGTCTAGAACAAGTGTTGAACATATCTGGAATAACAAACTGTTTATCAACATTTATCACAATTGTCTCCACAGATTGATCCTCTACAGTGGTGCTATTGAAAATATTTATCAATACAATCAACACCTCAAAATACTATATATATGTATTAGCTTCAAAGAGCGTCACAATTCATTTGTTAAACATGGTAAATTATTGTTAGGGATCCGATTTATATAAATTAAATACTGCAAAAGTAAAATAACACATTTATGGAGCACTAAGTTCTTATGGCGGATAGCAGAGCATAAAGAAGATATAAAAATATGATGCATAACTTATCTTGAAGTAAAATGATGAAAAACAACTCTTCTTTGGTATAAAAATAAAAAAAAAAATAGAAAATACACAATCGATGAAATAAACAAGAGAAATACCAGAGAATTGTCTCAAAACGGAGGAGATTGATATATTTGCTTGGAGAGGGAGATAATCGATAATGCGTCCGTCATTGGAGAAGTTGTTCAAACTTCAAAGGGCAAATAAGCACGATTATCTCCAGGGTTACAAGGGCGAAAGATATCCATTCTGGCCTGTGTCTGAGACGGAAGGAGTGATATTTTTACGCTGAACGAATAAGTCGAATTTTGTCTGAGCAAATAAGTCCTATTTCTGATTAAGTCTCAAGTAAACACAACTGAATGACTGAGTGATTAAGTCAACATATCCGTTAAGTCCGTTAAGTCATAAGTAAACAGCCTCTAAGTCTTATTGTTATCCACTATCTTTATTTCAATCATATTGTCATTATTTCAAAAAAAACTCTAAGCTATATAGCTAGGACTCCATCGAAGACATAACAATTGTAGTAAGATATAGTAGTATGAATTATACACAACCACGAAGTTGTGATAGAGCAAATCCTTATAGTTAGACATGTTGTTGATGTGGTTACTACACTTGGTGTAAATAATGTTTGTCCAAAGTTAAAGGTCAAAGATATGACAATGATTCTAATATGTAGGATGAACTTAATAGATTGAATACTTTTATCATGAATATAAGTCCATACATGAAAAAAAATGTGTTAATTCGTGATAAATTAGTTTCAAACTAACAAACTCTTTGAATTTTTTATCTATAATATGATCAATGTTAGATATATAGAATTATATTATTAAATAAAGTTGTATTAAAGGCTGAAATCATAAACATGATTTATACTTCATTTTTAACATGATAGTATTATATTCCAGACAAGTATCAACAAAATTTGTGGCACAATGTGCAACATTCGACATGATTCTAGTTCAAATATGAAATCTTGATTATTTTATAATATGAAAAATAACGAGAACTCTAATGTAAAATCAGAAACGGCGCAAAGATGAATCATTTCTGATTCAAATTATATCTTTCTTTCAAAAAGCCATATATATTGTTTAGAATTATCTTAATAAGTTCAGAATTAGACTTATAATCCATATATGTTCATTGCTTGAAGCCGACATAAATATTCTATTTCCAATTAAAAATTAAATAATAATCTGAACGCATTTGACAAAAACGACTAATGATGCACCCGATTCGACCCGACCCATTTCCATCTATGCGGGAGTGCCCTCGCTTCGGAAATGTTCTGGGTCCGCCACTGAGCTATTGTATTGCTTTGTCTCTCGTTAATTTTATCATTAATAAATACGTAGTATATTTTTTTCCAAAAGAAAAACATTTTTAATACTCCATGAAAAACAAAGAAACATGGTTAAATACAATGGAATCAAAGATGGAGGGATGACTGAAGAAATAGAAGAAAACAAATTCCCTATTAGTTATTACTCCATGAGACCAAAGCCTTTTGATGGTAAGCTTTCCCAGCCAGTAGCCACCGAATGCCCAACAGGCCAACATCATCTACTGAATCCTTTTCACGTGAAACGTCTCTTTCATACGATCCGCCTACGTTATCTTTTCATTTTTTCCTCTAGCTCTTCATACTATACTTAGCTTGCTTCTTTTCTTCTCTTTTTTTTGAGAGTTTTTATTTTTTATTTTTATTTACACAATTACACATGAACTGATGGACCTATTAACTACCTAAATAAATAATGATCATTAAATGGCAATCAAAGATGAAAGATTCGAATGGTTGAGTTGAATACAAGTATAGCTTTAACAAATGCGTTGTTAGAATTTATTAACAAATACCCAAGATTTTTTCTCCAATTTTTTACTTTATTATAAAAGTTATTGAAATAAAATTGAATATCACAGCAATTGAAATGAGTATACCTTTACCCATTGCAATGTAAATCGCATATAGTTAGTGTCATCACACATTTTACACTTACCACAATCATTGAATATACGAATCACATTTCTCCACTATCTTTATTATATATAACAAAAAATTGTGTTGCACCCATTTTTTATACACACCATGTCACCATCTTATGTAGTACTTGTTTGTTGAGCAGTTATATTTTTTCTGTGAACACCTTCTGTCACAGACAAAACATATTTTTTCTGTGAACAAACTATTCATAAACAAAAAATAACGGTTCACAGACGTGTGTAAGATGATGTGCATAAAAAATGTGTACAAACGGCTTTTTTCTTATTCTAATTGTATATTGATCATTATTGTTCGTGTTCGATGTTTTGAATATATATTATATTTTCCATACAACTATCTAGTTTATTGGGTTATAAGGGTAGCAAAGATCATTTAAAATACTTATAATAAGGACCATTTATACCATCTTCATAGCACAAACAATGACATTGTGGAAATTTTGTCATCTTGTTCAATGCAACCCTAGACCATAACATAAAATGCTTCTGGCTAAAGATAAACGCTCTCGTTTGGTCTTTCACGGTAGTACATAATTTCAATTATATATATTCTGAAAATGATTGGATACTTTTAAACAAAACTAATGCTAATACTATTTTGCTAAGTTACTAAACAGTGAGTTAACTTTATTTTAAATTTTCCAATACATACACTGATACACACAATTCTTCAATTTTTACTACTCGGTAGAATTTATATATACAAACATTCATATTCCTGATGTACACAAAATGTGTACACTTGACACACATTTGTATATAGTCGTAATTGTTTGTACATAGAAAGTTTTTGCATGAGCTACCTATGTACACAAACAATTAGAGAGTGTGCACATTGTCTATGTGCACATGCAATTAAGTACAAAAGTGTATCAAGTGTGTACAAATTTCTTGTACAAATAAAATTTTCTTATGTAATCATATATAATCATCACCCTGGCCTGTATCTTCCGGAGTACTAGTGTATGCAAGGAATAAAGTATTGTGATGTCCGAGACCACGCTTCATTCGCAACGGTTAGTTGAGGGCAAAGAATTCCTTACTTTGAACTATTCCTTATACTTATCCGGGTGATGTTTTAGGGTGGAATTCATGACTTAATAGGTCTCACGGGATTTTTTTTTTAGGGAAAGGCCTCACGGGAAAATTTATATGGCGTTCTCACTTATTTTTATTGATTCTTTAAAAAAAACTTGTTTTTTATTGATTCTTTAAAAAAAAAACTTATTTTTATTGATTACATATACAGTAGATACAAATAAAAAGAAATGTTTAACGTGTGAAAGTGAAATATTTTCTCTTACAAAGCTACACTGCATTTTTATGTTCAAGTAATTTACGTTTTCACGTTTGTAAAAATTCACTTATCTACATACAAAATTGTCACATCATATTTACAAAAAATGCACCTTTAACATGCGTAAAACCCACTAGTTCACTATATGGGAGCGTTTGGTTCTTTGCACATTAAAATTAGGGAAAATGGAAACTAATAATCCAACCTTTTAGTGGTTTTCTTTCAATAATCTCACCTTTTGATTATTCATGAATAATCCAACCTTTGCACCTCATCTTCATTCATTGGTCCTGGTCGGTTAATGACCTACTATTCCAAGTTATTTTCTTATCTTTGCAAAATATTATCTTTCTGAAAGATGAGATTTATGGTATAATGATTTGCAAAGATAAGAAAATAGCTTGGAATAGCATGTCATCAACCGGTCAGGGACCAATGAATGAAGATGAGGTGCAAAGGTTGGATTATTCATGAATAACCAAAAGGTTGGATTATTGTAAGAAGACTGCTAAAAGGTTGGATTATTTTCCATTTTCCCTTAAAACTTTGCATGTAAACTGTAAGTAAACTAAAACAAAAAAAAACTGTAAGTAAACTATAGGAAGGACAATCATTTTGTATGTAAAATATAAATATATCGTTTGGTAGTTTATACATTGTACTCCGTATTGTTTGTTTGCAAAAGCTTTGCATGTAAATTATTTAGAAAACTGATTACACCGCCTTTAGTAAAAGCAGAGAGACAGACGTACAAGAATTGATTCAAGCAATTAAACTTCTCAATGGTATAAGAATTGATAATTAAAAGCAGAGAGACAGACGTACAAGAATTGATACAATAATTGATTCAAGCAATTAAACGTCCCTATTTCGGAGTTGTGTCCAACTCCGCCGCTCCACGGTCCACGTCAGCCAATTTTGGTTAAACTACTTTAACCCGTAAATTACATCCTAGAGCCGACCTTTTTTACGTTTCTGCGGTTCTCGTCCTAGCAACGGCTTCCCGATCTTCGCCCCTGCTTCTGCGCTTCTCGCACTGGACTTCACCCCTGCTTCTTCAATCTCGCTTGATTTCTTCGATCCGATCTCGCGCACCAGGCAGATGGCTTCTCTCGCCGCTCTCTTCTCCACAAGCTCTCCTGCTGCGCAAGAGGCGTCGGCTCTTGGGGATTTCTTTGTTGGCCACTGTTGCGAGAAGAAGAATACGGGGACGACAGATGCTGACGAATCTAGAATATTGAGCGTTTTAAAAATGAGTATTACGTTAAACTCAAATGAGTATAAAACAGAAAATGAATGAGCATATTAAAAATGAATTTTATGTTAAACTCAAATAAGTATAAAACCGAAAATGAATGAGCATATACAAATGAGCTTTTGAATTTTTTGATACTCATTTTGTAAGTTATGTATGCTCATTTGGTACCTCTTTATGCTCATTTTAAAATTTTGCACATTTCAAATGTATCATACTACATTATGTTAAACTCAAATGAGTATAAAGGCCAAATGAATGAGCATATATACACAAATAAACTTTTGAATTTTTTGATACTCATTTTTTCAGTTATGCATGCTTATTTGGTACCTCTTTATGCTCATTTTAAAATGTTGCACATTTCAAACGTATCATACTATATTAAATTTACAAATTGAAATTAATTGGAATTGATTACAGACATAATTTAAGAGTTTTTATAAACGAAAAAGTAATACAAAGAAAGCGAATTAGAATATGTGAAACAGAGAACGCCAATGCTCATTTTTAGGCTCCTAATACTCAAAAGAACAGTCTTGATACTCAACAAAATTGCATTAATGCTCATTCAAAAGAAGTCGTGTTTTTCACCAAAATTACAAAAATGTCATCAGTTGTACGGCTGGCACCGTACAACCAGTCGCATAGTATAAGCTTCCCCTTTAATCTGCATATAAAAAAATGTGTTAAATGTGTAGTATGTACAAATTCCAATTCCAAGTCGAATTCACACAACAATCTTATTGGATTCCTTAAAGAATTGCCCGCGAGTTGATAAAGAAACACGGAATACAATATGGAACATAATATTCAGCGCCAAGACTGACAGGTACGTAGCTAGTAGATAGCTATTATGCCTATTGCCTACTTAACGGATGGAGTATATGATCTGCATGCGACTTTATTCCTTGTGTGTTAACTGTCAAGTTTTGATCAACAAGCCTTGGTGGCTGGCTAGCCTTTTTATCTCTTTTCAATATTCTTCACACTTTTTCCCTACACAACCTGGAGTGTTAAATCACATTCCTGATCAAAAAAAGGAACGACTTGAGGAATCTACCAACAACGTACCTTCACATCTTTCATAGTATGACAACTATTTTGTTCTCCACCTGATAACGCGAACATAACAACACTCATTATGGGGCGGAGCCAAAGCATTGGGCCACACTGGACAAGTATAAATAATATTTTTGAAAAAAAAAATTACAACGGGATTTTTTACACTAAAAATTAAGGTATTTTTAAAATTTGGGGTGAGCCATGGCTTAGGTTGGCCCACCCCTAGCTCCGCCCATGCTCATTATCTTAAATTAAAAAATTGAAGTACTACATCTGTCCCATAATATACGAGTAGTTCCCACTCCAATTTGGATCGGAGTTTAAGTGAGAATAAAGTATGGTGGTGATTGAGTAAGAAAAAGATAAATGAATGATCACCACACAAAATTTTTCAAAAAGAGAAATGAATATTATTTTTTTAGACAACCCACCCAACAGTAAGATCTATTTTATGGGATGGAGGGACTACAATTTTGCATTCACTCTGTTTCTCTATTGCATACGATAGTATTAAAATATTGAATGTTACCCACTAACTCTCTAAGAAGGTGATTTATCTGATCAGATTTGATTTATTTGGGTCTGCTTTGGACTAAAATCAGTCCAACTGAGAAGTAACACTGAAATTTGGTGAATTGATAAAATCTGCTGAAATTGATGAAATTTTGGTTGAAGCGCGTGAATTGACCCAATCTTTTGATCATAGAAAAATTGTATTTAAAGAAAAAGTTACCAATTGAGCATAAAAGTAACTTCAATTTTACTTATTTGATTATTACTCCGCACATAATTCAGTACACAAAACGAAAATGTACGTGTTTCACAAAAATATTGACGGTCAAGTCTCATAAGCTCAAAAAAGAGTTACCAACTGGGTCGTGAATTGAAAATGCGTAATGAATGCATTTATCTTTCCCATTCAGAAAATAATTCTCAGCATCTTTGTCCATGTTGCCATTGGTGATGCTTATCAAATTTACAACCCCAATCAACTAATTGCAAAAAATTAGGTAGCCCTATTGCATTCTTAAAACCAACGGTATCTTTGTCCGATAAAATTAGTTTGTGCGCTGATCATAGACCCTTGTTATATTTTGAAGGGAAAATATAAGCGCCCCACGATAGATTATTTGTTCAATTCCTATGGAGGCTGTGCCATTTTTAGCCTTCATGAAAAATAACAATAAAAAGTAAACCAGCTCCATGTGTTACAATAAAAGCCTGTTTTGGATAACTATAAGTCTATAACCAAGCAGACGTTTTCTTTTTGCAACAATTCTTATTGTACACACTTTATTGTTTACACACTTACACAAACTGTCTGTGAAAGCTTTCTTTTGTCTGTCACAGTAAACAAAAACACAGACAATGGGAGTGTTTGGTAAATGGCGTTTCAACTGAAAAATGACGATTTGACCACTTCCAGCGTTTTCAATAAGTGAAAGGGTTATTTGGTAAATAGCGGTTTAGCAATAGCATTTTTCAATAAAATCGCTGAAATGAAAACACTACTAATAGGAGAGTTTTAGGTTGGCATTTTGAAAAATGTTTTGTACTAATTTTATGACCAAACAACTAAATTACCAAACATCTTCTAACAAAAGCCAATTTATTCCGCTAGTCAAATCTACTGACTGAATCCGAGTTAGGCCTGGGACCGGTTCGGTTCCTAGGCAAAATATGTGGAATCGTTTGAAAATATGAAATTTTACTAACGGTTCGGTTCTTATAAATTATTTTATAGAACCGATAAGGAACCGAACCGTTCTTAACGGTTCGGTTCTTGTCATTTAACGGTTCCTAGTCTTTGAAAAAATTCTTACAAATCACGACTAATTTTTTTTCAAAAAGACATTCAACGTTTGAAATTACAAAACAAATATGTTAAACCAGTTAAAGAGAATAATAATTTTAAATAGTTTGGACCTTCCGAGTTCCGACCCGCTCGAGTTTGGACCTAATGAGTAATGAGAGGCCTAAGAAGCCTAAGAGAACCAGTTGAAGTGAATAATAGTTTTAAATAGTTGAATAACTAAACTAAAATAATGAATGGAATATAAAAATAAATAAGTAAATATACATAAAATATATATACTCGTAAGAAATATATATAATTTTAATTATTATATATAACGGTTCCTTAACGGTTCCTAGTACATATTTTTTTCAGGAACCGAGAACCGAACCGTCAATAAAAAAATAGGAACCGAACCGTTAACAAATAACTAATAAATGTTGGAACCGAACCGAACCGGGTCATAACGGTTCGGTCCGGTTCGGTTCTCCGGTTCTTGGTTCCAAAGTCCCAGCCCTAGAATCCGTTATTGACAACCCACTAACATAACTCGCTATCCACTAACCGTTGAATGCTAAACATGTCCAATAAAGTGTGTACAAAAACTTTTTTGTTCCTTTCAATTGGATAAATGAATTGTGATAATGGTTGTTATCATTAATTGATGAAATCTTGTCAATTGGCATACATTTTCATCAAACTTCTTCAAATAAAACTTAATTTGGTTATGATTATTGTTGTATACACGTACAATCAGATGATAAATAACTTCAACATCCAGCTAGATCGATGCAATAAATTATAAGACCTGTCTGGTAGGCTTAAATAGATGAACCAATTGAATATGCTAAACTAGCTTTAGTTATGAATGAATGGACTCAATTTTCTTAATCTATACAAAATTATTTAAAATATATTTTATTAACAAAATAAAGACAGTCTACACGGTTATGAACCAATTGAATATTTAGTTATTAAAAAAATAACTATATTTTACTAAGAAAAAATCTTAGTAGTTTCAGCCATAAGTACCCAATCTATCAACGCACATATTTAAAAAAAAAATAGTACTCCGTATCTGATAAAAAATGATTAATAGAGTTGAAAACAAAAAATATCGGCAACTAAACCTTAATTTTATTTTGAGAAAATTCTTGCTTTCGTGGTACCCTCTGTTCTAAAAATCGTTCTAGGCGTCCGACTAGTCCCCGCCTAGGCGCTAGGCGGTGGTGAGGCGCCCCGATTTTTTTCTAGACGCTCCGACTAATTGGTTTGCCGTCTAGATGAATTAGTTGGCCGCCTATGGCACCTAGTTGCCCGCTTAGAGCGCCTAATCAGCCGTGTAGACTGTCTTGATTCGCCAAACATTACTTTAATTACTTTTTAATTTCAATTTTCTAAGCGATATACGTATTTTAGCATTAGTCACAGATATAAAGAAATGAAGTTATAAATTAAGATAAAACTATATATGTTTCTATATATACCTAAATTTCATCATTATTCATATTTATAACATAATGGAGTCAAGTGATTAGTTATTATATACTCCGTACCACGTATGATTAAATGTGATAATTCTATCATTCATGTTTGTTAATGTATATGTATATATGTATTTTATACACACAAAAATACAATATTACTTATCATATTTATGCAAAAATATAGATAAAAACGTATTTTCTTTGTCTTCGACTAGTCCCCGCCTAGGCGCCCACCTAGCCGCCTAGGCACTGGCGCCCCAATAAAATAATGCGGCAAAATGTTTTGTGAAGTTGTTCAGAGAGTTGAATACTAAAAAACAATAATAATCGTACAGTTTTAGGGAGTTATTACAAGTGTACTCTTCACAAGCTACAAAAAAACAGATGCAGTTGAATCTTCTGATCTGAATGTAGGGTAGAAAATTCATATATATTTTTATATATAAAATAGCCGCAAGACAGTAAATAAGAAAGATACGGCTGTCTGCCTTGAAATGGTGAAGATGGGCAAGGGGCATTAATAATGGTCAGAGAAGGGAAAGCGATAACCAGAAGAGATGGCATTCCATTTTGGGATCCATGTGTTCTTTGTCTCCAGGACAATGCAGATTCTGGGAGCATAGAATAGAATCCTATGTTCTTTCTTCATCTCCTAGTCTCTAATCCTGTGGAATCTAATAAATCACAATTAGATGGAAACAAGTAAGGAATCAAAAGATCCTCTTCTGGGCACCTTTGGATCAGATCCCGACCATCTCTCCACCGTCCGTTGAAATACGCCACACCGAGCATATGAAGGCGGTCGAGACTCGTCTGACCACATGACCCAACCAGACTCGCCTCGACTCGTTTTATACACAAACATTGAGATGTATATTCACATACATTGCTACCTCTGGAAAGCCATAATAATCTAACAAAGATTTTACTGGGAAGTCAGGAATACAAGCTCATCCAGCCAAAATTTGGAGTAGATACATTCATGTATCATCATTCTTAAGTCCAGAATTTTACAAAAGCAGTATAGAAGGACTTCATTAAGCCCACCACAGGATTGATTTCTGATTTGCTGGATTCTTTCGTTTCAATCTTCTGTGTTTCACTGCATGAATAAAAGTGAATCCACAAGAAAATGGAAAATAAAAATCTGATTTAGCTAGTAAAATACTACTCCTTATTAATTTAAAGAAAAGGGACACAAATATTACCTATAGCTTGTGAAATGCAACAAAAAAAAGTGGCTAGGTTTCTTTTTTTCGAGATATATGACAAACCTTATGTTTAATTAATCCAAATTTTGTTATTGAAATTTATATCCATTCATTGGCCCAACCCACACCTGCCCAGCCGCCACCGGATACTGCCGCCAAAAAGTCGCTGGACAACTTGGGTGATTTTTATTGTTTTTTCAGTTTTTGCTTTAAATTTTGCCAGAAAGTCCTTCAGAAAATTCCAGTCATAGTGATATGTTTCACAATAGCATTGACATTCATTAATGACATGAAAATCTAGTACGAACATAAAAATATGACGGTGGCATCATGTATATTCAAATTTATTACCTTGTTAATCACTTGGTTGCATTTTTGTCCATATGTGAAAGTAGTCACTTTTTAGGAAATGAGTTTCAATCAGTCGTATTTAAGGAAATACCCTTTATTTAATTGTTCCTTTCACCTTTTTGTGATTTTTTTTATTTGTTCCATTTGGTAATTTGGCAAGTTTTACTACTACTGTTATTCTTACCTTACATGGATATCAATTTAGAGATGGCAATTGTGACCGATCCAATGGATACCCGCACCGAACCGCCCCGGTCAAAATGGGGAAAACCGCATTGACTGGGTAATGGGTACGGGGCGGGGAATACCCGTTTTGTTTTTATGGGTAACGGGGCGGTTACGGTTTTACACATGTCCGCTCCATTACCCGCCCCGTTTATTTTTAGTTATATTTTTATTACATTTTTATCTATTATTTGTCCCACAAGTAAAAGAAGATGAGATTTTTCTATTTTCATTGTATATATGGATAATAGATGTACTAACTATAATGTTTCAATGAGAGTTCATAATAGCTCTTAATAGTCTTGTTTAATTATTATCAGATTTTTTAGTGATTAATTATTTTTCAGATTAAGTATTTTTAGGTTCAAATTAATTTATGTTGTCTTCTTTCTCGTTTTGTAGATATACGAAACTAAAAAGTGGTGTCCGAGTCTAAACTCATATGGGTTATGTCATTTTCCGCCCTTTAAAATACAAAATATTATTTTTATATTAAAATATCAATGACTCATATAATAAAGTGATTACCCGCGGGTACCCGCGGTTATACCCGTTACCCGTTGGGGCGGATATGGTTTGGATAAAAATTACCCGTTGGGTAATGGGGCGGTTATGGGGCGGGGAATTATCAAATGGGGCGGGTACGGTTATATGTAAAACCGTCCCCGAACCGCCCCGTTGCCATCCCTAGATATCATTACTTTGTCATCTTCTCTACATAAATTACTACTACCTACAGAATTTATACATTTGTATCTCCGAAAAACCTACAAAAGAACCACGCCCTCCGTCCAGCCACTGGGAGTTTAACAAATTTGACCGTACGTGATATAAGAAAACAATACTTCCTCTGTTCTTTTTTAGTTGCAATGTTTCCATTTTGTTCCTTAATAGTAAGAAATTAAAGAATTCAGATTTTGAAAATTTTAAATGATAGGAATTTTACAATATTTATCAAAAATTCAATGTATAATACATTAATAAATAAAAATGTAGTCAAAGTAGAGCATGTGAATAGTGCTAAATTCAACATGTTGCAATTATAAAAAATTGAGGTAGTATTAACAACCAATTAGTTACTTTAAAGGAAAGTGACACAGTATTTTAGGCAATAAAAAAAGATAAGTTGGCAAATTCAAGTGAAGGTAGGTAGCATCAATAGATAAATCTCCCTAAATAAGAGTAAAATAAGGTGATTTCCTATTAAGAGTAGAAACAAGGTGATTTTCCTAAATAGAGGTGCTGTATTTTTTTCTTGAATAGGAGTAGGTACTCCCATTTTGAAATCATACTACCGTATTTTGACATTAATATTGGTCGAACTGATGACAAATAGTGCCATAATATGGCACTATTATTTCAGGATGGCGTATTTTACTCCTATTTCTGGATGATGGTATTTTACTCCTATTTAGATGTGGAAAATATAGTACCCCTGTTTAGCGAAATCACCTTGTTTTTACTTGTATTTTGGGATATTTCCTATTTTCCTAATTAATAACATAACAGAGGGGGTACAACTTCTAGGTGTCTTGGTAATATGATATGTTCTCATTTTTAGGGAAACAAAGAAGAAAAAGTGTTTGGCATATTGTTATTGTTTTCAGTTTCTAAACTAAAACCAGAACTTTGAAATTTGTTAGAAGCCGAAACTTCTTGTTTATTTAATTTTTATTAAATGTTTATAAACAATTACAGTGTATTCCTCTTGTTCCAAAATAAACCTCATGCTTTCCAATTTTCCCTGTGTGAAAGAGATTTATGTGATTAATTTATCTCTTCTCTAACCCATGTTCAACCACACTATTTTCACTTTATTAATCCTTGTGCCAAGTCAAAACAAAAGATACTAACACGACGAAGAGTTTCTTTTCTAAATCAAGAGTGCAAAGCTTATCTTCACAATAAATCTGCAAAAATATATCTAAAAAATATTCTAAATTAAAACAAAACAAAAATTTAAATAAACAAAAAACAAATATAATAAAACAATATATGAGACGCAATTAAATGAACCCTTAGTTAGAAACTGGATGGACATATCACCACCACCACCACCACCAACAATAATAATAATAGTAGTAATAATAAGCAAATTTTTTCCCTAAATAAGAGTAAAAGCATTTGTGTATTCCAAAACAGGACCGTCATGTTTTTATTCCCTAAATAGGAGTAATTACTGCCATGTTTTGTGAATACAAGGCTATTAACATGCCAATATTTTCCAAGCTAGGCAGTAATTACTCCTATTTATGGAATAAAAACATGACAATCCTATTTTGGAATTCTAAAATGTTTTTACTCCTATTTCAGGAATTTTCCCTAATAATAATTCTTAAAAGCAGTTCGAACCTCAAGGTACTTACATATTCTCTGGAGAAGCGCGATCTTTCAGGTGTGTACCAGTTTGTGGAGCAGTAGGTGTATTGTTGATTGTAAGAGATTCCTCAGCAACCAATATTTTGTGGGAACTGCCATTTGAGCTCTGCAAATACAAGAGAAGTTAACTATTTGAAATGGCCGGAGTATTGGGTTTAAGATAATTCAATCTAAGGATTAAGAAACATAAACTACAGTTTCCAAAGATAGTCAACACATTTACTAAATTCAATCTTAACCATTTAGTAAGTCAACACACAAAGATAGTCCAGTTTCTACTTTCTATATTACGCAGATGTATACTTTTCTATTTTCAGGTTTATCCTTGTTATAACTTATAACTGGAAAGTTTTAAGGTGCCCAATAAAAAAGGACTTATGTATCTTGCCATTATCAAATTGACATGATTAAAGATCTAGTTTCTTGGACTTATTTCAGTCCAATCCAGATCTGACCGGATTAGACAAAACTGGACATACCAAAACAGACTTAAAAAGAGCAAAGCAAAAAATACTAACATTAAATTAAATAAATAAAATAAAATGCATATTGTATCAAATCAAAATAGACTATACAAGATCTCATTTAAAAAGACCATACCAAACCAAAGTAATTCGACCATATCATAAAATTCCAGGTCAAATGATAATGTAGTACGTTGTTATATATAAGGTGCCATATGAGAAACATAATTGAAATTTCAAATGTTGTTTCCATATGAATCTTTTGGTTTTCATGATAAGAGAGTTAATCTGGATGCATAAGACATTGATCGGACTTTCTATAAAAAAGTTGAACAATTTTCTAGCTAAGTTAAAACTTAAAAGACAATGCTTGTCTAAGGAAAACGGGTTATTAGAAATCGATTTGTGAGAATGGTGAAATTGGTGTCTTTACAGCACCGGAGGTGAGTTTGGAGCAGTGAGAAAATGAAAAAAATATGCTTGGAAAATATCTGTGATAGTGAATTGACTGTTTGAAATATTAAATAACTCATGAACATTGAAAGAAAAAAGTATCACAATAAAACTATTGCAACAATAAATTTATTTTATTTACAATTTAAGATGGAAAAATAGTTTTAAATTATGACAATCCGTACAAATAATACCAATCCGTCCATAAGTTTCTTCTCTTCTCGTTTCATATTGTGGAAAGAATATTATGGTACTATGGTTGATATTGTTTCTCTCTTTTTGAAAGAGAACTCAACCAAATAATTTCATCTTCTCAATAAGCGCTTCAAGTTGAAACAGGAAGAGAAATTCAGGACAGATGGTGTTCTTTTAACTAATAATTTTATTAGTATATTTGTTATAATACTCCCTCTGTTCTCTAATAATTGTCTCGTATTCCTTTTTGGGATGTTTTTAATTATTTGTCCCACTTTCCCTTTTTAGCAAGTTTTTTTAATCAAAATACTTTTATACCCCCACTTTTATTGCCCTTGCCCCTTTTTACTTTTTACATACTACTTTCTCGTTCCTACTTTATCATTATTTTACTCTTCTAAATATATTATCTTTCCTACTTTTTCATTTACTCTACACCCTCTATACTACCCCTACTATTTTTATCTTAAAAACCGTGTAAAGCCTAAGGAGACACTTATTGAAGAATAGGAGTATAAACTAACAAATAAGTTATGCAGTTCTTGGTTAATACTTACTTTGTTTATAAAACCTGATCACAAATTAAATTATAATATTCTACGTCTGAAGTATCCAAAGATAATCTAAAAGCCCCTGAAGTTCCAAAAACTCCATTTTGTCACTAGTAGAAATTAAACTCTGTTCTGGAATGTGCATTTGAAACTCTAAAAAGCTCCAAACAGAGTGCCATCCAAGTGATCTAGAAAGCTTCCTTTGGAGCTTTTAAAGCTCTAAATTCTGTAAACTCTCTCCCAGATGGATCCTATATGTATGCAAAAAGCATACCTCAATTGTAGCAGCATATGTATTCTCGGCATTCACAGCACCACTTGCTAATTTGTCTCTAGAGGAAGTTAAATTTTGCAAAGATGACTTTCCAAACTCCTGATGCACTGTTTCCTTATTCACAACATCAGTTTTTCCTTCCACTGCTTGACTTTCAAGAGTTTCAGAAACATTCTCATTCACCAAAGCATAAGTTTTTTCTAAGAAGTTCCTCCCGTCCTGTTCTCTCTTGGTTCTAATGGGAGCATCACCTATTTTTTCTTCAATATTATCAATTGGAATAGAGGTGGCCTTTGTTGGAAACTTTTCAACTGCAACATCAACAACACTTGAAGCTTCTGGTATTTCTATCCTTTCATGTCTGTTTGGTTCTTGAAAAACACTAGAAATACATAGTAAGAAGGAAAACATAGAAAAATATTAAAAGAAGATCAAGTGTGGGAAAATAAAAAGATAGACTAAAATCAATAGTTTTATTCAGATATTTGTTGATATTAGTTTTATTTATTATCTAAAGATCTATGTGTGTGAAAAATATTTTAAAAATTTATCAATTTCATTTTCCATATGCATTTTCCAAGGTAAAATCAAACATAAAAAACATAGCTTTTCTGAGCATTCCCCCCCCCCTTTCTGTAGCATTTTCCATGACTAGACATACCCTTCGGGGATCTCTCTTGCCAGTGACTCTGTATAAACCGGAAGTCCACTTGCTTTGTCCTTATCAACTGTATTGTCACTTCCTAATGAAAATCGTTCCAGGGAGATTTGGTCGGGATGATCTTCAGGATGTAGCTTAGTGGGACCCAAAACTTTGTTTTCTTGGATAATTTCTCGAACAATTTGCCGTACTATGTAGTATGAGCCACCAACTTCCTTGTGTGTAAGATTAATTGTAGGAAAGTTCCCGCAGTTTGACTTTTGATATCTGTCAGCAGCAGGATTTCAGAGAAATTATTAATAAGGTCATCCAATTAGGCTATGTCAGGGGATTTTGTTTTGGAGGGTTTTGAAGGCGAGGGGAGGATTTTTAGTTATTTAACTTGAAAAAAAAACAAATAAAAATATAAAAGAAGATAAAATATTATAGACTCAATGTCATGGTCGTTCATTTATGACCATAAACCGTAAATAGCTCTATTGAATTAGAAATAAGTATAACCCCTCCCCTAGCTTTGGTTCACCTGTTAAAGTGTTGTTGTGTATTTGTGTGACCATTGAGCAAGAGGTCACGATTTCAAGTCTTGGGAGCGGTCTCTTGTCAAAAGTAGACAAGGGAAGGGCTTATCCCCTATACAAACTTGTAAAGGTATCCTTCCCAGACCCTCACCATATGGTAACGCCAATGTGCAATGGGCTGTCCTTTAATAATACCTCCACTAACTTCACCCTCCAAACCCCTACAAAATCAACTCTCAAACGTGCACTTAGTGTCTGAGAATGGAATGTTGCTTTCTCACTCCACTCCAACTGTGGAGTCATTTCTGTTTACAATTTATGCAAGTGCATAAAGGGATAATGATGAAAAAGAAAGAAGAGAACCCTACACCCCTATGAAAAAACAAATTGCAAAGTCAAAAAAGTAAAATCAAGAATGAGTTTACTTTTGTATAAAGGTCTCAACCATAGATTTTCTCTCCTCCTTCGAACGCCTAATCCCTGCCTTCCGTCCTCTAGAATTATTGCAAGTAACAAGGGAAAATGTTCGCATAGAGCGTGCAGCCTTTATTGCGTGCATGTTTTGCTACTACAAACAGAGATCCATGAAATTTAATCAGCATGATCATCTTACCATACATTACAACAGAATGTCAAAACTCAAAAAATGAACATGGTGCAAGTTGAAAAATGAACAAATGTCAAAACTCAAAAAAACTTTGCGTCCGACAAACCAAATGACTAACTTCAGTGCTAAAGTGAGCCAGTGAGGGTCACAAATCTGGTGTCTTATGGGATTCCCCTTACAGAGTAGTGCTATGAATAGTAGATAGCAGATTATGGCGGAAAGCAAAAAAAAGCCATGTAAATATAGCGGATATTATTGCGGTAAATAGCAGAACTGTGGAAACATAGCTGAAATAGGAGTAAAAACATTTGTGTATTCAAATAATAGGAATTTCATGTTTTTATTTCCTAAATAGGAGTAATTACTGACATGCTTTGACAGTACCGGACTTTAAATATGGCAGTATTTTCCAAACTTGGCAGTAATTACTAATATTAAGGGAATAAAAACATTGCAGTCCTATTTTAGATTTCTCAAACGTTTTCACTCCTATTTCGGGAATTTTCCCTAGTTTTATTTAAATATCATAAGAGATGTAAGCATTAAAGTATTAAAGTAATAAAATATGGAATATTTCAGTGAAATTAAAACATTTGAAAACTTGAAATTTACACAGAATCATTACACAAAACTAGTAAACTGCCATGTTTCAAAAATTTCTCACATGGAAGTCTTAGTATATTGAACAATGAGTCAAATTTAAGTACCTTTTACATAATATTTGGAAGTCTAAATAAAACAGCTGTGACATGATTCCATTTTCATATCCTCAATCACAATACTCCCACACAGAAGTCATTTGTGTTCTTGCTTTTTGAAGAAGATTGTGACATCCTGGTATTTGGAAAATGCTGTCTTTAGAAAGTTTCAGTTAAAAAACGAAGAGGCTTACATAGCAAGAAGGGTGACAGAGAATGGACTCGGAATCTAACGGGAGGTCTGGTGCGAGTATTTCAAGTCCCCGAAGAAGTAGAAAAATGCTAGACCATGATTTCGTCAGACCGTAATGATAAGCAAATAAGTAAACTAAAATAAACTAGCTAGGCTGATAGATAGTTTTTTGAGTTTAATTACATTAAAAGCACACATAAAATTAGTCAGAATGAGTTAGAATAGTTAAAAGATGGGCAAAAGATTCACAGCCGACCACAATTCGCCATAGCACCCACCACAATGGCACAATCCACTATAGCGGCCGCATTGCAGAGCTATGGTGAATCTGCAATGACCCGCTATCGCATGACGGTTCCTTCAAAATCTGTGACTGCAAACCACTATACTGCCGCTATATATATTTGACAACACAGTTAGAGAGAGCTAAACCCTTAGTCCTAAAAACAATTAACTTAGTCTATAAAGCTAGTTTATGCATCAAAATACACTAATAAGGGTGAATAAGCTTCAGGAAAGGGTATCGAGATTCCCTGGCCATTTTCAATGTATTCAAAATAAATTTAGAAATTTGTTCCACCTAGGTAAAGCAGTCGAGAAATAACTTAGACATGAAAACGATTTGGACTGTTTATTCTCTTACCTCTCCATAAGGAAGGGAGTGGAGGGGAGTGTTCCTGTCTTATTCTCATTTGGTCTGGACGGAGGGGGCAGGAATGTAGTAAAATTTAGCGTACTTTGGTTAGGGGTTTTAGGGAAGAGGGAAGGAAAATGTTCCCTCCCCTTCTTTTGTTATGGGAGGGGGTGATGATTGATTTTCCCTGGCCTCTCCTTCTCTTCACTTCATTTTCCTTCACCCAATTCGGGGTTTTGGAATGCATAATTTCATTCCTTTTCCCTACCCCTTTCCAACAAACCCAAATAAGCTCTCATAAAAATTAAACTCCCTCCTCTACCTTCCTCTCCTCTCCTTTTAACCAAACATACCTCAAATCCTCCCCTCCAAAAAATCAAGAAATTGGAGGGATTACAAATGACAGGGAAGGGAGAGGTACTTGAACAACTCCCCATCCAAAATTTTGTCAACCAGATAAGGGGAGGAGACCATTTCCCCTTACATCCCCCTCAGCTCCAAAAATTTCAAAGTATAAGTACCCTCAGAGTTTGGCATAATATCTAAACAAGCAAATGCATTGAATAATATTTCATACATCCACGGTTATGCTCGTGGAAAAAACATACTCCGTAGTAATCATCTTTTTAAATTTCTAGTGGTTTTGCTACTGTGTCGGGAATTTTTCCCATCAACAAAGATAAATTTTACAACAAAATGAGACATGTAGTGATGTAAAAGAAGTGTTCTGTGAAAAGGACTGAACGGCATACCCGAATCAAGGATTGGCGAACTATGATTTTTCTGAATAGCAAAGCCGCCGGACTTGTCACTGCTGGAGCCTGAAGGCTGCCTTAACTCTTCTGTGTTGGCCGCCCTCTGTTCAGATGGGGGGAAATGTTTTCAGATTGTTACGAGAAAGGGCTGAAGCCTTTGATTTTTTTGGCCTAGTCTGGGAAAAATCTAAATGTGCACATCATTCTATAATACTCTCTATACTTTTACTATTTTATAAACATAATTTAAAAGTTTTCCAAAAAAAAAAGTTCACAACAATAATCTCAATTACTTAACTGTTTTACAAAATATAATATATCAAGAATTAAAGATGTTAACTTGTTCATTTGATGGTCTTTTAAATAAAAAAAAACTTCTTCGTTTGATTTTTTGGCAAAATTGAAGCCAATAATCATTACTTTGTCGTATTTAATAAAAATAACTTCTACTAGAGAACTTCATAGTAATAGTCCAAACTAGTTAACTGTGCACAAAAATTATTATAAAAAACTAGCCCATATGGTCCGGTCAGTTTTTCAGTTTATTGTTTTTATAATTTTAAAAATCATATGGTATTTGATGTATAATGAATTGAAAATAATCATATATGAGTGGTCTTCTTTGTCAGGCCGGCCTGACGGGATGCTCCGTCCGGCCGAGCCCGTTTGAACACCTTCCCGGTGGAATTTTTTGATGAAATATTTTGAGCATGTTCCTCATCAAGTCTAGTTTGTCCATACCAAATTTCAGCTCAAAATTCAATCGGGAAGGTATTCAAATCATTTTTTGAAGTTGACTGCATCAAAATATACATATAAAACTGCAGTCAACTTAAAAAAATGATTTTAATGCCTTCCCTATTGAATTTTGAGCTGAAATTTGGTTTGCACAAACTAGACTTGATGAGCAACATGCTCAAAAAAATTCATCAAAAAATTCCACCGGGAAGGTGCCAAACGGGCTCAGTCAGACGGAACATCCCATCAGACCGGCCTGACATGAAGTTAATTCAGAAATGTATTTTTAATTCTGAAAAAAATACCTAATGTGGGCCATGTGGCCTTAGTTGTCTACATTGGATGTTTTTGGTTCTACATATGTAGTTGTCTACATGAGACTTTATCTCTGATTTGTTAATTAATAACTTAATTGATAGAAGCTATACTATATATGTCGCTTATCTAATGTTTTTACCTTTCCAAAAAAAAATCTCTTACATCCAGCACCCAAATGGCCAAAAATGTTGGGAATTAATTCATGTGATAGTGTCATTGGATGCTCCTTGACTGCGGTAAGCAATTTGATTAATTGATTAAGCTTAAGGCCGCTTACTTGTGATTTAATAGGCTTAACAAGGATAGTGAGTTTGTTTTCAGCCATTAAGTCATATTTATTTACGAATTAACTAAGTTCACTAAGTCGTATATTTGTTTTTGGATGTAATCACAATTCAATTATAATATTTCCACTTTGTAAAATGTCAAACATCCTTAGTGAGATGAATTTTGACCATGTGATCTTCTCTTTAAAAGTGTCACAGTAATCTCACTAAGTACTATTATACATGACTTCATTCAAAACACGATTTATTCATTGTGGCTTAATCATTAATCTGTGATATATTACTCCTATTTAGGTAAGAAAAAACACAATAACCTTTTTTATTTATCCTATTTAGATTGGTTGTTCATGACACAAAATAAGCATTGCAATACATATATATCACTTAATTCAGACAGACATCTTATTGAAAAAACATTTTAATCCAGACTGAATTTGATGGAAAAAGTAAACTCCTTAGTTGTCTACGGGCCTCAAATGTGGATCAAACCATCATTTTATGCTTAGATTCGCCAAAAGAAAGTTAGAAAGTAAGGGAATCTGATAGTTAATAAATTAACAATGATAACATTAGAAACAATTGCAAACAACTGAACAAGGGGGGACTAACTGCCTTAAGGGGTCATCCAATTTACCGAAACATCATAACATAGAATATGATTGGCCATTTGGCTGGTATGAATACATGATTTCTTCTTCTTCTTCATGTGATATATCAAAAGAGGAGTCAGTAAAATCATCCAAAAGATTGGAAGAAATCCAAAAGTGTGCCCCTTGCAAAAGGTTTGTAAATCAGGCAACTTTTGAAGTTCTTTCTTATGCTTAATATTATTATTGCTTCAAAGCTACTGAAATCATAATTGAGCACTTAAATGGTTGATCATATGGTCCATATGCCTGCATGCATTCTTATCTTATTGACACTTACAAATTTACAATAACAGGGTTGTCTGTACTCTGTAGCAACTCTCCTCGCTGCTATTGATTTGGTGGAAGCGAATTCCAAAAGTGGAGGATATGTTGTCTACTTCACATGCTTTAATAAGAGATTGTAATTTGAAATGGACTTTCTCCCCCTATTATCATTATATGTGTGTTATGTGTACACACACATTTGAATGTTAAAAATCCCGCAGAATGAAGCAGTTGTTGACTATGTCTTAATGAAACGGGACGTAAACTTTACGTCGTAAAGCAGTTCTGCTCGCTTTGGAGAATGCCAATTTCATCCATCATTAGAGATGACAAGGCATTTCTACCCCAATGTTCATAATTGGATGGGTTTTTTGTGACCAAGGTAGATGATCATCCCTCTGGAATTTGGTAGCCTTTTAACTCTTAACCTGGAACGGGTTTACTTTTTTTGCACCGGCTTGACAAGTCAAAGCAGAAAACCTGATATCAACTTGAGAGCAAACTTGTGTTGCTTTGCAATTTAGCACACAATCCATCTGTAGGGCAGCAATCTAGTAGAATGCAGGGATGTTTTTTTCATGTTGACATTGAAGTTTTTGACAATATTTTCGCTTTTATGCAGATGAAACAAAAGAGTAACAAAGAGCTAGCAGCAACCAATTCTATTTTACAATATTTATTCACGTTTTGAAAATATTCTTCTAGCAAAAACATATGAAGTACGTTATTAGCAGTTTTATTTTAATTATCAAAAACTATTTCTTGTAATATTTACAATAGGGAATCTTAACAAATATCATTATCTAAAAGTGCAGTTGATATTCCAATAGAAATGCTAAATTGGGAAAATATTTCAAGAAACAGTTATGCGTAAACTGGCTGGTAATTTGTGATGCATATCCCACTGTGTAAACTGACTGGTAATTTGTGATGCATATCCCACTGGAGTGTGTAATTATTGATTATTTGATCCCTGGCTAGATTTTTCCCTCCTATTTAGAATGTAAAATAGTAGAATATGCTCTGGTGCAGGCGTGCAGCTGAGTTTTTAAAATTACCCTAAGGGTGGTAGAACATGCTCTAGTGCAGCTGTGTTTTTAACATTACCTCAAGGGTGGGCAAGAAAGGCAACGGCCTAGGGCGCCATAGTTTAGGGGACCCAGAGGTTTATGCTCAACCACTCATACATAATTACATATTATATGGGTTTTTTTCTGTAGGCGAAAGTGCCCTCCA
The DNA here is from genome assembly GCA_945859915.1 of Cuscuta epithymum. Lineage (NCBI taxonomy): Eukaryota > Viridiplantae > Streptophyta > Magnoliopsida > Solanales > Convolvulaceae > Cuscuta > Cuscuta epithymum. The sequence goes on from CAMAPF010000006.1 coordinate 3,254,521, forward strand.
AATTGCAAGGGTGGTACCCAAGTTCTTAGGTGACATACTAGAGAATGTGATAGAGACCGGGACTTATGGGCTTATGGAGTGAGATATAATAGAAATAATGCTGAATATTTTAATAAAATGTAATAGTGGGCTGGCCCAAATAAGTGAGAGTGGTGAGGAAATGGGCAGGCAGAATTTTGGAACCGGGACTGGGAATTTGGGAGTGTGAGACCACTCGAAGAGTCTCAACATTTGCTTTCGTTCTTTTCTGTATTCCATCATTAAATCTTCAGAATATACTGCAATCATCTACTGGAATTCGCTGAACCTATCATTGGTATCAGAGAATAAAAAATCACTGAAGTAGATAATAGCATTGGAAGAGTCGAACGCCAGTTCACGAAGAGGGAAACGATGCTGGACGAGATGATATATCGTGTACATCAACAACGTCGCCGGCGAGGACAATCGAGGAGAATGGTTAGAGGCTGCCGGAATTCCAGAATCAGCTCAGCATCGCCGTTCGTCGTTGCTCCCAGTTCGCAGTCGCTAGCTGATTCTACGAGTTCGCGGATGTCATCGCAAGCCGCTTCAGCTTCGTTGCGAACAGTATCTCCCAGTCAACAAGAAGAGACACCATCAGTTCGCAGACTTCATCCTACGCTAGCAGTTCACTTCAAGGTACGATGCGATTGGGAGGAGAAGCTTCCAGACCGCCATTGCTGTCCGAGTCGCAGGAGTCTGGCAATCCACGGCAACCTCTCTCTGAAGATACGTTCATCATTGGTGACAAGGGACCAGAGGAGAAATCGTCAGTGGTCGCTGGACTGGAAGCTGAACTAGACGATGATGTTGGAAATATGGAAGTGGAACTCAGCCTGCTTAGAAGAATTGGCAAGGCTTCCATTCAGATCAGAACAGGGAAGCAAAGAGGTTTCAGGAATCCTTTTGTAATGGCTGTTTGGAATACGGTTTAGGCCCGCATCAGACCATAGTTCTGAATGGTAGTGCATTAATTGGAATGGAATTCATCCCTCTGTTTCTGCTGTGGAATATGTGAATATAAATGCTTAGCTTAATGCTGAGTTGTCTGAAGCTAACAGGATGAATGATTTCAACCATAGAAATGATTTGGATCCAATAGGTACCTATTGTATAGAACAGATCCACATGGCCAGATTTCAGCTTCAAAACACAGCAATTCAGATAGCCTTCGACGACACTGTTGCTCTAGTGTTTTTGAAGTTTGCAAACCAAATTGATGCAAGGGATGTTGGCAACTTGATCGTTACAAACAGAAATGAATCAATGTCTCCAAAAGGATGCAGGGACAAGACTAGCATTATTACGTTGGTTACTTGGTTGATCAACATGGTGCGTTGGAAGCGGCTGAAATCTCCAAGGAAGGTTGTAGGAGAAGAGAGAATACAAACTCTGAGTACTTGATGATTCGTAGCACACTCGATGGAGGATCTTATAATGAGTTAACTCAGTATCTTGTGTTTCCTTGGGTTCTGGCTGATTATTCATCTGAACACACAAGGGGTGTTATTGAACAGGGTGTTGTTCCCAACTTCCTAAGTCTATACAGTTTCTTAATTCACTCATGATGATGTTCGTGAGCAGGCTGTTTGGGCTTTGGGAAATATTGCTGGTGAAGCCACAACCTGGACTTTGTCAAACTCCTATAGATGCAAGCCGCCAACACCATTTGACCTGGTCAAAGCTACATTGCCCTTTCTTCAGCAACTAGTCCAGATGAATGATAAAGAAGTTGAAAAAGATGACTGTTGGGCACTTGTGTATCTGTCGGTAGGACCAAAGGATAAGATCCAAGCAGCAAGAGGCAAGTGTCTTCCCACGGCTGGTAGAACTTCTGTTTCAGCCATCTGCTACAATTCTCAGACATGTCCTGGGAACAGTTGGGAACATTGTAACCAGTGATGATGTTCAAACACAGTCTGTTCTTGTCTAAAAACGACATGACTGAATAATTATTCCCATCTAGCTCTACAAGAGACTGAGACATCTATTAAGACAACCATCTAGTCAAACCTCTGTTCTAATTACCTCATATCTGTACCAATCTAGTCACTATTAACAAAAATTTCACGGCTTACTATTTTTTTAATCAGCCCCAGCTAGGTATCAGACTACCACCCACATAGTGCCTCACACCTTTTACAACAGTATCTCAAACTGATACTAAGAACACCGCAACAAAAACTTGAGCACTCTTCAAAGTGTGCAATTGCGTGCAAGCACAAGGCTAACCTAACCAGACTACCACAGACCGGTTGCAAAACCCAATGGATATGGCCCTGAGGCCCTCCCAATGGCCAGCATTCAGTTTTCCAAATATACATCTGTTGGGCATGAAACTTCTCCAGTAACACAAATACATCAAAAAGATGCTAAAGGGTGTTTGGATCATGTAATCTCAGTATCTCACATTATCTTGATAATGTGATAAACCTAAAGTGAGATTGCTTCGTTTATTTCAACTTTGAAGCATTCATATTACCAAGGTAATATTGTATAACCTTTGGATAGAAATAACGTCATTACCTTGGGTTCTTTGGTATTAAAAAAAACTACCTTGGTACAGATTACTACTCTCACTTCGTCCATAGCAATTTAACAACAAAATAAGTAAAAATTTACGTGAACCAAGAACCCTCTAATTAGATATAGTAACTGCATGCAAGAAACAAATGTATAATCAACTTCCCAGAAAATCAAGGAATTTGATCAGAAAAACACATTTGTTAAGTCTATAAAGTTTTTCCACTTCAAAATGATTCCATGAGATCCATTCAGTAAATAAAATGGCCAACACAAATGATATCCATTCTACTTCATAGTGCACCGAGATACCTAAAGTGAATCTCAGTTTCCTTCATACTTTGGGTCAGCCATCACATAGTGATATGCAATCACCAACACGAATATAAAGATGCCAAGGAAGTTGGCAAAGAAGCCCAGGTCCTGATCATTAATCATCTGCAGGTACACATGCACAGAGAAATAAAGTTTTGGTTTATCAACACAATAACAATAACGACCAGAAATAAAAAATAGCAGAAGCCATGGAAAGAAAGCAAGATCATGGGATTTCAGATCAGTAGTTTGACTGTGAGTAGTTTCAGATCAAGATCATGGTACCCACAAATCCACAATTGGTTTATTATCCTTTGACTTATTTGGACAAAATGGATGCTACCAAACATTTTTCCTTTCAGAAATTTTAGCAGAAAAAACATATGTCAATGACGTGAAGAAGACATCAAAACAGTTAACACTGAAAATCACATGCACATGACTAACCCAAAGAAAATAATTGTATAAAAATTACCAAAGACTATAATTACATACATAGTCAAAGTTAATAATCATATAAAAGAGAAAATCAGCAAATCCACAACTTCAGAATATACCTTACAATTGGAGATAATGGTTTGCCTGGGCTAGAGAAGAGAAGAGACGGCTGGTAGAATGACGTGAAGAAGAGAAATGCCCTAGGTTGGATGTGGTATGCGGCGTGTAGGGATCTGAAAGCACATTGAGTGAGGGTATTATTATAAGAATAAAATTAAAAGAAGTAGAATTAGTTATTGAAAAGCTGGTACTGCCCAGCTTCTGTAAAACTGATTCTTTGGCCTTCTCAAAGCACTTTTTAAATGAGATCCAAACACTCAATAAATTGATTCTGCTTCAAAGCGATCCTTGAAAAAGCAGAATCAGTCTGTCAAAATTGTTCCAGACACCCTCTTAGGCTCCATTTGGTACCCACAATCGGCTTGTTATCCTTTGACTTATTTAGATGAAATTGATGCTACCAAACGTTTTCCCTTTCAGAATTTTAGCAGACTAAGTTATCTCATTAGCACAACCCTAACTATACGGGCCCAGGTTGTCTGGGTGTTTTTAAAATAGCCCAGCTTTATTACTGTAAAAACACTCAGGTTGTCTGGGTGTTTTTCTACCATCAATTAAAACTTGAGGACCTCTCTTCTAAGACAACCAATTCAGATTTACATCCATAGCAAATGAAACAAATCCCTGCAAAAACTAACTAGAACTTTCATTAAAAGAATTAGAAGATGTTTTTTGTTGGCTGCTGAAGCCTGCATCATATTGTTGAATAATAAAACAATTATTCAACCATATAAATTAATTTTTATAAAACAATGAATTCCTTCTGCCATTTATTCAGATTCGGTCATACTTTTCTTCAGTAGTATAATAACAGTTCAGATCCAGAACGCCTAAAAACCCTCAGCAACAGTGAAGTGATGGATTCCAAATTTTCGTCATTTTTTTATAAATGTGTTTAAGCTGATCAGTTCCAATAAAAGATAAATATGAAAAATTTGATTACTTTTACAGGACCAGAATTCATCTTACCGAACATGATGAAAAAAATAGGTTTTGGATTACATTTGGGGAAAATCGTCGTTGTCACTTGTAAGGTGGATTCAGATACTTCTACGTCATATGTCAAATTAAGTTAGATCAATAAAATGAAAGTAACAAACAGATAGAGCAGGCTGAGAGATACATATACCAAAGAAATACAATTTTGGGATAACGCAATGCCAGTTTTGTTGAAAGCAAGAAAACCAAAATCGCTCGGGAAACTTACTCTGAAACACGAATTGTACTGCAAATGTTCAGGTCAACGGAGATCGATGTATCGCGTTTTCTGTTATCTGGACTATATATATATATATTTTTTTTTGCAAAAAACACTTCCCAGCCTTTGATTTTAAAACAAAAAAATAGATGTTTTCAAATGACAACTTCTACTTAAATGAATTACTAAAAAGCTAAAAGCTAGAAACTGATTTTTTCTTTTTCTATTACACAAAAAACACTTATTTTACCGAACACCACCAACTTTTATTTTTCAAAATCACTTTTTTCTCAAACACTACCAACTTTTACCATTAATCACTTTTTTACCAAATCATTTAAAATGTTAAAAGTACTTCCCAGTTGTGTTTGCAAACAGAGCCTAAGTTGAGACCGAAACGTGTTCTGACTTCCAAGAGCAACTCCAATGCAAGGGTGTGGTCTCTTACACATTGCATGAGTCCCATTTTTTATCTTACAATTTTTATGTGTAGGACCCACGCATTTCCTAATTTATTTTCATTTTCAGTTTTTAATCACTTTTAATCCACTTTTCATCAACTTTTCCTCCTTGAATCCCGTGTAAGGTCCATATATGGACCTTGTCATAGACCTTGGTCCATTTTTACCTCTATCTCTCTCCTCTTTTTCATTTTTCCCTACACATCACTTCATTCAAATATTTATTCTCTCTCTATCTATCTCCTATGTCTATTTCGATTTTTAGTCCATTTTTACTTTTTAGTATGAGACCCGATAAAACCATGAACCATTCTTGACATAAGTTTGGTCTTTTTTAAATGAATTGACTATCTAAAGATAATATTTGTGTACTATTGATGGACACTAATAATTTTTCTTAAATCATATCCTACAAAAAAATCATTCATAAGAGTTGAATAGGAACTCAAGTATATTTCTTACTATCTATGGAGTATCTTTTGATGTTTATATAAAATAAAAAATAATATTATCTTCATCCCTTAAAAATCTTCTCAAGAAATTTACCTTTTTGGAAAGTTTTGGGTAATTAACGTTCATTTACTCTTTTCTGTCTCAACCACAACTACATATTTTCACGTTATTGTCACTTTCTTAAACTCTGATCCAAGTCAGATGAGGAATGATTTTAAGTAACGGATGAAGCAAATATAAGCACCAAAATAAGGACCCGTTTACGTACAACTTAACGAGAAATTAAAGTCGATATCACCGTTCCGTCATTTAGTCATGTTTATTTAGGTTTTTTTTTTTGAAAGTTACTTAGGGTTTAATTAAAAGCTTGACTTGTTTATTAAACTGTGAAATGACACTCCTTCATATTAATATCTATTATTATGTGCTTTCAATCAGTTTTTTACTACCTCGTAATATAAGATCAAATTTTCTTTTTTGATCATCCCAAAAAACTTCATCATTTCAACTTTTGTCATCCTTTCGTTAATACATCCTCACCCATCTCTATGGGGGTGTTTGGAACTGATTCTGCTTCTGCTTCTTTCTTAAAAGCAGAAGTAGAATCAGAATCAGTTTTCAGAAGCTGGTACCCCCAGCTTCTAAAAAACTGATTCTGGAAGTAAATTAGAGCACCACAAGCGCTTCACAAATTTCACCTAAACACTCCAGCTTCTGATTTTGCTCCTTCAAGGAGCAGAATCAGTTTTGCGAATCAGATCCAAACACCGCTTATGTCTCTATTTACATTCTATCACATTCAACATTTCAACCTTGATTGGTTAGGCTAGGGGTGGAGGACTTACATTGTTGCGCTCATGCCCAAACCTGACGTCAACTCCTCTAAACCGCTTACAGTATTCCTTCATCTTCTCCAATTGTCTCAGATAGCAATTTTCAACCTTGGGACTGACACAGTTATAAAAACATATACTACGTACTCCGTAATACGGAGTATGTTATTAACATGTTCACTCCTCTTTGACCTTTCTGCTATAATTTTTTTCCTTCTTTGTGTCTTAGATTCGTGAAGTAGACGAATGCTTATGTGGTACTTGATACTTCATTCGACGGCCGCCTCACCTCACGGCGAAGTTTCTCTCTGTTTTTACAACATCAAATCGAATGTTAAGACGTGTACCTTTTATCCTCCAACCAAACTCCCACATTTCCCTCCACTCTGAAGATGTTTACACTTTACAGTCGAATATTAGACAAATTCCCAGATATCAAGACACTAGGACAAATTCATTCCAGGATCATCTTTGACCCAACCCTATGCCCAAACACGTCCATCCACATCAAATTGATGCGAGCATATGCTGCTTGTGGCCAGACTACTACCGCAAGGCAGCTGTTTGACAAAATCTCCATTAAAAATGTCGTGGTTTACAATGTCATGATCAGAAGCTATGTCAACAACCGATTTTATCAAGATGCTATTTTTCTGTTCAAAAGCATGCATATGGATGGTATTCAGCCTGACCGTTATACCCTTCCGTGCATTCTGAAAGCCTGTTCAGTTTCTGAGAATGTGTGGTTTGGGGTGCAAGTTCACGGACCAATTGTAAAGAATGGCCTTGATTCGAATTTATACACAGGGAATGGTTTGGTGGCCATGTATGGGAAGTGTGGGTTTTTGGCTGAGGCTAGGCGGGTTCTTGATGAAATGCCTCAAAGGGATGTTGTTTCTTGGAACTCAATGGTCGTAGGATATGCTCAAAATGGAAGCTTTGATGATGCATTAGAGGTTTGCAAGGAAATGAACTTATTGGGTCTGAAACCTGATGCTGGGACAATGGCTAGCCTTTTGCCAGCTGTAACCAATACATGTATGGAAAATGTTGCATTTGTGAGGAACTTGTTTCTGGATATGGACAAAACAGATTTGGTCTCCTGGAATGTGATGATGGCTGTATATGTCAAGAACTCGATGCCTAAAGAGGCCGTCGAAACATACTTACAAATGGAGGCTTCTCCTGTAGAGCCTGATGCAATCTCTTTTGCTACAGTTCTTCCTTCTTGCGGCGACCTTTCTGCTGTATTGTTAGGAAAGAGAATTCATGAGAAGGTCAAGATGAATGGACTTCACCCTAATTTATCTCTTGAAAATGCTCTGATTGATATGTATGCTAGGTGTGGGTGTTTACGTGAAGCAAGGGAAGTTTTTGATGTCATGGAGTTTCGAGATGTTGTGTCATGGACTTCCTTGATCAATGCTTACGGTATGAGTGGACATGGTCAAGATGCGGTTTATTTGTTTTCGAGAATGCTTGAATGTGGTCCCAAACCGGATTCCATTGCTTTTGTCTCTATCCTTTCAGCATGCAGTCATGCAGGACTCTTAGAAGCAGGAGAATATTACTACAATCTAATGACAGAGGAGTATATGATTGTTCCAAGGTTAGAACATTATGCTTGCATGGTGGATCTGAGGGCAAGAGCTGGGCAAATAGATAAGGCGTACTCTTTTATCAAGAAGATGCCGATGGATGTTAGTGAGAGGATATGGGGTTCCCTTTTGAATGCTTGTCGTATATATAATGACATGGATATAGGGGTTATAGCTGCAGATAATCTTTTCCAGCTGGCACCTAGGCAGTCTGGTTATTACGTCTTGTTATCAAATATCTATGCAAGGGCTGGAAGATGGCAAGATGTGACTAAAACTCGGACAATCATGAATGAAAGGGGTATCAAGAAAATTCCCGGTCTTAGCTACGTTGAGCTCAATAACCAAGTGCACACATTTCTTGCTGGTGACAGGTGGCATTCTCAATCAGGGAAGATTTATGAAGAGTTAGATGCATTGATTGGGAAGATAAAGGAAGCGGGGTATGTCCCAGTAACTGGTGGTGCTCTGCATGATGTTGAGGAGGAAGACAAAGAAAATCATTTGGTTGTTCATAGTGAGAAACTGGCAATTGCCTTTGCAATGATGAACACTGATCCGGGGACCACAATCAGGATCACAAAGAACCTACGTGTGTGTGGTGATTGCCACATTGCTGTTAAAGTCATATCCAAGATCACCAAACGTCTCATTGTTGTCAGGGATACTAGGCACTATCATCATTTTCAAAATGGAGTTTGCTCGTGTGGTGATTATTGGTGAACCCATCATTAGCCAGACTCATCAAGATGACTCTTATGATGTCAAATTCATTTAATGACACTCACACAATGTGTTGGAGGCCCTTGCTATATTCCCGAAAAGCTTGGCTCTGAATTTGCAAAGGTTACTTCCCACCAATAACTTTAGACAGCTGCTGTTATCTTTTGACATAATTGAGAATTGACTTTGAATTGGCATGCTTCTTATGAGAAATAGCTACTCAAGTAACACTATGGATGACATTAAAGTTCAGAAAGTGAACGAACTTCAAGTTTCATCTTTCCCTGTAAGATCAGATATTCCCCCCTCCCAATTAACCCCTGTGAAAGGATTTGGATTTTCTTTTTGCATTGTACGCTAAATAATCTCTATTTCAGTACATTTTCGAAGCGTCATCATTTCATTTGTTCCGTATATGGTTCCCATTTGTAATGTAAATTTTTACACTAGAATAGTTTTGAATCTGAATCTCCGTTAGGCCTTAGCGGATATAATATGTTGTATCTACTCTTTGGGGCTCAATGTAGCCGTGATTATTGTGCTTGTTTGTTCTATGATGTATCTATCCTATATTTTGGAAACTTCCTTCTTCATAAGTAAAAAATTATAGGATGGTAGCCCTTTGCTAGAGTTGAAACCTGAAAAATTTGCCATAATATTAGTGGCTGAGCGGGAGAAAGGTTGGATGGTATATCATGCAGGGAATTTCAAATTTTAAAATGATAATGGTTACACTGTATGGCTCCTTGCTTTTGATCAGTGGCATTTGCAGTTTCTGCCATCGTTTAATTTTCATTCTAGCAAAATGAGTGTGCTGTCTAGTATTTCATTTGTCCCATTTTACTTTCTTAATTTCCATTACGTTCTCCCTTAGTTAATTTCAGATTTCATAGCTAGAAGAACACTAACTTTGACATTTTCTAAATTCAGCATTTGATCTCTTTTTCTCTGATTTTTTAAATGATTAACACTGTTTGACCCATTTGATGGATTTTTATGGAACATAATTATAGTGAATGTGCCGTACAATTTGGGATGTAGTCCGGAGAGAGTATCTTTATCCTACATGGTTTTTGTTGTATCTGATTAACATCATTTTTAACTTTTTAAAAATCAGTATTATGAGAAGTTCTGCAACTGACTGGTGCTTGGTTTTCGTGTACCAGATGTTCAAACTTTTTAATGTCAATGCTCAAATTATATTTAGAAGTTTAATGAGTTGTAAGAAAATAATATAAATGATATTAGTCTAGTGGGATAGGAAATGCAGAACCTATTTATTTATTTATTTATTATTATTATTATTATTCCTTAACAAAAATGATGCTGCCAGTGAATCATTCCGAGAGCCTTCCCTTTAGCTGGGCCTGAAATGCAGCCCCAGATAGAGCATCTATCTATCTTGTCCTCAATTACCAAGGTAATCTCAGTCATATGAAGAGCCGATTGAAGTGTTTCTTCTTGTCATGCAGGCCGGCTTGGTGGAGGTCAAGGGAGGGACAGAGCTTTTGCTGACGACAGAGAAGAGAAATTGAGAAGTAAGTAATCAATCTATCTTCAGGACTGATTAAATAACTTTCCCACACCGAAACTGTATTTCTGAGCGATGCCTTGGCTGTGTCCTATATATTGAGAAGTGTACAGTTTCTGATACACTCACCCTTAGAGACTGACTAAGCTTCTAAGCCACGTTGGGTTGGACTAACTAACCATTTGGGACCGTCCCCCCTGCCCCTGCTTTGGGCACCATTAGGCTTAAGTAGGTAGGTTAGGGCTAGGCTAGTTATACAGATAGGTTAGGCTTAGGGCGCTGGGGGGCATTATGCTGCCTTGGTAGTGGTAGATATGGAAGAAGGGGTCGGAAAGGAAGGAAGAAAGCGGGAAAGGAAGAAGAAGGAAAGGGGGACAAGGAGAAGAGGGACAGCAGGGAAGCGGGAGGAAAGGGAAAGGGGTGAGTGAAGAAGTAGAATTAGAGTACCTACCAAAAAGTGCTTCCAGATGTGCCTCCAAATTCCAAGATTATAACTTCTCTGTTTTTCTTGCTATATAAGTTTCGGAGTCCAACTCACGCAATTAGCATTTTTTTTTTCAATGTCTATAAATTAAAATTAAGTAACACTAGTTTTTTTATCTGTGCGTTGCACGGGTTAATAAAGCAACAAATAAATTACTCTGGGACAAAATTACTTGAAATTGTTCACAATGAGCTACACGTTATCTATTAAGCCTGAAACGGTTCCAGGGATTGATACTTTGTAATTGAATTCCATAACACAAAATGAAACTTTGATACTTTTCCAAGAAATTACATAAGTAAAAATCACATGGTATAAAAAAACAAAATGATATTCTTATATAAAACCCAAAATTAAGTCCATTTGATTAAAAACATTAATTGATGGTAAGAATTCAAACTCATCCAATTATAAAATGATTTCACCTAGAAATTCATTTAGGCTGAGAAGATAAGAGAGTTTTGTTTAGACTAATCCTCAAATTGGAATGGAAGACAAATTAAATCAAGATAATCATTGATCAACCATAGCACAAAATTAATATTTAAAGAAATGGATTTAGATCAGCATTCTAATCGTGTAATAAACAAATATTGGACATCTCTACCTAAAATCTTGTTTCTCATTATTCTTTACATATTGCATCTCATTACTTAATCTCCAAATCAGGTTGAATGTCAATGACTAACATCATCAATCATGTGGAGAAATAATGTCTATGTGACACCCTTTGACATCATTTGGTTTTAGTTCTATAAATAGGGAAGAACATTGTATTAGCGTCCGATTATATTAGCGGACGATGATTGAACAACCGTCCGATTATCTTTAATGGGAGTTTGGATTGCACCCCATTAATTTCCATTAAATATGGACTCCTCACCCGTTCAGAAGGTCCATGGAGCTTATGTGGACACATGGACAGTTGAAATAACATTTTCTCTCCAATGGAAGTATGCAATCATTCGTTTCCGTCTAAAAACCACCGGCAAGTAGTTACTCCGTAATTAATATTTCCTCTTCTACCTTTCTTCTTCCAAGAGAAAATCTGTAAATAGATCCGTAATTTTTTTTGCCACAAAGCAATCGCAGGTTACGACCTCATCTCCCCAACCTCTCGAATCACTTTTTTATGTAAGTTGGAGTTAATTGGATGATTCCTTTTGATTATTTATAGGAGCAATAGGCATATATGCATGCCGCAGACTCTCAAGTGGTTCTTTAAAACTTAAAAAATGCCTTGAAAGCTTCATGTTTTGTACAACCGGAGATGGTATGGCCTCCTTTACTTTTGAAGTGCGAAAAAGTAGTTCGTTCTTGACCTTTTTGAGCTGTGTGATTATATGATTGTACAAAAATATTGTCGATTATCCTGAAAGGCTTCTGTAGAAAAATTACGTTTGCTGAGTCACGATGTTAATTAGGCTTTCTGAAAGTAGACAGCGTATGAGACGGTGTGCATCATTTTTATTTCCAACTCAGCAACAGGTTTAAAATGGAAGGTTCCATTGGAGAGCTTTTTTTATCTGTTAGAGCTATCTAGGTATTGAGAGGATTTACAGAAAATTATCAAGAAATATCAAGAACAAGAACTGTAAACTTTATAGATGAAGAAGAGTTCTGGCCGAAGCCCCCAAAAGAAAGAGACAATTAATCTCTAACTCTCCCAGTCCAGACTACAATAGTCAAAAACAGCCTGCCTCCCCTTCCCAGACTAATTCTATTTATAGACTTCCCATACAGCCTACTCTAGTTATTATTTAATAACCGAAATATAACTACAATTAACTCTTCTATTTATTAGTCTAATAGGTAGATCTCTAACAATACTCCCCTCCTAAACATCCACCTTGCCCTTAAGGTGGGTGATAGGAAACAGCCAAGATCCGTTGTTTCCTCTTCATCCTTATGCCTCTCCCTTCCCAATACTTGAATGCTTGCTGGATCTTTAGCTTCGTTTCTTCCATCTTCTTCCATATGTACTTCACGGCAGTAATACACAGATGCAAGGATATGGTGACATAATGATCCTTAAGTTTGTAAAGGATATAATATCCCAAAGATGTCTGGCAGCTTACAAACCCCACAACCAGTTCAGAAACTTCAGATCCTGATGACATGTACTGCCGGATGTCTACAGGGGCACCAGCACCACTGGGAGAAAGGAGAACTTGAGTGTTGGTTCCCTTTTTTAGGTGTAATCTTGTTTCCTCAGGGATATTGCTCAGCCTCTTTGCTTCCCTGACTGAGTTTGCATCCAACTTTATTAGCCCGAGTGATGAGAAGGAAGCTATAACCATTCTTCCCATCAAATAGGGTTCCCCTTCTATATTTCCAACAGTTTCTCCTTGTTTGATTTTCATTGAAAAAATACTAGTAAAACAGTTCACTTCTGGACTATTGGAGCCTAAGACCATTTGGTAAGGTTGAAAAATTGCTTTAGCTACCAATCCATTAACAGTATACTGAATATTAGGGTCCAGGACCACCCTGATTTTATCCCACGGGTATTCAAAATTAAACTCATCAGCCCATTTCAATCCATAATTAGAATAGTCCCAATTTTCATCAAGTATCAAACTGTCCTTCACTACCATCCTAAGTTTAACATTGGGGTGAGTGCAGACTGAGCCTTTAATTGCACTAATATGTGTATCATCCTTCCACAACTGTTTTGCGAAGCCCCCCCGGAATGACTCAACACCTTCACTCCTGATTTCTTGGTCCTGACTGTCAGCATTCATAACATACTTCTCCCTCATTCTTCTATTAGTAAGTTGGTGAACCATGTTTCCCCTTTTCCAGTGCTCATCTCTTTTCCAGAAAATCTTGATCTCTGTACCAGCAATTTCCATCTGAGATTGCATGTCATGACCTACACCTCCATCTAGCACAATAATACCCACTGTTGACAGTCCCCAAACCTTTTCAATTTCTGTTACCCCGTCAGTGAAGAGACCCGGAATGAGATTCTTAAAATTCTTGACGGGTTCGTACTTGAGAAATCGAGCAATTTTACCAGCTTCAGGTCCATGGGTTACTGACGCATTCTTCTCGCTTTTATCTTCAGTGAACTTCTCTTCCCTGGGGGATGAGGAATAGGCTCGCGAAGAAGTCTGAGAACTGGAAACAACTTTTCCAGATGAAACTTGCAAACTGGAAGAAAATGTTCGCGTAGCTTCCTGCGACAGACTGAGAGAAGCTGTTTGCGACAAGGATGGTGAACCCTGAGACTCGATTGGCGACGCAGATAGAGATTCTTCTCTCACTCGCGTCGTTCTTGGACGCGAACTGATAGCCGATGAGTAAGTCTGCGAAGGGAGAAACTCTGTTCGCGATTGTGAACGGTGAAAAGATATTCGCGATTGCGAACTAAAAGAAGCCGTCTGCGCGTGCGAACCAAAAGAAATAGTTCGCGACCCCTTCTGCGAGCTGATGAGTGATCTGCGATGCGACGCGTCAGATGTATGTGACCTGTTCCGCGAAGGACCTGGAAGTCGGCTCTGAATATCCGCGATGGTAGTTTGCATAGCGGCCATCTTCCTCGCCATATCTTCTTGCCTCGCTGCTAACTCCTTCTGATTTCTTGCAAAATCCGTCAAGTTTCTTTCTACCTCTGTGATACGTCCTTCCATTTTAGTACGAGTGTATTTCATCCAGCGACCGACGCGCTCTGATACCACTGTTAGAGCTATCTAGGTATTGAGAGGATTTACAGAAAATTATCAAGAAATATCAAGAACAAGAACTGTAAACTTTATAGATGAAGAAGAGTTCTGGCCGAAGCCCCCAAAAGAAAGAGACAATTAATCTCTAACTTTCCCAGTCCAGACTACAATAGTCAAAAACAGCCTGCCTCCCCTTCCCAGACTAATTCTTATTATTTAATAACCGAAATATAACTACAATTAACTCTTCTATTTATTAGTCTAATAGGTAGATCTCTAACATTATCCCAATAATTTCTTTGTCTATGTGGCAATGCATTTTAATCAATTCATGCTCCCATCAAAGATGCTCTTAGCGTAATCATTGCACAAGAAGTCAATAACCATTGTATGTCCGAAACAATCCGCCATCCCCATACCAGACAGAACTCGCCCGCCGCCATCACTCCTCCCATTCTCCTTTTTCGCTGCCAGTATTCTCAATTTCCAAAAATTCTGCATTTTAGTATATTACTATTGGATGATAGAGATGGATTATTTCATAAATACGTGTTGCGTATACGCGTAGGAATACAATAGTGCTGGTGTTTATCTGCGTCTATGGATGATGGATCACACCTGCTTTGAGTGATTTTTTTAGGGTTAAACATTGCCCTCAGCCAGCAGCTTTGCTTGATTTCTTTTTTTAGAGAGGGCTTCGACCCCAATTGTGATTTCCGCCTCCTCCCACTCCCCTGGCGGCTGGTGGGGCGGGAGAGGCATTTTCGTTAATGACAGCCAAAACGGCAGGAAGAACAGTAATGATGATTACAGTAATCATCATTCTTCATCCTCTAGACGCAATGATAATTTAAATCTGCTTTGACTCGTAGATTCCAACCAGGGTTATTACAAGATCCCTATGGTCCCTTATTGAGTGTAACACAGACAGGCAGTGTGATGGAGTATAGGAAACAATTTGAGTTGATTGTAGCTCCATTAAAACATACTGATGTGAAAATACTCAAGGGATTTCTCTTGAAGGGACTGGAGAGTTGACATCTCTTTAACTGTCAAGGCACTTTCTCTCTTTTTTCTGTTGATCGAATAACTTTCTCTATTAACTGTTCATCTACATTCCTACTTTCCTGTATAATTCTCCCTGAATTGAGCTAGATACTTAACACAAGCCTGGGTTTTAAGGACAAAGGCTTCATTTTTAGGGAAGTTCCGGCTGTAATTTTCAAAGTTTTGGATAGTGCCCATTCTGAGAATATAGAATTGGATAAATCCTTATGAATTATAGGCTTTATAGTTACTTCTTTGACATCTATATTTGGAAATGGATTGCAGATGAATATACATAGTGACAAGAGTGCAGCTTATTTTTTTCGTACCAATATAAATTTGCAGGAAATTGGTCTATGACATCCTTTAGTAGGGCACTCTCTGGTAGCCACTTTAGCAGAAAAGTATTATCTACTGACTTATTTATTTCGCTGAAATGGATGTTACCAAACGCTTCCATTTTCTGAAAATCGAGCAAACTCCACCATTCCAATCATGTTACCCTTGTCAAACGGGCTCTAGACTGAATGCTTAAAATTTGGCTTTAATTTTGTTTTTATTAGTGCTCATTAGATAAGACAAGTTAGGGCTTCTCAAGTAGAATACTAAAATCCAGCTGCTCGATGACCACACCATGGAAAATATATGTATTATCTACTTTTTGGTACTCCATTATTTAATTAGTAGATAACAGGGTATCTGTTATTAATCTTTATCATACCAAGTTGATGAAAGATATTGCAACTGGCTGTTTGGCTCTGGCTTGATAATTTTATTTAGGAAAAATAACATTAAATAATACCAACTATCTTCCATGAACCAAGAAAAATATGTACTTTCAAAATAACTTTCAATAATACCAACTATTTGAACATATATCGAAAGCGTTATAAACCAAATTTTCACTAAAAATTTAGTCTTTTAACTCATAAAAAACTAATATCAAAATATCAAATAAGTGATCGTATTTACAAATATCATTTATTTGATGGACTAATATTAGTTTTTGATGACTTAAATGATCGGATTTCTTGTAGAAAAGTGACTACATATTATTTTTGTGCTACATTCGGATAGTTGATATTATTAAAAGTTATTTCTAAAGTACGTATTATTTTTGGTTCATGGAAGATAGTTGGTATTATTTAAAGTTATTTTCCCTTTTATTTATAAGGGTTTGATAAATATGGATTTTGTACTTCTAGTTGCTTAGAGCAAGACTGCAAGTTGTTAGAAAGTTCTGTGAAATTATGAGAAGCCGATCTGCAATATTTTCTAGGAAGTTGAGGTTTGAAAAAGAGTATAACGGAGTCATGGAAGACAATTGGATGAACTATGACTTTATATGGGAAAAAGTGTTTGGGTGCTTGAACCTACTTTACACTTTATAGGGGTGTAAATGAACCTAACAACCTAAAGTTGTACTAATGTTGCAGTAAAATAAAGTTGAAATGGGCTCAACTTGAGAGGTGCATAAATGGACTAAATTGACCCCCCACGGGCTATTCCGAGCAATGTGTGTCAAAAAACCAAACAGACTTCAATTAGATCAGATTTTGATACCAAGTTATGTTTGGCCTTACTTAAAAGGATC
Source organism: Cuscuta epithymum (assembly GCA_945859915.1). Classification (NCBI taxonomy): domain Eukaryota; kingdom Viridiplantae; phylum Streptophyta; class Magnoliopsida; order Solanales; family Convolvulaceae; genus Cuscuta; species Cuscuta epithymum. The sequence continues at coordinate 3,271,528 of CAMAPF010000006.1, forward strand.
CTCAAGTGATAAGGTTTATCCCTTATTCAATTATTAGCCATAACCCATATGTATAGAAAACATTTGACGTGAAACACAAGTTATTTTGTATTACATCTTCTTTGAAATTTAAATTCTTTTTACCATTTGATTTCAGGATGATGCTCTTTACCTGTTTCTTGAAACGAAGAACCCCATCACAATGCAAGGGGATATTGGAGTTGCTAAAAGTGTTGATAAAGGAGTGACATGGGAGCAGTTGGGCATTGCATTGGATGAGGATTGGCATCTCTCATATCCATATGTCTTTGAATACAATGGGAATGTAAGATCTCAATTTCATAGACTTGTTCCTTCATTAACTTGAGACTCATAGGCTTGGCATCAGGATTTTTTCCCATGCAACAATTAAGAATGATTAGTTCTTTTATTTTTTTTAATTGTGGGGGTGGGTGAAGGGAAGCATAGTACTATATGACATACTCCGTATTAGATAGTGCCATAGTGGATACTCTACTGCATTATGAAAAGGATTTACTCTTCCTGTCTTCAATACTTGGTAATGACCATGTAGTTCCAGTTCAATTTTAGTTATAGTACCTTGTATATGAAAACCCCCAGAAATCTAAATATATGATTTTTTTTAATAATAATTCATTTTTCTTCATGTTTCCAATATGAAACCAAGCATAATAACACATCTGTTATCATTCCTTTTGCGCCTGTCCTTAGCACCTCTGTCATCCAAACATACCCTTAATGTATGCTCCACTGCATTTAATTTTTTTTACCATGTCTGTCTTCAAATAATGCCACACATTCCTACTGCAGTACTGCTAACCTCTTTCACTTATTCTCTTGGCAGATATATATGTTGCCCAAGGGTGGTGATAAGGGAGAACTTAATCTGTACCGAGCTGTAGATTATCCCACAAAGCGAGTGCGGGAGAAGGTACTAATGAAAAAGCCCATTATAGATCCTTCTATAATCTCACATGACGGGAAACACTGGCTGTTTGGTCCAGATCATAGTGGCATTGGGGCCCAAAGTAACGGACAACTAGAGATGTGGTATAGTTCTCCCCTCTTGGCCCTTGGAGGCCCCACACAAAGAACCCCATTTACAAGACAGACCCAAATGTGCTTTTCTTGCGAGGATGTGCTTTTGAACTACTTGTATGCACGGGGTAGAACCAGGGCACTAGGACAGACAGAGCCGGTACAAAGAATATTTTTGAAAAAAATTGCACGGAACATGAGCTCTTCTTCTTCGAGCACAGTTGAGTATGTGAAACCAGTGTGGGCTGTTGACATGTCAAAGTTTACAGGTGTTGCAATTAGTGGTAACACACAAGCTCACTGTCATGTTCGGAGCAAATGACTTCGGAAGTTCTCTGAGATTTACGTGAGCATAATGAACCAAACATCCGAATTTGGCAGTCGGAAGGATGGCTGGGATGTATAGCGTGTACATAAATTTGTTACTAATTTCTTGTTTGTTTATTTTTTTTATAGTGGGTTAAGTTTTTTTGGGTGTCAGAAATTATGCTTTAGCCTCTTTGTAGACTGTCACTTGTGATATTTTTGTACATGGATGAGTTTAGTTCGATCATGTTTATCTCCAACGCGAAATGCATACTTGTTCTTCAAACATTTGCTGTGGACTGTGGTATTGTTTTGATTTTCAATTTCTTGTTTTCAATTTTCAAATAGGAAAATTCCCTTTGTACACGTCAGTTTTTACAATTCTTGTTTAAAATTCTAGTTTAAAATGTGCTGTCATTTAGTCAGTTGATATGCATAATATAATTTTATTATTACAATTGTTTAGGTGTTTTATAAATACAACTTAGAATTATTTGTTGTGCCATTTACTCGTATGAATAATATCAATTAATTTGAGGATCAAAATCAAACGTGGTGATAATTTACACAATTTCTATTTCACCCACGTGTTTATACGAAAATTGCATTTATTATTCTTTAATGCAAATAGTTTATGCTTCACACTTATGAGAGTGTTTGTCAATCGACTGTTGGTTTTTGGCTGATTGTGTTCGTTGATTTATGATAATGTTGGCTGTTTTCATTAAAATGATTTATGATAACACATTTATTTTTTTTATTCTCGTCAACCAGCCTTCTTTCACAAAAGTTTGAGGGTGATTACATCAATCAAAGGAAAAACAAATCTGACACCAACAAACTCCAACAACTACGACTGTAAACCCTATGATCAAACTTAGAGACGGTCACTCCTGAAAGAGCAACACGAATCGCTAACCATGTAGCGGGCTTGACACAGTCATCCATGTTCCCATAGATACAAACATACTCAATGGCATAAGAAAAGACTGAATTCCCAAACAAACTGACAGACCTAACAACATAGACGGTAACAAGAAACCAAATGACAAAATAATAATGACTAATAGGAAAACTTTCACGGACTTCTAGCACCTCGAACAACCCATGGCGGTGGTTCAAGAGGATGCCGTACCATTAGTACCACTCTAATTGGTCCTCCATTGTCGATCGAAATCTGGCCTATTCGAAGTTCGTGCAACTCTCCTCGTCCCACGTACATGTTGACTAAGCTCTCCACCGGTTCCCCTTCGTGCTCGTGTTCTTCCTTGTACATCTCCATAGCCTCGCCCTCCATCCTTCACGCTATCACCAACGTCAAAGCAGGCCAGGTCGCCGCTTGGATGCATCGATAAAGAAAATGCCGCACGGTGACGGCAATCTCTCGAACCCTAATCTAATGGAAAGGCCGTGAACATAGTTATCAAACGTTAGGCATAAAATGGTGTTTAGTTAAAATGGTTGTTTACAATTAGCCGATAACTTCTCAAATGACCTTTAAAGACATAAATTAATTATTTTTATTGGGCACTTTAATATATGGAGGTAACATACTTTAATATATGTACATATCATACACTTTATTGATTTTATTAGTATCACTACTTAAACCATTTTTTTGAGTTATAGAATAAAAACTTAATAAGACAGTTAATAATTCTCGTAAACAGTTTTTCAAATAACAACAACAACATTCAAGTCTTAGTCCCAAAAGATATTGGGGTCGGCTAACATGAATCGATACATGAGAACACCACCAAAAGGAAAAGAAAGAAAATAAAGATAAAAAAGATAAGCTATTATGAAAAAGATAATATAAAAAGAGATGAATATACCTAAAAATGAAAAAATAAAAAAGGATAAAAATAATGTTTATATATATAAGGATAAAAGGATAAAAAAAAAACAAGAAAAAAAATTGAGGGGGAAAGATAATACGAGATCACTCCTCCACACAAATACCCTCATCTAACCCAAGAAGAAGCATATCACTTCGGACTCCCCTAACCCACGTATGTTTGGGCCTTCCTCTCCCTCTCTTCCCTGCCTCTTCTCCACACATCTCAACTCGTCTGACAGGTGCATCACTCGGTCTTCTACGCACATGACCAAACCACCGTAGGCGCGACTCCCGCTTTTTGTCTTCAATAGGTGTTACTCCCACCCTTTGTCTGATTGTCTCAATCCTCACGCGGTCCTTCCTAATAAGCCCACATATCCAACACAGCATGCACATATCCGCCACACTCATCTTTTGAATGTGACATTGTTTCACCGCCCAACACTCTACGTCATACAGTAATGCAGGCCTAATTGCTGTCCTATAAAACTTACCCTTCAGTCTTGTCAGGATACCTCTATCGCAGAGAAATCCTGACGCACTCTTCCACTTCATCCACCCTGTTCTGATTCTATGGGATACATCTCCATCTAACTCACCGTCCTTCTGAATTATGAAGCCCAAATAACAGAGCATATCGCTAACTGGTATCTCATTACCATCTAGAGTAATTCTGCTATTACCACTGCTTCTACCTCCACCAAACTTGCACTCCGCGTACTCTGTCTTGCTCCGTCTTAGTCTGAAACCCTTGTTCTCCAATGTTTCTCGCCATACTTTCAACTTTGTTTTAAGACCTGATTGCTTCTCATCAATCAATACAATATCGTCGGCAAACATCATGCACCACGGTATTTCTTCTTGAATTGACTTCGTAAGTTCATCCATGACTATGACAAATAATTAAGAAAGGGCTCAGATCCGATCCTTGGTGCACTCCAATAGTAATAGAGAACTCTGCAGTCCTCCTTACACTAGTACGAACACTTGTAGTACAATCCTCATACATTTCTTACCGTTCTATGCCTTTTCTGGTTAAGGCCCACCAAAGAACTTCTCGAGGTACCATATCATAAGCCTTTTCTAAGTCAATGAACACCAAATACAGATCCTTGTGAGTGTCTCTATACTTCTCCATAAGTTGCCGAAGAAGATGAATGGCCTCAGTTGTTGAGTGACCAGACATAAAACCGAATTGATTCTCTGAAATCTTCACAGTTCTTCGAAGTCTTTGCTCAATCACTCGCTCCCAAAGTTTCATGGTGTGACTCATAAGCTCAATCCCTCGATAGTTGACACATTCTTGTACATCACCTTTATTCTTAAATAAGGGGATAATAGTACTCTTCCTCCAACTCGTTGGCATATTGTTGTTTCTCCAAATCATGTTGAAGAAACTTGTTAACCACTCGACGCCTCTTTCTCCCAAACTTCTCCAAGCCTCGATCGGTATGTCATCTGGACCCACTGCTTTCTTCCTCCCCATCTTGCTCAGAGCCACTTTAACATTCGTTGTTTGGATCCTTCTCACAAATTCATGATTTACCATACAATCCGGTATGGTCAAATCACTGATATCTTGCGCTTTGTTCCTGTTGAAAAGTTTATCAAAGCATGACCTCCACCTCTCTTTTATTTTCTTGTCCTCCATTAGTACCCTTTGATCGACATCCTTCACACACACTCCACTTTTCTGATATTTTGAGTCCTACGGTCACGAAGACGAACAAGTCTGTAAATATCTTTTTATCCTTCCCTAGAGTCCAATTTCGCATACAATTCTTTGTTCATTTTTCCTCTTTCTTCCTTTACTGTTTTCTTTGCTCTTCTTCTAGCCTCCTTGTACTCTTCTATGTTCTCGTTGCTCCAACTGTTGCCCAATATCTTATAGCATTCCCTTTTGATCCCCATTGCTTGTTTTACCTCATCATTCCACCAAGATGTGTCCTTTTTTGGTGGTAGACATCCTTTAGATTCTCCAAGTATCTCTTTCGCCACTTTGTTAAAGGTGAACTCCATAGATAACCACACATCATCCACATGTGCGTCATTATCAATGGACCATACATCTTCCTCCAACATTTTATGTGCAAAACTTTGTTGGAGATTCCCCTCGAGCCTCCACCACTTTATCTTTGGCTCCTCTTGTACCTTAACCCTTCTTCTCTTTTTACCTTGAAAATCAAGCACAAGCATCCTATGTTGAGTGACAGCACTCACTTGGGATAACCTTACAATCAGTGTAGCTAGTTCTCCAAGTCGTTCGTACTAAAAAGTAGTCAATTTGGGTACTATTAGCTCCACTTCTATAGGTCACAAGGTGAGAGTCTCTTTTCTTGAACCAAGTGTTCATCACAACCAACTCATATGTTGAGGCAAAATCCAGAATGTTCTTCCCCGCTTCATTTCTAGTGCCAAAACCATGTCCGTCATGGATACTCTCAACCATCATGGATACTCTCAAAATTAAACCATCACGACTTGGGCCCACATGCCCGTTGAGGTAACCTCCTATGACCAACTTCTCTCCCCTTGGCACTCGTCGCACCACCTCATCAAGATCCTCCCAAAATTGTTGAGTGATAGATGCATCAAATCCCACTTGATAGGCACTTACCACTGACACGATCTCATATCCTATAATCAACTTAATGCTCATGATGCGGTCGTTCTTCCTGAAGACTTCCACCACACCCTCAACATAATCATGTGCCACCATAATGCCTACTTCATTTCTGTTCCTTTCTCTCCCCGAATACCATAACTTAAAACCTCCAGGATTAATCTCACTTGCCTTTTCTCCAACCCACTTAGTTTCTTGCATGCACATTATGCTGACATTCCTCCTTTTCATAACCTAAGCTATCTCACATGATCTTCCCGTAAGAGAGCCAACATTCCATGTTCCAAAACTCAATCTAGCACCCTACCTTTTCTTCTTCACATCACATCAACTCCCACTATGCCCTTGCATATTTGACACCATCCCCGGGCATTGGAAACCTAACACCCTACCTTTTCTTAACATTCTTATCACCACAGCCAGGCCTATGAAATGTAGCGCGCCCTTGCATATTTGACACCACCCCCAGGCGGAGGGATGACGCGACGCTTACGGGCAGGACCTAGCTGTAGCGATATTCATATTTTGATTCATGTCATGTGATGTGACTAAGTGATACTGTTGGTTGTCACATGCCTACCACAACACCCTCCTCTTTTATCCTGGCTTGGGACATGCATGATACCAAAAATGATCTCATGGCGGAGTTTGTATACAATTTTTCATGTATTAATAAATTTAAATGTCAGTTTGATAAACAAATGGAGTTATAAGTAAAAATACATTAAGAAAAGTTGTCTAACAAAAGTGAAAAAAATACATTCAAGGATGTTTTTGGTATGGTCTGGTCTCTTTGTATCTTTATAACTATCCAAGTCTGATCTGGTCTGGGATGAATTACAATCCACGTAAAAACACCCTAAATATAAATGTCAGCATATTTAAAATACTAACTGTCACTTAGTCGTAACAGATAACGTATCTTAAAAATCATACTATTCTCTAAGAACGTCTTCTACCTGCCATCAAACTAGCGGGAATATTAACGAATACTTGTCATTTCGCGGACTCTCATGTGTTCAACGCCTTGTGCAGAAGTAGACTCAACGTCGCGAAAGATATCATCTGGTATGAAATCTGGGTCTCGATCAATGATATTAAAACTAGGATCCCCAATCATGCTTTTCCGAATGTAGTTATGCAGTGCAAAACACGAACAAATTATCTTATTCTGATCACACATAATGAATATATGGGCATTTTTTGTAATATTCTGTACTGCGCCTTAAGAACTCCAAAAGCCCTCCCAATGCAACTTCATAGAGATGAATGACTCGATTAAACACTTCTCGAGATCCCATTGGATTTGCATCACAAAATTCTGTTTGATGATACCTTGTCTTGAAGTAAGGTGTGATATACCCTTGTCTTTCTGATAAACCTTTATCAAGTAGATAATATTTACCTATATGTACACAAAAATAATATACTAGAATATTTATTTGCCATGCGCTTAGTATAAAAAAATAACTACCTGGTGGTGGTTTTGAAAAATTGAGACTTGGATTATTGATCGCATCGAGGAAAATGCGAGCATCATGTGTTGTTCCCTCCCATCCAGTCAAAACATATGTGAATAATAAAACTAAAATCACATGCAACTAAGACATTTGTTGTTGGTATCCCTTTCACCCCTCTATAATGCATTCAATCTTCTTCTGTAACAATTATTGCAATATGGGTGCCATCAATCGCTCTAATGCAATCCTAATATTAAACTACGATTAAAAATATTATACCAGTAGTCAGTGGCGGATGTGCTTTATGCAAGGATGTTCACATGAACACCCAAAAATTAAATAAAAAATAAGAGGAATATGTATATCTGAATTAGAGTAATGATTTGTTTAATAGTATTTTAAAGAGAAAAGTACTCCGTATAATTTCGAACACCCAAAATGTAAATACTGAGTCTGCCATTGCGAGTAGTTTAATGAACTAGAAGGAATAACCATAGTTTTGAAGTACGGTTAATGCCTATGATATGGTCCACTTTAATTTGTTATTTTATGCTTGAGCACCCTTGTAAAGACTCGGGAATAATGTGTTGCAAGTTGTAAAGGAGAGTAAACATTTCACGAGAAATGTTCCCCGCACAAGCAAAAGGTCAAGCGGCTAGTGACAAAATTTCCATGGCCACCCTGCTCTAGACATCAGGTTAACGGTCTCCAAAATTGGACAAAAATTTCCCAAATAGGCATTTAACACTACAGGGCGCCACATATAAATTAAAAACTCGAAAAAAACTCGTTTTTGCAATCAGTTCAATTAATTAAATTGCTGATGTGACTTGAAATGAATTTTCTGAGTTATGATGAAAAGAATATTTTAAATAAATTTATTAAGAAAAAGGAAAAAGAAATTGACATAAATAAGAGTAATACCAAGATCACTGTATTGTGCGATTTAAGGATTTTCTCTCTGAAAAGTACATTTTCTGGCATAAGTATATCCGAAAAGATGTCGTCATCGTCGAATTTTTCTACCAAAAAATGTACTTTTCGGTGGAAAAGTCTTTAATTAACATGACTAGATGTGCAAGTGTATAAAACTACAGGACCAATTCAATAATTTAACAATAATAGTAAAAAATTATAGGATTAAAATTGCAAATCCTCCTTATTTTTTTCTTATAAACAGATATCAAAAGTGATCATCTCCACTGTGATCGATCTTTCTGTTTTTCATCTTTAAAAACTCGTGTGATGTCAATATAATTGAGGAGATAATAAGAAGGTGAACAAATGAGATCGAATAAGAACAAGAATGTGAACATATATGAGAACTAAGTTTATTTATTTTGTACCAACATTTAGTTTTTCTCAAAGTGAAATTAAATAATATGACTACTCAATAATGTATAAAAAGTACAAGTAGGATATGCATGTGTATGTGTGTGTATAAACGATGAAAAAGTAATAAAGGGAAAATAAAAATAGAAAAATTAAAGCAAGATTAATTTTGTATTTGTAGATAAGAAACTTAGCGAAATAGGAAAATGTTTAAGGTAATAAATTGTTTCTGAAAAATGAACATGTTGCAAGTAATAAAATATTTTTGAAAAAGAAATATGTTGTAATTAAGTAAATGAATTGATATGGGGGAGTGCATTCTTCATGTACTAGTATGTTTTTTGAAGAATTTTACTGTATACCAAATAATATGTTAGATCTCGAAAAATGAAAGTTATTTTCATCTCCATCTGAAAAACTGAAATGAAAAATACATTCAGGTTTTAACTTTTTTACCGTGAGACAAAATACATTCAAAAACACTAATCGACTTGCTTTTAGGCATGACAATAGAAGTGTTATCTAATACTCGTATCCAGGGATGAATTTAGGGGGCGACCGCTTCCCTTGGACTTTCAAAATTTTCTACTATATATATATATAATATTTTTAGATATTAGTTAGATATATATGTTTCCCCCCTCCCCCCCCCATCTTTTAGTTTTCAAAATTAATATATAAGCTCACATAATGTAATTCTTAACTGGAGATTTAAGAGAAGTAAAATCTAAAATAATTTACATAATTTAAACAAATAAACAATAGAATAACTCATTGTTTAAGACTTGGAATACCTATTATATTAAAATTTTTAGTTTTGTAATGTTTAATTATCTTTATTAGATAATTAGTACTCGATTTTGTAAAATATCAATGATATTAAATATCAGACACAATAGTTAAACAGTTTTTAGATGATGTAAAGTGAATCCAAAATATATATAAATGTTTATTGACACTAAATTATACAATCAATTTATCTCTTACTTTGTAAAAACAATTTGTTGCATAGATAATCAACTTTAACTTATTTTAGCATTAATACAGATATAATATGCACCATGTATACAGTATACATGATCGAATTAACAATGCTACGTATCATATTATTCTAAAACTAATAATCTCATACATACTATTGTAATACTAAGAAAACTCCTCGTGATCCATGAATACCCTCCTTCGTAGCCAAAAAATGCAATTCAAAAATCGATTCTTTATTCTGATAAAATTCATGTAGTTAAACAAAGCAAAAATTATTTAAAAAGCATTGGTCCTTGTGTACCTTTTAAAGTTTTTATCTTAAAATAATTTGATAAAATGTTATATCCTTTCTTCTTTTCAAATAATTTTCTAGAGCACTAACAATTATTATGTCAAAGTTATTTTTTCATTGTCTAAAATTAGAATGTAATATAATAGATTTAAATGTCATCGTGTATTTACTAATTGATTTTTTTGAACAAATATTAGTCACAGAGTCCTACACTAGCAAAAAAAAAATCGCCCCGCTACATTAGCCAATTTTTTTTCGCCCTATTAACTACAGGAAAATTTTTCGCCCCCCCTGACTCGAAATCCTGGATCCGTCCCTGCTCGTATCTTATATGTACGGAGTATTATAATACGAACTAATCTAATAAACAAATACTACGTACTACGTATTATAAAGCGAAGTCACATATAACAAGAACATTCAAAAATAAGAAAACACCAATGAGTATACGAAATCCTAAATGTAAGAGAAATTGCCTCATATAGGAGTAAAACATGGGAAAAATTCTAAAATAGGAGTATGTATGTTTTTTTCCCCAAATAAGACCATATTACTCCTATTTAAAACATACGGACTTTTGTGTTCCAGTCTTGCCCCTATTTTGTTTAGCCCATGATCGATCCACCGTTCTACTCACCATTTTCTTCCTCCTTTCTGCGCACCACCGCCTCCCCTTTCTCCATCGATCAGTTTCTTCTACCCTGCAAATTAGATCTGTCGACTTCTTCTTCTCCGTGAATAAAACCGATCAACTTCTTCTCCGCACGCCATCGTCGATTTCATACCTAGCCATATCTGCCGCCGCTGACTCCAACGCACCCTGTCTACAAATCAGGTTTCTCCTCCTCTTTATCTTCTTCCTCCTCCTCCTCCTCCTCATCCTTCTTCTTCCTCCTCCTATTATTCTATTTCTCTGATTTTCCTTCTATTTCTCTGTTTTTTGAGTTTTGGCATTTGATTTCGTTGATTTCTGGACTCCAATTTCATATTCCCATTTTTTGGTTTCTCAGTTTTTCCTGTTTTTCCGATTTTTGGATGATGGCATAATATTTGCCAAGTTTATGGCAGAAATGTACAATCGTATAATGATGGCATAAATATTTGCCAAGTTTAAGGCAGAAATGTACAATACAATCGTATAATGATAAAGAAGCTTTGGTGCAAACTGAATTTTCTGATTTTTATCATTAACTTCTTGTCTATGATTGAGGTGAATTTGTCAAAGTGATTGTTCCATTTTGTTAAACTGGATATTTAGTTGTTGACTTCATATTTTGCCAAGATTATGGCAGTTATGTGTAAATCTGCCAACATTATGGCAGATTCGTAATTAATCTACCAACTTAATGTCAGATTAATAACGCCGGAGTTGTGACGGCGGCGGTGCTGCTCAAGGTGAAGCGGTGGCCCCGAAATTGACACTTGAGATAGTTTTAATAAAAGACGATAATGGTGACTAGAGTGGCGGCAACGGCGTAGGTTGGGCAGCAGTGACGATGGGGGATGGCGGCAGCGGCGACTGATAGCGACGGCGGTTGGGCGGCAGCGGCGACTGATAGCGACGGCGGTTGGGCGGCAGCGTATGGCGATGCCTGTGTGGGAGGCAAAGAAGGGCAGCACCTGCGACGATGGTGGCATCAGGCACCGGCGATGGTTGCTAAAATTATATGCTGATGCGTTTGGACTTAATTTGAATGTTAACTGTTTGATTTCCAACTGGCGTAGGTGATTTAATTACTAGAGGGTTATTTTTGTCAACTTGGTCTTAAAAGACTCCTATCAAACATAAGTTACGTGAATACTCCTATTTTGGCAAATTGTAAATCTTTTACTCCTATATAGGTAATTAACTCTAAATGTAAAACAGGTGCATACCATGTTGACAATTGGCTATCAATCTAGCTGAAATATAAATATCAGCATTAATTAATACTCCGTACGTAATAATACAAGGTCAAGGAAGAGGGCAAAGAGGGACTCAAAGGGACCTCAGGCCTCTAAGATTTTTTTATGCGTGTGTACACACAATTTCTATCATTTGTAATGGAGCCAAAAACTCATTATTTTTTGCATGAAAATATGATGGAATAAAGCAAAATGACTCACTAAAATGTCTGTGTTTCTTTGTTATGAAGCAGCAGTCAATCCATGCAATTTTGGACGTGATTTTCAGTATGGGTCATCTGGAAACAGTCTCTCTAATCTATGTGCTTTAGTACAGGGGTAAGACTGCGTACATCCGACCCCCCCTTACCCCACCATAGTGGGGAGCCTTTGTGACACTGGGGTAATGATGATGATATGATGATGTGCACACACACATATTATATATAATTTGGATCAAATAAAAAGATCTTAACATATAAAATAAGAATTAATCTCAACCGTCCAAAAACTTAATCTAATGCACAATAAACTTTATCTAATGCACATTTCCAAATTAACCAAATCCAATACACTTTTTGAAAAGTGTAACAAATAAAGGTTATTGGCTAAAGGGCCAAATAGGTCCCTGTACCCATATCAATAGCTCAATTAGGTACCCGAACCTAAAAAAGGTTCAATCCAAACCTCCAACTCTTCAAAATCATTCAATTTTTTTGTTTTGCCGGTAAAACAACTTTTAAATGTTGAGTCAGCAGGTTAAACGCCAAATGTTGTCTTACTTGTGCAAATACATTAAAACGTGGAAGGAAAACGTGTCTTCACATTTTGAAAATGAAAATCTGCAAAGCGAAGCCAAGAGTGACGATGAACAGTGACGAATTTTGACCTAAGGCGAACAATCAAGCACAACGAGTGAAGGACGAAGAGGGAAGAAAGTACGGTGAATGACGGGAGAAAAAGGAGACCTAAACTGTAGCTATAATAAGCGAAGGACGAGCGACGATAAACACCAGGTACTGAAAATTCAATTGGAGCTTAAACTTATGATTCTATGCATAATAAAAGTCTATCATTTGTATGCCAACTATTACAAGTGAAGAAGAACTTCTGTAAATGAGTATATGTATTTAAGTGAATTTATCAATAACTTGTGAATTTTTCATTCACCATTAAAGAACGGAAGACGAATTCTGAAGAAAAAGAAAACAGATACCCTAATTGTATGAATTCTTGACATTGAGGTTCTCAATTATATGTATACGTGTTATATATCTACTATGTATGTTTGTTTTGTATATGTGTTGTTTGTTTGTTTGATAAAAAATGTTAAATTTTTCAGAATGTGGGAGACTTTGGATTTAATTGTACACTACGGTGGAAGTTTTGAAAGGGGCGGACCAACGAGGTATGTGAATGAGAGCATTGAGGTAATTAAAAGTGACCCAGATGTCATTCTTATCCTCATTTGAAAAAATATCTTGAATCTGGGCCATTTGGATCTGTGAAAGAAATGCTTTATAAACTGCCATCTGAACCATTAGAAGCATTAAGGAAATTAGTGGATGATGCAAGCACTTTGGAGTTGGTCAGTTTGTGTTCTACTGTCAGAAAGTGTGACCTTTATGTAGTTCATGGGGATGGTGTTGGTGCTAACACAAAAAATATGGCTGCAACGGAAATGGTTGGGTTTGTTGATGAAAGGGATGACACATACATGAGTGATGAACCTGATCTAGATGATATTGGGTTCTTACATGGTGATGAAGATGTAGAAAATGTTGATGGGAATGATTGTGATGTATTTGATGGGAATGATTGTGATGAATTGGATGGGAGTGATTCTGATGAGTCTGGTGTTGGGATGAACCAGTTACGCAATGTGGAAGTGCAATCATGTCATGAAAAAAATGTGGTGCGGGGACAGTCCAAGCAAATTCTAATTCAATGTGCACATGAAGAGGATGCTGAAAGTGATGATACAAATGCTTTATATTCTTCAGACAACCCACCTACCTATACTTCTGAAACAGAGTCACTCAATGAAGGGGAAGTCCAATCTAAGAAGAAGATTGAAGTAGTTTCATACAACCCCTGTCTGATCCTCCTTCCATTGAACTAATGATGCTTTTCGAGGATAATATTCAGTTTAAGAAAGCTGTGATTGCATATGCAGTGCACAATAAAAAGAACGTCTATTTTAAGAAAAATTCAACACACAGAGTTTTGGTAAAATGTGCAGGAGAGAATTGTTCCTTTTCTTGTTATGCCAGTTGGGAGGATAGGTACAAGTGCTTCCAAATCAAGAGTATGGTCATGACTCACAGATGTAATAGCAAATTTAAGTTAAGGATTGTTAGTAAAAAATGGTTAGAGGACAAATATGAGGACAAAATCAAAGATGAACCTTCCCCTGGGTATGCTGGTTTGAAGGAGCATATTGAGTCTAAACTGGGCATACACGTATCAACAAGCATGGTAAAGAGGGCAGTGAAAGCAATTAAGAAGAAAATAAATGGAAATTTTGAAGAGCAGTTTAATAGATTGAGGGACTATGCTCAAGAATGTCTCGACTCCATTCCTAATAGCACCATGAAGATCCTCACTACCAGAACAGTCCCAGATGGACCTTGCCTTTTTCAAAGAATCTATTGTTGTTTTGGTGCAATGAAAAGAGGATTCCTAGATGGATGCAGAAAGATTATTGGCTTGGATGGATGCTTCTTGAAAGGTTTATTAAAGGGAGAGATTCTGACCGTCGTAGGAAGAGATGCTAACAACAACATGTACCCAATCGCTTGGGCTGTGGTGGAGATAGAAAACACATCGTCATGGAGCTGGTTTTTGGAGTTGCTTAAGCAGGACTTGCAGATTGTTGACAGCAGCCCATGGACAGTTATTAGTGATCAACAAAAGGTATTCAATGTTTATTATTACTTCTATTCACAGAAAATATACAACTACATAGTTCAATTTGCTTATAACTAGGTACCATAACTTAAGTGTGTTACTCCCTTGTTCATAATAAATATCTAAAAACTACTTTGTGTGTTACTGACTTACTGCCTTGTTCAACTTTATTATTACTTATTATTACGTTGTGACTAATCAATTTGCTTATAACTAGGTACTATAACTTAAGTATGTTACTGCCTTGTTCATAATAAATAACTACCTAAATATATAAGTGTTCATATGTGTTTAATAGCCATAAATTATTTAACTTTTTACTTTTAGTTAATACCTATATATATGTTATTAGTAGTTATATATGTGGATACTACCAACTGCAACTAAGTTGGTAATGTTTTGACTGTTAATGTTTTGTAGGGCCTGACCAATGTCATTCAAGCTTTACTACCTCATGCAGAGCATAGGAATTGTGCAAGGCACATTCATGCAAATTGGAGTAAGGAACACAGAGGCAGATACATGAAGGAACTTTTTTGGATGTGTGTCAGGTCTACTTCACAATCACAACTTCAAGAGTCATTAGAATTATTGGGTAAAAAAGACCGTAAAGCTAGAGAGGATATAGAGAAGCACCCATTCAAGTTGTGGTGCAAAGCATTTCAGAGAACATTTGTGAAGTGTGACGCTGTGTACAACAACATGTCAGAGGCCTTTAATCATACTTTAATTGGATGTAGGAGCAAGCCCATAATTCCAATGTTGGAGGAGATAAGGGTAGGAATGATGACACGAATTGCTATAAAGAGGCAACGTGCAGGAAGATGGAAAGGTAACATATGCCCTAATGTAAAAAAAAAATTCTA
This sequence comes from Cuscuta epithymum, assembly GCA_945859915.1. Taxonomy (NCBI): domain Eukaryota; kingdom Viridiplantae; phylum Streptophyta; class Magnoliopsida; order Solanales; family Convolvulaceae; genus Cuscuta; species Cuscuta epithymum. The sequence continues at coordinate 3,287,063 of CAMAPF010000006.1, forward strand.
AATGGAAACATAATGAATAGTTCAAAGTGGAGGGTTATTTTTAATGGAGATGATGGTTATGAGGTGAAGAGAGGGAAATACCAATACAAGGTAAAGTTGGAGGGTAAAACTTGCTCTTGTAGGTTATGGGACCTCACTGGAATTCCTTGTTCTCACGCCATATGTGCTATGTTTGACTGTGGAAAAGACCCAGAAAGCTATGTTGACGAGTGTTATAGTCTTGCTGCTTTCAAGAGAACATATGCACACACTCTTGAACCCATTAACGGTGAAATGGCATGGCCTAATGCAGGTGGAGAAAAGATACATCCTTCCCCTCCAAAGAAAATGACAGGTAGGCCCAAGAAGAAAAGAATCCGAGAAGAAAGTGAACCTCCGTCTGCAAAAGTTTCTAGAAGAGGCCGTGTGATGACATGCTCAAACTGTAACCAAAAGGGCCATAATAAATCTTATTGTTCAAGCCTTGGAGATCAAAGGAATGAATGTGCAAGAGGTAGAAGTACTAGGAGAGGGGGAAGAGGTGAAAGAGGAGACAATAGTGGAAGAGGGGGTGGACGAGGTACAAGTACCGGGAGAGGGGGCAGAAGTGGAAGAGGAGGCACCCGTGGTAGAGGAGGCAGCTCAGTTGCAACACAGTAATGGTGGGAGATGTGAAAGAGAAGTAAAGACAACATTGACCAAGTCTGGGGAATGTTATGTTGTTCTTTATTTCATTTTGAAGTTATTTTATTATGTAATATTTTGCTGAATTGATGGTGTACTACCTACTTTAACATTATTGTGAGGTGTTCTACGTACCTTGATATTATTGTGATGTGTACTACCTCTCTTTACATTATTGTGAGGTGTACTACCTCCCTTTACATTATTGTGGGCTCTACTACCTCCCTTTACATTGTTGTATGGTGTAATACCTCCCTTAATATTATTATTATGAATGATGTTGACTCATTGAGCTGATTGCTTAGGTCAATGGATGATGAGTGTTATGAATTTATGAGTTTACTTTACTGTGCAGTAGGAATACTTTAATGTATAATGCTTTAATACTTTAATGAATGATGGTGTACATTAATACTTACTTTAATGAATAATGTGCAGGAGCAACTTTATTGCTTTACTGTGTATATTAAGCAGGCTTTTGTTGTATAATTTTGAGTGTGTTAGTGAATTGGGTATGGGAGCTTATGTTGACAAATTGTTTTGCAGGTTGTTGTATTGATGTTGAAAAAATGCTCTGGGTTCTCTTCTTTGTTAGTTGTTCTTCCATAACAGAGCATATGGCTTATGATTCATCTTTCTCTGACTGCTCATGTATTATTTTGTTGTTAATTGCTATCATTATTTATTGTTTTTTTGGCTTGTTTTTAAAATTACATGCATATAACAGGGAAAAGAATGGTTGCTATTAAATAATGGTTGCTGCTCATGTAATAGAGCAAGAATAATGCTACCTATTTTCTTAGTGCTCATTGTTTTTAAATCCATCAGAAGAGGCTCAAAGAGGCTCAAACAAGTCATTTTCACATTGGAAAATAGTGAGCTCTTTAAAGGATGTAGTAGTGGAAACAGAATAGGTCATTGTTAGTTTCTCCACAGCATACTGCATTGGTTATGAATGGAAGCTTTTGTTGAAGAATTTCAGAAATTTCAGAACTGAAAAACTGTAATAAACTTGAGCAGATAAAGTAAAAAACCATACTATACTTTCAGACCAATACCAACTGCATCACACTAAATTCAAAGCACACTAACTTTAGAGTACATCATAACAAAGAAAACCAAAGTCACCAAGCATTAAACCTAACCAACACTACCAGCCAGTACACTGTCAGAACAATACCAATACACTTGATTGCATCAAATACCACACCAGTACCTAGCCACCATTATCATCAACTAAACAACACTAAAATTCATACTAAAGCTTATACTTTCCTTCCAAAGAAAGCAGCCACACAAACTACTACAAAAACTAGACAAATTTTTTTTCCAGGTTTTCTTCTCTTTAGCTTCTCTCTGGAGGATATTTTTTATCATAATAATATCACTCTGTTGTGCTAATATCAGGGCCTTCAAGTCCTCAAGTGTGGTAGCTTTTGTTTCTGAAGAACCAAGTTGTGTGACTACATCATTATCTCTGTCATTTCTTGAGCATACAAGGTCTTCCTTCCAAAGGAAGTACCCACAACCCAGCCCATCCTAAAATTGAAAGAGGAAAACACATAATCACAATTCAAAAAATCAAACATTTTAATTAATGAAATTAAACAAATAAGTATAACTATCTTACCTTCTATTTTTTGCATCCATAAAATTGTCGTCCGCTCTCTCGTGCAGTATACAAGCGAGCTCTCACACCACATGTGCAATTAACCGAGGGTTCATGAATTTTCTAAAATTAGAACCTCACCCTAATCCACCCGAATCTTATTACCGGGCCGACCAATAATTTATGTACGTGTATGCCTCTAGCCTTGAGGAGAGCGGTCCATTTTTTTAAAAGATATTTTTTAGCTAAAATTTATATCTCTGTCGCTACTCGCAAGTAACGAACTATCTGTCTGGAAGGAAGTATACCGATCACGCTATATAGGGGTAAAGAGGGGTTCAAAGGGACCTCGGCCCTCTAAGATTTTTTCAATGAGTGTGTATGGGGTGTTTGGATCTGATTCTCAAAACTGATTCTGCTCCTTCAGGGAGCAGAAGCAGAAGCTGGAGTGTTTGGGTGCAATTCCAGAAGCACTTCTGGTGCTCTAATTTACTCTCAGAATCAGTTTTTTAGAAGCTGGTAGGTACCAGCTTCTGAAAACTGATTCTGATTCTGCTTCTGCTTTAAAAAAGAAGCAGAAGCAGAATCAGTTCCAAACACCCCTATGTATCATTTGAATCAAATAAAAAGATCTCAAGGTATAAAATACTCCGTAAGAATTAATCTCAACCATCCAAAAACTTAATTTGATGCGCAACAAATTTTATTTGATGCACTTTTCGAATAAATCCTATCCGATACACTTTTTTAAAAAGTGTAATAAATAAGGGCTATTTTGCATCAGATTTATAATTTGGATGGTTGCGATTAATTCTTATTATACATGTTAAGATGTCTTATCATTCGAACTTAACCTTATATATAGAGGAGTGTTCAAATACAAAGTTGTGTTTTCGTACAAAGTGCGAACACTTTCATGTACTTCTCGCTCAATGCGTGCACTATTTCATGTTTTTGTTGTACTGTTTCGCGGTGATAAAAAATCTTGGTTCAATTACGAAATTGTTGCCACGTTTTTTTATCAAATCTAGTGCATCATTGACTTATTTTGAGTCATTAGATCCGAAATTGAATGCACTAAGGTGTATACTTACTTTGCATGAGAATGTCTCTTTGCATTTGAACTCTCTTATATATAATCCGGTTCAATTGACAAAATAAATTCTGGAGAGAAATGAAAATGATCTTTGGAGAGATTAAATTACACGAAATTAAATGTGGATTAAATGTCGAACATAGTACTTGTTTCATTTTTTAAAAAACTACTACTACCTCAGTCAGTTTGAATCTTTATTACCCGGTCCGACCAATAATTTATGTAATTGTATGCTTCTCTCTAGTTGCATGATTCATACAGGGGACGGCCTACGGAGTATTAATGATAGGAGTATTTTTTAGCTAAAAAACAAAAGAACCTTGCAACAAAAGAAAATTATGCAAAATTTGAAAAATCTATATCTCTGTCGCTACTCGCGAGTAACGAACTATCTGTCTGGAAGGAAGTATACCGATCACGCTATATATACACGTCTGTTTAACGTCCGTCAATTCCGCCGAGAATTCATCCCTTTTATTCACCTCTCGGACGTCCGGCACCGTCCAAATCAACTCTGCTCTCTCGCCTCCATTGACCCTTCCAAAGCTTCCTCTATACACATCCATCCCCATTTTACCCCTCTCCGCTCTTCTCCTCCCAGCTCCCTCTCCCTCCTCCGTGCCCACTCATGGCGGAGGAGTTCGTGAACGCCGTGGAGGACGGCCTGCGGCTTTCCAAGCGGGTTTACTTTGGCAAGGACCGGGCCGTCGCGCCTCCCAAGCCGATATCCCCCATGGAGAAGGCGGCTGGCTCGTATCTCCCTTCGGCTCCCATGCTCTACGCCATGATTGAGAATCCTGCCATCGTCGACAACCCTGATATTCCCAGCTACCAGCCTCACGTCGGCGGCAGGTGCGATCCTCCGGCTCTGATTCCCCTCCAGATGAACGGCGTCTCCCTAAGCGTCGAGTGCTACCTCGACACGGCCTTCGTTACCGTCACTGGCTCGTGGCGTGTGCATTGCGTCATGGGGAGTCGGACCTGCGATTGTTGTATTGCTGTTCCGATGGGAGAACAGGTATATATATGAGCAATATGGAGTTACTTTAGCTTTGTCATTATTGCTTCGTCTTTTCATCTATGGAATGCATTTAATTGGGGTAAAGGTTAACTTTTAATAAATTCAAATAAATTTGAGGTGCTTTGCACTTGTAACCTCCGTCTAGAAGCTGTATTTTGGTTGAGGACTAAATTGATTTATTTAATGGGAGAGAATAACAATCGTAAGTCATCGAGTAATATTAAGAAAACTGAAAGAAGATTACTTTGGGCATTAATTGGGAGGTGGGAGTATTCCTTCTTCCATTGATTCTTTGCTGATTATTCAAATATAAATACTAACATATAAATATTGATCATTGTCTCATCAACGAAAGTTTACCTGTGTTTCCTTGTTTACCTGATAGGCTGATACTATGTTATGGAAACTCAAACAATTCAACAACTGAATAGCTCCCATCTAGATTTTTTCAGGCTTTGCTTTCTTGCTAGCTATTTTGGGGTTCATGCTTTATGCTTTTTTAAATAGGGAAAGCCAGAGAGAGTTTGGTCATCCCCCATTTTCCGAAAACCTGATAGTTACCACTTACCACCATATGATTACTACTAGGCTACTTGCATTTAACAATGTTCAAAGTTCTTCATTACTAGATTGTGGGTACTTTATAATGCTTCCCTTGTTTCACTTCTGTGAAACACAACTGATATTTTGTTCTCAAGTGATAAATTATTTGGCTAACAGGGTTCAATTCTAGGTGTCGAGGTTGAATTACCCAAGGACATTTATTGTACTGAAATTGTTGCCTGGGAGGATCAAAGAGAAATGAGCATGACCACAAAGGTTAGCAATGGGTGCTACTTGAAGCCAAACATTTTTACTGTCAAAATTCCACAGGTAGGACTGCTTCTATCATCCAATATTTGTTCTCTAAAAGTGGACTAAACAGAATGTGATTTTACAATTACATCAGTTTTAATCATCAGATTAATGGAGGGACGAATATTTTAGTCACCATGAGATGGTCTCAGAAGTTACTCTACCACGATGGGCAATTCTCCCTGAACGTCCCATTCAGTTTCCCAGAGTATGTGACTCCTGCTGGAAAGAAAATCTCAAAAAAGGAAAAAATAAATTTGAATGTACACTCGTTTCCTGGATCAGAAGTTTTGTGTAAGACAGCTAGTCATGCTATGAAGGTGCTTCTTGTTTTAATGTTTTAATGTCCTGGTTCAATTTTATTGATGATTGAAGCCAATAGATTTATTGTTGTTCTATTAGGAACTACGGCGACAAGCTGGGAAGCTGACCTTCTTGTATGAAGCAGAAGTTCTCAATTGGTCCAGTCACGATTTTGTCTTTTCCTATGTGGTAACAATATTATGTCTTCCCAGTAGGAGACTCTCATGTTTCCATGTTAACTACTAGTTGATATTTTCTTCTTCTAGTTTATCGAGAACTTTGTTGCATTCTGATAAAATGTTCATTCCCGCCCTTGGGCACCTTCGTGTATATAGGTGTCGTCAGGCCAAACCTTTGGAAATGTGATTTTGCAATCCCCAGGAGTACTTGATGTTGACCAGAGAGATATGTTCTGCTGCTATCTTTTTCCTGGGAACAAGCAGAACACAAAGGTTATTCCTTTCCTTCCGTGCTTACTTACATGAATGCCAGATTGCCAAGAATCCTAGGATATCTCTTGAGCATGAATATCCTAATTGAAGAAGGTCAATTGAACTGATACCTGTTTTGATATTCTGGTATTTGTATTGGTTAGCAGATCATATGTTTTGTAATTACTTATTATGCTGCACCATACAGTCCATACTTGCTCTCTCTCTATTTTAGGTTGATGGATGAGAATAGGAAGAAGTGGTTCCTGCACTTACTTATTTATCTTTATCTTATCTTTTTTATCTTATTTTATCTTTTTTAATTCCAATTTCATGTGTGGATTCATGTTAGCCAACCCCAAACTCTTTTGGGACTAAGGCTTGAATGTTGTTGTTGTTGATAGGCATTCACAAAGGAACTGGTATTTGTTGTTGATATTAGTGGCAGCATGAAGGGGAAACCTCTAGAGGATACAAAAAACGCTCTCTTCTCAGCACTTTCAAAGCTTGACCCTCAGGATTCATTTAACATCATTGCATTTAATGGTGGGACATATCTATTTTCACAATGTCTTGAGTTGGCAACAAAGGAATCTGTTGAAAGTGCAAACCACTGGATAAATACAAATTTTGTTGCTGGTGGAGAAACAAACATTTTGAATCCATTAAATCAGGTTTTTTCTTCCTCAATCAGTTTCATGTTATTCCACCAATATCTTGTTATTGTATTTGACTCACCGCTGCATTTTAATATTTAGATATGTGGTAGGCATGCATAACTTTCTGATAGTTTTTTTGTGGTCTCAAGCTTTTTGTCCACTTTGATGGTTTATGTTGATGATAAAGCATATTTCATTAGTAGCTTACCAACTGAAAAATGGTCCAATCTTATTTGAATTTGGTATGTCCTTTAGTCATTAATGAATGTGATTTAAATGTTTTACATGTTACCTCTTCTTGAGGTGTAATCACTTATGTGCAATTGGTTTATGATTGTGTTCTAAATTTTATAAATTTACTATCTTCATCTTTCTTCCATTTAAGATTTTTATATCTACCAAGGTTTTTGTATACCCATTAAAATGAACCTTTTAACACTATTTTTTCATTGAGCAGGCCATTAAGATGTTTTCTGACACAAGCAAATCAATTCCTATTATTTTTCTTATCACTGATGGTGCTGTGGACGATGAAAAACACATCTGTGATGTAATGAAGACTCATCTTACAAAAAAATGGCAAGTTTCACCACGGTTGTATACGTTTGGCATCGGTATGTAATGTAGACACAGACAGAGGTGCTTTTTATTCTGTGAGAAACTAATGAAATGCTTCTGTATTCCCAGCATGTTAATTGACCTATCAGGCTTGAAAATTTTCAGGACGTTTCTGTAACCATTATTTTCTCTGCATGCTTGCAATGTTGGGTCGTGGTTTTTATGATGCGGCTCGTGATGTTGGTAAGTCTTCTTAAATCTGCATCATATATTAGAAAAGATTTGTTCTAAAAGTGTAATAGTTTATGGCTGGGCCACGCTGTGGGAATATAGATGATACCTTGCTGGTATTGTGTTATCAATTAACTTCACTGAGAACATTGGAATGGATCTCTCTTCTGTTTGTTCTGAAGATAGCATGTGTTCATTCTCTTATGAATAAGTCAGTGAACTTGTATGATATATGGTTTATCTTTGTCATTCAATTTTATGATTCTTCAGATTCAATTGAGGCTCGAGTGGAAAGTCTGTTTGCCAGAGCATCATCCATCATTCTTGCAAATATTACCATTGACTTTGAAAGTCTTGATCTCAAGGAGATTGAGGTCTGTGTTGATATCTAATACTCAAACTTCTGTTATTATTTTCTGGATTCAGGGTATCAGTTAAAGAGAAATATTTTAAGGGTATTGATGGAAACGTTTACTTAATTATTGTAAGGGAAATGATTTCACAAATATGCATGCGTAGGAGGGATGCGATTGATGTAACTTATGTTATAAAGCATCTTTGAAATTTCCATGGCAGGTATATCCATCTCAAATTCCAGATCTTTCTTCAGAAAGTTCATTGGTTCTTTCAGGTCGATACCGCGGAGCATTTCCTGATAACATTAAGGTTACAGGTTCCCTTGCAGATATGAGCAATTTATCTGTCAACCTGAAGTCACAGGAGACCAAGGACATGCCTATAGATAAGGTTAGGTCAATACCTTTAACATTAGTTTATTTTCCCAGAGAAATAAATCGGAGGACTTTATCACTATCCTGAAAATGCAAGCATTGAGTAACAGCTCAAATCCTCCAAAACACTAAAGTGCATGCTTAATATAGGGAAAAGATGCACTTATACTCCTTAATGTTTATCACATGGAGCTTATAAACCCTTGATTCATTTTTTGGACAAAAACAGAAAGTTATGTATCTAAGTATCTTCACAGATTTAGGCCCCTGATTCTAACAATGTGTGATAGCTCCGTAACACTTATCCATTTTGACTTTCCAATCATTTTAGTGAATGAAAAAAATTATAAACAAAAATGAAAGGAGTGAGTCCATATCATCAATGTCTATCTTCACTAGTCTGCTGTAGAAACAGATTTACCTCATCTTCCAACAAAGAAGAAGAAAGAAAGAACACTTACACGTTGTCACTTACGCCCTATGCGTTGTTCGGTTGTATTAAAAGAAAAGGAAAAGGAAAAAAGTGTGAAAAGATAAGGAAATTATTCATTTGAGAAGACAGTGATATGAAAAGTAAGGACAATTATAAATCAAGTGATTACAATTACAATTATTACCCATGACATTTGAAAGCATGTACCCACCAAATGATACATTTTTCTTCCTATTTTATTCGAGAATGAACTAGAGACCTGGTTTCTCCTCATTTCCCTATACCAGTAACATTCCTGTCCAAACTTTCTTTGCGACTGACACACCTTTGGTCATTGAATGCACAAAGAGAGTATAGGATGATAATAAACAATGTGAGTTGCAAGAGTATTATTTTGACAATATCTTCAAGCAGAACTCTTAGTTATTGTGGTAGAAATAAAATCTTTTTTGTGAGTGGTAAGTTACTGACTGCAGCAGGTAAGGAAGACGCGCGCGTGCACACACAGTGTCACACACATATCTTGGACGATTTTCAAATTCACCCAACACATCCCTCTTCATTTGCCGAAAGTAAATAGAAATGCCCATAACCCCATACTATATCCCCCCCCCCCCCCCCCCGAAAAAACAATAATAAACAGCACGGATATCTAATTGCCCGAAGAATTCTATTTATGTGTGCCATACTGCCATACATGTTAATGCGGCATACTTAGCACCACACTTATTTTAAGTACTTCTTCACCTACAATATTGCCAATTATTTTTTTACAGGTATTAGCACAACAGCAAATCATGATGCTCACAGCACAGGCATGGTTTACTAGCACCAAAGAGCTTGAGGAGAAGGTCGTTATAGTCATTTGTTTTATACCTCATTTATCTACATCTCAGAGCATCTCCAAGAGACTATATATATGAAGACCATTTTTTTACATATTGCAATAATGCAATACTCCGTATCTGTGAAGGCCATATTTATTAAAATAAGGAGTCATTAAACTCAAAGAGGGATTTTTTGCTTCTTCCAACTTTGTTTATATTTTCCCTTTATTTTCTTATATTTTTCCAAACAGAGAGCAAAAATATCATTGCATTTAATGCAATTTATGTTGAAGTTTCCTTTCAAAGTGGAATTGCATTTAAGTCAATTGATTATAGAGGGAGTTGGTTTTGCTCTTCAAAACTGGAGTGCAAACTCATTCTATTATACTCCCTCCGTCCCGTTGGAATGTTCCCGTTCACTATTCATTGGTCAACTTAGGTCACTCCTAATCTTTTATTTTATATATCAAATTTTTATCAAATTGAACTTTTCTTGATCAGGCTTTGTAGCGGTTTTAATGTAGTTTCTGAATATGTAAATTTTATTTACTAAAAATAAGCGGAGTGTGAACAGGGATCGAGTTGCTTTGTTGTCAGTCAAGCATCGTAAACCGAATGGGAACATTCTAACGGGACGGAGGTAGTAATAAATGTTAAAACAGAGTTTATCAGGATACTTTTTAATGGTTAACTCTTCAATAGGAAGAGCATCTCTTTATTAAAGAGTATGTTGGAGATGTTCTTACGGGAATAGGATGACTGCCATCAAATCACTTTCCCTTCAGATATCCACTTCTGTTCATAGCAGTAGAATTTGGACCATTATTGTTCATAATTGTCTTTCATATCCATTTGAGTTGTTTAACTTTTTTGTAGATTGCAAAAATGAGTATGCAACACTCTGTTGTTTCCGAGTATACGTGCATGGCACTGGTAAGGACTGAGAAAATAAATGGAACTCCAGATCCAAGTAAGACAAAGAAGGTACTAAGCAATGGACAAATAATGCAGAATAAAAAGATTAGATGTTCAAGACCTGTTGATCAGTTTTTACAATTGTCATAAAGCATTTCAATTGATATTTCATTTGGACTTCATAAATTTACGTTAGTGTTTTTCATGTTTGGAGTGACTTGTATTTCTAAGAAATCCTTGATCTAGTCCTTTTACTTTTCCCATCTCATGAAAGAAAAAACTACTTTAATATTCCATATCTACTTTTGGGGTCCACCTGGTGGGGTGAGGGTGGTACCATACAGGTACAGATGGGTTTTGATGCCAAGCAGAAGGCCTTGCATGAGCTTAAGGCCCACTTGGTGAGGTTGAAGCTTGGCTGGGTTCTCTGAGAGTAGCAGAAACGGCAAAATAGGCTGTTCAGCTGAGTCACCTATATAAGCTACTTAAAAATGGAGGGTGTTAAAAAGTATACATGTGGAAGGAAATAACATCTAAATGATGGTGGTCAAATGCTTATCTCTTCATTGCAGTCATTTCATAAAAAGAACTTTTGGACCACTGGTTTTTAAATGTTTAATAAAATACAGTGGTGATTAGGCTGAAGTTTTCTATCATTTGCAATGGAGCCAAAGATTCATTATTTTTTGGCTTGAGAATATGATGAAATAAAGCAAAATGGCTCACTAAACTGTCTGCGCTTCTTTGTTATGAAGTAGCAGTCAGCCCATGCAATTTTGGACGCGATTTTCACTATGGGTCATCCGGAAACAGTCTCTCTGTGCTTTAGTACAGAGGTAAGACTGCGTACATCCGACCCCCCCTTACCCCACCGTAGGTGGGAGCCTTTGCGGCACTAGGGTAAATGAAAATGAAATGAAAATGATGGTGATTAGGCTGATGAACCTAATAAGTTTGATTCCATACACTAAATTTCCTATCTTTTCTCTTATAAGTTGGATTAGTTTAGTTGCTCTCTAGCTACATGTGCATTGCATCTGAACCATGCCATGCTCATGTGATATCAGGGCAGTAGCGATAAACAGAAAATGGCAGATCCAATATCATCGCAAAAGAGAGCAATGCTCCACAATCTCGGCCTTGGCTTCGGAAACCACACAGCGACTGCTGAAAATATTCCCCCAGGTGCCATTGAGGCAAAACCAGACGCAGCTGAGGTTTTTGTTAAGGCGGCATCTAACTGTTGCGGAAAGATGTGTCAAAAGTGCTGCTGCATGTGTTGTATCCAAGCATGCTCCAGGATCAACGATCAGTGTGCAGTTGTGTTGACTCAGCTTCTCGGTTCTTTGGCTTGCCTTGGTTGCTTCTGCTGCTGTGATCTCTGCTGCTCCGGAGACGATGGATAAGAGCGTCTGATCATCTGTTCTGTTGTTTGTTGTTGTATATCAAACGTGTGTTTGTATGACATAAACTGGATTGTTGTCAATATTATCCACGATTTGGGATGTGTGTAGTGGTTGAGTGGAATGTGTATTTATCTATCAAAAGAAATGCTTGTTTACCATTTCTTCAGCTGAACATCTCTTAGCATAGGGCTGTGTGAATAACCGTCACGCCAATAGCTATCTGCCTTACTGCCTATCTGTATGGACATGAACAAATGCAGATCTGAATGAGCTAGTCTGCTGGTATTGCTTACGCTTGAACAAATGTTTAAGACTAATCTGGAATTCCGGATTGTGATTCTGATTCTAAAGACAATCATATGAAATTATGAATTAGTGTTCCATAGAAAACTCTCAGTGAAGGAAGTGTAGGGCTCGACCGCTCCAGTCAACAAAAAATGCAAAGGGAATGATATCTTAAAAAAACATCACATGAGATGATGTATTAGTCTGTAGCAAGAAATACCACACAGAATGAAAAAGAGCATTACTTTTTCCATGACCAGCTTAAGATAGCATAGCAAGAATGCATGGAGAAGAATGTCCCACACACTGGTGCCATGCGTTAAATGAAATAACACTAATAACATTAGCCCGAAAAACACGTCTCAGATGATAGAGGCTTGCCGAAGTTCACCCACTACAATCACCGTCTTCGTAATGCAGTCTTGAACAACACAATATTGAGCAGTGGACTAAACAACTCAATCGGAATGCAAGTCCAGTTGGGATATAGAGATCAAGTGATATTTCAAACGGGGAACAAAAATCACATGGGATAAGTGCAAAGTAACAGTCTGCATATGGCTTTACCAGGTAGCGTGAATAGTAGAACTACTGAGTAAGCCGACTGAACAATGTGTAGTATCATGTGTATTACCAATAAGCTGGTAGCAGGATTCAATATCGATAATGACCAAAATGATTGCAATACGAACATACCGAGCATCATGAGAGAAGTCCTTTGCAGACGCGAGAGGATTGTAATGAAGGCAGCGGGTTCGTGTGTGGGACTGTGGGAGGAGTAGCCTAGATGACAGGTGATGTAAGTTCTGGTTTCGTCCTTTGGAGCCAGTAACGACGAGGCTGACTGTGATCAGATCCGAATTTAACTGTCTAGGGGGTTTGGACGGTAGTTCATAGACTCCAGGATTATGAAAGCGTAAACCCCGACACCTAGATTATAAAAAAAACTAGAATTAGAGAGAGAGCGATGCTTTTAAAAACTCTAACTTTTACTTTTCAAAAACAACTTTTCTTTTTAAACATTACCAATTTTTACTATTAATCACTTTTTATACACTCTTTCCGTCCCTAAACAAACCTTTCACTTTCCTTTTATTGATGTCTCTTAATAAAGTATTTTTTCCTTAATTATTCTACTATCCTTAAATAATATGACAACACAATGCAAAATTGTGCCAAAGAATGTCAAACAATGTCAAAATTGTATTCTTTACGGAGAAATATATTCCTAAAAAAATAATTTAAAAAAAAAAATAATTTTAAATAGGAATGGAAAGAATAATTTAAAAAAAAATAGAAGTAAATTAAAAAAACACTCCTTTAGCGTGTGAGAAAGTTAGCCGGGTCCCAGCTGACAGAATAGGTGGGAACGAGGAACACGTGTTTGAAACCCTCTTATCCAATGTGCTTTAATAAATTATTCAAAAAAGAAAATGAAAGCATTTTGTTTCACCAAGTGGGCGATGAATCAACCACCATCATAGTCTCATACATTCCTCGTGCTCAATCCCTCTCATCACATGATATATTTATTGATTAACATATTGCAGCTGAACTTCTAAATCAGCTGAAGATATGGGTTCATCAGAAACTATGGATTCCGGCAGGGTCTCCGGCCATAGGTCCAACTTTTCTCACACTTGTGCACTTTTGAGCCAATACTTGAAGGAAAATGGTTCTTTTGCAGATCTCACTTCGGGTATTTCTTATTCCCCCAAACCTCATGAATTTCATTTAAAGGTTCTAACTTTCCTTTTGTTTACTCCCATTTATTAATTATTTTTACTTCTTTTCAGTGTAATAGCTGCTAGTTCTTTCAAGTACATGCGTCTAAACTTCTGTTTTTGCCTTGAAACAGGAACACCCACAATGAATCTGTTTCCAATGCTTGAGAAGTCTGCCCAGAATTCGGGTCTCATGCCATTGAATCTTTTTCCTTCCAAAAAGATCGATTCAAGGTTTGTTTCTCAGAGAAAACCTGCATCTGCCTAATTTAAAAATTAAGTTCACTAGGTGCATTTAGCTACTCATTCACCTTTTAGGATAAAATCCAAGTGGGTCTAATCGATCAGCCATTTCCTTTTTTGACAATTTGAAATAATTACCTTTCTAGGATGAAACCCAATAATGCTTTATAATGTCCTTGCTCAAATTGGTTTAAGTGTTAAGGTGTCAAATATAAAAAATACAAACCAAGATATTAAATCTTTATATAGGACGAGTAGTACGGTCTAAAAGTTGATTTTGTATCTTGAAATTCTACCTAGGTGGTATGACTTAATCACTCTTGTATGTAAAGATTCAAAGTTTTCCTTAGAGATGGTCTAATCTTTCTGACCCTTTGTGTCTCTTGTTCATTGTGGGATAGTGTGGGAGTGGCAGATCAAGAAAGAGCACCAATGACAATATTCTATAATGGTCAAGTGATGAGGTTCAATGATTTTCCAGCTGAGAAGGCGAAGGAAGTTATTGCATTGGCTATGAACACCCAAATCCCCAACATCTTACCTTGTGCTGATGCTAATCCTGTTTCTAAGGCTGTTTCTGGTTTTGGAAACCAGAGACCCTATTCTGGTAATGTCCAATTTATCTTGTCTTTTTTTTACTTAAGAGGTTCTCGGTCACTAGTTTAAGTCTTGGGAGTGCCCTCTTGTCAAAATGAAAAGAGAAGGCTTGCCCCCTTATACACCCTTGTGGTGGGATCCTCTTCCCGGACCCTTACCTTGCAGCGACAGCAATGTGCACCGGGCTGCCCTTTTTTAGAATAGTTTCTGGTTTCGTGTATACAGAAGATCATTTTGCCAATTTTTTGTGGGGGAAGCTTATTTGTAGAAATGCTGTTTGTTTTCTGCTGTAGATTTGCCCATTGCTAGGAGGAGTTCCCTTGTCAGGTTCTTGGAGAAGAGAAAGCACAGGCAAGCGCCAAGCGTTATTTTTCAATTAAAAGTCTCAACATTGAATTGTAGAAATAAAAAAGTGAACTTCACTAAAATTATGTTATATTTCAAATGATTCCAACCAAATGTTCATACTGTCAATGTGAACCTCCTGTGCATATTCCAACCAAAATATGGTCTAATGTGCAGTTGTGGTTTCAAGTGGGGAATTTCTTTATTAAATAACACTTTTGAAAGTGGCATTTCAAATCAACTTTTGAACCAAAATATATATTGTCTGAGATTACATTATAATAAAAATGAGTTTTTCCTACGTCAAATACAAGCTCAAATGGCGCCTGATAAGCCTTAATCTTGTACATTATAAGGGCTTGTAAACTATTCTACATACACCTCAACTACAATTGTGTTATATTTATGACATTTCAAAAGTTGTGTTTTGAGAATTGATGGTGGAAATATGTGATGGGATAACAGGATTACATCCAAGGCACCATACGAGAAAAGGAACTGTGTGGGGGGAGCTTCTTCAGAGCAAGAAAAAAACAAGGAATGGCTGGGGTTGGCTGCCCAGTTTCCAGTGAAATCTGAGGCTCAGTTATCGTGATTTTTGTTTGATCATTGATGTGTATATGCTCTGAGAGCTTGAATTATTAATACTTGAATTGGGGCATTAGAATGGTTTAATGGCACTTTATTAGAAATATTGACTGTTTGTTTGTGTTATGCCATTCTATTATCAATTAATGACCTAAATTATGCATGGACCCGGGCCGGGCCTAGGCCTGGTCGGGCTTTTGAGGTTTGGGGGAAGGCCCGGAACCGGCCCTGGTCCCCACCGGGTACGGGCCGGGCCTCGGGTTTCTACTTAACCCCCGACCCCCCCCTCACCCCCACCCCCCAAAACATCCCAAAACACCCCGCCCAGAATAAAAGAAAAAATTGAAAAAACAAAAAAGAATAAAAAAACAGCCGGGAACCGGGCCCGGACTGGCTGGGCCGGTTCGTCTTTTGGGTGACCCGAGCCTGCACTGTAAACCCCCCGGTCCGGGCCTACCCAGACTAGTCCCTGGCTGGGCCACCGGTTCGGGCCAGGCCCAAACAGTGCCGGGCCGGTTCCAGGTCGGGCCACCCGTCCGTCTTAAAAAGTAAAAAAGGAAAAAAAAAAGTCCCTTTTAACCAGTATATATATGCACACAAATGTTTGTCACAAATTTCTTGACCAGAATGCTGTCCAGTCACCTCCATTTGTGGAATTGAGGTGTTTCTAATTGAATTTTAAATTGAAATTTGGTGGACGTATGTTAAATTTAATGAAAAATATGGTTACAAAATTTCAGTAAATAATTCCACCTGAAGCAGCTCAAAGTCTCAAACAGAGATGATGCGCAGTATTCAGAATTCAGAATGATGCGGAGGTATTGCATGTTAAAAATATTGAATGATGCGGAGTATTCAGAATTCAAAAAGGCATTTGTTGGTATATAATCTATTTGGGAAATGGGAATTGGAGCAGACCGTGAAAAAGTGGGTTTAATGCACCAAACCCCCCCTGTGATTTGGAAATTCGGCGCATTAGCCCCCTGTGATTTAAAAAATGCGTCAAACCCCTCTGTGTTTTAATTAATCATGCGCCAAATCCCTTATGTGAACAAATTCAATTGTCAAATAAAAGAAAAATGATTAACATTTTTGTATGATTCAGAGATTTTGACATATTTATTTGCATATTCAATCAAAATATTAGGAAAAGTGATTTTCAAATCGTTAAATTTATTCATAAAGGGGGTTCTGTGCATGATTAATTAAAACACAGGGGGGTTTGATACATTTTTTAAATCACAGGAGGCTAATGCGCTGAATTTCCAAATCACAGGGGGGTTTGGTGCATTAAACCCGTGAAAAAGTGGTACCCGCTAATACAAAATGGATGATTATTTTATTTTTTGAGCATGTATAAATATAAATGTAAATATAAATGTTACTTTGGTCAATGTTGGGGTTTCATATTGATTTTAAAACAATGTAATATTTGTCTCGCCTTTTTGTCACTATCTTCCAATCAAAAGAATAAATGTCATTTGTTTTTTATTTTTATGTTTTCTTTTATTCACTGTGACCACTTTTTTTTATATTATATTTGCACCCATTAAATATCTATGAGATCAATCAAATATTACACGATAATGACGACAACACCAGTATTATTATTAGGGACAAACACGGTATGGACAAGTCCATGTTATTAATAAAAGATTAAGAATTACTACTTCAATTAAACAGATTGGTCTAGAATGGGTATATAAAGACTTGTAATAGGAACCGGATTTTATCTGTCCCTTTTGAAATAGGTTGATTCAGATTCGGATTATTGATTTGGCAATTCATAAAAAATAATACCGTTACACTAATAGGGCTAGAATGTAATAACATTCTCAAACTAAATAAAAATTAACTTTAAAATAATATAATAAAAGTATCGTAAAATTTCAAAATAAAATTTAATTAGCATATACTGTAGTAAATACAATGTCTCACAACTTAACGACACCTGCAATCTTTGTGTTCTTGTATGGTTTTTTCATATGATATTTAACTCTGTTCTAAAAAATCGTCATAGGCGCCCGACTAGTCCCCGCCTAGGCGCTAGGCGGTGGTCGGGAGCCACGATTTTCGCCTAGGTGCTCCGACTAATTGGTTTGTTATCAAAGTGAATTAGTCGGCCGCCCATATCCACTAGTTGTCCGCCCAGAGCGTCTAATCAGCCACCATAGGTCATCTAGATTCGCTTAACATTACTTTATTTTATAATTTTAATTTTCTTAGCGATATAAGTACTTTAACTTTAACCTCAGATATAAAGAAATGAAGTTGTAAATTAAGATAAAGACTATATATGTTTGTATATATACCTAAATTTTATTATTATTTATATTTATAACATAATGATGTTAAGTATTAGTTATCATATACTACGTATGATTAAATGTGACAATTCTACCATTCATGTTTATTAACGTATGTGTATATATGTATTTTATACACGCAAGAATACAATATTACTTATCATATCTGTGCATATATATAGAGGCCTGATCCTGTCCAGCCGGAGGGACAGGACCCGCTGTCGCCATTTGGGGCCCTTCCCGGTGGAATTTTTTGCTGAAATTTTTTGAGCATGTTCTTCATGAAGTCTAGTTTATCCATACCAAATTTCAGCTAAGAATTCAATCGGGAAGGCAATCAAATGATTTTTGGAAGTTAACTGCGCAGTTTATATACATATAAAGCGCAGTTATCTTCCAAAAATCATTTGAGTGTCTTCCCGGTTGAATTGTTAGCTGAAATTTGGTATGGATAAACTAGACTTGATGAGGAACATGCTCAAAAAATTTCATCAAAAAATTCTACCGGGAAGGGCCTCTGATGGCCTTGTCCGGACGGTCCCTCCCGTCCCTCATGAGGGACCTGATCTTTTCTGTATATATATATATATATATATATATATATATATATATATATATATATATATATATATAGTTCGGCTCAAACGATAACATCACTTAATGTGAGAAGTAAGAACAAATCACAACCATCCAAATTCAGGTAGATCTGCCATCTACTAAAGGGCAGTTTCATACTCCGTATATATTAGTCGGCATTTAATACGTCCGCTTCTTCTACCATGACTTAACAGTAAACCCATGCCCCATTAAATATTCCATTTTATGTCTCACATGGTTTGACTCACGTACTTATAGGGACGGAGCCAACAAGGGAGGTGTGGTGTCAATTGACACCACTGATTTTTTTTCCCCCATAAGTAAGTATATAAAATTTTTGAAAATTCTAAAATTGACACAATTGAAGAATAAAATTTTTTTGTATAGGCGTACATAATGTTTCATAAATTATAAATTGACACCACT
This sequence comes from Cuscuta epithymum, assembly GCA_945859915.1. NCBI lineage: Eukaryota > Viridiplantae > Streptophyta > Magnoliopsida > Solanales > Convolvulaceae > Cuscuta > Cuscuta epithymum. The sequence goes on from CAMAPF010000006.1 coordinate 3,305,912, forward strand.
CCACTAATTAAAGAAATGGGTGCAATGTAATTTTTTTTAAAAATTGGAACACCAACTTAAATCAATTGAAAGTCAGACAATTGAAAATTGGAACACCAACTTAAAACTGAAAAACGAGTTGAAACTCAAACACTCTTGCAATTGATCCAATCTTTTGATTTTGCTTTCACCTTACACTTGATAAACAAATGAGTTGTCAAAATCTTTACAAAGAAAGGATCAAGATATTGTTAACGCTATGGAATTTGTTAAAGTTGCCAAAGAACGACAATATTTGCTATGTTTGCTTTATGCCTTTATGTGTTTATAGATTATTATATAATACTCCCTCCGTCCCGCTAAGATTGTCTCATACACTATTCATTTGGTCAATACAAAATCACTCTTAATCTTTTATTTTAGGGAAAATCGCACTTTTAGTTCCTGAAATAGTCACGAAAATGAAATGTCGGACCCGTATATCTGATACTGTAAATGTCACCCTCAATTATCCAAATTGTTGTAAATGTGGTCCTTTAAGGGGTGAAATGTACTCTCGCCCACATTGTATATTTTACCCCTACATGGACCGCATTTAGGGCATTTAGGACAATTGAGGGATGACATTTACAAACTTGGGAATATGGGTCGAACATTTCATTTCGTGACTATTTCAGGGACTAAAAGTGCGATTTTCCCTTTATTTTATATATCAAATTTTTATCAAATTTGATTATGGTTTTTGCGACTTTGCAAAGTTTTTTTTATGTAGTTTCTAAATATGTGATTTTTATTTTTCAAAAATAATTTGAGTGCGTACAAGAGTCAGTTTTCTTTATCGTCGGTTAAACATCGTAAACCGAATTGTCCCAGACATAGTGGGACAGATGTAGTAGTATTCTGCTTAAAAATAGTGCTTTGTTAAATTGACACCACTGACACCGGTTCTTGGCTCCGTCCTTGCGTACTTATAGAAATAGTTACTTTTTGTAAGGGATGTTCGTTATTGACCATGAAAAAAATGAAACAAAATATTATTCTCTTTTTATTCAATTATTCCTTTAATAATCTCTCTCTTTAATTGTTAATCACCATATCATAGTTATATTTTTCAACACATATTTTCTCTTTATGGTATATACGAAATGTGAGTAAGATACTAGTTCATGTCAATTTCATAAATGAGTTGTGTGTCAGATACTGGTTCACGTGCATTATATATTCGGGGTTGTGTGTTAGATCATGGTTGTTGTGCATGATACATTTTGTTGTGATTCTTTATATTCATACTATGTGCAGATAAGAGTTAACATATATACATATTGTGCTTTATATACTAGTTCATGTGTACTATATGAAGTCCTTGTGGGCTATATATTAGTTATTTATTTTGTGTGTTAGATAATGCTTTTTGTGATTGAGATACTTATTATGGTGTTTTATATAACAACCAACTATGTGTTAGATATAACTTTTCATGTGTATTAAATACTGATGGTTGTGTGTTAGATACATGTTCTTGTGTGTAATGTAGTTGACGATGTTTGTTGTGTTTTATAGTATGCATATTGTGCTTATTTTTTTAAAAAACAATTATATGTGCAATATTGGTGTCATATGAAAGCTAATTTTGTTTATAATTTGATATAATTTTTGATAAAATTGGATTACAATATAAAGAGTTAAATCAATTTTAAACTAAAAATATTCTATATGATTTAAGTCTTTATTTATGCCTACTTCTTTGAAAAGTGGCTCTAAAACCGTTACAATAAAAGACGTAAGATAGCAACCCATAAAAGGAATCTGGTTGTTAATTACAATTTCACCCTTTATTGTCTCCACATCCCAACTTCGATTCTAAAAGGCCGTTTATAATGCACGGAAGTGCATCATTGTACCGTGCACCAATTAATAATAGCCATTCATTTATTAAGATGGTTGGTTAGGATTTATTCTCACTTCTCACAATAAGAGGTGTTCTCATTAGAACCACTCCATATATATGGTTTTGAAGATAACTGCTCCAACTTAAACATATAAAACGCAGTTATATTTCAAAAAATTATTTGACTGCCTTCCCGATTGATTTTTTAGCTGAAATTTTTTGTGGATAAACTAGATTTGATGAGGAATATTCCATAAAAATTTCATCAAAAAAATCCACCGGGAACCTCCCTAAACGACGGCGGCCGGACGGAGGATCCTGTCCCTCCGGCTGGACAGGATCTTTTCCGTATATATATATATATATATATATATATATATATATATATATATATATATATATATATATAGGGATGAGATCACATACAAACAATGCTTCCCATACAAAATGCAAACCAATCTCGTGCGTCCAATTTAGGCAAATCAAGGGCTGAAAACATGTTACACACCGTAACATGTTGTGCGCTGCGTAGGAGGACACTGCGAAACAAACCAACCGCTTAGTAAGTAAGGATAATAAAGTAAATTGAATTATTTTAAAAGGGAACCGACAGAATACGAATAAGGAAAGAAATCACCAAATATGTGCTAATCCCCACTACGATTCCAAATTTCCAATCACCCATGAATAGCAAATAAAAAAAAGGAAATATGCACAGGTTTGTCAAAATAGTTGATGCACCAAGGAACGAAGGTTGAAGAAGCACGAAGCTTTCCATGTGAGCAGCAATAGCTTGACGGTCAATGAAGGATGGCGGTTGTGAACATCGACGACGGTTGAAATACCATTTGCGCTTATGGCTTCACTCCAAGAAGAATACGCAATGCAACAAAATGCTCTGACGTGCGAAGAAGGTAAGATTTTTTTGGTATTGTTTAGATTAATATGTTTGATTTGATATGCACTGAGAAAGTTGTGTGGATGCATATGGCTGGACATCAGATTCAGTGAAACATTGTTTAATTTCTTTTCTAATATGAGTTGCACTTGGTTCAATTAAGTGTGTATCTTAATGTTCAGTGAAGTGCATATTGCTTAGGAATGTGGGTTTTTGTGTTTGTGATTTTTGTAATCTGAAGTGTGTATCTTAAGGTTCACTGAAGTGCATATTCGTTAGGAATGTGTGTTTTGGGTTCATGATTTTTTGTAATCTAAAGTGTGCATTTGAAGGTTCAGTGAAGTGCATATTGGTTAGGAATGTTAGTTTTTTGTGCTTGTGATTTTTGTAATCTGAAGTGTGCACGTTCAATGAAGTGCATATTGGTTAGAACTGCGTTTTTTTGTGTTCTTGATTTTTGTAATCCGGAGTGTGCATCATAAGGTTCAATAAAGTGCATATTGGTTAGGAATGTGGGTTTTGTGTTCGTGATTGGTGTCCCTATTTTCAGATTTGTGCAATTGAATGTGAGTTTTGTGTGGAATTAATATGCAAAATAGTTTAGGTAAAGGTGGAATTCAATGTTGAGTGTGAATGTTGTGTATCGAAGTTAAAATGAAGACTAAGAAAGGTAGGGTGCAATTAAATAGAAAGAGTGATGTCTCTAATTGAGATTTGTACATATGAAGGTGCATATGTATATGCATATGAATGTTGATTTAAACGTGGATGTTGATTTTTGTGTGATGGAGTTAATATGCATATGAGTGTTGATTTAAGTGCATTTGAAGATGATATTAAGTGCATTTAGTGATGAATTCCAGTATCGTAATAAAGAGAACGACTGAAGCAATGAGTCTCCCAGTCGATTATTTGTTAAAGTCTTGCCCTGTGTAAGTACACACTCATTAAAAATACTAATTGAGGTATGAATTTTTTTAGATGAATTTTCATGCATGTGCTCATTTAAACACAATGCATGAAGATTACGGTTGGGTACAACTAATTTGGAATTGTGTTGTAGCTTGACACACAGGCAGACCTGATAGTGCTTACACCCTCTTTGTGGAAGCCATTGAGTTTGGGTTGGAAGCAATAAATAAGCACACTGCACTTTCAAAAGTTGATTTGGTATGTCGTTTAAGTGAAATATGATACACTATTATTACATTGTGAATTGTAAAAAATGGTTATTTTTGGTGCAGTTTGTCTTCCCGATCATGCAAGTGCATCACTGCTATGTACTTTGAGTGAATACTAAGCTGAAGCGTGTGAATATTGTTGATAGCTCATCGGCTAGAGTACCTAATTTTGGTAAATACGGGGAAATGCCTCAAACCGTGGTACGGAATACTATTATGTAACTAGTACTTATTGTAAAGTGGCAGTGTCGAAATATTATTTAAACGACAAATAAATTTTATGAGGCTAAACAAAATTTGTGCTGATAAATATGTTTGTGAAGTACATGATTCTAGAAATATGACAAACAAAGGTGAGAAAGTCAGAAAGCCAACACCAAAGTGGCTAGGAATGGAGTGGAGGGACACCAAGAATGTTTACGACTATGGCATCTTCATAATGTGTCATATGGAAACCTATCGGGGTGAAGGCATGCAAGGATGGAATATTGGACTGAAGAAAACAGACACCAAGTTGGTAGGGACATTACATGTGAAGTACATCTCGGTAATTCTCCTTAATAAAAAGAATGAGTGCGTGCAGTCAAACTTAGTCAAGGCAAGGAAGTTTGCAAGAAAGCTAAAAGAACAGAAGGTGGCAGAACAAGAGAGGGGAACACTGAGCAATGAATGAATTCATAGTGATATTTGCATTGATATCAGTTTGTTATAAAATTGCAGTTTTAGAATGACAGATTTGCATGTTAAAATTAAAGACTGCTTTATGCTTAATTTTGGTGTGTGGAACTTGACGTTCAATACAGTTTGTTTTAATGAATGTTTGAGGGTTACATGTTTTTTTTTGCATTTCATTGCCGCTTGAAGTTCAATGAAATGCATATAATACAATAGTTCCAAATAGTCATTATTTTTACATGGGATACTCTACTGTCCGTGTAAAATATAACACATCGCATTCGAAGACGCACATTTTGTAACACATAGAATTAAAAATAATTAGTAATGCAATAGATGTAAACCTAAGGTGCACTTCAAAATATGCACGCGTGCAAATTAAGTTATAATTACATAGTCAATAAATGTCATGAAGTTTTTTAGTCAATGAACGGTGAGATGTGTGAATGTGTATGTTTATTATTACAAAAAACAATTGTATGTGTCTTTACTGATAAAAACAATTATGAGAAAGCATCAAAGTATGGACAAACAAATCAAACATAATACAACTAGTGGTGGCTAATATACAACTACATGGTGCACACCAATGTATTTAAATATGCATATAAAATGTGTTCACAATGCAGTAAAACACGACAAAATATAACACAGCATACAAAGACACACATTTTATAGCTCATAGAATTCAAAGTAATTAGTAATGCAACAGATTAGGACCTAAGGTGCACTTTAAAATATGTACGTGTGCCAATTAAATTATAATTACATAGTCAATAAAAGTCATGAATTTTCATAGTTAATAAATGGTGAGATGTGTGAATGTGTGCATTTAGTGTTACAAAAAAATTGTTATGTGTATTTACTAATAATAAAAAACATTTATGAGAAAGCACCAAAGTATGGAGAAACAAATCAAATGTAATACAATTAGTAGTGGCTAATGTACAACTACAGGGTGCACATGAATGTAATTAAATATGCATATAAATTATGTGTACAATGCAACAAAGATCTGACCGGGATGCTCACTTATACAACATAAAACAATGTTCATGAACAAAATTTGTTAACAGTGTACATTCACCGCCATAAAATCAAAGAAAATACAGTAATGACTAACAATCATGAGATGTGTCAATAAATGGTGATGGCCCATCTCATTGCACGAACGACAAAGTCTCTTGGGACGTTTAAATTCTTGAATCGAAACTTCTTTGGAAGACTTGATCCTTGTACATGCAAAACGAAGAACATAAACCAAAAACATGAATTATGCAGATAATGAAGGTGACAGTAGCAACTGTTAATTATAGGCTTCAATTGAATTTTAAATAAATAACGCACAAAAATATGCAACTCTTAGGCAGATTGTTTTGTATTCACAGAGCCCTGTGAACGTAAATTGTTTTGTATTTAAACAATGTTTTAGGGAGATTCTTTTGTATTCAAACAAAGTTCATAGAAGCTTACTTGATTTCGTTTCCATCATAAAATGTTTAAACATATTTTTTGTATTAAAACGGATAACAATAAACTTATTTGTATTCGAACTGCACCATGAATAAAATGTGTCTGCATGATACATACGAAGTTTGACCAGTAGAAAAATATGAACTAAAATTAAACTATGTTTGAAAGCTAGGGATGTAAACATACTCCAGTGAATCCTTGTGCATGCAAAACGAAAAACATAAACATGAAACAACAATTAGGCAGATAAGCAAGGTGACAGTAGCAATCGTCATTTGTAGGCTTCAATCAAATTTTAAAAAAGTGCCGCAAATCATTGAAAAAAATATGCAACCCTTAGGCAGATTATTTTGTATTGAAACAGAGGTAAAACGAATATGCAGTTTTTGTATTGAAACGATGTTTTAGGAAGATTTTTCCCAGAGGAGATTTTTTTGTATCAAACAAAGTTCATAGACATATCTGATTCCGATTCCATGGCTTTGAACGACTGGAGAGAAGCAAAACGGAAGTGCGGGAATGAGTCTCGACCGACAAGCTCTTGATCGCAGTAGGTATGGAAACGGAGATATTAACGGAAAGCACGTTGGTAAATTGTACGTGATTCTCTTTCCATGGATCGAGGTCAATGAAATGGCCAATACACCCTTAAGTCACTTACGTTTGTGGGCTTCAAATTTAACAGCCGCACGGAAATCATGCTTAGATGGAGGGCTAGGATTAATTTGTATTTTGTAAATTAAGTTGGGTTTGTATATGATCCCAACTCTATATATATATATATTTATATTTTTTAGAATGGAGATTGACATGATACTATGATAGAACACTAATATTTAATAAAATAAGAATAAGTAACACATCACAAAATATATGTTACATATTTTTGTGGACTGTTCCAAAATAAATGTTAACTTCTAATTTACATTGTGATGTACAGGATACACTCATACACCTCTCCCATGTGCTCTTGGTCCATGTTTACTAGCATCACGTTTTAATTTAGAAATAATTACTAATTTATTAATAAAATAGGGCTAATTGATAAAAATATAGAATGATTTTTAAAACATTGCAATTAAATATAGCATCACATTTTAAGACGTTTTTACTTGGTCTTGTTTAAGTTCAGACAAGATCAGATCAGACTACACCTTAAAATAATAGATCAAACTTCAACAATTATGACAAAATACATAGAGACCGGATATCTTTCTTACTAAACCATACCATACCAAAAAATATCAATCCAAGTAGAACTGTATTTTTCCTTTAAAAAAATAGTAAAACTGTTTTGTACACCAAGAAATTCAGTTATACTTTTATACATAAATGTTAGGATATATATATATATATATATATATATATATATATATATATATATATATATATATATATATATATATAGGAATATTCCTGTCCGGAAATTCCGGACAGGAACCCCCGTCCGGCCTCCTCCATTTGGGGGCCTTCCCGGTGGTATTTTTGCTCAAATTTTTTGTGTATATTCCTCATCAAGTCTAGTTATTCCATACCAAATTTCAGCAAAAAAATCAATCGGGAAGGTTGTCAAATGATTTTTGCAAGTTAACTGGTCCGGAATATGTATTTTCCGGACCAGTTTACTTGCAAAAATCATTTGATGACCTTCCCGATTGTTTTTTTTTGCTGAAATTTGGTATGGAATAACTAGACTTGATGAAGAACATACACAAAAAATTTGAGCAAAAAATACCACCGGGAAGGCCCCCAAAAGGAGGAGGCCGGACGACGCTCTGGTCAAGAAATTTCTGACCGGAAGATTACTCTCTCTATATATATAGTTTATCAGTTACTTTAATTAATAGTTGAATGGACCTAGAAATGAGTCACAGGGAGAGATTGTTTTAATTGGCCCAACCAATTAGTCACAAGGAGAAGCCCAATCCATGCCATATTACGAGTATTATTCAGCAACAGTATAGTTTTTAATAAAAAAAAAAACTCCGTAGTAAAATTAATGGCTATAAAACGAAGGTGGTGAGATCAGCACCAGAACGTCGTCGATAAGATACTCTGTAATCTGGTTTCTCTTGCAGCTCCCCCTCTCCTTCGAGGGTTTTTTTCTTTTTCTTCGTTTTCTTTTCTTTTTTTTCCTTCTAATTTTTCATCTTTTTTTTGTTTGATTGTTTTCCTTTCTTCCCCTCTTTTCCCCCCTTTCGAAACCCTAAATTGTCCTTCAATCTCTCCTTTATATCATTTTATCTACATATACACACACTCCAAACGCCTATATATTTTTTCAAAGAAAGGGAGAAGATGCAGCAGAGGCTGATGAAACAGCAACAAGCATTGATGCAGCAATCTCTTTACCACCCCGGACTTCTCGCCCCTCAGCCGGTATTCTTACAATTAATTGGCATTCAATTTTATATCATTCTTTTGTTTGATTTTGTGCTGGTATTGATATTCCGGTATGGGAAAATTATTGTTTTAGCTGCTGATTCATTCTTTATTAGTAAGTATTGGATTGATTAATGGCAATTGGGGGAAAATGTTTTCTTTTTGGAAGTTCAATTCACGTGAATGGATGATAAGGAGCTGGATGGGATGTATAAGTTTGTACTCTTCTCTAGTCGTATTTATACACTATCTAGATCACATGTACTAAGAAAGTCATCAAATCAATAAAAAGGTATGAAATCTTACCAAATTCATCATTAATCAAACTCATGACACATTTACTCTGTAGTCTGTACCACACGCCCATTCCAGAAGTGGTCAATACTTTATTTTTATAATTATTTATTTTGAATATGAAAAGAAATCAGTTAATTTTCAATGTATTTACTGAATGGGATTCTTGAAGGGATTCAAGCAAAATTTGAAAATGTATACGTATACCGAATAAGGCTGGGCATGTATTGTAAAGATGAAGTGAAATTCTCTATCTCTTATGTTTATGTAGAATATGCCCTACTTTGTTGTCTACTATTCCACTTCTAAACCATCTCAGTGATTTTCTTGGTCTTTGGATCATTACTCTGTCAAAGTTTTGATTTTACTTATAATCTGGGAAGGATGAATGATTCCATGTTTGTGCTCCTTTGATTTTACTGCTTTGTAGTTCCTTGAAACTGTCAATTTAGGAACGCAGACTACAGAGTATAATACTATAATCTTGTATAGCAAAATGTCATCACTTCCCCAATATAAATTACCTTTTAAAGTTTATGATGATGATCAGTGGCGGAGCCATAAATTGGTAAGTTATGGGGGCTGGGGCTTAAAATTTCACTATAAATGTTACTGCCTATAAATATTTATACATATGCATATACGTCACATTTTTTCTTGGGGGGCCAGGCCCCCTCACAATTGTAGAGTAATTCTAATCCATGTTTAAAGTTTGTTTTCTTGTAACTTTTCTCACTTTCTGATTACTGAGTAAGTGATTATGCATCTGCTACAGTTCTCCCAATCGGCTATTGAATTGTTCAATTGTTGAATGCGTCATTATTCATTAGCTATTGTTCTTTTCTCAGCTGTATTTTAGGTTTATCTCTATTTGGTATATACATTGTTTGAAATTGCGCAATGCAATGGCTGAATGAGGCGTGCCTCAGGTGATTTCTATAGCAAGGTGCATAATTGTATGGCTAAAGGCGAAAGTGTAGAAACGTGCGCTATATGGCGCAATGGCGCTCGCTTTCTGCGATGCGGAACAAGGCGTCATGAGGTGACCGCCTTAGGAGTTTAAGTAGGTTTTTTTTATTAGCCATAGCGAGCGTGTACGCTATTCCCTACTCTTGAATTGGTTGCCGACCTGTGTTTCTGCTGCACCCTTCATCTGCGCCTGTCCATCTATGATCTATCCTTTTCGTTGCTCTGCATTGTTCTAATTTGTGTCCGCCTGTCCCCCAGTTTGCGTCGGCATGCTTAAGTAGGAGGAAGAGATTATATACATACTTTGAGTGGGTTCCAAAGTATCCTTCTGGACTTCTGATACATGGATTGTAATATCCTTCTGGTGTCTCTTGAGAGGATTATTAGATTATGTACTCCCTACAAATATACAGAGTATATTATTTTGAGTGTATTCCAGCTAGATTCCATTTTTTTAGTTTAATGCTTGTCTAGGCTCAAAATTACTTCTTGCCACGAAATTTACTATGTTTTCTCTGTTTTAGGCCTTGTTTTTATTTGTTTATATTCCAAAATTTCCTTTATTCTTAGTGGAGTTTTATTTTTCATATAATTTGAATTTTTGTTTCAAGTATAATCGTATATATACTTTAATTTGGATTATATTGATATATTAAAGAATGTTTAAATATTACCATTAGCAATTCTCTTTTGCATACAAGAATAGAAAACTTAGAATGAACAATTTCTATGATGTCATTTTCAACTCATGATTTCCATTATTTTATGACATTATTGTCAGTTTGCTAATTAAATACTTCCTCCGTTCTTTTTTAGTTGCAACATTCTAACGCACAACTTTGACCATCATTATATTTAATTATGTATTAGTAAAAAATAAATAAAAATCAGATTATGAAACTTAATAATGAGATGAATTCAACCATATTTTTCAAAATTCAAAATTCACATTAATTAATAAATAAAATGTAGTCAAAGTAGAGGACATGAATAGTGTATAAATTGCAATGTTGCAACTAATGCGATACGGAGGATACTGTGTTATTTTGAATGAATTTTTATATCTTATTAGTTATAATTTTTTATTTTTTAAAATACTTTTTTTTTCTATGCATTAAGATTTATGCTTTAGCCGTATGCCTCAATGTGCGACGAGGCTTACACAATACACCTTGGAAAAAAATGCCTCAAATTTGCAATACACAATTTCGAACATTGGGTATATACAAGGTTTGAAATTGTGTTTTGCATATTTGTTGCATACAATGAGGCATATGCGTAAGGCGTAATATATAGGGTCTGGTTCCAATAAAAAATGGTAATCCCATATGAAATGCGAACATCTCCACTTTTGATTTTCTGAAGTGTACTATTGCATTCGTATGATTTTTGTCATCCAATTTTGATCATTTATGGTACACTAAATGTGTGTCTGAAGTGCACACAAGAAGTTCAATTTTTACAAAGAAGAAAAACTTTGATTTATTTACAAAAATCCTACAGCGTTCTTAATCCATTTTAATGCTTTTTTGACATATTTAAAGCCATTAGATCTTAGATCCAATGCACCAGATTTTTTCTTTATTTTCATGGGATGGAAACTTCTTATTTGATCCAAAATCTATATATATGTGTGTGTTGTATGTATTTATGTATATAAACAAAAAATAAAACAATATATTCATAAAAAATCATCACATGTGATAATGTGATATTAAAACACATTACATGAGGCCATAATCCTAGCAAAATAATAAACTCACGGTTCAAACCACAACATAGTAAAATTTCTGAACTGTTCACCAAAATAAAATTCTTAACATATTAAAGTTTAAGTTTATTAGACTGATGATTGAGAATTTGAATCATCACTATCTAGTGTTTTTTTGCATGACACTATCTAGCAGTTTGATATAGGGATCATAACTATGGGACATATTAATTGTTAATTGTAAACAATAAATTGTGACTCTTTGGGTCCAAATAATACCCTTACACCCTGACCTCCTATTGTTTATGCCCCCAGTACTTTATCACAAACTCCTTCCGTCCCTTAAAACTTGGTCAAGTTTGATTGACACGAGAAATAATAAAATAAAAAATTGTGTAGTTGAGGTTTTTGCAGAGGAGAGAGAAATAATAATTAATTTAATGGGAAAGATGTCAAAGTTATAAGGGATGGAGTAAGTTTGTAATGTTGCGTACGCCTCACTATGCCACACTCCAAGCGCTACAGGCAATGCCCTTTAATGCCTTAGTCCAAGAATTAGCTTAGGCAGGCCATAAGGCTCAATTGCATTGCGCAATTACGAACAATGGGTATATAAGATATCATTATCTTAGTTTTCAATGATTCAGAGTTAATCTCTGCATGTACCAGGTTGGTGCTATAACTTAAAGAGTCTGCCTAATAGTTATCTATTGAGTTGAATGTGTATCTCCCCTCTCCACTTCTTGTGACTTCGAAATCTATTTGCAGATAGAGCCTATCTTGAGCGGGAATCTGCCCCCTGGCTTTGATACAAGTGCTTGTCGCAGTGTGTGAGTGCCTTAATGTTTTTCTATATATGTGATTCAGATTGATTGACTATTCTTCAATTTTTATTATCTACTATTCATTCCTGGTCCTTGTATATTAGGGTTCTAAAACTACATTATCTTCAATAGATTTCATGGTTTATTGGGAAAGCATAACTATTCATCGATTCATTATTTAATTTTTTAATATAAACATGAAAGGTTATTTGGAAAACTGAAAATATTTTCTGCAATGCTCGTTTGCATTCATTTATTTTTTGTTTCTCATATGTGCTACATATATAGATTAAGATTTTCCCCATATATATGCTGTGTATGCATGAATATGTGTGCCTGAGAAGCCAATAAGTCATGGTTTCAATTTAAATTCTCCCATCTTCATCCATTGGTGTTGAATCTTAAGTTGTGGTGTCATGGAATGCAGTTATGTTGGAAATATCCATCCTCAGGTGACAGAACTCCTTCTCCAAGAGGTTTTCTCTAGTACTGGTCTTCTTGAAGGATGCAAGCTTATAAGAAAAGAGAAGGTCTTGCTCTAGATTCCTATTTCTTTTACTTATTTGCCAAGCTCTAGACCATTCAAAAGATTACAGGCATTATGTTAGGAACCTGGTAATAATCTGAGCACAAACAGTAACAAGTAACACAGATCTGATAAAAGGATAGGGAAGATGATGTTTATTGATAGGAATAGTCTCAACTTAGGCAACAAAGGCAACTGGGACTCTTAGGCAACAAGGCAACATTCAATATCCAAATAACAGTATCCTATTATGGCTACCCCAGCTTCTATTTATAGCAAAAGTCCACGCAGGGACTAAATAGACAACTAAATAAGCTATAGGCACTTAATAAGCTATTTAACTCCCCTACCCCCCTTATTTAAAACTACTAATTAGGCTGATGCCTAACATTACTCCCCCCTAAATAACCACCTTGCCCTCAAGGTGGGTAATAAGACACAGCCTTGATCTTGAACTTCGTCTTCATCCTGGAACCTCTTCCTTCCCAGTACCTCCTTGGTACTAGGAGCTTCATTTCTTTCACTTTCATCATCACATCTTTCACAGCAAACAGGAGCAGAAACTGGGTATAAAAATTCCCTGGAATTACACTTGAAGCCTCTTCCTTGTAACCAATATCAGCATATAAAGGTTCCAGATCTTCATCATAATTCAGCAGTATCATATTCTGAGGAGTTTCATCTCTAAAGAGGTCACATAGCAAACAAACTATAACAAGGACACCCATCCGAGCTTGAACTGTTCTCTCAGTAGACCTCTTTAGGACTTCCATGAATACTGGATAAGAAGCTTCCCGGATCTCACATTTGGATATAGCAAAGAGGCCCCTGAGCAAGCTAATCACTTCTAGTCTTGTATTCAACTCATCTGTCTCCTTTTTGGATTGCATCATAGGAGAATTATAAGTGTAGACTGCCCATTGATAAGCTCCATAGAGATTTTTCATTCCATCCAGCAATTCTATAGCAACTTTGATGTTATTAACAACTTCTGTTTTTAAAGTTGATTCCATCAGGCGCTCGCTATTGAAGATATCATTTCCAGCAGCTTGGATAGTGAAGTCCTGATCCATACTGATGCCTCCTGACTGGTATGGAAGCACTAACTCATCAATCCCTCTCAGTCCAGAATTGGAGGGGTCCCGAATTGCAGAAAATACCAATTTGCAGCCTTCCCCATCCAGAACCAAAAGCTGGTCAACTTTAAAATCAGACTTCAAGATATACTTCATTAACCTAGCCTCTTCAATAGGATCAATGACTGTATCTGGAAGATATCTATAAGAATTATATCTAGCTGAACTTTGCACAACAGCTGTTATGGGCTCATAAGTATGTTTACTCTTATGATACTCATGTTTCTCATTCCCTGACTGTATCTGGACAGCATCCTGGCTCGTTTCATGAACCCTTATAGGCCAAAACCCCGGTGATGGCCTTAGCAGATTAACAAAGCTACGTCCAGAACCCTTGTTTCTTCCCCCATTCCTGCCAGAACCAATGAGAGTATGGACCTCTTCCATTAACAGATTGATCAGTCTTGATTTCTTAGCCTCCATAACTAGTGCAGTCACATAGGCCTCCCATTCACTCATCTCCTTGGCACTAGCTATCAATAAACCTATGTCCCAAGACTTAACACCCCTTTCCAGTAATATATATTTTCCCCCCACTTTTAGCAAATAGAAATTCTGGAAGATAATCACACCACTATCTGCTGCAACAGTAATCTCTTCACATTGATTGATCTTGTTCCATTCTACCATCATTCCACAACCAAAATAAGCAGGAGGTCCATCCTTAACAGCAAACTCGGGAGGTTTCATATCTCCCCTACACAAATGAACAGTCCGTACCATGCCTATAGCTTGATTATAGCTCAAACTATCCAACTTGCTCAGTCCTTCCAAATTAGTGTTTGATGAATGATGAAACACACTATTCTTCAAATTATTCAATCCAATTGATTTACGCACTTCTAAACCTTCCTTATTGTTTAATGAAAATCCTGTAGGTTGATTAACCTCCTCTTCAGGATCTGATTCCGTAACTGATGGTGCAACTGGTGTCAACTCCGAGGTCAGTGTAAGTGGCTGAGTTTCCGGTGATCCATATTCTGATTCAGAGTGGTCCCCATAGCTGATAAATGTTGAACATGACAATGCTTGGGCATTCTCCTCAACCTGACTGACATTAACTCCTTTTCCCAATTCCCCCGTTGGGCTATGATTGAAATTAACTCCACACAGCCTCTTACCTTGCATTCCAGAACCCTTGGTGTTTGGATGATGCCCTATATCAACCTTGTGGAAAGGTTTTTGATCAGATCCTATAACACCCAGTGGCAAATCCTGCGGACCAGTGGACTCGGCTATCATCTGCGGACTAGAAGAAACGACTTGCGATGCCAATGGGTGAGGAGAAGGAACCTGCGCATTTGGTGGCAAACTGGGATACGCAGGAGTCCAATTTTGGGATTCACGATCTCTGCGAATTTCTTCCTTCATTGCTGCTATGGATGCTGCGATTTTTGCCATAAAAGCCTCACTGATGCTCTGAATCTGTTCATTCATCGTGATCGCCAGTTTTTCCATAGCCGTCCTCATCTCCAGGTTCGAACGCTTCTCCAGACGTCCGAGCGAGCCAAAGGCGTCCAGTCCTGATCGTTGTTGTTGTGAGGCCTGCGAACTGCGGGAAGCTGTTCGCGATTGGGAACCAGAAATAGTTCGCGACTCCTGCGAGCTGGTGAGGGACTTGCGATGCGAGGTGTAATGGGCATGAGATCTGCTTCGCGAACTACTCCGGGCTTCTCTCTCCTTATTTGCGATCGTCATCTGCATCGGCTCCATGGTCGTTGCTATTTCTTTCATCGATGTATTGTGTCTACGATTTAACCCTCCACCACTGAACGAGAGCTTTGCAGTAGTCGCTCTTCAAGTTCGATCCCCAGGAGCTAATTGCTCTGATACCAATGTTAGGAACCTGGTAATAATCTGAGCACAAACAGTAACAAGTAACACAGATCTGATAAAAGGATAGGGAAGATGATGTTTATTGATAGGAATAGTCTCAACTTAGGCAACAAAGGCAACTGGGACTCTTAGGCAACAAGGCAACATTCAATATCCAAATAACAGTATCCTATTATGGCTACCCCAGCTTCTATTTATAGCAAAAGTCCACGCAGGGACTAAATAGACAACTAAATAAGCTATAGGCACTTAATAAGCTATTTAACTCCCCTACCCCCCTTATTTAAAACTACTAATTAGGCTGATGCCTAACACATTATTTTCTACAATGCATAGCTCATGCATGTATGCATTGTTGTTATATGATCCCTTAGATTTTCCAAAAAGAAAAGTTAAAAAATAGGATAGCTATCCAAATGTCAAATAGCAAGTCTTTAAAAACTTTGTTGCTTGGTATAACCGTACCGTAAATGGGCATTGTGTTATAACTAATAATGGGTAAATCACTAATGGGTAAAGCACTAATTGCTGTTCAGTCATCATATGGTTTCGTGGATTACTATGATCGTAATGCTGCTGCCCTTGCTATTCTGAGTCTGAATGGAAGACAATTGTAAGTGCATATGATCTTTAAGTTATTAGAACAATATTGCTTCTGAGCATTCCTGGTTCTCTTCCTAATCTTTTAGATTGCAGGTTTGGGCAGCCTATAAAAGTTAATTGGGCATATGCTAGTGCTCAAAGAGAAGATACTTCAAGTATGCACTTTCTTGGGGATTTGAATATCGTCTGCTTATATCCTCCTCATCTGTTATAAAATGTCTCTCTTTTCTTTCTTTAATGGTATCCTTGTTTTTTAGGCCACTTCAACATTTTTGTGGGGGATCTTAGCCCAGAGGTTACAGATGCCACCTTGTATGCATGTTTTTCTGTCTATCCCAGTATCTCGTAAGTTCTGTTATGATATTTTCATAATTCTAAACAACCCAAAATCCCTAATTCTTCACGTGGAATGAAATGACATTGTAAACACTATCTTCATTTTGGGTGATGCAGAGATGCAAGGGTGATGTGGGACCAGAAGTCTGGCCGCTCAAGAGGGTTTGGGTTCGTTTCTTTCCGTAATCAGCAGGCATAAATGCATCATTTCCTCCACTTTTATAATATTTTGTGTTTGATTTTAATATTTCTGGCCTAACCTTATTTTTTGTCCTCTCCAGGATGCACAAAGTGCAATAAATGAATTAAATGGTGAGGACCATTTTCTATTTATTGAACATTTATATTTTGTTCATTGTTATTCTTGTTAAGCAGTAAAGTTGTGTTATCATCATTTTTTAGCTGTTAGTTGCAATGTTCTTTTGAATCTCTCCCAAATTCTTTAAGGGTACGTTTGGAACTCCGTAAACGCTAGGAAAAGAAGACAATGAGGAGGATATAGTGGGGATTTTGTAAGGAAAAGAAATGTGAGGGAAACTAAGCATTTGTTCAGACTCAAGTCCCCCCCCCCAGACCCACTTCATGTATCTAATCTTTTGTATACTGTTTTACTAAGAATTAAACATGTTTCTTTTTCCTTGGCATTCTCTGTGGTAAAACCAAAACAAGAATTTAATTTTTCTTTGTGTTGTCTTCCTTCTCCTATCCTAATATTGAAAAGCGCAGGAAAGTGGCTTGGAAGTAGACAAATTCGGTGCAATTGGGCAACAAAAGGTGCTGGTTCAAGTGATGACAAACAGATGTCCGATGCTAAAAGTGTTGCAGAAATGCCTAATGGCACATCAGGTCAAGTCTAAATCAGCATTCTGTGTCTATCCATCATAGATCTGATACAGCAGCATTTTCAATAGGAAAAATATAGGTCATGGTTTTAATGATGTTTTTTTTGTACCACATAAGCTTCATGTGTTAGCTTGTTGGTGGATGAGAGAGGCCCAGATACATCAAATTTAGGCATTCTGTTATAGTAATAAATAGTGTTGCTATGACAGCCTCCTGTGCAGATTAAGTGAAGTTTAAGTTGTGAAATGAAATCATTGATTTCCATTTTGTTCCAGCTTAGGCCTGAAATACTTTATGCTCACTGTGCAGATGATGGTGCGGAAAACATAAATGAAGATGCACCAGAAAACAATCTTCAATATACAACTGTTTATGTTGGCAATCTTGCTCCTGAAGTGAGTATTTGTTGCAAATCACTGTTTCTTTGGGAGGTTTCGGAGGGATGGGGTGGATTGATTTGTGTTTTTGCTGTGTTTTTCCTGATTTATCTGTATTTTTAGCTTTAGACTATAAAGTAATACAAAATATAAGTTAAATCATGTACTTCTACATAGTTTTCCATCTTTACTTTTGTTCGACCATCCAAAAGTTAAGAATAAATTAATAAAATAAATATCACACTTCAAATATTTTCATTGTTTCACCCTTTATTTATTTTCAAGCTAGTTCAATTTGGCCTCTTCTACTCCAGGATGTTTAATCAGAGTAATAACAATGATGGATATAAGCTTTTACTTTTTCTCCATCCTCTGTTTCTTAACGTGCTACTCCCCTGAGAGGCCGAGACATTTCTACACTTGGAGATGAAATAGAAAAACATCTATGAATTATATATTTTTTCTTTTTGATACGCTTTATATGATTACCTTATTGTTATGATTGATAAAATGATAATTCACAGGTTACTTCTGTTGATCTTCACCGCCTCTTCCATTCTCTTGGTGCTGGAGTCATTGAAGATGTCCGTGTTCAACGTGACAAGGGTTTTGGGTTTGTAAGGTATAGCAACCATGCTGAAGCTGCTCGAGCAATTCAACAAGGGAATGCCCGAATTCTTTTTGGCAAACCCATCAAGGTACTCCTACTTACTTATTATGAGCAGTAGTGAGCATTGTACTTGTTTGCCCTTATAATTAGACCCGTCTCTCCCGAGATTTGATCAAATAACGGTGATTGGACCTTGCAGTTCCCAAATGTACAAAAGAACTCTTTGACCAGTCAATCTTTTGGCGAATGACCCAACACTAATAGTTATCATGATTCATGATAACCACAGTTCATAGGGCATTACCTAAAATTATAGGTGGTAAGATTTTAAATTTTTAGTGGATATCATGTGGTTGCATTTCAAAATCATTAACAAGTGTTTTTCCCAATCTCCCAATAAGAACCTTTCATTATTTACGTGACCCTCTACAGTAGTGCTTAACATTTTCCCTGGTTATATTTTATCATCTTTATATGATCTGTCCAGAATATCTGTGCTTTTAAGTTTTTTTCTTTAATTATTCAAAAACCTTGGAGTCATTTGGTAGCTTGACCAAATCTTACAATAAAGTTAGATAAATAAAAAAGGTGTTTTTCTTTCAAAAAAGGCGTTTTTCATAACACCGGATATCAGGTTTTAAAAAGCATTTTGTACCAAGCAAACTACAATCTCCCAACCCCACTTACACTCCCACAACACAAGAAATAAAAGTGTAAATTGTGAGCATGTTAAATCAGATGTCTCTTGTTTGAGCCTACATTATTATTGTTTTCTTAACCCCACCCACCTGCATACAATAATTTTTAGCATGGTTTTTGAATGTTTCCGTGCTTTCCTTGTTTGGTGTGTACACTAGAATCTCTATCATGGTAGGTCATGAGACGAAAATAGTATGCTGTCACTGTTCACCCATTAATGAGTTTAATAATTTATTTTCATTAGTCTCTTTTGATTTTCCTCTTCACTCATCAATAATGTTAACATTGTTTTCACTCGCACAGTCGCATTTCATCTCCCAATTCATTTGGGAATTGCCAGAGTAGAATTTTCAGCCTCTTTTCTAAAAAGGAAATTGGTATTTGCTTCTCATGATTAAATAAATATTCTACTTTCAACACATGTTTTCGGGGGAATTGGAGAATGCACCTCACTTTTTTATCAAAATTTGAGCATCCTTATTTTTAATAATCATTATTTGCAACTCAAGTTTGAGAATTTGCATCCTATTTTTTCTTCCAAATTGAAGTTTGCACCTCATATCATTAACAGAATTTTTAACGGGAAAATTGAAGTTTGCACTGTCATTTTAATCCACATTCGAGTCCTATTTCCAAAATCATTATTATGTAAACCCTAAAATCTATAGTTTATACTATCGTTTTCTTCTGTATTAGATTTGCACCCCATCCAAAACAATTTTTCCCAACTTCGGGGTGGAAACCCAAATTTAGATGAATAATAACAAATGGGATGCAAACTCTCAAACATGAGGTGCAAATATGTGATGATTCGAAAAATGGGATGCAAACTTCCATATTTCCATCAATAAAATATGAAGTGCAAGGTCATATATTTAGGCAAACATTGTCTTCTTACACTATGCCATGGATTTAGAATGATGCTTAATTTACCAGCTCATGGGGAATTAAGCCGACGATGTATTGTAATTGTGTGCTATAAAAATGTTGTGGAATGTACTGCAGTGCTCATGGGGAAGTAAGCCGACAATGCCCGGAACTAGCTCGACCCCACTGCCGCCACCAGCAGTACACATTCCTGCTGATGTTACAGCAACCAATCCTCTTGCAGCTTATGAGATGCAGCTTGCTTTGAGCAAAATGGGCAGTGCACAAGCTGCTGCTCTCATGCACCATCATCATGGTCACCGCATCGGTGCTGCTAATCCAGCCATGTATGATGGTGGATATGCCACCCAACCACATATGTACTATCAGTAATAATAAGTCTCAACCATCACCGGGCTGCCTGCCGTTATTGTCCGATGGAGTTGATGTTATAATTATAGGATTTATTTTTACTATATAGGCTTCTCGTTTTTTCAGTCTTTAGTTTTGAGAACTATATTTCCCTTGCCTGTTGTTATGTATAATCTGAAGCATGTATGGATTTCAATTTGATACTTGGGAGATTATTCAACCGTTACTTAAATGTTATTTTCCCTAGGAGGCTAGGAGGCTAGGATGTTTAGCCACTGAGCATCAGTGTAACTTCTTTGTTTCGATATAAGGCCTCATATTTGACGTGAAATCCTGTAATAAATAAATTATGATGAATGGCAAGAGCTGATATATATTGTAGTAATCTTGGAAATTTCCTACCTTTTAGTTGTATAAAGTAGTAATAATGTAATATTGTGCTGAGAATATTTATTTATAAAATATTAAATTTTACTATCCTCCTCCGCTTTTTTTTAATCGTAACATGTTGAATTTTACACTATTCACATGTTGTACTTTGAATACATTTTACGATATTATTTTACGAAAATTATATATCTAAAAAATATTGTTCAATTCATCTCATTACAAATGTTTAAAATCCAACTTTTAATTATTTTTTACTAATAGAGATTAAGATATAATTACGGTCAGTGCGTTACCAAGTGTGAAATGTTGACCCTTGCAATTAAAAAAGAACGGATGAAGTAATTAATTAATATCGTAAAGATTTGCGGATTGCGTTAACTTTTTTATTGATGTGCTCTTACAAGTTAAGGACCAAGGAGTCAAGGACAAACCTAAACTCCTAAAGGCAAGCTTCATTTAAATTTGATTTTACATTTTTACCCCATTAGTATATCATGTCTTGAGTACGTTTTAGTCTAAGTAAATCTTGTATTTTTTTATTTGCTCTTGATGTATTTTTCTTTTGCAATTTATAATTCCGTTCTGTCATTTTTTACTGAAATAATTTGGTGTATGTACAAGTTTAAATAGGTGTAGTGAATTAATGTCATGTATTTATATAAATAAAACATATAGCCTCTTAGATTAAAATGAAAGGAAGAAAATCTCCTAAAAATGTGATACCCATTTAATGTCCTTAACAAAATACTCTCGTGCTTATTAGTTTATCCCGTCAAATATGCTATGTATTTAAATTATCAAAAGATAGGCTATTAATTGAACTTCTCTTGTTTATATATGCTATATAGCTATTTAGCCCTTTTTTACTTGAGTAAAAACTTCAGACATGAATATTGAAAGTGGGAATAATAAGTTTTGTTTACTCTTACGTAGGGGTGGACTGGGCCGAACCGGCCCGTGAACCGGACCGGCCGCTACTGTGCGGGCCCGGACCGGACCGGGCCGGTTGGCCGGTTCCGGGCTTTTAGCCCGTGTGGGCGGGTCGGGCGGGCCGGGCTCGGGCCCTCTTTTTGTGGAACCGGCCCGGGCGGTTTGGGCCGGGGCCGGTTATTTTTTTTTTTTGGTTTTTTCAATTTTTTTTTCTTTTCCTAGGGTAGGGCTGGGTGTTTTGGGGAGGTTTGGGGGGGGGGGGGGGTCGGGGGATAACATGAAAGCCAAAAAAAAACATTGAACCGGGCCCGGCCCGGCCCGGTTAGGCCCGGACCCGGTATCAACCCGGGCCGGTTCCGGGCCCATGTAACTGGAAAAAACGCCTGCCCGGGCCCGGCCCGGAACCGGAACCGGCCCGGCCCGGGTCCATCCCTACTCTTACGTCATATCTCCAATTCTCCACTTAAGAGGAAGAGAGGCAGAAGTTGGCATTGGAGTGTGAAAAAGGAGTGTGTGAGGCACAGACAGGCGGGAGTTGAAGCCTGAAGGAGGTTAGATTAGTATGAAGTAGGGATGGATTCGGGTCGAGCCCATGTGATAGGTTCTAGAAAAGTGAAGCTTGGTATCCGTTCGATATGCTCAGGTACCGATTCCGGTCCGCGCTCATACAGTGTCATCTCTGGGTCAGGCATGAGTCGGTACTCGCCCATTAAAATATATATATATATATATTTTTAAAGAAAATAGTCGTTAGGCTTGGATCAGGTCAAAAGAATCAAGGCCGAAGCCCGCCCCTCATAATCATCGATCCGGGTACCGGATCGGTCCTGTTCTTAATCGGTACCAACAGTACTGGTCCTGGGTTGGTACTAATCCGGAAAATCGGGCCTAGGTCGGGCCGCCAGGGCCCAGTTCATCCCTATTATGAAGTTGATCAAAAAAATTAAAGGCCGACAACGTCCCGTTCTCGTGAACGTGCTAGTGACTAGCTCTGTTAAAGCTAAAGCACTCCACC
This sequence comes from Cuscuta epithymum, assembly GCA_945859915.1. NCBI lineage: Eukaryota > Viridiplantae > Streptophyta > Magnoliopsida > Solanales > Convolvulaceae > Cuscuta > Cuscuta epithymum. The sequence continues at coordinate 3,328,726 of CAMAPF010000006.1, forward strand.
ATTACTGATCAGTGCCATGTAAAATCATGAATCACCCACTGCCACCACTGGTGGCACCTTGAATGTGGTAGTGAGCAACACTGTCGGCCCTGCCTCTCCTCCACCAATCCCGATCCTGCCCCACTACCCTCGCCTAGGCATGGACTGATGGACCTAGCTTAGCAGACTAGCTTGATATGGAATCGGTCTAGCACTGTCTGGGAGTGGACTAGGTCCGGTTAGAGCAGTTTCGGGCATGAGACCGGAGTAGTCCGGTCTAGAGCGATTCGTGGTCTCGGTTTACAATTTTAGGACTCAATCGCGATCCGAATTTTTTTGGACTTTGGTTTGGCAAGAAATGGGAAGAAGAAGATAAGAGGGGTATCGGCGGGCAACTACATAGGCGACGGCAGAGAAGGCCAACTCCCACTGGTCGGGAGAAATGGAAGATACGCAGATAGTACTTTGTAAAAAGGTATTTAAATACATTTAATATTTAATGGTCTCTTTTTGTCCAACCAGTTTTTAAAAGAAAGTTTGTAACTTTTAACAATAAATGGTCACAATAATTTATTTATACCAAACTAAACTATGTTTTTATATTGTAAGATATTTTCAGACACTAAGAACAAACAAGTACTAAAGAATTTCATAAGAGTATCTTTAACTATGTTTTTATATTGTAAGATATTTTCAGACACTAAGAACAAGCAAGTACTAAAGAATTTCATAAGAGTATCTTTTGAGTTTCAACAATATGATTGATACACAATGCTTACCATACAAATGATTTTTTTGGAAGAAATAAGCTTGAATTGATAACACGTCATTCAGATAGTAGGGAGACCAACAAAAAGATTTCTGACAACCGCCGACCCTCGAACCAGACTCAGAGTTTATCACCTCGACAAAAGCAATATAACTCGTTGATCCATTAATGGGCGCAACTGAGCCAGAGACAGTTACCGCAATCCTTTCATCACCCACGTCCAAATCCACAATCTTACAGCAAAAAACAATCCAAAAGAGAAAGCAAACAGTAAGATCAAAGCAATTTAAAAGAAAAAGGACAATAAAATAAAGGAAAAATTGATAGTAATAATCCTAACTATTGATGTCCGCCCATAATAATCCCAACTATCGATTATTTCAGAATAATCCCAACTTTAGGGACCTTCCGCCAATAATGGTCCCTATAAATAAATTCTTGTAGTATCTAAAGCGGATGAGAAGAGATATAACAAGTAATCCCTATAAATAATCTCAACTTTTAATTTTACGCCTAATTTCTATTTAAAAATCACTTTTTATAGGAGGTAATATCTGATGATGGACCATTATTAGCGGATGGTCCATATAGTTGGGATTATACAAAAAATAATCAGCAATAGTTGGGATTATTATTTTCAATTTTTCCTAAAATAAAACTATTGCTCCTTCCAGAGCACCACTTCCAACCACAATCTGGAACCTCCTATCTGTTTCTGATACTCCGGCGGCGGTTTAGGAGAAGGACGAGCCGACAATACTGTAGCTTCTTCCTCACTCAGCCTCTTATTCATCACGTTTTCTGTTAAGCCTTCACTTTTGCCACCAATCGCACATGACCTTGAATCCAGAACAGTTCCAACTTTTAACCCCAAGCTTCACCCATGACCTTTACTCGGTGATGTCATCCTTTAATTTCACTATTGATGTCTCTGTTTCTTGTTCGCACCAAAAAAAAAATTCGGTCTAAAACTCATTGCTTGTCATTGGAGAGTATAAGATACGGAGTACTATTTTACATCGTTTGTATTTTTTTTGTTCTTTTTTTTTTGGACAATCCATGTGTCGGGGCTTGAGCTCTCATAATCCTGGAGTCTATGAACTACCCTCCAAAGCCTCTAGACAGTTAAGTCCGGATCTGATCACAGTCAGCCTCGTCAATACTGGCTCCTAAAGGACGAATCCAGCAGGACTTACATCACCTGTTTTTTCAGGACTTACACGAACCCGCTACCTTCATTACCATCATCTCCCTTCTTAGCCACTGAGCAACTCTGTGAAAGTAGGAAGAATCATTGGGAGCAACATCTCCATCCTCTGAATTCCCCTAAGTGCCTAGCGGGTTTGGAACACAAGACCAAACGCTAGGCAAGGTAACGTTGCACCCAGCGGACTGGAGTGCTTGATTTCGTTTGTATATTCTCATAATGCTATTACCATTGGATGGTAATAGATGATATGTAATACTATTTCAATATTTGATAGACACAATGTAGAATTTTACACCATTTACGTGCAACTTCTAATAATACATTTAATTTTTGAAAATTACAAGTAAAATTCATTTCTGATTTTAAATTTGCATAATCTGGGATATTTAATATTTTATTAATAAAAATAATATGTTTTGATCGTATTAATAAAAATAATATTGATAATCCACAAAATGTGAAACAAAACATCGCAATTAAAAAAAACGAAAGAAGTACATATTAAAATTAAACATTTACGACATGTTTTTTTTTTTTGAAATACAACATGGAATTATTATACGGAGTAATAATTAAGAATGCAAAACTATGAAACTGAGAAAGATACACGTATTTGACAAAGACTCGTGCATGGAGATAAGGGTGGGAGAAAAAGTTGAGAAAAAATGATTTTTAACTAGACTAAAACAACCTTAATGAGATAAAAGTGTATACTAATAAATGATTAAGCTTCTTTTTTCTGAAGTTTCTTCGTACATGCGGGAAGATAAAAAATTGTTGCACCCAACTTTTTCTACTGTATTTCCTAATAGAAGAAGTGCTCAACTTTTTCACTTTCTTTTCTTTTCCGTACTAAAAAACGTTTTAAAATCCTATTCCATGTTTGGATGGTTGACTAAGTCACTGTTAAAACCGGTCAAATCTTCAAAAATTAAAAAGTATTAAGGTCATTATCAATATTGGTTGTTTCACCTACCTTTAAGATAGAAGCAATTTTCCTTCTTTTGCTGATCTAGATTCTTATCTAAAATAATACATTCATTTAATTATATAGTAAAAAATGTAGACATAAACTATATTTGTATTTGTCATCCGTGGGGTTGGTTGTGGCCCACGTTGGACCCCTCTATCAATGTATGGTCCTCATCTGCCTTTTTTTTTTATAATCAATAAGTATAGTGTATGTGTAGATTTAAATGGTTCATAAATCATAAGTAGTAATTGTAAAAGAAAATTGAAAGTTTTCATTTTTTGCTGATGTTGACTTGGATTGAAATGCAAAAAATGTATAGTATCTCACACACTTCATTTATTTTTACTTTCAGTTTAAAAATGAATAATAATGATGCATTCACATATGTCATATAATTTCATAAGAGTCCCATAAAATTTCCCATTGGAAACAAAAGTACAGTTTTTAACAATAATTCTTCATATACACGCATCCAACTCACTTTTAGACATCAAACCGACAAATTCTATAAAAAATAGAAATTTTTGCATTTTACTAAAGAATTGGGCCAATATTCACAAACAATGTGTAAACTCACTTTTACACATCAAACAGACAATTCTAAAAAAAATATTTTTTTTGTTGTTAACGAATGGTATGTATACACACAGACAAAAGAGAGATCATGTACAAAAATGTGTATTCATGTGTATAAAATGAAATTTTCTTAATCTCTTTGCTCTAGGAGCAAGGACTATAAACCAAGGTGCAAGGACTGAACCAAGGTGCTGGATGTGGAGCACATAAATTAACATTTTTCAAGTAAATCAAAGTTTCATCAATTTAATACATTTATTCAATTTAACAAATTTCAATTTTACCAAATGAGCTCTAAAAATGTTGATCAAATATTATGATATTCCGTATAAGACTATAGAGCCATGGAGGGGTGTAAAAATATACGAGTAAATAATATTTCTCATAAGTCATATTCATTTTTGCGCATAATTTGCACAAAAGTCTAAATAAAAGAGAAAGTGGTTCCCCTTCCTATCCCATTAACAGTACACATTTCTATTTCTAGTCATAATAATTCGTGACGAGTGGTTGTTTTCAACTTGCTTTATTTTCGCACTTGGAGGATGATGTTGGAGAAGTTGGTCCAAAAAGGATAACTGCCAAAGAATATTGGTCACTTCCACTCTTTATTTCACGACGAAAAAGAAAGAAAGAAAAAAAAATAACTTTCATTCCAAAAAAAAAATCTCCAATTCAACTCCCCATAATTACCCTCTTTCCCTTTTTCACATTCTTGGGAAAAAAACTCAGAAAAGATGATAAAGTTTCTATTCCCAAACACGGCCCAAATTCTCTGAGTGGACCGCAAAAGTAATACTCCATCTAAGTTCCATCATTGATTTTTTGTCTGAATATTTAAGAAATTATACAAAAGATAATTATATTTAATTGTAAAAATTAACTCATCGGATGGATTTTTTTTGGAAAAAATGAAATTAATTTTGGAATTAACGCAATATTAACATCTGAAGAACGTGTTTGGTTGAAGAAAATGAAGCAATTATGCAAGAAGATAATGGACAAAAAAAAAATCAAAAATTTCATTACATTAGAACATAAAAGAAAAGAAGATCCTTATCATCGCATTTCTCAGGCGTGTATAGAAGTATTCCGAAGTTATACTTTATATACCCATCACCCCCATTTACATCTCTATAATAACATTAATTTATAACAATATTACATAATCCCCAAAAAAAATTAATTAAAAAAAAGTAGCCGGAGCAATTCCGATCATCAGACGGCCAGAATTCCGGTCGAAAACAGCTGATCATTTTTGTACGGCGACCCAGAAATCTCCAAGCTGCAATTTTCTTTGCGCTCGTCCATCACTATCTGCCGATATCTACATTCCGTGCTGCAAAAACCCTTTTCTCCCCTGCCAAAATGATCAAATTTAGCATTTTTTCTAACACAATTTGAGATTTCAAGTAATTTGGGATTCGATTAAACTCTGGGTTTTGTAATTAAGTACCTGTACATGTATATATCTTTGCCGGTGAGCTTTTTGTGGCATAAATGGCATGAATTGAGGAAATCTGAGTTCGGGCATGCCGGAGTATCTGCAAATCTCGCCGGAGAAATGGTGAAGAAGCTCGGCCGATGACTTCTCGCCGGGTTTCTGTAACTGGAGACCTCGCCGTTGTCGCAGTAGACTCTGGTGTACGTCTGGTTGTCGGCGCCGCGCCGGCAGGTGACTATGGTGTACTCTTCTTCCAGGCTGCTGGGTTCAGAGACGACCCTCGCCGGAATCCGACCTGGGTTCACCGGAATTGGGACGGACCGTTTCGATTTCCGGCTGTACACCACCATACCGGCCGGAATTTCACCGGATTGTTCAAGGGCAGCTACTATAGCCAGTCCAACCCCGCCAAGATCGTAACTTTTTGGGCATCTTGCTGATTGAACCTTCCGGTCCAGAGGACTTCTTGGGCTGGTTGAACCATCATTGGCAGTGCCGGAAACCGGTACGCCGGCGAATTTTCCGATCATCGGGTTCAGCTTTTTGCCTAGCAACATGGTGGCTAAGAAGAGGGGATTATTGGTTCTCCTTGGAAGAGTTTTTATGAAAGATGGGATTTTTGGTGGTTTCTCCAAGTCCAAATGGTCAGTGTTGCAGAGGTGTTTTATATGCAATATTGATGGAGTGGTTAGAAAACAGCCCATGGTTCATGTTTGGGAATTATAGAGTCGCCATAGCAAAAAAACAAAACAAATAAATGAATGAATTATTGAAAACTTTTTTTCTTCTATATACGGAGTATGAAATGGAATGGAATAATACTCAATTATACCATTATACATTTATACCAGAAAAATTTTCAGCTCTATTAAAGTGTGATACTTTATGCAATTCTAATTATTTATTATTATACATAGTAGTATCTATTTTATGTTAACTTAAATGTTTATATTACGCATTTGATCTCTTTTTAAAAATGTCAAAATGATGTCATCACACCATAATGTATTTGACTTAAAATTTGATAATTAACATTGAAATGTAATTGAATGAATATATCAAAATTATTGAATTTGTTTGAAGTTGTTATATCTACAACGATTTAATTTATTTTTTTTCAATAAAATGTTTAAACTATACTTTATTAATAAAATAGAAAAATGTATGGAAAAACTCACATAGTTTTCTTAAGTAAAATTAATCAAAACAATAATGTTATTTTTATTTATTTCGATTGCAACATAATTTAATGCATAAACTTAAAAAAAGTAGCTTTTGGTTAAATAGTTGATTGATAGGCAATTAAGAAAAGATTACACAACGAACTTCTAATGTTTTAAAATATTTGTTATTGATTTTTTGTAATATAATAATATGAAAACTTTTGTGGCTAGAATGTAAATACGTATAAGCCATTAGAAGTGACATTTGATATTACCAAATGTCGAGTAGCTACATTGATAACGTAAATGTTTGATGCCATCTCGTATACTCCATGGATCCTTGGCATGTATATTATTCTATAAATTATAAATGCCCTTCCATAAGCCGGAATATGATAATTTTAAAAAATAATTTATTAGTGTGATGAAGCATACAAGCTTGATTCATTACCCCCATCCTTGAAGCAACTAACAAAAGATCCTCAATCCATTCACAATAATAACGACCATGGGGAAAAGTATATCGAAGAGCGGATGAATGCCTTTGATACCATTACTATGACCAAAATAGTAACAAAATCATAGTTTTCAAGTTTTAAATTTAAGTTACCACAACACTGTGAGAATAATATGGAGGCTTACCAGACTGGTAGCCCTGGACTGATATTTATAATAAAAGAGCTCAAGATACATAAGAATGCCTACCATAATTAGACAACCTAATTAATATTAATAAATACATTATTACACTCCCTCAAACTGTGCAGGGGAAACAATGCGCAGATTGTCACGAAAAAAAGTAAACCGTTGTGGAGACAAGCACTTGGTGAAGATATCTGCCGACTGGAGCTGAGTAGGAACATACCGAACTATCAAATCACCATGAGCTACCCGTTCACGAACAAAATAATAATCAATATTTATATGTTTACTGCGAGCATGCTGAATGAGATTAGCTGATAAATATGATGCAGAAACATTATCGGACAACTGCTGCTGGAGGAGCACCGGGCGGGGGTTGAGGCGCGGCAAAGGCTGGAGATCACCCAAGAGTCTGCTCCTAACGTCGCTGATAGAGAAGCCACTATTCTTGATGTACCAACTTAGTGCAAAGTGAGTCAAAAGTAAGGCCCTCCGGGAATAAAGTAAGGGGAGTCACAGCAGACTGATAATTAGGACCTAACCCTATGAGGGTGCGCTCAAGCAGATCTTTCATGAAGACAGAAGAATTAATAGCAGCTAAAGCATCAGTAACATTCTTGATATCTCGTAAGTATTGTTCCATAGATTGGGATTCCTTTTTACGTAAAGAACTAAGCATTTTTTTAAGTTTCATGGAACGTGCTAAGCTAGTAGACATAAATCGAGATTCAAGACAGTCCCAAATAAATTTAGAATGTTGATATCATGCACCACTACCAGAACATCTCGAGACAACGTAGCAAATAATCGTGAACGCATAGTTTGATCCAACTTTAGCCAATGACAGTACTCAGAATTCATAACTTGGCAATTTTGAATATTCGTAACGTACATGGACGGTGTGGAAATTGTGTCATCCAAAATACCAAGCACACTGTGTGACACTAACAAGGATTCAAACTGTGTACGCAAAGGTAAATAATCTTCTACGGCATTTAATTTGGTAGTAACAATATTGGTGACATTCATGGCCGTAAACCCCAATGATTGAGAGAGAGCTGCCAATGAAGAAGAAGACGATGATAACTGTGCAGTTAAATGCGCAGTGATCTTCAAGAATTAATTTGAATGCGTTCCCGGTTGAAGTTTTAGCTGAAATTTGGTATGAGTAAACACGATTTAATGAATAAGATGTTAAAAAAATTTCATCAAAAAAATCGATCGGGAACCGCCCCAAATCGCGACGGCCGGACAGAACCTCCTATATAAGGACTTATTTGACATTTTTATGAAAGTTCGAAGACCTATATGACAGTTTTCCCTATATATTTATAGAAAGTTATTGTCAAAGTAAGATGTGTGAATAGCGCAAAAATCCTAATGTTGCAAGTTTTAAGAAACGGGGCAAGTATTAAAGTCCAAGCATTATACTTTTACCTATAAAATGGAGTAGCACCTTCCTCGTTTAGGAAAGGGATCTAGAATTTTATGCTACGTACAATGTTATTCTACCAAATTAGTTATGACTTTCTCATTGTCGAATTGTTCCAACTTCCCTCTAGATTTCTTCAACTCCCTGTTCCATTACCAGTCAATATTATATTTCTTAAAAATGATTGTAGAATTCGAATATCATTATATAAATATAAACAAAAGTGATAAATATACGGTTTTGGAAAAATTTCACATCGTTCTTCAAAACTTTTCTTGTTCCCAAATCATCTAATTTCAGTAGTCGAGCTTTGTTAGAATTTACATTGACTTTCATATTGAATTTGTCTTTGGTATACGGAGAAGAATATAGTGAACACGCTATTGATTTAGTTTAAGGCTAAAACGTTACAAGTTACTCAGAGGCGTCTTCAGAACTCTGGAGGCCCAAGACGAAAAACACTTAATATTGACATATCATATTAATGTGATTTTTATAGCACAAAAGACAAAAAAAAAGATTAATTGAATAAAAATACAAAATGTGAAAAAAATGCATATTCAAAAAGTAGTGAACATCAAAATAATAAAAATTTTAAATGTAAACATACGCAAAATGGACCAAAACTTACACTTCCTCTGCCCCGGGTAAACATTATCATTTGTCTCTTTTGGACGTCCTTTTAAAAATTTCTCATTCTCATTTTAATTTTAGAATATAGTTAACTTTTTTATGACAATATAGCCATCAACAACAACAACATACAAGCCTTATTTCCAAAAGATTTTGGGGTCGGCTAAGAATATAACCATCACATATTAAAATTAATACTCTCATAACAACACACTTCTAATCCATTACTCCATTATATATATTATATACTTTCCCAAATTATTTCTTAAACTACTCCCTCCGTCCCACTAACAATGGGACAAGAGGGAGTAACACGCAAACCAATAAAAATGTTGTATGTGGTTGATATTGAATTGATAAAGTAAGAATAAAGTCAAATTGATTTAAAGTCACACAAACTTTACTAAAGTTGATATGAGAGAATCTTAGTAGTACTTCTAAATTTTAAATCCCTACAGTTCTTGATTTTTGTTTGCCCCAGTAACATATTTACAAAAAATAAAACATAAAGCAGTTAACAAATCACAAATACAACAATAATCAGTGAAAATAAAAATAACTAAATAATTGTGTCCATCCAAGTGATCCAACTAATTAAACATTACTTCAATTTATATGGTGGCTAGCTAGTGGCTATGAGCCTGCCAATTAATTAGAGCTAAAATCACTTTATCTATCTTTGCACTACCAATAGATATATTTGCTTCCAAACCATTAAAATGAAAATAGACATTTTATACTATTAATAATTTTTTTGAGGCCCCACTAAAATATGAGGCCCAAGGCATTTGCCTTGGGTAACTCCCCATATAGCCGCCCCTGAAGTTACTCCGAGTAAAACCATTTGTTATGGGCGAAGTATATACCCAGCTTTGAAAAATTTAGAGACAAAAGTAAAAATGACATGGAGTACTGTTTAGGGCACGTTAAACCACTCATCATTGCATACTTTTCATATTACACGTTCTTTTTATTCTTTAATCTTGGACTTCTACTTTTAAGCACATGCATATTTTTTGTTTTGTTTTTTTGGGGAAAACATACTCTCTAATTTTTATTAATGATGGATTAGAGAAAATTAAAAGAGTGATAGATGGAAGAAAAAGAAAAGAAAACTGCAAAACAGAAACAAAAACAAGCCAAACCAAATTCAACCATCATTATAACCCTGAGAATTTAGTACTCAAATAAGCAACCACTGTTTTTGTCTTGTAAAAATAAATTTGAGTGTTCAGATTTTGTGTAGGCAAAATTTTTTCTCTTATACATAGTAACAAATTAATTTAAATTGAGTTAATACATTACAAATATCACGATTTTTGTCACGGTCTCATAGACCCCAATCACCCCATCAATGAGATATGTGACATCTTCCCGCTATTAGAGGAATAGCCGAGGAAATCGTTCCTTGAATGTGTAAATCCCTGTTCGTTGTAGGCACTCTAAGGGTCTGTTTGCAACAACTTCTACTTTTAAAAAAGTGTTTTTTAATGAAATGAGGAGAAGTGATTAAATAAAAGTTAATAGTGTTTGAGAAAAAAGTGATTTTGAAAAGTAAAAGTGGGTAGTGTTTGGTAAAATAAGTGTTTTTTGTGTAATAGAAAAAGTAAAAGCACTTCTGACGCGGAAGCCGAGAAAAATAAAAGTTGTAGTGTTTGGAAAAATAAGTGCTTTTTAAAGACAAAAGCTGAGAAGTGCTTTTTTAAAAGTAGTTGCAAACTAACCCTAACTGTCAAAAGCTTCAAAATACTAATTACCTGTATAGACATTCACAGAAAGATTGACATGTAGATTTGTATTCTTAATGACTCCTAGATCAACACGTTTTTTATTCAAGAAGTTATTCAAAGAGGTGTGAAGTATTTTTTCAATTTCTTTAATTAAAAATTGAGGAAGTAAGTCTATCCATTGCATGCTCATAGTAATTTGATCGGTTACAGAGTCAAATCCAATACACAAAAAATATTCTTATTTTTCACATTAAGATTTCTTTTCATTTGAACGAAAATTTACATATGTGTGTGCATGCATCTATATAAATTTAATTTGGTTCAAATAAAAAAAAAATAGATTTTGATCCAAATAAAAAATGCATTCCCCTTAAAAATAAGAATAAATATGGTGAAACCAATTTATGGTCAAATGGCTCTAGATTTGTCAACAATACATTAAATTGATAAAAAAAAACTGTGACGAGTTTCCATAACTAAACAAACAAAAAAAATTCATCGCAAAATAACTAAATAATTAAATACTTAAATAAAATTGAAATGACTACATTTATAATTTAAGCACTAAATAATTGATTATTTCTTTGCAATGAACATATTTGTCATAATACGTACAAAATTCAAGCGCATCAAAGTAATGTTTTTTTCTCTTGCGTAAATAGAGAACAATGGAAAAGCCCTTTTTATGAAGTCACGACTTACGAGTCATCTCTTTTAATTTTGTTCAAAACTAACTTCCAGGTTAATGAATCATGAATGGATTTCATAAACAGTGTTATTACTATTCAAAATTGTGATGTTTTTAGAAGATTAGGCATTGCGAGATTATCATGACATGTCACATGTACACAATCCCGACTAGGTTAATGTCTATTTTTGCCACAAGATCAATTTTCGCTCATTAATATTCATTAACAATTAGTTACTTGGATCCTCGATCAATTTGTTCTAAGCAACGGTACTTGAATTAGAAACTGCTGTAATGTTTTGCTTTTAGAATGTATATAATATAGAAATAATGGCATAAATATTACTTCTCATCTTTAATTGGACGAAAATATGACTGAAATTTTGTTTTCCTAAAAAGTGACCCAGCTTCCATCGACGCAAGGCATCGATGCAAATTTCTCACGTTGGACATCTACACAAAGCATCTATCACGCCAGAGCAGCCATCTCTCCTCCGCGCACAGAGTAGCCATCTCCTCCTCGCACAGAGCAACCATCTCTTTCACGCTTCCTCTGCTGTGTTGGCCGACTCCATCATATCACCCGTCGTTTTGGCCGTCGCATGTCGCTATCGACCGAGCTTGGCATCATCGTCGGCCATCTCGCTTGTTTCCCCTGCCACTGATCTTCTCCTTCCGTTAACAATCTTCTTCTCCTTCTTCAATTTCTTTGCGATTGTGGGGTCCAAGGAGCGAAGAGGGATGAGACGCTGTGGGGTCTGGTATTGGTTGGTGGGGCGGTGGTGGGAGAAGAGGTGGTCACTGGCCACCATTGGTGGCTGGGTTTGGGACGTTGGTTGTCATAGATCTGTTGGCGGGGGTGGGGGACAGATCTGAGCTTGATTTGGGTTGGGGCTGGGGAAGTGGTTGGAGGTGACTGGCGGAGGGGATGGGGAAGGGTGTGACGGATGGGGAAGAGGGTAGGGCGGGGAGTGTGTCCGAGCAGGAGCTGGGGATGGACAGGTCAGGGGTGAGGCGGGGCAGGGGCAGGGTCTGGGTGCCGGGGCAATGGGGAGGGCCGGGGGTAGATATATGGTAGCGGGTGGGTATTGGCGGTAGATTGCACTACAAAGGGTGGAATGGTGGCGGTAGATAGCATTGTAGCGGATAGAATGGTGGCGATAGATGTCACTTTTATCGAAAAAAGTAGTCGGCGGAGGCACAGTCATGACATGCTTAACGGCACAGTGACACGTTTGACAGCGAAAGTGACGTATGAAAGTGACATGAAAAACAACAGTGACATTTAAAAGTGACATGAAAACCGGCAGTGACATACATAAGTAATATATAATCAGTGACATAAAAATTTAATAGTGACATAAAAATTTGGCAGACACCATGAGCCTGTTTACTAATAGAGATATTTTCCAGTTTTCCAGAAAACTTGAAAACAGAAAACAGGAAACGTGTTTACCAGAGAAAATTGCGGGAAAACTGGAGAAAGGAAAATAGAAAAACGCGTTTACCAAATCGTTTTCCAAAACGAAAAAAATGAGACATGTCTCTCTTTTCCTTAATGATTTGGAGAAGTGACTTTTACTAGTTTTCCAAATGTGGAAAACGCATATGGTACCGTGCCGCTGCAATGAATTTGCATACTTATACCTAGTGGTGGGTCCGGTCCCGCTCCGATGTCGATTCCATTCCGGTACCTCCATTCTCGTACCTTACCCCTTACCCCTACCCTACCCACCCTACCCTCACCCCGCGTACCCCTTTTCCCTACAATGACCCTACCCCACTCCCTACCACATGCCCCTACCTTGGCCCCACCCCAATCCACCCTACCCTACCGCCACCCCCTATCACCTCGACCACCCTGACCCACCCTACACCACCCCCACCCCTCGTATATTACCCTTTACCCCTACCTTACCCCTTACCACATGCCCCCTACCTCGGTCCCACCCTACCGCCACCCTCGTACCCCCACCCTACCGCCACCCTCGTACCCCCACCTTACCCTTCCCTTACCTCGGCCCCACCCTAGCGCCATCCTACCCCAACTCCCTACCGTACCTTACCCCAACACCCATTACCCCCACCCTTACCCCTAACCCACCCACTACCCCCACCCAACCCCCACCCCTAGACCTTACCACCCCCACCCCCGACCATACCCCTTACCCCACCCCCACCCACACCTCGACCCCAACCCCTACGAGTAGGTATGGGTGGGTATGAAGGGTTGTAGGGGAGTATGGGTAGAGTGTAAGATCGTGGTAAAGGTAGGGGTAGAGGTCAAGGGTGTGGAATTGGGTATAGGGTGTAGGGTGGGGGTACGAGATATAGGGGCGGGGTAGGGGTTAGGGGTATGGGTACACGTGCGAGGTGATCGACCCCACATATTATATTATATATTTGTGTTTATGAATGTTTTTGTGTCTATATATGTATAGGGTTATTTTGGAATAAACATGATCTTACAACATTGCTTATTTTATGCGCCGCTTATTAACGCGGGTCTTAATAAGCACCATTTGGTAACCCGTGAAGTAAACGTGTCCTCAGTCTTCTGGATGATCACAGAATTGGGTGAAAAAATTGATGAACATATTTTCAGATTTGAAAATGGAAAACTATAAAATAGAAACAGAAAATTGGAGATAGAAAAACTGAAAAATAAAAACAGAAAACTGGAGAACGAAAAACAGAAGTAGAAAACATGAAAATATCTCTGTTAGTAAACAGGCCCTATGTTTTTCCAAATATATGACCTTCTTGGTCACATTTTTGTCCTTTTTTAAAAGTGGTCACTTTTTTGGAAATTGGTTCAAAATTAGTACTCCGTAATATTCAAGTAAAAGCCCTATAATATAATGAATAAGATTTTTTTTTGGAAAGATAAAGAATAAGAATTATTCACTATTAAATTGAGAGGTCTTTAATAAAATTGAATTTTTAATATGACCTACAAATTTAAATAATACTTGACGTTAATAAGTGAAAATACTAAACTGACAAATTATTTTTTGCCAAAATATATGTTAGCCAGATCATCGTTAGATGCGCATGAGGTGATAGGTGTGTGTAAGAAGATGATCTAATGCGACAAATAAAAAAGAACCTGATGAATTATCCTTGACTTTTAAGGACTCGGAATGCAAAAATTGCACCTAATTTCATAAAAAGAAGGGAGTTTTGTAAATAAGTCAAAACGAAAGGCGCCTTAATAAAATCAAAATTTGAAATCACAGAAGTGAAGTCATTAAATTTTGTAATTGCAGAATTCCGATTGAAACAACTCAATTATATCCAAAACACTTGTACTTTGAAAAATTACATAAAAATATGTTTTAATAGGAGTAATATAATAAAATAAAAATAGGTTTTTTTTTATAAAAGTATTACTAAAATAAAATTTATCTACACAACTATAACTACTCCGTATTAGTTACTACTCCGTATAATGTAGCGCTATACTACATGCGTCCCGTTGGACGGTCCCCATAGCAAAATGACACGATTATTTGAGCAATAATTAAATAAAGTATTTCGATTATATTTTGAGAAATAATTTTAATAGGTATATATTGTATTGTAGTTAGTGTTAATAACTGTGATGTTATAAATGTATTATTTTCAATATTTAATGATTAATTTATCACTTAAGACTATTAATTGTTTCCTAAAATGGAAATGAGAATCTTTATACGGAACGTACAAAGAAGAAAAGTGGGAACTTTTCAATAGGACGGAGAGAGTAGTAACTTAAGTATAAAAATTGAACATTAATTACTTTGAATTCATTATTAATCTACTCATTAATCACATTTTTGTAAAAAGATCTCATTTTAATCATAAATATGTTGTTATTTCTAAAAAATATTAAAAGAAGTTTGATATTCTATAAAAATGTTTATTAATCAATAGAAGTATGACTGCACATATTTTTACAAGTATCATGAATTAACTCATTATATTTTATACATATTGAAACTATTAATTAAAATATGCTCAAATTACTTAAGAAAAACTCAGATTACTTGATTTAATTATTGTACAACAACTGAATCATTACGATATAAAAAAAACAATGCTTGATGTACCCACTCTTATACCCACCTTATACCCACCATGTTTGTGAATTTTTTTTGTCTGTGAATTCGGTTCATGGACAATATTTTGTTTGTGCAAAATATTGTCTGTGAGCCGGGGTTCACAGAAAAAAAACACTTCACAAACATAGGTGAGTCAAAAGTGGGTATAAGAGTGAGTACAAAGATCATTTTTGCAAAAAAAAAAAACTGAATCATTGAAACTATTAACCGGAACACAGGACAATACTTCATCCGTCCTTAAATTTTTGCCAACTTTCCATTTTTAGATGTCCCACTAACTTTGTCACTTTACATTTTAAGTAAAACATTTATGATTCCAGTTAATTCTCTTTCTCCTGCACAAATATCAACCACATAGTTTTTACTTTATTAATAATCATGTAAAACTTAGCAAAATTTTGAGGGACGGAGTATTAAATTTCACCTTATTACATCACGTTATTGTTCAACTCATTTTTAATTTGGAGTTTTGGACATGGTATTTCTCAAACGCTCAATTATTTTAGTTTACTCCAAGTGACCTCCCAAAGTCGCGAAACACGAAAATATTAAAAACAAGTCCACAATCGCGACAAAATCGTGATTAAAATTTCCATAATTTCTGTAGCATCTTACCTTTTTTCTACAATAAGCTGATCGTAATGCAGGTTACGCTATTAATTAAGCATGATTAAGGTGTCAATGGTCGCTATCTAATTGTGTGGGAAGCGTCTAGATGCAATGATTTGGCCCCGATCCCGATGAGGTGGGCCCCGCCCTGCCCAACATCTGAGTCATCGAAAGATTCCCATGCTACGTGTCAACGGATCCTGCCAACGGGTGTCAATGTCGTGATGACTCGTGGGCCCCGCGTCACTGTTTGGTGGGGCCCGCTGCTATTATTTTCGGCCACTTATTATTTGGTATTGATATTTCTATTTATTTTTGGTTCTGAGTGGTGATGGGGTGGGGCCCACCCGAGTGCCCAACGTTTTCAGCAATTGCTTGTTCGCGACAAGGCACTTGAAGGCAGATATTGATAGATGCACGCTTTCTCTGTCACCGGAAATTACGAAACAACCCTCGACTTTATTTTGTCTTCTTTCGTTTTCCCTTTACACTCACAAAGGTGTGATCGCCACATGGGGCCCACGTCCGAGCTAAGAGATTGGTTCACAAGTAAAATGTTTTTACTTTGGACTCAAATTTGTTGTATCTAGTTTGGTCCCATTTGAACTGGTCTGATCTGGAAAATTTTTTGTTTCTGTATTTTTTATAATTGTTCAAGTCTTGTTTGGTCCAATCTGATTTGATTTGGTCTTGTTTGGGACTGAATGTAATCGAAGTAAAACATGCTAAATCAAAATTTGCGTAATAATTTGTGATTATTCTTATTTTTTCCTTCTTTGCACAAATGTGAATCACACTTTATTTTATTTAAAATTTTTCACCTTATTTGGAGATGACAAAGTCCAACAGAACGGAGGTATACCAACTATAGGAAGTACTTCGTTAGTCCCAAATTGAATACAATTTGCGGATTTTAAGGTTAACAATGAATAAACTTGAACAAGTGTGCGTGCATTAAATCAATTTCAATAACTAAAATTTACATAGTGGAAATAAAAACTACATTAAAGATCTATAAAATCACAAAATTCAAATTAGATTTTTTCATTTTTTTCTATAATAAATGTCAAAGTGATCATCACAGCCTATCTACTTGGCGGAAGTTTCCCTTCTTACTGACTTTTCGAATAGAAACGTTTCGGTGCTTCACAGCTTTAGTTTAGCCTTTAGGCAATTCTACAACTACAGAGATGTTTCATGCCCAGTGGTTCTGTATGACACATATCGATTTGATTAAACTATGGGAACCCATTATTGTCATTAAAGGGACTTTTCATAATGTAAAGTATTCAAAGGGTACAGCAGCACACTATAGAGTAATGGTGGGTGCACTCGTGGTTCTATCTGAATTTTGAAGAATGGACGATTTTTTAAAATGCCTAGAATGTGTATGAGGGTACATCAGGGTTGGTTTGCAACTGCTTTTAAAAAAGCACTTCTCAGCTTTTGGCTTTAAAAAACACTTATTTTCTCAAACACTACAACTTTTATTTTTCTCGGCTTCCGCATCAAAAGTGCTTTTACTTTTTCTATTACACAAAAATCACTTATTTTACCAAACACTATCCACTTTTACTTTTCAAAATCACTTTTTTCTCAAACACTATCAACTTTTATTTAATCACTTCTCCCCATTTCATTAAAAAAAGCACTTTTTTAAAAGCAGAAGTTGTTGCAAACAGTCCCTGAATCGTATCAGGCAATTCATTTTAAAAAAATATGGGCTTGACGTAGTTTTTTTTGCAAGGGTTCCTGGAAATTCATAAAGAATTTGGTAAAGATATGTCAATTCTGCGCTATTTTTGTACCACTATTTGGCACATAATCTTTCTATAAACCCGTTTCAAAAATATGTCAATCCTGCGGGTAAATAATGTTTGTACGAGGTTTTCTGAAGATGATCTTTGTCTTTTTGCTATTTCCTGTTGGAGCCAAAGGTGAGAATGAGGAAATTTGGAAGAATTTAGTGGTTAATTGGAAGGGAGTTGTAGCTTGTGCGGAAGCTATGTTGACTTGCCGAAAGGAAGCTCAAAGGTACGAGGCTATGATCCAAGCAAAATCAGAGAAACATGAGCATTGGAAGAGACCACATCTAGGTTAGATTAATGTGGATGCGGCGATTCTGACTGATGGTAATAGAAGAAGAGGCTTGGGTTTAATTGCCCGAGGCGATAGATGAGTCTTCATGGCTGGTAGATGTGTGCAAAAGAGATGTTTTTCATGAAAGGTACTACATAAGCTATGACGATAGAGGAGGCAGTCAAGTGGGCAATTGATTCTGGCTGGCAGAGAGTAATAGTGGAACTAGACCTCAACAAGTTGTGAAAGGCATGACACGCATGGAGGGAATGCATTATAATGATGTCATTTATCAGGAGATTAGACATATAATGACAAGTTTTGCTAAAATTACTGTCCAGTTTGTGCACCAGTCAGCGAACCAGATTGCCCATGCCCTTGCAAGGGAAGCATGTTTAGGGACTGATGGTACTTGGATGGGATATCCCCTGATTGTATTGTTGATGTACTTCGGGTTGATGGTTATTAATGAAGTTATTATTTGCCAAAAAACTATGTCAATCCCATGAATTTTGTGTAGTGATTCTACCGAGTTAGTACTAAAAATGTTGAAAAAATTTATGTTACCCAATCTTTCACCAAATAATAAATCCATTATCCACAAGATAACGTAGATCATCCCTTGAGAATGCGTAAACTGCTCAATGGTCACATTGCACAAGTGTACAATAAAAACAGTGAACTAGAAAACATTAGTCCACAGCTGATGGAATATAATATTGGATCATTGCTTCTTGGTAGAGCTTTGGTGGGACTAACTTTTGGCTAAGATCGAATTGGTTCCGTTAAGGTTGATTATTACGCTGTACCAAATCGTCACCCATCGAGAAACCGATCCAAACCCAAGTGATCAGAATCGAACCAATCAAATCTTAAATGGTTATTGGTTATCACTCATTTAATCACAGGTAGTACTAGTTCTATGCATTCACAATTTAAAGTACTGGTTGTCAAACCTGAGCACATGGATGAAAACTAGTGTTTGCACATTTTAGTCGGCTTCGGTTTTATGTCTTTCAATTTATCCGATTTCGATATAATTACCAGAATTATTATCAAATACTCCCCGTTCCAAATTGTTTTGCAAAGTCAACATTTTTTGGTCAACCAATAATAAAAGTCAACGCTCGTTGTTAATAATTAATTCAATTTTCAATAATTAAAATTTACATATTCAGAAACTCCATTAAAATATCTTTAAAGTTGTAAACCCAAATTAAAATATAATTAAAAATTGACATCTTAATTAAGCAAATAAAACGAAACTGTTTGACCGAGAAAAATTAAATTTACAAATCAAATTGGGATGTAGGTAGTAGAAATCACATGAATTATGATTTGCTTCGATTCAAATTCATTTGATATGACTCAAATTTATCATTTTTTTTAATTTATGCGGAGCATTATGTATTAAAGTTTTATTGACTTCTTAAATTCGTTTTGGTTTCATTTCATCTGTTCCAAGTTTAGTTAATTCAATTCAATGGAGTTTTGAAAAATATTCCCAAATTCAAACTAAATCGCACACAATTAGGTTTGGGTATACTTTAATTTGGCTCGGCCAAAATGAACAGAGGTATATACCTCCACCAAACCATATCGTAGTTGGGAACTCTTATTGTACAACACAAATTCTACACTACATGTTGTGTATGCAAAACTATTATTGATATTTTTGAATTTAATTGTATGTCCACACAGGTAACTAACTAAGGGGATGTATGCAACTTATGTACTAATTTTGTGCAAAAATATAATTTTTGGAAAACTGTCAAATAGGTTCTCGAACTTTCATAAAAAGATCAAATAAGTCTTTATATAGGAGGCTCTGTTCGGCCGTCGCGATTTGGGTGGGTTCCCGGTGGAATTTTTTGATGAATTTTTTTGAGTATCTTATTCATCAAGTCTAGTTTACTCGTACCAAATTTCAGCTAAAACTTCAATAGGGAACGTATTCAAATTAATTCTTGAAGATAACCATGCACTTAAATGTACAGTTATATATCTTCAAGAATTAATTTGAATGCGTTCCCGATTGAAGTTTTAGCTGCAATTTGGTATGAGTAAACTAGACTTGATGAATAAGATGCTCGAAAATCTTCATAAAAAAATTCCACCGAGAACCGCACCAAATCGCGACGGCCGGACAGAGCCTCCTATATAAGGACTTATTGGATCTTTTTATGAAAGTTCGAGGACCTATTTGACAGTTTTCCCTATAATTTTCCATGACAAAGTTTATTGAAACATGTCAAAACTTTTAAAAAATCCACCAAACTCCAATCATGCAATGTAATAATGTTTGTTTTTACTACTCCAGGGTGTCTGGGGGAGGGGGGCTGGGGTCCTGGAGTAATAGGGCTGAAACTCAAACCATTGAGTTTCGAACCCTTATGTGTTTAGCGGGTTTCGAACTCTAGACCTCCCACTAGGCACAGTAACTTCACAACCCGTTGGATTGGAATGCTTGGTTTGCAATTAATAATGTATAACACCCTTATGTTTATGGACGCAAAAAGCGTTTGTAAAAAATTTAAAAGAAACGTTTTTAAGCTTTTATTCATAAAAAAGTTGAAATTGGTGTTTTCAAGTGACATCTTCTGCTTAAATTAATCACTTAAAAGCTAAAAGCTGGAAGCAAGTTGAGAGGTGCTTTAAACTGCTTTTCACTTTTTCTTTACACAAAAACACTTATTTTATCAAACACTACCAACTTTAACTTTTTCGTAATCACTTTTTTCTCAAACACTGCCAACTTTTACTATTAATCACTTTCCTCCAAATCACTTCCAAATTGTTGTATGGTTTGCGTTTTTGAAGTTAGATGAATGTCGAGATAGAATTATCACCTTTTTGCTACTCCGGGGTAATATTTATTGTTGTTATTATAATTTACATATTCCAAACTAATTAAGAATTGATGCTAAACCGCAAAAATGTAATATTGGAATATTAGCAAGACCACTGCTCATAATCATAGAATAAAAAAGGGTCATTCTTGGTGTACACAAAATGTGTACATAAATTGTATATTGTTCGTCTATATACATGTATTTTTGCATAAAATCCTGCCCCTTTTCAAAAGAATTGTTTGTGTATACAGACAGTTATGAGGTTTCGTGTACACTTTGTGTACTAATTGTGTACACCTAGAATTGTAGAAAAATGACTTGAACAACAAAAGTAAAGGTATTGATCATCATCTCGAGCCGAATGGAGTGCAAACTAAAAATGCAAAAGTTTTAAGTATCAATTTCTTTATGAAGTTTATATGTTAACTTGATAACGTCAAGGTCACTTACAATCCGTTTGGTAATCTTTTTTGGCTTATCGGTCAACCTTTTCATCAAACATAAGACTTTTGATTTCACGCGCTGGATTGTGTAATACGGAGTAATAAGAAAAAGTAAGATTGAAGTTACTTTTCTGGCTGCATTGGCTGAAGTTACTATATATGAACATTTTAACTGTTTTTTCATACGGAGTATAATTTTAAATTTATTTTAATAATAAAATATATTTTAAATATAACTTTTTTCATAACTTCATAAATTTCAGCAAAATCAATCAATATAGCCGGTTTAGATATCACCAAATAGGCTCTATTTTTTATGGGAGTGTTTGGTTGGGAGTCTATCAACCATTTTTTGACTGTTTTGACTAATATTTGGCCTTTTGAAACCGCTAATAGAATGTTTGGTTACATAACTTTTTTATTTAGCTTTTTTTTATCTAAACAGCCAAAAAATCAAAAAGCTACAAAAAATGACGTCAAAACATGACGTTTTGACATTAGCTGTTTTAGCCTTTCTCCTAATTTTTCTAATCTACCCACGCCCCTCCCTCTTGTTTCGTTACTTCGCATGTCCAAAACTACACCAAATTGAGGTTCTGACTTCTGATGCTATGGAAAAATAACTAATGGCCGGTCTAATGGATGTCAACTCATAAATAAAGTCTCTGTGAATTCATCAAATGAGTTGCTGCTATTTTTTTTTTAATTCCAATTTCTTTTAAAATTGTGTTTTCGCTGCTATTTATTCCCAACGTTTTGTTTTGTTTTTGCCTTTTATTTTACATTCAGTTATTAGTTTTATATGTAGGCTGTAAGGCTGGGTCTCTAATCTACCTTATGGCTTAATACATTAAAAACAATGTTTAAAAAAATTATTGCTTCTCTTAAAATATTTTTATTTTTTTGTAAATCATAAAAATATTGTAACTAGTCGTGAAAATAACATTAACAAAATGTATGATATGTATATAAAAGTAGTTAGTAAATAAAAAATTAATTGATGTCCTTAAAAGTCATTTAACAAGTTATCAGCTGACCGCAAACAGCCATTAACAAAACAATATTTTACAAACTGCTAATACTATAGCTGATCAAAACAGCTAACAGAACCCGCTATTATTAATCAGCCAACACAATCAGTCAATGGCCATTTGCCAAACACCCCCTATGTTGGTAAACTCAAGTATATATAAAACATATAAGAGGTATTTGTGTTGTCAAGTTAATTATACGGAGTACTTTGTATAATTCCATAAACCAATCACACAAGACTCCTTAAACATACTCCTAAATGATCTTTAAATTATTACTCCGTATTACTCCCTCCGTCCCGCTAAGATTGTCTCAGACACTATTCACTTGGTCAACACAAATCACTCTTAATCTCTTATTATATGTATCAAATTTTTATCAAATTTGATACTGGTTTTTACGACTTTATAAAGTTTTTAATGTAGTTTCTGAAAATATAATTTTTTTTCCAAAAATAATTCAAGTGCATATATGGATCTGTTTGTTTTATCGTCAGTCAAACATCGTAAACCGAATTGTCCCAAACATAGTGGGACGGAGGTAGTATATACTAGTAGCACATAGTAGTAATATAATATTGTTATTTCTAGAGATATTTCTCAAAGCATTGTTATTACTAGAATTTTCTTTATCCCTACTCGGTAAGGCCACCTTTTTATTTTACTTTCATCTATAGAAATTTCATTTATTATTATCATCATTACTGGATCAGGATGAGCATGATACAGTGTTTGTTTTTATCATTTTGATCTTTAACTATTGTTGCTATTATTAGTATCATTAGTCTGTGTCCCCGTATGTTTTTTTCTTCTTTTTGTTTTTCTTTTTTCTATTTTTTTTTTGGTCGTGTCCCCGGCCCGTATGATTTAATTTACTTCAGATGCAAAAAACAAAATAGAAATCTGAAGAAATATTTTGCGTCAGGTGGGTTACAATACAAAGCAGGAAAGGTGGATCGAATCATAGCGGATCCGCAGCTGCCGTTTCGCCACCCCCCTTTGCCACACCACCACCAGCTGTCGACGTACCATACACTAACTAACTATACGTGTGTGGCCACGTTTACCCCCACATCTCACCAAATCACTATGGTTGAGTAACCTTGAGTTTAAGTAAGACCCATCCAAAGTTAGAGATGGTTTTAGACTAGACATATCAGATAAACTTGAACAATTATAAAATGAGAAAATGATCCATATGGCCATGAAAGTTGTATCGACGTGAGTAAGTAGTACTTGCATTTGAAATTTTAAAATACATGAGCTTGTATTTTTATAGTCAATCAAGTACATTTGCTCTTTCAGAACGTTAAAATGGCTGATCTGGCCAAACTATCCGTTTGTATTATACAGTTGCAGTCCAAATCATCAAGTAATTAATCTATAAATTTTATTTTTCTCCAATCCACTTGTTTTCACCTTCGCTCTTCATCTTTTATTTTTCTCGTCTGCTCTTCCTTCTCTCTGCTCTACATCTTATATTTCTCCGGGCTGCTCTCACTGCTATATATCCTGTCGGGTTCTTCTTTTTGCTCTATTTTATTTTTTTCTTCTCTTGCTATAAAAAGATGGACAATAACTAATAAAATAAGAAGCCGATGGGATAGCAGGGAGGGAAGACAAAAGAGAAGGGGATTAATTTCAAATTAGATCTTGCCCCACAGATATATCGTTTTATACAGCAAATCACAGGCTTGACTAATGTTAACTACAGGCAGAGCAGAAAATTCGGGTGTATCACGGTTTCTACTGAACTCAACAAATCAGGCTCTTGTCTGAAAATTGCAAAGGAAAAAGGGGTAATTTGAGTTTGCACCCCATTTTTTTCTGCAAATTGGACTTTGCACCCCGTGTTTAAATAACTTTGTTTTTGCACCCCAACCCCATATGAAAAGACAAAATTGTCCCTCCATTAACAAATTTGTTGGCCTTCAACATATTCATGATCGAGGGCATTTTTGTCTTTTCATACGGGATCGGGGTGCAAAAACAATGAGTTTTAAAAATGAGGTGCAAAGTCCAATTTAGACAATAAAATGGGGTGCAAACTCAAATTACCCCAAGGAAAAAGGGACCTCCATTTTAGTCCCCATGGGCCCACGCAAATCCAATCTCAATGATTTTTTGACATTACTTTTAAATTTTGTTGAATTGTCTGTTTTAGAGCATGAGGAGGAAGTGGTGCTTTGGGAGCATGACAAGTCGGGTGATTATGAGGAAATCACAATCTCCAAACTTATTTTTAATTATGAAGTCCAGAGAGCCTTTGGCGAGACGCAACAACTCCTCTCATTTGAGAAACAACCACAAATCACACTCTTCCAGGCTTACTCTGATGCCTCAGACAGCTATGATCATTCCGATGACTCTTTCTTTTCAAATGACTTTCTAGGACATGCAACAGAAAGTGATTGTCGTCCCCCTCTATCAAACAAGGAAGAAATTAGGAACTCCTAATTCAATAGGATGATTTGCTGTAAATCAAAGCTGGTCACATCCGAAAACTGTCCGCCAACAGAAAACCTGAATACGCAACTCAAGATCTATAGGAAATCTCAGAAGAATAAAAGACGGCATAGCATGACGACCAGATCACAAACTAGAGATTTCCAATGGGTCTAGTTTTTGTCTTTACTTTTCATTTCTTTTATGTAATTTTTTTCCTTTATTTATCTTTTCGCACTGTAATTTTCTGATTTTATGAATAAAGCTATTGTTAGAGAGAGAGAGAGAGAGAGAGAGAGAGAAGGGGAGCAACACGGGGCGGAGCTAGAGGGGCCCAACCTAGGCCCTGAGTCACCTCAAATTTTAAAAATGCTTTAATTTTAAAGTAAATATTTTGTATAATTGTTTCCCAAGAATATTCTTTGTACTGCTCCAATCCGGCCCAGTGCACTGGCTCAGCCCTTGGAGAGCAGACGAGAGAAATACTCCGTATAAGATAAAGAGCGAGAGAAGGGAGAGCAAATGTGATAAATATAAAAGGGAAAAGGTACATATATATATACCCCTGTAGTATAGGTGGAGAAACAAATATCCCCCTGTTCTATTTTTCGGAACAAATATACCCCTGAACATTTAAAAAGGTGCAAAAATATCCCTCATTTTTTTATAAAGGAGCAAATTAATCCTTATCGACTTTAAATTAATCAAATAAATTTCAAAAAGAGCAAAAATAAATTAATAAATCAAAATTAAAAAATAAAATTTTAAAAACGTAATTGTGTCCATTTCTCCCTTTATTGTTTTACATCACAATTTAATATTTCAAGTATAAAATATTATTTCAAAATATGTAATTTTATAGTGAAAATAATGCAAAAAATTAATGTTTCTCTACATTGCAAAAAATATGTTTCACCTTTTCAAAAGAATGTTAAACATATAGTAAAATTTTGAAATAATATTTCATGCTTAAACAATATTAAATTGTGATATAAAAACTATAAAAGAGAGAATTAGACACTACTACACTTTTTAAATTTTTTGTTTTTAAATTTCGAATTTATAATTTATATTTGGTGTTTTTTGAAATTTATTTTATTAATTTAAAGTCAATAAGGATTATATTGCCCCTTTATAAGAACATGAGGGATATTTTTGCACCTTTTTAAAAGTTCAGGGTTATATTTGTTCCGAAAAACAGAACAGGGGTATATCTGTTCCCACACCCATACTACATGGTTATATTTGTACCTTTTCCCAATATAAAATGAAGATTGAAGGTGGAAACAAGTGTACCAGAGGAAATTAGACTTTATAGATTAATTATTATTTGATGACTTGGATTGCAACGATATATTACAAACTGATAGCTTGGCCAGGTCAATTATTTTAACGTTTTTATAGAAAAAAATGTACTTGATTGACTATAAAAATACAAGATGAAGTACTACTTACTCTCGTCGATACAACTTCATGTTCCATTATGACTATTTTCTCATTATAAAATACGTAGAGACTAGACATTTATCATTCATATCAGACCAGACTAATTCAAAATAAACCAGACCAACAAATTTCAGTCCAAGTAAAAACATGTAAGAATGTTTTTACTTGGATTGTCTTCAGTCCCAAACCAGACCAGACCACACTAGATCAGATCAGACCTGACCAGATTTATATAGTTATAAAATGCACAGAGACCATACATTTATCACACAATACAACTCACGAAATTAAAAATTACGCGATTAATAATTTTTTTTATTAATTGTTATGTGATAAGTCGAAAAGATTATCAAAGAAAACATTATAACTTATTTCCGAATAGACTACTTTAGAACCAAATTAAATAATCAGAACTTCAATTAAAAGAAACATACTCCCTCCGTCCCGAAAAAGTTTGTCAAATTTCTTTTTTTGGATGTCCCAAAAAGATTTTTAATTTTCATTTAAAGTAAGAAATATGTGGCTAAAAATAATTGTCTCTCCTTTGCACAAATTTCAACCGCACAATATTTTACTTTATTAATCCACCTGAAAGTCAATTTTGGCCAACTTTTTTAGGACGGAGGGAGTATATATCAGCACCAAATATCCTGACGCTTAAGATTAAGGTGATTTTACTTAGACTGGGGAGGCCATATTGCACAGGTTTGGCACTTTTGTGCGCTTCATTTGTTCGCATACAAGGCCATGGGAGAATGACCAATGACCAACAACTAACTGTATTTTTTTTGAAGAGAAAGGGATTAACTATCATTAATAAAATCAGTGTTCAATACATGAGAAATTAAACTAGGAGGAGAACCACTCCACCAAATACAATTAGACAAATACACACATAGCCTGAGCTAATTCATGAGCCGCCTACTTTGTTGATCGTTTAACATGACAGAAAGAAATACCAGTAAAATCCTCTTTTATCTCTCGAATATCACCGGCAATGATGACTATAGCGTGAGCCTCTTATAATCTCAGTTATGGCCCCGGAAGAATCTGACTCCATATCCAA
Organism: Cuscuta epithymum; assembly: GCA_945859915.1. Taxonomy (NCBI): domain Eukaryota; kingdom Viridiplantae; phylum Streptophyta; class Magnoliopsida; order Solanales; family Convolvulaceae; genus Cuscuta; species Cuscuta epithymum. The sequence goes on from CAMAPF010000006.1 coordinate 3,356,039, forward strand.
AAAATCCCAGCCCTGTTCTTTATTAACCCAACTCAAAGTTTCTTTGATTCCAATAACTAACTAACGGCTTTTATCAGCCTTGCTCGGGTGATTTTAATTTAAACGTTATTTTAATGAAGATTTTAACTTTATACCCTATGTTTATAGATGATATGAGTATTAGATTTTACACCCATTTTTTAAATCATTAGTGTGTACACTTTAGAAGTGCCGAACACATAAAATTAATTAACATGATTGCCCATTAGCAACAATATACTCTTTAGGTATATAATCCCCCACTTTTAGCACTACAAAAAACAATGGGATTCACACGGATTTTGGCAGGGAATATCGATAATTTGTGTCAAATAGCTCGTTTCAAACTGTTTTTTGCACAAATATGGCATATCCCTACCAATTTTGAGAAATCCCTATCAATCGGTGTTTTTTTATAATGTAGAGATACTCAACCCCTTGTCAAAAAATTACGCGTCAAATAACAATGAAACTCAAGGAGTGTTTGGGTTTGTTTAAAAAAAGTGCTTTTAAGCTTTTGGCTTAAAAAAGTTGAAAAGAGTGTTTTCAAATGACAGCTTCTGTGTAAATTAATCACGTAAAAGCTAAAAGCTGGAAGCAGGTAGAAGGGTGCTTTAAACTGCTTCTCACTTTTTCTATTACACAAAAGTACTTATTTTACCAAACACTACCAACTTTTACTTTTTCAGAATCACTTTTTTCTCAAACACTACCAACTTTTACTATTAATCATTTTTCCCAAAATCACTTTAAAAAATCACTTTTTTAAAGTGTGAAGTAATTGCAAACACTCCCTCAATCCAATGAGTTACGGAGTAAAATAAATGAAATGAGATCTAAACTCCCGACAATATTACTAGCTAGCTAGCTATGCCATAAAGGGAAAATATGGATCATGTTTTGACAAATTTTATGGTAAGATACATAGCTTGTATACACTGATCAATTAGAATATTGTAATTGAATAATTTGAATATAAATAAATGATGAAATACTCCATATTAATTTTGGACGAATCAAATGCATGATACTTTAATTTACTCTCACTTTTTTTTAATCAATACTATAGCATTCACCTTTATCTTTTAATGATGTACAAAAATTGAAATCAACTCGGATAGACAAAAGTAAATGAACTCATGAACGTAGCTAAATGTGGAGTATATAACCATAAAGTTGCGGTGGGGAAACAAAGACTCCTGGAAACGGTAGGCAAGGTGCAAAAAGAACCTGAATTTTGGTGCATGAGAAGCGGAGATTTGGCAACCTTCATAAAAGGTAGATCAAGGTCATGTTCATCAGCACCAAACTACGACCAATAATGAAAACTATAAAATGACATGAAGCCAGGGCAATCATATGTACAACGTCATTGCATGCATGCAATATATCCTAAAAACAACAAGAGACAATTCTCACATAATTAGAAAGAATAACATCATCAGGTGTTAATCAAGCATGGGACCTTTAAATCAGCACATTAGTGTAACTTTTCTAGTGTCATTGATGATCTTCACTCTTTTATCAGCAGATCCCTCAATTGAATTTATGCCCTATGATGATAATGATATATCAGCATCCATACTGAAGCCAATGGCGCCTCCACCGAAGTCGCCGCATCCTCCCGCGCCAGCGCCTTCCAAGCCGACGCATTCATCGAAACCTCCCGCGCCCGCACCATCCAAGCCGACTCATGCACCGAAAGCTCCCGCGCCCGCACCATCCAAACCGACTCATGCACCGAAAGCTCCCGCGCCCGTGCCTTCCAAGCCGACACATGCATCAAAAGCTCCTGCACCCGCACCTTCTAAGCCGACGCACATCCCAAAAGCTCCTGCACCCGCACCATCCAAGCCGACTCATGCACCGAAAGCTCCCGCCCCCGCACCATCCAAGCCGACACACGCACCTAAAGCTCCCGCCCCCGCACCATCCAAGCCGACACATGCATCAAAAGCACCCGCACCTGGACCATCCAAGTCGGCACATGCATCGAAAACTCCCACGCCCGCACCATCCAAACACACAGATGCGTCGAAAGCTCCGGCGCCTGCACCATCCAAGCCAACTCATACAATGAAATTGGCTCCACATCGACCAGCACCCTCACCAAGGGCACCGTTGCATACACCCCCACCAGCACCAAAGCTCCCACCGCCAACACCAAAGCTTGGACGAAGGCTTGCATAATTGCCACCACATCCATCACCCAAGTCAGCACCTAAGCCAACTCCAAAGAGTAGCTAGATCATATATGCGCTTATTTAATTTTAATGTGTACCTACATCTAAATAAATTAAGATTGAAATAATGCAAACTCAATGTGAGTTGCTTGTGGTGTTATTGTTTACCTCGATCGCCATGGTGGCGGGGTTGTATACTTGTATTAAAGGAAATTCTTGAATCATACTTGGTTGTAAACTTTCAAGTTCTCTCTTCTCTTGTTTAATCATTTATTCTTTTATTGGGACTAAAATAAGTCCTATTTTCGGAAATAAAATATACCTAGTCTTATTTGTGAACTTTGTGTATGTTTTGGTTCAAGAGCAATTTCTATTACTCTAATTTCTAATGAAAAGTCGTTTACATGTACCACTGTGTAGGGGTGAGACTTTGGAACCAAGAACCGGAGAACCATTGGAACTGAACCGTTAAAATCCGGTTCGGTTCGGTTCCTATACATGAATTATAAATTGTTAACGGTTCGGTTCCTATCCTTTGTTAACGATTCGGTTCCTGGTTCCTACAAAAAATTTGTCTACGGAACCGTTATTAATAAAATAAAAAAAATTGAAAGTATAACTAGTATGTAATAATATCAATAATAATTATAATATTAATAATAACAATAATAATAACATCAATGGTAGAAATAATAATAATACTACGTAGTAAATAATAATATAATCGATGATATTTAGTCAGACAACAATTCAAATTTAATTTATGGAAACGGATGAGGATGAATACATTAACCTCATTTTGTTACAAATCATATTTTGTTCCATAACGGAAATTTCATAATTATAAAAGTAACCCAAATAAATTTGTGCTGGTTCAATATATTTTTTCTTTTTTAATTTCCAAGATGATTTTAATAATTGTGAGATTTAGTATAAAAATAATATTCCTAGGACTTGAAATGTAATGATGTTTATATTTGTACTTGCATATTCAATATGTTTTTTAACATTTTGAAGAACTTGAACTAGACGTCTTATTCGATCTACTATGATGACCCAACTTTTATTGCCAACGATTTTCAAATTTTATTTACAAACAAAATTGAAAAATTCTTTCATTCTATTAAGTGTTGAATAAATTAATTATAAGTTTGGACTTGATATTTGAAGTGATAAGAGCTTCAAAAAGTACTTATTGCTTGCGTTTTGAATTTTCGACGTTTTTGCGTTTTAGAAAGTAATTTTTAATAAAACTCATGATATATAATTTTTTTAAAATAAAAAAATTATACGTAGTAACATTTATGACAACATAGGTAGGTCATATATCAAAATACTCTCTCCATTCCTAACTTAATATTTTTTAATACTAAATACTGCCAAATTCAAATTAAGTCGCACATGATTAGGTTAATAGGTTTGGGTATACTTTAATTTGGCTTGGCCAAAATAAACAGAGATGTACATCCCCACCAAAAGATATCAAAGTTGGGAAACTCTTATCGTACCATTCGTACTGATATTTTTTAAATCAATTGCATGGGCATATATATACAAGCAACTAATTAAAGGAATGTCTATAATTTATTTACTAATGTTGAACATAGTATGGTTAAAATATATATAAAAGTATGTTCGATCAAAATTTATTGAAACATGTCAAAACTTTGAAAACACCCGCCAAATAAACTGAAATAAACAAACACCCTTATGTTCCTGGGGACCCGAAGATCAGCGTTGACTGACCTGAGGTCAAGTAGTCAAGCCATACAGCCAGGGCCGTCTAATGAATTTGGAGGCCCCGGTTCTAAATATAAAACAGAGGCCCCAAATTAATATTCTTTTTTTTTTAAATATCAAACTAAATACTTATGCTCAAATAAATTGAATACTCATTAAAAAGAACTAAAAAGAGTAAAAGGACCAACGAAAAAATCATGCATCTATATTTTTCTTCCTTACTAATTGTATTTTACTGATTAATATTAATATATAATATTACTCCGTACTATATAATACTAAAAGAAATTTAAAAATTTGGGGCCCCATAAATTCGGGGGCCCTGTTCCGGATAACCTATTGAACCCCCTAAAAAACGGCCCTGCATACAGCCATAGCTAAAGGGAACTTGCCATTCATTATATTTTTTTTGATGTTCTTTTCTCTTTTCTCATAGTATCTGTCATGTTAAATGTTAATGTCATTCATTATATTTAATCTTCCAAATTGTTGTATAGTTTGCGTTTTTAAAGTTTGATGAATATTGAGATAGAATTATCTCTTTTTTGCTAATATTTATTGTTATTATGATTTATACGAAGTATATTCGAAACGTAACTGCATGTGATGCTAAAACCGCAAAAAGTAAATTTGATATATTAAAAAAAACGCTACTCGTGATGACAGAATAAAAAAAAAATGACTTGAACAAGAAAAGTAATTAATTAAAGTTAATTGATCATTTCGATTAACTTGATAATGTCAAGGTCACTTATTGTTTATGTTGGTAATAAATTCCAGTATAAAACATAAGAGGCATATATATTTGTGTAATTGTGTTGTCAAGTTACTTAATTATACTTTGTATATATAATATATAATTCCATAAACCAATCATCCATGGCTCCTTAGCTTAAAGTACTCCTAAATATAATGATCTTTAAATTATTATTATTATACAGCACATATTTTCTCAAAGCATTGTTAAAACTAGAATTTTCTTTATCCCTACTCGGCAAGGCCACCTTTTTTATTTTTTTATTTTCATCTATATATAGAAATTTCATTTATTATTATCATCATTACTGGATGAGGATGAGTATGATATAGACATATAGTTTTTGTTTGGGATAAGGGTCAGTGTGGTCCTCGAAGTTGCAAAAAAGGGGTCAAATAAGTCCTTATATAGAAGATTCTATCCGGACGTGTCATTTGAGGTGGCTCCCGGTGGAATTTTTTGATAAAGTTTTTTGAGCATCTTATTCATTAAGTCTAGTTTACTCATACCAAATTTCAGATAAAAATTCAATCGGGAAGACATTCAAATGAATTCTTGAAGATAACTATGCCATTAAAAGCGCAATTATCTTCAAGAATTCATTTGAATGTCTCCCCGATTGAATTTTTAGCTGAAATTTGGTATGAGTAAACTAGACTTAATGAATAAGATGCTCAAAAAAATTCATCAAAAAGTTCTACCGGGAGCCACCTCAAATGGCACGTCCGGACAAAATCTTCTATATAAGGACTTATTTGACCATTTTTTTGCAACTTCGAGGACCAAACTGACCCTTTACTCGTTTTTGTTTTTATCGCTTTGATCTTTAACTATTGTTGCTATTAATATTAGTATCATTTAATTTACTTTACTTGAGATGCAAAAAACAAAACAGAAATCTGAAGAAATATTTTGCGTCAGGTGGGTTACGCATTACCCAGCAGGAAAGGTGGATCGAATCAAAGCGTATCCGCAGCTGCCGTATCGCCACCCCCCTTTGCGACACCACCACCAGCTGTTGACGTACTATACCCACGCACCACTAACTAATTATATATACGTGCGTCGGTGCGTGGCCACGTTTACCCCCACAACTCACCAAATCATTATGGTTTGGTTTTAAGTAAGACCCATCAAAGTTAAGTAGAGATGGTTTAATACTTTAATGACACTCAGATAGATAAAATGGACTGAATCATTTGAAACAGGTGAAATCCAAACGGAACCCGTTAAATGGGCGGAATCTGCTGCGTTAGTATATTACAAGCCTATTTGGTAACACAAAAATTGGCTGTTTTGACTGATTCTGTTGAAATTTATGAAGTTCTAGCTGAAGTGTCTGCATTGGCTCATTCTGCTGATTTAAGAAAAAATTCTTTTTAAAATATACTAGTGTTTTGTTAATAAGGTAAAGAAAAATATATTCCGTATGTAAAAATAGCTAAATGGTCATCTACAATAACTTTAACCAATACAGCCATAAAAGTAACTTCAACCTTACTTTTTCTGGTTATTACACAATTCAGCGCGCGAAAGCAAAAATGACGTGTTTGGTGAAAAAGTTAGCTGATAAGCCGATAAGCCGAAAAACAGTGTTGCCACACGGCCTCTACATTTTTTTTAAATGTATATTATTTCTCTAATAAAAATGTGAATAATTATGTCAAAATCGGTAAAGTAGTCATCTTTAGCGCATTCACTAATTCAAATGAAAACGCGCATGTTTTTAATATTTGATCATCACACAATTCACGCAAAATAAAAAATTAGTTTGAAAATTTGAAGATTTAGCAGTCATGGTGGCGTTCTCTGACTTCTCTCACAAATGAAAATTTGTATTGCCTCCGTCCCACTTAAAGGTTCTCACACGGTTTACGATGTTTGACTGACCATAAAGCTAACTGGTCTCTGTCATTAGTAGAATTATTTTTAGTAAATAAAATTTACATATTTAGAAACTACATTAAAAATTCTATAAAACATGATCAAAATAAATTAAATTTGATAAAAGTTGGATATATAAAGTAAAAGATTAAGAACAATGCACGTTGACAGGAGAATAGTGGACGAGAACCTTTAGATGGGACGAAGGGAGTAGTATACTGACCATCTGATTGACTATTTTCATACCATTTCGGGTTCATGCGTAAGAAAATGAATTTTACCAATGTTATATATTTCCATAAAATGAAACAATAAAAAGAATATGATCAAAGAATATGAGCAAGAGAACGAACAAATCAAAAGAAGAAAAACTCTATGGATTAATACTACTTCATCCTCTCGTCCCATTTTTATGTCCTGAAGTACAACTGACACGAGGATTAAAATTAGGGGTGGGCAATTCGGTTTACGGTTCGGTTTTCTTCGGTTTCGGTTTGGTTTCGGTTTATTCGGGTTGGGAGAATTTGTACCAAACTAAAACCATTTGTGTTTCGGTTTGATTTCGGTTCGGTTTCGGTTCGGTTTGAAGTTCGGTTTACCAAAGTAAAAAAGTATTACTCCGTATGTTTAATTTAGTTTGGTTTGATTCGTTTGCTTATGTTTATTATTTTATTTGATCAAGTTCTATATTTTAGAATTAGAAAATGAAAGTAGTAGTCCATCTCATCTTTTTTAATTTATTGATTATTTAAATAAAATGTATAAGGAAATAAAAGATAAAAAAATAAATAATAAAATATTATAAATTAAAACTTCTAACATATATCTTTTTTATCACTACAAAAAATTCACTTCTTACAAAAAATAAGATAGTTGATTATCACATAAAATATTCAAAAAACTTAAAAGAGTCGGTGGTACAAATGTTGTAATATTCACAATTTTATTCAAATGAATCATGTAAAAATATAAATGCAATTTGCTATTGATATCGCTAAACATAATAAATACTCCGTACAAATATGTCGTATTAGCTAACTTTGTCATAATGAATGTATGAAATGTGTAAAAATTAAAATGATACAAGTATATGCTTAAATATGTATATTCATGTCTAAATTATTTATTTATATCTAAAAAATGAAGAGTGAAGATAAATGCAAAGTATATATATATATATATATATATATGTATATGTTGTTTGGTGTTCGGTTCGGTTTACGGTTTTTCCGTTTTAAACCAAACCAAACCAAAGTACCAAACCATTCAGTTTAAGTAAATGTTTACCAAACGGTTTACTTAAGTAAACCCAAACCAAACCAAATCAAACCATCAATGTTAATAATATATGATTTTTTTTGAGTTTCTTTAGTTCGGTTCGCTTTTGTTCGGTTTTTATCGGTTTCGGTTCGGTTCGGTTCGGTTCGGTTTAATACGGTTTGAAAAAAATAGTACCAAACTCAAACCAAATTGCATATGGTCCGGTTTCGGTTCAGTTAAACCAAACCGTTATGCCCACCCCTAATTAAAATAGTGGGTAAGTGATAGAAAGTTATGCTAAACAAAGAGAAACGTGTGAGAATGTGTAAAAAGGGAACACTGTGATAATAAGCACAAATTCTGTTAAAAACATGAATTCTTTGTCATGACAATTGTGAAAAACAAATGTCAAAAAGGGAACACTGTGATGATAAGCACAAATTTGTGATGATAAGCACAAATTCTGTTAAAAACAGAAATGTGTGAGAATGTGTAACAAATGTTCGTTCCATTGTTGAGAAATGTGTGAAAATGCTATGAACCACAAATTCTTTGCCAAAAGGGGAAAGATGATATAATTTGGAACGAACGGAAAAGGATCATTTGAAGATTTCTAGGACAAGGGGAGTATACTGTTACATGAAATCCAGCAATGAAAACAAGTTGAAGTGGGTCAAGTGGCCTACTTGACTCATTCCCACATTTTCAAAACAATTAATGGTTGTTTTAACCTTCCCGTTGTTGTGAGACGCCATCAACTGCAACAGCTTGCCACGGGTACAAGTCATCTGACACGTCATCTTTGTGTTTCTACATTATAACACATAGGAAGTAGGGGTGTCATACACACAAATCGGATAAAATTGAAATGCTCCTACCACTTTGCATTGAGTCATACAGTCTAACCAGTTTATCTCGAAGGTCTATTTCTTCCAAAACCCAATGTTTACCAGCCACATTAAGGGGTGTGAAAATCTGACAATTACAAAAAAAATGTGAAATGTTTGTGTACATAGATTGACTACCTTAATATGGTTGTATACATATACATAGCCTATCAAAGCAAGTCCAATTTGTTTTTTTGAAGATGTCGGTCTCCACCCCAGTCCACCTCGCTGTCAATGTTTTCATGCAAGAATTGTTGCTACAAATATGAGCTTACAATTATAAAGGATGTAGGTGAGTTGTACAAATGCATAAACCTTTTCTCACATAACAGAAAATATGGACTCATTAATCCATATTTCGACCCTGTGCTCTCCTTAGTGAGCAAGTATATCACAACATCCATATGCTACAAAAAATTAGTATAAGTTTTACACATGCCACATTAGTCTACTGACAAATATGTGGATGATAGAGTTCTAGATATATACTTACACAACTCGACAACCATGCGTCAGCCACAAGGAGGTATCAAAAAAGTCACCTATCCACATCTACTAAACCGGGAACATCGAGATGTACATGTGTAGGCTCATTGCCATCCGGCTACATGTGTATGGCTTTCCTTACCCGTGAATATTTCTGACTTAGTTTTGATATTTAGGGAACTAAGAGATTATTTGCTAAGTTTAGGGAATTTGTGTAGGAGCCACTTTTGGCACTGTTCCTATGCCCCAAATGGGGTAAGAGCAGTCATTTTTTAGGAATTTGATACTTTCGAGGATTGCATTGTAGGCATGGATTCACTTTTAAATTAATGAACTTTAAATTGCTATTTTTCCTTGGTGAGGCCGAAATTAGAATGGGGTAATGTCTAGTGAGGATCCGAAAGGTGAAAAATTAATATAAGTAGACCTCTTACTTTGCGAAAAAGGGAATGTGAACCCTGGTCAAAAAGCGTAAGATGAGACTTGGGTATCTTTCGAAAGAAATGGTGTTCTCGTGCCAACATGACAAGGAAAACTGAACCTAATTAAATGAACTTGGAGGCTATTGCAAAAATTAGCTTTAGTCCTTCGCGTACTTCAAGTGTACGTCAAAGCACCAATGTGCTGCGACGGTTTAGCTTAGTTGTACACCATGTCTACTCTTTGCATATGTTTAAATGATTGTTCCTAAATTGTGGCCTACGTACTAAGTTCGTTGATCCTAAAAATAGCCCCGAAATTCCTGAATGCATTGAGTCTTTGTTAGAATGTTGCAAACTCTCAAGAAAGGAACTGTTTATCCTTACCATTCACCCTTCACCACCGTCTTCACAAGTCCTTCTGATCGGTAGCTAGTTTATTTGTGTGTGGTGTCATTACTTTAAGGATGTTGTGAATACTTTGTCAAATAGTTTAGCTTGAGTACAAAGATGTAGTTTATGGAAGAATTTTCTTGTTTTAGATTGTCTGTTCTGTGAATACCCCTTTAGCTACATGTGCATGCTAGCTGTTTTAATTCCGTGTAGTGATTATCGTAAGTTCCGTTGTTCAGTTTGCTTGAGGACAAGCAAAGGCTTAAGTGTGGGGGAATCTGATAAGTCCGTATTTAGACACGCAATTGATGCGTGTTGGGATTGGATTTTGATGGATTTCCTATCTTTAAGGCGTTGCAAGTCTCAATTTTAGCTCAAGTTGTGATTACCAAGCATTGGGTCAAGTTATGTTGCATTTGCAGTTGAATTGAAGAAGTTAGAGACCGGAATCGGTGCTTAAAGAGGCAATCGGGAAGAGTTTGGAAGCATTCGAGGGAGATTTGAGAGATTTGGAGGTCACCGGGAGATTCACGACGAAATTCTAATGAAGAAAGAGCATTTGGATCGACCTTATTTGCATCCGGCAGCATTTGGAGTAAGAAACGACGAGAAATGATGAAGAAAGGGCCAGGCACGACCATGCCTGGGCCTAGGCACGACCATGCCTGGGCCTAGGCACGACCGTGCCTGGAAAAGGATGGCACGGTACCTTTCTGCCAGCCAGGCACGATCGTGTCCTGGCCAGGCACGATCGTGCCTCCATTCGAAATGTGCGCATGCTCCGCAGGCACAGTCCCAGGCACGATCGTGCCTGGCGTCGTGCCTGGCCCCGATTTGTCCTAATTCAGCTCAAATTCACCCGTTTTCTATAAATAAGGCCTCCATACCCCTTTTTGAGGGTTACGAACTTTGTGGAGAGGTCTATGACGAATTTTATCTGCGTTTTTACGTTGTTTACTTCAAGAACCTGAGATTCTTGAAAACAATCTGCGTTTCTAGGACGAATTTTGTAGTGCATGAAAACAATTTAATTTAATAATTATTGAATATACAGTTGTAGTCATGGACTCAAGAATGCCATGGGAAAAAGAATGTGACCCTGACTATCAATCTCAATCAAAATCACAAACAACCACCATCTTCTCAAACCACAAGTATTATAAGGAGAACAATTGTTAAGATAGTTAATTGCAGAGTTTTCCCAAGGTGGTTAAGTTCAGATTTCGTGGACCCCTAGTACAAGACCAACAAGTCTTATTTGGAGATGTCTTACAAGGGCAGATGCATGGACAACTAGTTCTGAAATTTTACCAGAAAGCTATGAAGATGATACCAACATCGAAGGTGACAATACTGAACGGTCCGGGTTTGAAAGGCGTTCTGGTAGGAGGAACTTGCAAGATACTAGGTTTCCAATTAAATTTCCGGCACTTATCACCTGAAAGAAACAGAAAAAAATAACCTCCACGAAGAAAATTGCTAGATGATGTCTTGAGGACATGGTGGGTACAATGAAAACCGAGAGTTCATCTTCTCAACTTCACCAGTTTACAATAGAGGAATGCATGTATGTATTAGACGGTATGGATGAATGACATTGAAGCTGGGGGGGGGGGGGAGTTGTGGATGTATACGACCAGGTTGTTATTAAAACCGAATGTGAGAGAGCTCTTTCTTGCTATAAAATAGTACACTATTCAGAAAAAATGGCTAGAAGAACAATTGGAGAATTCTATTCAGAAAAAAGTTATGAAATGACTTCTGCTCATACTGCAGTAGCGGACAATGCTTCTTGTGGATGAAGAATGTGTTATCCCTCTAATTACACCATTGACTAGAGTAATAGAATATTTATATAAAAAATAATGTATTTTTCTCTGTGACTACTCTGTTGGCTAAATGCTTGGACCCCTCTTCATACTTGATAATTATGTTTTATGTTTGAACCATCTCTATCTTTAAATTTTAAATAATGTGTGGCCTAATTTTTTTTATGTTTATGTACACATAATGTCTGAAATGTCGTCTAAAATCAAATTGGATTCTCTTTCCAAAACATCCACCGAAGAGGATATTGATAATGACTTGGATGAGTCGGAAAGTGAAGGTAATAGTTCAACATCATTTGCTAATAGAAATAAAAGTTATATGGTGCAGTTGCTATTGGTTCAACTATATATTACAATAATTATCTACAAAAAGGAATTGCTATGATAGAAACTATAGTGGGTGGGCTGCAATAATGTCCATTCTAAATGGACATGAAAAACGGTGCCATAACAACTTTCCAATGCATAAAGAGGTGTTCTTTGGGTTATTTGCACAATTGGTCAATAATTATGGACTCAAACCCAATAGAAGTGTAACCATTGAATAACAAGTTACAAATTTTATGATGGTGGTTGGTCCCAATGAATGAAATAGGCAACTTCAAGAAATGTTCCAGCGGTCTGGTTTTACAATTAGCCGCTCATTTCACAATGGACTCAAAGCGTGTCTAAAGATGTCAATTGATTGGGTTAGGCCATTTTCGGACAACGCTACTACACATCCCCATATTCAAGGTAATCCAAGATACTGACCTCATTTTAAGGTAAGAATCTACACTAAAATGAACAGTATTTGTCAAATATAATTCTTTTATAATTAATTGATTTATTTAACTAATTGATATATTTATAATTGCTAGGATTGCATCGGTGCCATAGATGGAACTCACATCGAAGCGAAAATTCCAGTTGATAAGCAAATACCTTTTATTGGTAGGAAGGGTTATACTAGTCAAAATGTTATGGTGGCATATGACTTTAACATGTGTTTCACTTTTGTGTTGCCGGGATGGGAAGGAAGTGCACATGACACTCGAATTTTTTACTCTGCTCTTCGAGACCCTTCAAAGAATTTTCCCCAACCACTTGGAGATAAATATTACCTAGTCGATGCAGCGTATCCAAACGTCAAGGGGTTTTTATCTCCATATAAAGTGAACAAGTATCACATACCCGACTTCAAAAGGGCGGCATCTTACAATAACCAGTATAAAGTATTCAGTCATGTGCATTCATCATTGCGTTCAGTGATTGAACGATCATTTGGTGTATGGAGAAATAAATTTCAAATAATGGATATCATGCCAGTAAATATAAGTTGGAATGATCAAATATGTCTTGTACCTGCAACCATGGGTGTTCACAATTTTATTCGAAAGAATGATTCTAGTGATGATGACTTTTATGAAGCAGAACATGCAACTTCATCAAGTGGTGATGAAGAAGAAAACACGTTGGACGAGGTGCAATTTACTCAGAGCGATGAAGCAATAACTAGACTAAGAGATGGCATATGTACATCGATAATGTTTGGCAGAATTGGTGTTCCTGTGTATTAGTCAGATTGCGTTATTAAGGTTACATTAATATAATTTTGCAAACTTTTGGTATTCCTACAATACAAGGGTTGTTTGTATCCAAATGCTATTAATCTATCATTAAAGACAAGTGTGATCTATTTTGGACAAATAAATTTATATGGTTTACAAAAGATGTTACCAAACTAAGATTGACCAAATCAAAATGTCTACCTTAATCACATTATGTAGAATAGCCTACCATATTAATCAAAACTTTTAAACCCGAAAGATGACAGATTAAAGTATCCCCTAATCAATATCCTCTACACACCATAAAAGTTGTATATATTAACTGAAAGACGAGCTTCTTAACTGAAAGAGCAATTAAGATTTTATTGGGTACATTAAAGCATAAAGTTTTCAGGTAATGTATTTCCAAAGAATGCAGTACTCACAAGTTCCAGTTAGACAGAGAGTAATATGCATTTGCAGCTTTCTCTTGCATTGCTAAAGTTTTTTTTTTAAATGACAAACCATACAATAACATTCAACTGCCAAGATAAACAAAATATCCAAACTATTGTTGGAAATAGGTTTTTTAGGTACACCATCATCTTCCTAAATAAGCCGCATTACATACAACGACGTCTAATACAACCACACAAATCCGGATGAGCAAAATATTTGATAGCCATGATGTTAGGCAATCACAAAATGTGGTTAAAGATGTTCATTTAATACACATGATACCTTAGTCAAATACATATATACACAAAGATCCACGCTAGTTTGATTCATGTCCATATCGATGAACCAACGAAAGACATTGTAGAGACTTCAATGCCAAGATCCTCATCAAATTGGGCCTTCCAAATTTTCATTTCACTTTTGCCTGCATATTTAGATGTACCGGGTAGTGGCACAACATACTCGGGTGGTGTGACGAATGACTGTTCATCTCTCACATAAGCACCTTTGTCCTTCTCCCTGTGATAAATACATAAAGGTCTGAATGTTTCTTTAAAGTAGCAAGAGTCATTGAACTTTTTCTCTTCAGCTGCTACACGCATAGGATAAAAAATCCCATGAAGTTCGAACCACATAGGTTCAGGTGCATCCCTAAACTTTTTTGCATGTGGGTGCTCCTCTATAATTAAATCACAAGTTGTATTTCATTAGCTTTATTTTATTTCGTTAATAATATAAATAACTTAGTTCTCTAGAGTACCTGTATGATGGCATCCCAAGTTGAAGCGTTTTCTCCAAAAGTATTTTCGAGAACATTGAAGGTCACACCTGGTCAATAGTTAACGGTATGCCACAAATAATATGTGGCTTTCAATGAATCACATTCTTTTAAGACTTTCGTATAGCAGAAATGTTTCTGAAATGTCTTAACCAGAAGAGAAGCAATCTCTTTTAAAACATTTTTATCATAAGCAACACCTTATTTCTCTGAAAGTGGAGAAGCATTTCAATAAGAAACTTTTCTTCATTCTGTGTCCAAGACACCATTGCGAACAAATCATCGACCCTAGCATTATGGTGCATCTTGGGATTCCCTATTCAATTAGAGGATATGTATAATGAGCAAATATTTTGAGAAGTTCATAGTGTTGAAAAAATACCAATACAACATCATTCGATACACTAACAGATGCTCAAATTTCTCAATTCTCATCATGGAGAAATGTTTGAGAAAACCAGCAGCTTTGATAACATTCAAAAACATCATGTGGTGGAAAACCACCTTAAACATCCTAAATAATAAGGGAAAAGGGCCAAATAGGCCCTCCTACTATTCTGAAACAGTCAACTAAACCCATCTACTTTAAAAAGGGTCATCACAGGTCCCCTACTATTAAAACACGGTCATTTAGATTCAAACGACCTAAAAGCAACATGCAATAGCCGGTTGATGCTTATGTGGATACTTATTTTGCCAAATGTGGAGGTTTTTTTACACGTCATTATTTTTGGTTCCTTAAAAATCTCTCTTTTATTCACGTTGTTCTTCCAGACCTAGGGTTGTTAGCGAAGGAGTTCTTCATTGCCGGAGTTAAAGTTAGGCCGCTTGAACATGTCTTCTTCATCGTTCGTCACAAAGAACAGCAAGACGGGGCCGATTCTTCATTACAAACCTCCAGTGTACTGTAATTGCGGTTTGAAAGCACCATTGTGTGTGATGAGAGAATCTGGGCGGAACTTCTTTGGTTGCGAAAAATAGAAGGTATTTCCAGCGTATTAAGTTTCGTTGATATATACTGGTCTCCAAGAACCTCCAGTTTTCTATATATCTTTGATATGGTATCCAGTTTTTTCAATCTGTATATGGATTAATCTACTTTGTTTTAAAGATTCAGCTCACTGTTTTTTTACCGACATATTAGAGGAATAAACCGAACTACAAAGAAAAAGATCAATTTAGTTTGATTGAAATTATAATGATTTCTCTTTTATTTGTACTTTGAATGAATTCATTCTAAATGCAGGAAGGAGCAGGGTGTGGATTCTTTGCTTGAAAAGAGGATATGGAAATCCAAAACAGAGGAAATCTGGAGCAATGTTGTGAGGATTTCAAAAAACTGATTTTGGAGTTAACAGCATAAGTAGGTCATTTAACAGTAGCAGTGGAATCGGAAAAAGAGGAAAACAAGAAAGCTTAAGAGCATCTTAGTAACAGTTGCAGTAGCAAATTGTATCTTTATTTTTGTGTTGCAGTGGAGGAATTAAGTGTTAAGTGTGTGTTAAGTGTTTAGCTTGGTGTGAAGTGTTTGCAGTAGCATTTTAGTGTTTTAGTTTGAGGCTTTTGTACTTCAAGTGTGTGTTGATTAATATGTAATGAGCTGGAGAAGACATGTGATGTACTTTACCATTATTGTCAAAATTATTATGTACTTTAATATGAAGTTTAATGTATTTGAAGTGTGTGATGTGCAATTACAGATGATAGAGCTTTCTGTTACATATTATAGACCCTCTTATGAAGTGTAATGTGAAGTCAGATGCTATATGTTTTAGGAATTTCAACATTTATATTTGGATTTTCCATGAGTAAATGTTCTAGGAATACAGCACACAGATGGAAGGTTATGTAGCATTTACTCTTGGAAAAAAAAATCATGCCTCATTGAGCACACTCTTCTTTCCTCTCTTGCTATCTTTATCCTTTCCTGTAACCATTCTTGAAAGAATATCTGCCTGTTTAGTGTTCCCCTCCTTATTGAGGCTCTTTATCAATCCTTCAATGCTTTTGGGGCCTTTAACTCCACCACCACCTATCTCTGTTATCTTACACATATTTGAATATGCATTTAAGGTGTTGCTGGCTGCTAGAAGAGAATCCAACACCTTATCATAGCTTGAAAACTCAATGTTGAAGTCTATTTCCAAACAATAATCCAAGAGCTTTAAATTAGCAATCATCTTTTATTTCTCACACAGAATGGTCAAGAGAGCATCAACATCACACCTTTCTGTCATTACAGATCATAGACTTTTCTGTCATTGCATCCCCAGGCCACCGGGAAGCTTTACGAGATAGACATAATAAAGGACAGCCCCTTTTACATCTTCCCAGGAAATAATCTTGTCTTCTCTTGACATTATAATGATACTAAATATTCAAAGTTCACACATTTGATCAAGAATCAGAATAGAAAAATTGAATGCACATTTAAGCTGAATATATACATTTGTTGAGTACAATACAAGAGTGTGGGGGTTTTCTTAAACAAAAAACATAACAAAAAACTCTAGCAATTTGGAGAATATAAAGAATAAATGTCATGATTGGGAAAGACATCTATAAGTGATCAAAGTAGAGCAAAAAATAAGTTTGATCTCCCTGGATCCTTCACAGGTTCATCAAGATCGAGGTTCAAAATACACCATTCAAAATACACCAGGCATGAAAGTTCATAGCCTGGTTCCTTCACACGTTCATCAAAATGTCACCAATACTATAAGTTTATCATTGTTTCCAAAAAACATAACTACCCAATACATATTACAAAAAAGGTCATAATGACCAATACCTATGACAATTTACTTGTCATTTGTCATTGTTTTCACAAAATAGCATCTACTACCAAATACATAATACAAAAGAGTTAAACCACAATAGTTAAGCCATATCCCACTGCTCACAGCCCCCACCTGCCACATCCCACTGCTCACAGCCACCACCAGCCACATCCAAATACTCACAGCCACCACGTGTTATATCCCCTTGCTCTTGTGATTCACTGCCCTGAACACCTCCACCAGGTAGGGCTTGTTCATTGGAATCACCGTCCTGCACACATTACAAGTACAAAAAAGTCAAGCCAAACAAAAAAAAGGAAATTACAGATAATTCACATAGCACATACCAGCTCTGCAGTTTCAGCCCGCTTCTTTCTTTTCCTTGGTCTTTCTTTTGTGACTTCTCTTCTCTTCCTTTGTTTAGGTTGGGAATCTGTGGTTTTATCGGGACATTTGGCTTTACTGTGGCCCGCCACCTTGCAATTAGAACATGTCATCACTCTTCCTTTTCTGGAAAGAGTTGTTCTGCCATTCACAGCTCCTGATTCAGATTTAGGATCAAAACATGGCTTCTTCAATGTCTTCTTCCGTTTGGGATGCTCCTCAGATACGCAGTCCTCTTCTTCAGTGTCCGCGACAGAACTGGGGGGGATCATCTGAGTCATTATACACGCTGCAATCAGAGTCATCATCCTCACTCTGACTTTCCAAATCTGCATTATTAGTGTTGTTCTTTACCCAACCCATCTCAGCATCACTAAGTTCTCCCTCTGCAGTTCTATCTCTTTCCATTTCTCTATTTTCCTCTTGCATTACTGGCGTTATCTCTACTTCACCCTGCACATCTCGGTTCACTTCCCCAATTGAAGGCGTAGGTAAGAGTGGAATGAGATCAGGCTCATCTATTCCATGCTCCACAAAAATATCAATTGTATGTGCCCCAGTTCACAACGATATCTATTAGCTCTAAGGTTGAAGCATCATTGCATAACGGTCTTAATTTGGTGAAGTTCTCTTCATGTAATTTGAAAGATAAAGATTCCACCTTTTTATATGATTCCTGAGTGATAAACTTCATGAGATGAGGAAATGAAATCAAATCCGGGTCCAACCTAATAGTACCCACTTCACCATTGACATAAGAAAGTTGAGTTTTTTTTTTGGAAATTTCCGCCATGATGAATTCTCAAATCTGCTACTTCATACATTCTGAAAATAAATATTACAATTCAAAATGTTAAGGCATTTTTATTTAAACGTAAAATAAATACAAAACAAGGACAACAACTTCATACTTAACCCTAAATTTAAGGTATTACGAATTGAACTACCAACGAGGTTTTACTCAGGAGGTACAATTCAAGGTATTACAAACTCAAATATTACCATTATGAATCAGTTGTAACTAAAAAAATCATTAAGGTCACTTACCTCAGCTTTCTGAAGAGGGTCGCTCTTTATTTTCGCTCTATTCAAATCCCAAAACTCTGAACTTCTATATGCATACGGTCTCCTTCAACAACCATGAGTTCAATCTCTGAACTTTCTCGCAGATGACCCGACCGGGAAGATAGACGAGGAAGATAGCTTGAGAAGCATGACGAAGAACTCTAATTTTTAATTGAACGGTGATAAACGAAATCCGTATTTTGCACCTTGTGTTAAAAGGCCACTGGGGGCTGACGTGGAAAAAAATCCACACATGGCAAATGAATAGGTCCACATCATATTTTACTGGGAATCAAGGGTGATGTTTCGGTCATGTGGACCTATTAGACTCTTTACAAATAATAAACGTGTTAATGTGACCCTTTTTGAAGTAGATGAGTTTAGTTGATTGTTTCAGAATAGTAGGAGGGCTTATTTGGCCCTTTTCCTCCCAAATAATAATAACTCACCATATTTTAATCATTTAATAATTAATTCATAACATAACATAAAACACAACACCAACACATTAATTATAAAGTGAATAATTCACCAAAATAAATAAGTACATGCTGGCCGCCAACACAAATTACACCTTTAATGGACACCACATCATCATCACTTATATTCATTTGATTTTTTTATCCCCCACCAACTACATACGAAGTTTCAACTTTCAAATCTCAGCACCGACCCATAAGAGAAGAAGTTAACCAGCAATCCAGGAGTCCGATTCGCAGAAGGAGAAAGAATTAAGTCGTAATCTCCTAGAGGTTTAATTCTACCTATGTTTGATACTTTGATTGGTTCAGCTTCCTAGTTTTTTTTGTCACAAAACAAATCTAATAAACGAAAGAACAATCTCCAATGGTACTCCAGCCATTCAAAGAAGACCCAAATTGCAGTAGCAAAGCCAAACACTCCAATAAAGAAAAGACTTAACTAGAGGAGACTTGGTCAAAACAATTCTGAAGCTCTGTTTTTTTTTGGGGGGGGGGGGGGTGGGGACGCGTATTCTCCGTTTAATCCGTTCGGAAATGTTAGTACGTTTCTGATACGGGAAACTTCAACCCTCCGGCATTTCCGTGCGTTTATAGGACAAAGCTCAATCAAAGAACAAGACCTAACTATATGAGTGTAAAATGGAGCCAATGTTCGGATCTAACGTATCCAGTTTCGAAGGATTTGGTTTGGCCAACCCTAGCTCTGCTCTTCGACGTCTTGGAGTTGACATTTCCGCAGCTCTGCGTAGAAGGAACGAGGATATAACGAAATACGTGGAAGTGATAAAAGGTTTAATGAAAGAGGGGCATTTTTGTACATTAATAAAAATTACATCAATAATCACTTTTTTACCAAATACTCCAATTTCAACACCTTGTTGTAAAATCACTTATTTTCCAAACACTATCAACTTATACAGTTCATCACTTTTTCAATTTCATTAGAAAAAAAACTTATTTTTAAGCAGAAGCAGTTGCAAACACTCCCTAAAACATGTGCACACATATGTGCCTGAAAGGCTGAAACACAGACATCTCAGTGTATAAAGACAACTTTGAATTACAAGAAGAACTATCAAACGACACACCAACCCATCATAGATTACTATGAATTCAATAAGCAAGGCACAAAGACATTTCAAATTCATACAGACATCTGCAAACCACACATGCATCTAAAAAGCACACTCAAATCTCAAAACTCGGAAAACATCTCAAAACCATACCAACAAACCAACTTAACTTAGAACAAATAGGTTATTGTACATGTCCGTAAAAAGGGGATTCATAATGTGTTGGTTCAACATAAATTTACCTTTGTGCCATTTCATTCAATGTTGTGAGCACCATTTTCTTCATTAGCCCTGTTTGCTTCTGTTCTTCAAAGGTTGTAGCCGGTGTTGAAGTACACGAGTGTTCGATTGCAATGAACTTCAAGACGTTCAATAGGAACTCCAAGGACGGTACACAAACCTGTAACATAGACGTACGTGCTGAACTCGAAGAACGTACAGAAGGACGAATGGGTTTTGTGAGTTGAAGTAGACGGCGAGCGGGGGGGATGGGTTTCGTGGGTTGAAGTTCAAGGGCGGACAAATGTTTTGAGGGAGAGAGGAATTTGACGGTGAATGACTGTCGAAGGAGGGAGTGGGTGGTTGAACCATGAGATTCTGCTACATTTTTATGTGGGGATGCGGGAAAGAGAAGGGAAAAAAAGACATATGGGCAACTAGGAAGGGAAGTTGTTGGGGCTGGCGAGATTTTTTTTGAAGATAAGCTCGCGCACGTGAAGAGGTTTTGAATTAAAAGATAGGGCTTATATGCGGTGTACACAAGCGTGTAAAATATCACGTACACCATGCATTTTTGACTGCTGAAAGGGGTGAAATTATCTGTTTCTGTTTCACCTTAAAAATATCCCTGGTCATATTTGAACTGAATTTTTGCCGTTTTCGGTCCCCCAACTATTGTGTTAATGACATTTCTGGTACTCAACTTTTAACTTTTCCATTTTTAGACCTTGACTATTGTGCTGGAGGCGATTTTAGTCCTCGACTTCAAAATTTTCCACATTTAGTCCTCTGGGTATTCTGATATTTACACTTCAAAATCCTCATTAGGATTTTGACATAATAAGTGGAAGACTAAAAATATTGTTATTATAATAGTTGAAAAATAAAAAATGTCACTTTTATGTAAGTCGAACAATTATATATGAAAATTTTGAAAGACGAGTATAAACAATGTCTCTAGAATAATAGACGAGGACTAAAAGTGAAAACAATCAAAATCAATTATAAAAAATGTCAATAATTGTCAGAACTAAAAGTTGAAAAACTCTATTTAACAAAACAAGGGATACGTAATTACGTATCTTATGAAGAGTACAACATGAATATCGCACATGAGAATTTATCTCTCCCGTTTTTCGCAGTAAAATGGACTTGCATTTCAGCACTAGCCACACAACACTCCGTCTTTTTCGTCTCCTATTTCTCGTTTGAGAAGAAGAATAACTATAATCCCATTTAATCATTGAGTAAAGGGTCAGTTTGGTCCTCGAAGTTGCAAAAAAGGGGGTCAAATAAGTCCTTATATAGAAGATTCTGTCCGGACGTGCCATTTGAGGTGGCTCCCGATAGAATTTTTTGATGAAATTGTTTTAGCATCTTATTCATTAATTCTAGTTTACTCATACCAAATTTCAGCTAACAATTCAATCAGGGAGACATTCAAATAAATTTATGAAGATAATTGTGCTTTTAACGACACAATTATCTTCAAGAATTCATTTGAATGTCTTCCCGATTGAATTTTTATTTGAAATTTGGTATGAGTAAACTAGACTTAATGAATAAGATGCTCAAAAAATTTCATCAAAAAATTCCACCGGGAGCCACCTCAAATGGCACATCCGGACAGAATTTTCTATATAAGGACTTATTTGACCCCTTTCTTGCAACTTCGAGGACCAAACTGACCCTTATCCCTTTAATCATTTATACTACTCTCAATATCAATGCTTCTTCATCTTCTTCAATTGATTTGATCTGGGTACGAAATTAAGACCCAATCATTCTCTCGCCTTGTTGCATTGCTGTTGTACTATATACTTCACGCGAGCAAAGAGTAAGAGCCTGCGCTTGGTTGCTGGGAAGCAGAGAGAGGAGAAGGAGATGGGATCCTCGACGATGCCGCCACCGCTAATGGCTGCATGCGGTCCGGTTGGTTTCGTAAAGGGCAATGCGAAGTCGCGAATCGGCCGGTGTTCAATTTTGTTGAATCTGGAATGCAAATCAGTGTATGATTATTCCCGGATTGGCAGTGCTGGAAAACCGAGAAGGGGTTCCATAGCGGCGCTAAATCGCACTAGCTCCGGATTCTCTGCCTGGATTTCCACATCCAAATTTGCTCGTAATGGCTTCTCTTCTTTATTTGGGTCTTCGAAGTATGCCTTTCTGATTAGACACTTCCAATGCAATATCTCTAATCGTCCTGGTAATCACATACTGCTGTTAAATTGGAGTTAAAGTTATTTGGGAATTTACTCTATTGGAGTTGAAGTTAAATTGAACTTTCACGGTTTTGATTATGCAGATCAAAACTGTAATATAGGTCGACAAGTAGTTTATTTGGGCATTTAAAATACCCTTTAGGTGTTATTGGTAGTGTGAACTTTAGATAATATATAATGTCAGTAGAGCTTTGTCATGTTTCATTTTACTCTCTCCATCTCTATTTAAAGTCCATGTGTTTCTTCTTTGGTCGTCTTTAAGTAAAAATATCTGTTTTTGGTGAAACAATCTTATCAATTTACTTTACTACCATCGAATAACAATAAGTCAGTATGTATATAGTGTCAAAATAGTAACACCAACAACTACATTCAAGCTGTAGTTCACTAGTATAAAAGAGTTTGGGGTCAGCTAACATAAATTGACATATGATTTATGAAATCGGAGATAAATTAAAAAGATAAAAAGATAAGATAAAGATAAAAATGAAAAGATAAAAGGATAAAAAATTTAAAAACTGCAGAGTTCCTTTAACTTCATAAAGGTGAAAGCACAAACTTTATTAAGGGATGGAAGGTGTAGTTTGCAGGTCACAAATAATTTCTCTTGATTTCCTTGTGTCATATTGCTATGACATTAATCACCAACTAAAAATGACAATTTCACCACTCATGTGGTCCAGGGAAAGTATTAGGCACTGCTACACATCATGCAAATGATATTGTTTCAAAGGAGAAATCTTCTATCAAAGAAAGACGAGTTGTTCTGACTGGTATGGGTGTTGTATCTCCTCTTGGTCATGAACCCAATGAGTTTTATGGAAACCTACTTGAAGGTGTTAGTGGCATTAATGAGATCGAAGCTTTTGATTGTTCCCAATACTCAACAGTATGCTCTTTCTTCACAACTCTTCTTATTGAAATCTTATCCTTCTGTTAGTAGCAATAATTTTGCATTGCAGAGAATTGCTGGAGAAATCAAGTCTTTCTCCATAGATGGCTGTGTTTCACCTAAACTTTCACAAAGATTGGAGAGGTTTATGCTTTTCTTGCTGATAGCAGGAAAGAAAGCATTACTTGATGGTGGAATTACAGATGATGTGATGGGTGGATTGGACAAGACGAGGTGTGGAATTTTGATTGACTCTGCTATGGGTGGAATGAAGGTAATTTTCTTCAAATTAATGTTCGAAAATTCAGTTGATCATACAGAGATTTGTTGTTTATTTTGTTGCATGTTTTAATAATGTATATTATTTTTTGGTATTATATTTTGATTGAATGAATGACTAAAAAATTCACAACGGTTTGTTTGACTTATCTTAATGTTTGCTCAAAGAATCGATGTTTTATTTAAGAGTGAAGTACACATGCCTTTGCAGATTTTCAGATGAATGACTCATTCTCAAGAAACCAGATATTCAGTTATTCACTAATCTTTACAACTTTTAAATAGTTTAATTATTTAATACTCCGTATTTCTTTTATGCAGATTTTCAGTGATGCAATAGAAGCCTTGCAGATCTCCTACAAGAAGATGAACCCCTTCTGTGTACCATTTTCGGTTACAAACATGGGTTCTGCCATTCTCTCTATTGATTTGGTAGTTAACTTAACCAACTTTTTAAAGTGCGATTAACTGATTGTTCAACCTGCTACAAGTGATCGAGTTTTTGAAGTTTTTATAATTTATACATCCAGGGCTGGATGGGTCCAAACGATTCAATATCGACTGCATGTGCAACGGGTAACTTTTGCATTGTGAATGCTGCGAACCACATCATAAAAGGTGACGCACTGACGCTGTAAGTAAACATATGACATAAGCGTTTACTGGTATAGTGGTATTACCTTATGCTCTTTGAAGCAGTGAATATATCTTGAAGGATTGAATTTTATATTTTTTAATGCTCTAAAAAATTGAAGGATGTGATGCTTTGTGGTGGATCTGATTCTGCAATTACACCAACTGGTAACTGTCTTATGTGTTTGCAAGTATTGAAGAATTTGCATTCTGCATGCATTAATGCATCCAAGAACATCCCAGAGCCGGTCATTTTCCATTAGACATTGCTCCCCCATTTGTTGAACTTTGCACATCATGA
The DNA here is from genome assembly GCA_945859915.1 of Cuscuta epithymum. Classification (NCBI taxonomy): domain Eukaryota; kingdom Viridiplantae; phylum Streptophyta; class Magnoliopsida; order Solanales; family Convolvulaceae; genus Cuscuta; species Cuscuta epithymum. Next base: position 3,380,991 of record CAMAPF010000006.1, read on the forward strand.
TTTACCTTTATTTTTTACTTTTCACACCACCCTGGGATAATCTAGGGTGAACATCCTAAAACACAAAGTATGGGATGCACAATTAAATAGTAGGGTAAAACACCAATTTTCCTGGAATTATATAATGATTTGGCTAGTTATGGTTGTACCATTGTACGCCACGTTTCATATTTCTCTATTTCAGGAGTGGGTGGATTTATTGCTTGCAAAGCACTTTCTCGGAGAAATAATGATCCTACTAGAGCTTCACGACCTTGGGAAAATGTAAATTTCATCATTTTCATTTTTTATTAAGTCTAGTTTATCCATACCAAATTTTAGCTGAAAATTCAACCGAGAAGACAGTCAAATGATTTTTTGAAGATAACTGCGCAGTTAAACAACGCAGTACATTTCGGAAAATCATTTGACTGCCTTCGCGATTTAATTTTTAGCTGAAATTTGATATGGAACCTCCCCAATTAGAGATGGCCGGGTTGAACCTCCTATATATGGGGCTAATTGAACACTTTAAGTTAGTTCAAGGGCCTATTTGACCCTTTAGCCAATTTATAATTTACGTAGTACTTTTGAAAATCAATCTATCATTTCTTTCCTTAAAAAACTAGTATAGTACCCATGCTGCAAGTTAAAGATGTATGTATTCTGATATAATTCAAAGTTCAATTGGACAAAGTTATAATTTACTTGGTAAAATTAATCTTTCATATATTTCCTTAAAAAACTAGTATAGCACCTGTGCTACATGACAATGACATTAACTAAATAACATACAAAGTTACAATGAAAATACACACTAGGTCTTAAATAAAATAATAGTTTGATACAAAGTATTCTATTGAAATATTAGCATCTTACTTTTTGTCATGCATGTGAAAACTGTGAAAAAACATACTTCCTGGACCATCACCAGTGAGGCACCAACAATGTTTTTTTATTTTTGGAATAGTTGTAAACTCAAGAGGTTTATTAATAAATAGAACTTCTACTTAATTATGAAGATTAATCTTTTTGTATTTACATTACTATTTTTTTTTAATTACATATGTTAAACTCTTATATATTAATCATTCAAATTCTAGAGGTGTTTCCTAAAATATTACTAATAAAAAATTTATGGACAAAATCACAAAAACGTGACTATAAATTATAATGAGTAAGCTTTATAGTCACTATGATGTAAGATTTAATATAGTCACTACGACGTAACATTTAAATACAATTATAGTCACTAAAGTTACTAGAGTCACATTTTTGTCCATTACTTTTATTTTGGTTATATATTTGGAATTATTTCCAAATTCTGATGTTATATTCTCATGTACAACCTAAACCATATTACAATGTAACTTTAATTCAAATATACAGAGTGGAAATATATGTCAATTTGCTTATATGTGGTAATAAGATGTCAATTATACTTTGGACTCTAGTAAGTAGTAACACATTTTGTATTACATTATTTCTTTATGATTCCTTCTATAGAATCAATTTCCTGATAATTGATCAAAACTTTGAAATTCGAAAATAGTGTAACTTATAATCTGTATTACTATGTCTTTTTTAGAACAATCTTTTTGAATAATTTTTGTTTGTTTATTTCGGGATGGTGTGCCATCTTCGGAGAGGTTTTGGTTTGGCCCCCCTCTCTCTTGTATTTTATTTTTTATTAATAAAATTTTGGTAAATGTTTTCCGGCAATTACTCCACTAATTTTGGTGGTATGCCTAACGGGATTAAAAACAGTTTTGTTTGGTTATGGAGCTTTTAGATTGGATCGAGTTCATTTGATAAGTTTCTTTTCATATAGATATAATTTTCACTACTTTGTTATTATTATACTTCTAACCTTTTTTCATTCATTTAAACATATCGTTTTTGTTATTTTGTAATTAGAAGCTGGCTTATCAACTATTTTGTAAAACACCTAGTGCTGTATATTATTTGCCAATGAAGAGCCTATCACTCTAAAAATGATGTGCATACTTGCAGGCAATTCGGACAGGGTGGATTCATCCAAATATCAATCTTGATAACCCGGATGAAGGGGTGGTATGAATTCTTATATAAGTTATCCTTTTCATCATTTTTCTCAAGTGGTAATGTGGCTTTTCAGTGTATTATATCAGATTAATTGTTTTCCGTATTCATTACAAGCATTAGTTACTGGTCATAAGCTGTCTGATTAACAGCGTCCTGCAACAAAACAGGACACAAAGTTTCTTGTGGGCTCTAAAAAGGAGAAACTGGATATTAAGGTAGCTTTGTCTAATTCATTTGGATTTGGTGGCCAAAACTCATCCATTTTGTTTGCACCATACAAGTAAACAATTTTTTTGGGGGAAGATTGACTCATCTACTAAAGCTGAAAAAGGTTTGTGGACATAATCTTTTTTTATTTTATTATTATTATTATTTTAAATCTTATGTCCAGGTTTATGGCTGGGAATTAAATTCTTTTGATGTTTGTTTTCAGGTTCATACAGATTAATTGGTTTCAAATTACAAGTAACTGTGGATACAATAGTTGCCTTTCAAGAGGAATGCATCAATCCAACATTTTGTGTACAATTTTGTTCACTTAGGATTAAGTTTTGCCTAATTTATTTTACCTGTTTATGATTTCAAAAGATTGAGACCATAGTTTGTTTGGGTTGCTCCAAAGTCACTTTTGTAAATATTACTTTTTGGCTATGCTTTTCATATCTTGAAAATAAGCATTGTAAATCAATTTTGTGCTCTATTAGTTTACAGGCTTGAATATAGAACGATAGCTATCTACTTAACTGAAGATCGCACTCATTGATTATTACTATAGTCCTTTGATCAACTACCCTAATTTTAGAAACATTAGTAAACTTGTAAAACTAATACGGAGTACTAATTTTACAAAAGACTGAAGGTGAATTGTTATTTTGTTCATAAAGTGATCGAATAAGAATTAAAGAATAAATCTTAGAACACTAGGGTAGTCATGTTAGCGGGAGGTTATTACTGCAATAGTGAGGAACTTGAGTCTGAATCTATCTACCCAGTTGCGGAACTGGGTGGGTGAACAACCTGAACGAGAAGTGTTTTTGAATGTTTTTAAATGGATTGAAATTTCTGGTTTGCTCTGGACTGAATTGGTCTAGTCTGGTCTGAATTGGTCTACTCTGGTGTTGTAAATGTCTAGTCTCTGTGTATTTTATAACTGTCAAAGTCTGGTCTGATCAGTTCTGGTATGAGATTGAAAATAGTCCAAATAAAAATATCTTCTTTGGGACCGGATTTGAACAAATGGATGTCTGTCCAGGTCTGGTTTTATGGAGAAAGATACTTTTAAATTAAGATAAAAACTATATATGTTTGTATGTACACTTAAATTTTATTATTATTTACTCCCTCCGTCCCTATATAAAATGCACACTTTCCTTTTTGGACTGTCCATATATAAATTATAAAAGGTTCATTTCCTTTTTTGGCAAACAAAACAATGCAAAATAGTGAAAACAATGTTCAAACAGTGTTGAACAGTATTCCTCCTAATGATGTGTGCAATTCAATATGTGCCTTTTATACATGGACGGATAGAGTAATATTTACTACCTCCGTCTCACTATGTTTGGGACAAAGTGGGTGACACAACTTTCAAGAAAAAGTGTTATTGTGTGATTGATATTAAATTGATAAAGTGTGAATAAAGTAAGGATGAATTGTAACCACCCAAATATTACCAAATATAGTATGAGACAAACTTAATGGGACGGACGAAAAAGGTAAAATGGGTTAAAGTTAGGGGGACGGAGGGAGTATAAGATAATGCAATTAAGTGATTAGTTATCATACTTACTGCATGTGACAATTCTATCATCCATGCATGTTAATGTGTGTGTATATACTTTTCATCAGGATGTATTACTTATCATATTTATGCAATGATATTGATAAAAATACAATTTATGTGTCTCCGACTAATCGCCGCCTAGCCGCCCGCCTAGCCGCCCGCCTAGCCGCCCGCCTAGCCGCCTAGGTGCTAAGCATTGTGTTGGCGTCCGACTAGCGCCTAGTGCCTTTTAGAACATTGATTTGAATTTTGAACTAATGCTCAAAACTGGTCCAAGTTGGTTAGTGGTTATGGATCTTTCCATAACTGAACAGACATCCATTTGGAACACTACCGGTAGTCCGGTACTGGTATGGAACTAAAGTGATATGCATATCGCATCACATGTTGGGCACATGATGTTGTTTCTTGGTCAATTTGTGATGCATGAATTAGTTCTTTGCTGGATTGTTCATAGGACCTTCCATAACTATTGTATCACGAATATTCCTCCTTACAAGTCCAAGCAAAAGTCGTCTAATCATAATGGTCAAAATATCCTCTTGTTTCCTACCTCGTCAGTTTTATATACTTTTATTCCCTTTTAGGATGAAATGAATAATGCCACATTCAAAAGATGAGTATGGCACGGAGTGTTGGGCGGTGAAACAATGTCACATTCAAAAGATGAGTGTGGCAGAGATGCGCATGTTGCGTTGGATGTGTGGGCATACTAGAAAGGATCGCGTGAGGAATGAGACAATCACACAAAGGGTGGGAGTAGCACCTATAGAAGATAAGATGTGATAGTCGCGCCTACGGTGGTTTGGTCATGTGCATAGAAGACCGAGTGATGCACCTGTCAGACGTGTTGAGATGTGTGGAGAAGAGGCAGGGAAGAGAGGGAGAGGAAGGCCCAAACAGACGTGAGTTAGGGGAGTCAGAAGTGATATGCTTCTTCTTGGATTGGATGAGGGTATGACTTTGGAGAGAGCAAAATGGAGGGCGGGTATTCGTGTGGAGGAGTGATCTTGTATCATCTTTTCCCCTCTTTTTTTCTTCTTTTTTTTGTTTTTCTTTTATATTTTTATCCTTATATATAAATATTACTTTATCCTTTTTATTTTATCTTTTATATGTATATTCATCTCTTTTATATTATCTTTTTTTTATAATAGCTTATCTTTTATGTTTATTTTCTTTCTTTTCCTTTTGTTGATATCATGTATCGATTCATGTTAGCCGACTCCAATATCGTTTGGGACTAAGGTTTGGATGTTGTTGTTGTAGGATGAAATGAATCAATGGATCATATTTTAAGATTAAACATGAATACTCTTATTTATGTATTTCGTTTTATTCTTATTTGAAACAACTGCTTTGACTTTTATACTGTAGGACCTTGTTTAACTTCTTCCCAATCATTAATGACTTAGGAAGTGTTTACTTCGCTGCTAAAATCACAGTTAGGTTAGTAAGACAGGTGAAGTAAACACGCATGCTGCTTAAAAAGCCGCTTACTAATCGAAAGAGGTGTTTAAAGTCCCACTTACTAAGCATACCACCCCTCATGTATTAATTAAGCGGCACTTTAAACTTTTTTAGTTTCCGAATTTACCCTTGCCCTTACACTATTGTTACCCCTCTACCCACTTCCCCACCCCGCCCAACCAGGGGTGGAGACAGGGAGGGGCTGGAGGGGGCCACGGCCCCTGCAAGAAAAAAATTCTTAAGTATATATTATGTATAAATACTTTTAATCTATAGAAAATATGTTGTTATTTTAAACTTTGGCCCCTGCAATGTAAAATTTTTAAAGACCGGCCCCTTCAACCATAGATTTCTGGCTCCGCCACTGCGCCCAACCCTACTACCCCGACCCCACCCTACCTACTACCTCCATCCTGGTACCTTACCCCCTTTCCCTACCCTACGTTCCGCCCCGACCCCCACCCTATTGCCATACCCCTACCCTACCTCACCCAGACCCCACCCCAAACCTACCTTACCTCGGCGCACCCCAATACCCGCCCCACCCTTACCCTACCTTACCCCGACCCACCCCTACCCCCTACCCCCTACCTCGGCTCCACCCCGATCCCGACCCCACCCTATCTCCATCTACACTACCCCTACCCCTACCCTATCTTACCCCGACCCCCACCCCACCCTACCCACCATCCCCACCCTTACCCCTAACCACGACCCTACCCCACTCCCAATCCCTTACCATACCCCCCATCACATGCCCCTACCTCGGCCTCACCCCGATCCCGACCCCACCCCCTACCGCCATCCTACCCCCACCTATCCCTATCGTGTAGGGTAGGGTAGGGTCAAGGGTGTGGAATTGGGTATAGGGTGTAGGGTAGGGGTACGTGGGGGTATAGGGCGGGGTAAGGGGTTAGCAGTAGGGTACATGCATGTACGAGGTGACCCCACATGAATGTTTATGCATCTATATATGTATAGGGTTATTTTTGACATTTTAATGTTAAACGGTGTTTTAAACCCTGTGAAGTAAACACGATCTTACAACATTGCTTATTTTATGCGCCGCTTATTAACGCGGGTCTTAATAAGCATCATTTAGTAACTCGTGAAGTAAACATGTCCTTAATGTTACGTAAGTTCATGTTTGACAGTAGTAAAAAAGATACTCTGTACATTTTAAACATTTTAGTAAGGGTATCTTTTATTAACTAAAAAATTTCTTAAAAGGAAATAACTTTGTTTGATAAAAGGTGACTATTCGATGTAGTCTTGATTGGTATAATATGCTGTTGTAACTAATTAACGTTAAAAATTATAGACTTTTCCTCTGAAGGTAATAATTCTAAGAGTAATTTCTTACTAAAGAAATTTAAAATTTTACAAAAGCTTGTGAAAAGTGTTTACCAAACATACAGTGATACAACTAAAAAATCTTCGAGACTATTTAAGTAGTTCAAAAGTGATAAGATAGTGATTTATGTCTACTAAGCTTGAACTATTTATGACTATTTAAATACATATTTTAAGGTGGATTTAGGTCATTTGGAGTTCAATTTTGGTCCCTAACCACACATCATTTTATTATGAAAAGAATCTCCCTAGTTTCTAAAAAAGATAATTTTAGCTTAGAGAATGAATCACAATAACATAGTTATTTGAACCTCATACTCTGTTAGATGCTAAGTTCTCTGTTATATATAAGTCATTTTGGTATATTCTACGATCCATCAAATAACATTTTACCTCATTTCTCTAGATTAAAGTATTAAACCCTGGTTATCTTAACAATTACTTTGTATATGCATTTGGGTAAGCTAGGTTCACACTTTCTGTCAAACTTAGATAGTTAGATTCATAGATTTAGCATATCCAAATGAAGCATAAATTGACTGATTTTGATAGTGTTAGCAGTAACAATTAACTTGAAATTCCCTAAATATGATTAAAATATATAAATCATTTTTTCAAGTTGGAGTGTGTTTGAAATTGGACAAGCTTACATTAACGATTTAATCCGACCATTTGAAATTGTTTTATCCAAACCGGGGATGTCGAACACTTGACCTATTTCACACCTACTAATCACAATATATTAGCATTAACATACACGAAGTATCAATATTTTTACTTGGATTGTTTTCAATCCCAGACCAATACAGATCAGACAAGACTAGACCTGCACAAAATTGGGCCGTTCCCGCCCGCCCGCACAAATAGGCGGGCTTGGGCATATATATTTACCCACCGGCCCGGGCCTGGCCGGCCCGCAATAACATATGGGCGGGTTTGGGTTAGGGTGTAGGCCCGTTCGGGCTAATAAGCCCGGCCCGCTACATTTAGTATATATACATATATTTATATATAAATGTATGTATATATATACTAATTTATTTATTTACATGTACACATGTATATTTATATTTACTAATTAATCTTTATACATATTTATAGTTAATTAAATTTAAGTTTTTAGTTCTTAACAACTAGCCCAACCAAGATAATATCTATTTTTGTACTTAAAGATAATATTTTGTGCTTAAATTTAAACTTTAGATATAGTTTCTCATTATATTTTTTGTGTATCTTTATACATATTTGTAGTTAACTATGTTTAAATTTAAGTTTTTAGTTCTTAACAACTAGTCCAATCAATATAATATATATTTTAGTACTTAAAGATAATACTATGTGCTTGAATATTAAATTTTAGATATAGTTTCTCATTATATTTTTTGTGTAAGTATTTTTTGTGTATGTGGTGAAAGGCCTAAATACATTATAAGCGTATTAGCAATTTTTTAAATGTTGTACTCCCTCTGTCCCATTTTGGTTGTCCTACTTTCCCTTTTGGATTGTCCCAAAATGAATGTCTTCTTTCCTTTTTTGGCATGAAATACATGGTTCTTATCAATTCACTTTATTCTATTCAAATCTCAACCACAACTTTTACTTTTCAACCACTTTATTAATAATCGGGCCAAATTGAAAGTGGACAACCATTGTGGGACGAAGGTAGTAATATTATTTATAAAGTATTAAAAAATTATATAATATTGAAAAAAAATTAAAGTTTTCTCGGGCCGGGTGGCCCGGTCCCGCCCACACATGATGAGCAGAAAATTTATAAAAAGCCCGGCCCGAGCCCGTTTTTGTGCAGATCTAGACAAGACTAGACTAGACTTGGACAATTATAAAATACATGTAAACCAGACGACTAAATTTTTTTAGTCCAAGTAAAAAACATCATATACCACCAAATCAACAATGCTGTATTTGCAACAGTCTATCTTAATGTTCACTGTTTATAATTTATTACTATTAATTATATTATTATATAAAATTGAATAAAATTATTGATAAAGCTCTTCGTATGCCAATCTGAATTACCAGTATAAATAGTTAAACATTTATTAATAAAGATTTAATCACTTCACAAATAATTTAGAAGAACAATTAGGGAAAACAGATCCTAAGTTCCTAAACCCAACTACTGAAATCAAAGTTTTCCATGGATTCAGGACCTGGCGTCAAAGCCATGCAAATAATCTGGCCAAATCTGACCAAACTAATTTTAAAAAATCCTTATTTAATTGTTATTAGAAATTGCTTCTTACGAAAGTAACTAAACTACCCCTCATAATATTAAAAAAATGTGATTAGTATTATGAATGTTTTCTTTTGGACTGTTTTCAGTCCCAGACCAGACCAGACTTCCGTAGTTATAAAATACACAGAGACCAGACGACGTTTATTAGACCAGACCAGACCAGACCAGACCAGCAAATTTCAGTCCAAAAGAAAACATCCTATATATCATGTACGGAGTAGTGTTTAGTTTAGAAATCCAGGTGTCAAAAGTGATTGTCAAGTTCTACAAGATATAATTAATACGTACAAATAATGAATTTCCTTATACATATAATATGGGTAGTAATTTAACATTGTATACACTATGATGTGGATATAAATTTAAAAACTAACGAAGAATGAATAAAAAGATAAAAATAAAGAGCTCCCTAAGTAAGATACTCCCTAAGGGCATCCTCATTGGAAGAATTATTAAGAGATTAAATTGATGACATGGCGGATTTTTTGGAGGAGTATCATTGAGAGACATTGATTATTTAATGAGATTATTTGCTAGAATAATCCGGGATCAAAATATGAATCCGGATTATTTTAAGATTATTTGAAAAGTATATGTAATACGTTAATGCATGGCTGAGAAAAAAGCGGATTATTTGAAGATGATGGTTGAGATGTATAAACGGATTTTGAGATTAATTAAAAATTAATTATGTAACAATATTTAAAAGGTAAGAATCATAGAGTATATTGATTTTTAGAGATTACGAATGGTGATGCTCTAACATCCTTACAATACCCAGATGTTTAAGGGCGAGTGAATAATCATTATAAATGAGCTCCATACATGTTGTGGCAAATCCTAATGCTTATTTTTGTTTGGTCATTTAATGGACTATTAATTATTACGTATTATGTGTTTAGAGTAACATTTGGCTTAAATGCTTGATGGTGTACAAATATTGCTTTTTTTTGTGGTGTTCATTTTAAAATTGAATTGTGAAAAAATTCGCAAACAAAATTTCAAAATTTCATGAAAAAAATTCGCAAACAAAATAACACTTTCAATTCAATTGTTAGATAAGTGAAAATTTCAAATTTCAATTGTTATTTTAAAACAATTGGTGCTTAGTGGTTTGGTTTTTCTTTTGGTTCATATCGATTTTGATTCATATACAATTTGTATCAGTAGTTGTGTTCATTAGTATTTTGTGTCTTCAATGCATATATTGAAGTGATTGTACTTTAAAAAAGTGATTCTGTAAAGTCATTTTAGAAAAAATGTTTAATAGTAAAAATTGATAATGTTTGAAGAAAACTGCTTCTGAAAAGTAAAAGTTAGTAGTGTTTGATAAAATAAATGCGTGTGTAATAGAAAAAAATGAAAAACAGTTTAAAGCATCTCTTAACCTGCTTTTTTTACTCCAGGGGGTCAGAGGGAGGGGCTGGAGTAATCACGGCTGAAACTCGCTCCATTGAATTTCCAACCCTTATGTGCCTAGCAGGTTTCGAACTCGAGACCTCCCACTAGGCACGATAACCTCACAACCAGCTGTGTTGGAATGCTTGGTCACCTCTCAACCTGCATCCAGCTTTTAGCTTTTAAGTGTTTAATTTAAGCAGAAGCTGTCACTTGAAAACACTAATTTCAGCTTTTTTAAGTCAAAAGCCGGAAAACACTTTTTTAATTTTTTTGCAAACACTCCCTAATTTTTTTTATAAACTTATATTAAAAATGTCTCAAATGGCCCACCCCCCTCCAATTTTATAATCTCAATTTGTCATAACCCCATCCCAACCTACGAAAGTAACTTATTTGGTTTCGTTAAGAAGATTAGTATTATGTCTATATGTATACTTATGATATATGTAATAGGTTAAGAGATTGGCTTTTTAATATGCAAAATAGTTGTTCCCGTGCATCGCACGGGTACAATACTAGTTAGGGAAAACAGATCCTAAGTTCCTAAACCCAACTACTGAAATCAAAGTTTTCCATGGATTCAGGACCTGGCGTCAAAGCCATGCAAATAATCTGGCCAAAACTCACCGGGCCTAGCGCCAGGGGGGCAGGTCCACAGTGATTTTCTTACTCTGAAGCCTAATTTCAACAAAATCGTCGGCCCAACTAATCACCGATTGCCTCTGCTGACTTCCGCCTCTAATCAACGCAGCACCTACAGACTACAGTCACAGAGATGACGGACACCGTTGCGCTCCACCGACCGGCCACCGCTCCACCGACCGGTCACAGATGATACCGGCGACCGCGCCCGGTCCCCCTACCTCTTTTTCCGTCCGCCGTACTACGCAATACTCAGCCTGGTAATGCGCTTCATAATGCCATTAAGCTTTATGCTCAATTCTGTTTTTCTTCTTGACGTATTCAATCAACAAACCTGTTTCAGTATTTCTCTTTCGTTTAAAGCTGTAAACTTAATTTATCTAAAATCCTTTTTTTAAGATCAAAGAAAATGCAAAATGAGAGTGCGGATTTTACTTTACGGAGAAAGACAGATATGAATACTGCGGTTGGACTGTATATTGATCTATGACAATTGAAGATGAAGTCAGGGGTGGAGACAGGGAGGGGCTGGAGGGGGCCGAGGGCCCCGCCAAGAAAAAAATTCTTAAATATATATTATGTATAAATACTTTTAATCTATAGAAAATATGTTGATATTTTAAACTCTGACCAAAGAATCGGCCCCCTTAATCGTAGATTTCTGACTCCGCCACTGGATGAAGTAGTAGTTGTTCTCTAATAATGACGTGCCAAAGCAGTATATTCTATGCCAGTGGTGGACTCAGGCCGGTTCGGGCCCGAGCCAGGCCTAGGCCCGACTGGGCCGCCGGTTAGGAAATGTTGGGCCCGGGTAGCCACCGGGTCCGGGCCGGGCCTCGGGCCTCTTACATTTTTTTTCCTTTTTGTAATTACCCCAGACGCCCCCCAACCCCAACCCCCAAACCACCCCAAATGGCCCAAAATACCCAGCCCAACCCGGGGATTTAAAAAAAAAGTTGAAAAAAAGCCCGGAACCAGGCCCGGACCGGCCGGACCGGTTCATGTTTTGGGTGACCCGAGCCCGGACTGGAAACCCCTCGGGTTGGGCCTACCTGGACCGGTCACTGACCGGGCCACCGGTTCGGGCCGGGTCGGAACAGTGCCGGTCCCGGGCCGGTCCCGGGTCGGGCCACCCGGCCCGAGTCCACCACTATTCTGTGCTGTTTCCATGTGAAGTTTTGAACTAACAGACCATTGAATGTCTTGAAACTGCCACGTCCTGATTTGAAGGCATATTAGTGATATGCTAATATTACTACATAATTGTTTAGGATCATTTTACTTCATCCTTTTTAATTAAATAGGAATATTCGTATGTGTAATTGTATATACTCTACCATTTTACTGTACATCTAGTTTCCATGATCAAGCACAATTTAATTGGATATATAATAGTTCCTATTTTCTACAGCCTTCCTAATTCGGTCCTTCTCCCCTATATGCAGTAGTTTTTTACATCCCTATGTCACCACCATGAGAAAGGTTTAGGTTGGATTTGGATTGTCTGCTGCTTTCGGTTGGTTTTGTAGACCTGATTTTTACCTAGACGGATCTGAGATCTTTGATATATCGTTATATTAGTGAAGACCTACACATTAGTTAAATGACAAGAATATAAGAAAAATTCTCCATATAATCAAGTTGGGAGATTTTATATTAATAAGTAGACTTATTATTTCTGCTGAGAAAGATGTAGTTTTGGCATTAGACTATAACGTATGAAATCCAAGCTCTGATTGTACATAGTACATACCGCTCGAACTTACATGCTCTAAACCTGTTCAAATCCGGACCGGAACCGAGTGTGTGAAATAAATGTAGCCTAAAATTCGAACGTCATGCACAATTAGAATTTATTTAAAAAAACTAACTTTTGTTGCAATTGAAGTTATTTAATACTCCGTACCTATTATATTTTTGGCCCCCACTGAACTGGAATGCCAGATCCTCCCCTACAATTAGAAAAAACATATTTAGCTTTTTCCACATGGCCTTTGATTATTTTATTTCTCATTTTCTCCATATTTTCTTTATTATCATACCTTTCTGTCATTTGGATCCATGTCTTGTTGGGTTTCAATTAAGTTAGTTCAATTTGGTGCATTAAACATATTGTGTTGCTTGCTTTTATTTTTTTTTGATGGTTTGTTAAGAAATGTGTGTTGAAAGCATTGAGCATGGGTGGGAGCAGTAACTTTAGATTTTGGTGTGCCTGTTTCAGCGTTTGGTGTTTTGAAGTCCTGAAAGTTAGGTTGAAAAATGCAGAAGCTAAAATACAAAATAGATTAGCACAGAATGTGAGACATGAAAGACAGCATAGGAAGTGAGAGTAATATTGGGTGAAAGATAGAAAAATGCAGAAGTTAAATTACTCTTTTTGCTACCTACAAGCTATTTTAGTGTGATTGTTCTTAGAATCTACAAAGTATGCTTGTAGGAAAGTCATGGAGAAGTTTGAATATATTTTTCTATAGATCATGGCTTGCCCTTTTGTTTTTTCCTATGGTGTGAGTGGTAAATCCCCAAAATCTTTTGGGACTAAAGCTTGATTGTTGTTGTTGTTGTTGTTGTGTGATAGTGGTAAATGTCCATCAGAACAATTATATACTATTTTGGTTTTGGGTTAGAATCATCACATGTACCATCTGATATGGACTTGCTAACTATGTGACTATGTCCTTGCAACAATAACATCAAAGCCTTATTCCCAAAAGATTTTGGGGTCGGCTTACTACTGTGTCCTTAAATGTATAAAATTATCCTAAAATAATCTGAAGATGATTTTTTGTATTTGTGTCATTGGACGAGTTGTACTTTCTAATATTTTTTTCCATTTCCTTTATGTCATAGGTGCTGCAGTCATGGGCTGCTTTAGGTGCTGTCCATGGAAAAAACAAAAATAAAAATGAATCACTGCTTTCATTAAGCCACCAGGAGCCTTGGCTAGTATAGTTGGGAAGTAATGATCGTAACAGAAAAGGGTTTTGTTGAAATTGTGAATGTACAGGCATAGCCATTTAATCAAGCTTGGACTTAACACTAATGCTCTATGGGCCACGAGACTCATTAGTGGCTATTTGTCCTCAGGGTTTGCCAACTCCTTGAGTCACGCACACCAACTGTTTGATGAAGTACCTTTTAAAGACCCACCATTATGGACCTCTCTCATAGCTGCTTATGCTCGTCACAATCAACCTGACAATGCTCTCCATCTCTTCTCCCTCATGCTCCATCAAACCAAACCAGATTTAGATGCTCGACCTAACCACTTTGTCATCACTGCTGCTGCCCGTGCCATTGCATCTGCTCCACAACACCTCTCATTTGGACAATGTCTTCATGCTTTTATAGTGAAATCCGGAAATTTGCTTGGAAAAGTTGTTGTTGAAACTGCTTTTCTTGATATGTATTCTAAGTGTGGGGCTGTACACTTTGCATGGCAGTTGTTTGGGGAGATGCCTTACAGAAACCTGGTGACTTGGAATGCTATGTTGTCTGCGCACATGCAAAATTCAATGGAGACTCTTGGGTCAAAGTTGTTTTATCAGATGAAGTGTGGGGAATGCTATGCACCAGATGAGTACAGTATTTCAATTGTGCTGTCTTGTAGTGCACACAACCAAGATCTTGTTTTGGGTATGCAAGTTCATGGATACGCTGTTGTAGGAGGATTTGAAGAAAATTGTGCTAATTCCATTGCCAATATGTATTTTTCATGTGGTAGAATTCTTTGTGCCAGTAAACTTGTGGATTTTTTCCATAATGACACTGTTTCAAAGCTTTTAAGCATAAGGGGTTATGTTTTAAACTGCAGCTATATTGCTGCATTTAGATACGTATGCTCTCTGGACAATGTAGTTGAAATTGTGAACACTGATTATACAATTTTTGTGCCTCTATTAACTACGTGTACAAAGTTATCGCTAGTCAGAGTTGGGAAGCAAGTCCACGGCCTCTTTATTGTTCTTGTAAATTCATATAAGATTCTCAAGTCATTAGAGGAGAATGGGACGATAATTGGTTGCACGTTAATTGACATGTATTGCAAGTGCGGTGATGTTGCGGATGGCAGGAAAGTTTTTGAAACATGGCCGTGGGAACAACACATTTCACTCTGGAATACATTAATCTCTGGTTACATACACAATGGCCTTGTTGAGGCTGCTAGTGTGCTGTTTGAGGTTATGCCTGAGAAAGATGTTGTTTCATGGACTAGCATGATCACAGGGTTTGTAAAGAATGACATGCCCCAAGAAGGACTGAACTTACTGGCTAAAATGTATTGCTCTGAAGAAGGATATGGAGTTATTGGGAACAGCTTGACTTTTGTAGTAAGCATGGAAGCATGCACCCGTTTGACAGATTTGGAAAAGGGGAAGCAGATCCATGCAAAAATCATCCGTAGTTTGCCCGATTTTGATGCTAGAAGTGATTTGGTGGTTGGAACAGCTTTATTAGAAATGTATTCACGGTCGGGTAATTTGCACCATGCTCTTAGAGTTTTTGACTCAATGGAACTCAAAAACATTGTCGCATGGACGTCTATACTCACAGGTTTTGCAGCTCATGGATATGGTTTCCAAGCCCTTGATATCTTCCAGAAAATGCTCGATAATGGCATCAAACCTAATGCTGTGACATTTGTCGCAATATTAACTGCTTGCTGTCATTGTGGTATGGTGGATGAGGGACTGCAATACTTCAAGGAGATGAAGAAGTATGGATTGACACCAGAGGAAGATCATTATACATGCTTAATTGATATGTTGGGGAGAAATGGAAGGCTTGAAGAGGCATGGCTTTTGTTAAATGGAATTGAGCTGCAGGACAATTGGCCTTTTCCTGATGCCATTTGGGCTGCACTACTTGGGGCTTGTCAATTGTACGGGAACGTAGGAATTGGAAAAGAAGTAGCACAGAAGTTATTGGAAAATGATGAAAAGCATATTTCAAGGACTTGTATTGCATTATCAAATGTCTATGCAACAGCAGGAATGTGGAAAGAAGCATATGGAACAAGAGAGTTATGGGGCAAAGAAGGAAATGACCATAGAGAGATCGGAATTAGCCGCCTCAGCATTCCTCCTTCACCAGGCTTTTAGCTAACTCAAACAACTTTCTAAAAGCGTTATCAACTGATTGTTCAACCTGCACCAAGTGATCGGGTTCTTAAGTGTTTATAAATTTTACATCCAGGGCTGGACGGGTCCAAACTATTCAATCTCGACTGCATGTGAAATGGGTAACTTATGCATTGTTAATGCTGGGAACCACATCATCAAAGGTGACACTGTAAGTAAGCATATGACATAAGCATTTACTGGTATTACCTATCACTTTTTGAACCAATGAAGGATTGGATATTATATTTTCTTAATGCTCTAAGAATTGCAGGGTGTGAATGTGTGATGCTTTGTGGTGGATCTGATTCAGTAATTACACCTACTGGTAAGTCTCCCATGTTCTAAAACAAGAAGTTCCTCTCAAGTTTTTATTTCTGAAGCACTTCTTAGTGATTTTGACTTCTCAATGGAACTAAAATATGGTTACCAAAATATCTTTTTTTGCCGTAATAGTGCTTTTATACTTCTGGAAGCACTTATGAACCTTAGCAAAAGCCCATCCAGAGAGAGTCTAAGTTGTTTTTCTACTATCCAAGTGCCTTTTCGGGTAACTTATAATATAAGTGCATTGTTGGAAAGTGCTTTCTCATCTAAGAAATTGAAGTGATTTTCAGTAAAAGATTCAAATTGCTGCTTTCTTAGTTAGGTAAGCATTATAAGTGCTTGTTTAATGATAGATCATCTTTTCCTTTTCCAGATGCTTAGTACATCTCTTATTCTCTTTGATACGACACAGAGAATTGGTGTGGAAAATATTATTGAAATCGTAGAAAATAAGAAGAATACAGCCGAGACCAATTCGAGAGGGCCTCGATCTCTCCCAGATCCCCCAATTTTCCCAAATCCCAGCCTCCTTTTCCTGACTCATCTGTTTGCCTTTTATTTCCTTTCTCCAGCCTGTCCAGCTTCCACATTTATTTAGACCACCCTTTTATTTCCTTTCTCCAGCTCAACCTGTTCAGCTTCCACATTTATTTAGGCCATTCCCCCCAAGCTTGATTCCCCCTATTATTAATAAAACCCTCCTAAAAGGGCTGGCCCTTAATTAAGTTATTGGGCCTAGAACCCTAACATTAAACAACATTAAAACACTTAAATGGATTCTTATTATTTGTAGTGCCCAGGTCCCTATCATCACTCCCCCCTTTGACATCCACCTTGTCCTCAAGGTGGGGAGTAAGATACAGTCATGCCATTCAGCTTCATCCTCGCGCCTCTTCCTTCCCAGTACTTCAGCTTGGATAGTTTTCTTCTTTTTGGCAACCTCTCGTTATCTATGTCAACACAGTGATCCTTTTTGTCAAGGTTTTTATCTCTTTCAATGCCCCATGTCTCATCTCTTACAGAACCCATAACTGAGAATACAAAGTCAGCTTCATCATCACCAAGTGTTCTTCCTGTGTGATGCATCACGGCTGCCTTGGAACTTTCATTGTAACAAAGTTGCATAGCAGACTTCCAGGCGGCTAGAGTGTGTACAGGATCAACCAGAATACCTCTCTCTCGGGTAATTATTGAATATATCTTCATTTCACCTCTCAACACACTGTCAACTTTTCTTGGATCAAGACATTTTACCCATTGAACGATGGCATCGTGACCTTTCCTCAAGAACTGGTCAGGATTAGAAAAATTAGAAGTCAAACTAATTTCAAATAATAGACTTTCATCCTCTCTTCTATACCCCTCAAAAGTGTCTGCTAGCATGTCTGTAGTTACTTGCCACGGAAGTACTAGGAAAACAACTCCAAGTCCTAAGCCAATGGCAGTAGTTCCTGTGCCAGCGTCTACGTCTACAATAACTCTTGGCAACTGATGTCTTCCAAATGCATGTTCCTGAGACAAGCAGTCCACAAGGCGCATAGCACCTAATAATCCTGGACTAATTTCCTTGTCTTCCACCTCTTGCAGTCTCAAATACTCCTGCTGATCAGGTAGAGTTCCTGTAGGTGGAGTCGTATCGTCTTCGGGATCCAGCTCCTGGACTGATGGTGCATCTGTCTTCAACTCCTTGTTCAATGTTGTAGGAGGAATTCCCTGCAATCCATTTTCGGAATTAACGTGGTCCAGGGTTCTGCAAGGAGTGATTTGCAACAACTGGGAACTGGACGAAGCCGCTTGCGAAGAAGAACTGCGAGTATCGGTGAGTGAGGAAGCCTGCGGATAGGGACCTTCTGCTGGAGACGAAGTTTGCGACGATGATGAGACATGGTTCTCAGACTTCCAACGGCATCTAGGGTTCCTCGATCGTCCCCTTCTTCTGCTGCGACTACCCTTAGCTTCGAGACTTTGCATCTTCTCCAGCAACAACTGCACTTTCTCGTCAAGCAAGGCTCGCATCTCTGTTCGCATCTCTTCCTTTGAACGCTCCAGTGATCTCTCCAAACTTTCAATCCTTTGTTCCATGTTTGACCGAGTGAATACCATACACAGGTACAGTGATCGAAGCTCTGATACCAATGATACGACACAGAGAATTGGTGTGGAAAATATTATTGAAATCGTAGAAAATAAGAAGAATACAGCCGAGACCAATTCGAGAGGGCCTCGATCTCTCCCAGATCCCCCAATTTTCCCAAATCCCAGCCTCCTTTTCCTGACTCATCTGTTTGCCTTTTATTTCCTTTCTCCAGCCTGTCCAGCTTCCACATTTATTTAGACCACCCTTTTATTTCCTTTCTCCAGCTCAACCTGTTCAGCTTCCACATTTATTTAGGCCATTCCCCCCAAGCTTGATTCCCCCTATTATTAATAAAACCCTCCTAAAAGGGCTGGCCCTTAATTAAGTTATTGGGCCTAGAACCCTAACATTAAACAACATTAAAACACTTAAATGGATTCTTATTATTTGTAGTGCCCAGGTCCCTATCACTCTTCATGTAAAAGCACTTACCCTTGAAAATAAGCCATCCCAAATGCACTCTAGCTTTTAGCACTTGGGCTGTTTTTAATTGGACTGGTTTCAGTCCCAGAACAAACTAAACCAGGCCAACCTTTGACAGTCGTAAAATACACATTGAACAGACATCTACCAGACTAGACCAGTTAAACAGACCAGACTAGAACAGAAAATTATAGTCCAATACAAAACATCCTTATTCCGCATTTTAGCTCATCTGGAATGAAGTTGAGTCATGAAGAAAATAAATGGAATTCTGTTTATTTATTTGCCGGCAAGGACGTTTTTCTGTGTGTAGGCCTGTAGGGAAGGCCCTACCTGGGAAGGCCCTACCTAAACCTGGGGATTGCCGGGATAATGTTAAATATAGAAATGATTAAATGTGCATGTCATCTTGACCCAAGCTGGTGATCTCAAGGAGCTCCTAGCCCTTCTTCGTGGTTTTGATCAGAACCTGAAGGTTTGCTAATTAGATATATTTAGTTTTTTAGTCTATTAAAATTCTCTTCTTTTTTCTTGTATGCAAATGTATATTCTCGTAGCCACATATGTGACGCTTTTATTTATTTCATATTTTCATGTAGTTGCGGATAAACTCTACAAAATCTATGAATGGTCATCTTCTGGGAGGAGCTGGTGCTGTAGAGGCTGTCGAACTGTTCAGGTTCCTATATAATTGCAGTTACTGTAATAATTCTTTAAATGTTCCTATATAATTTCTGTTACTGCAGTGGAAATACGGAGCAATTCTTATTTCCACTATGTACCTTTCTGCACTATCGTCCATATTCTATATGGTTTCTTGTAAATTTGTCTTGTGATGCAATGAGAAAACATTCTTGCCTGTTTTGCACAATACATTTTTCACCTGGCTACTTAGCACTTACAAGGTTCTAAACTCCTAGGAGTGCAAGGATCTACTACACTCTTAAGAGTGCAAGGTTCTACTACACTCCTAATAGTGCAATTAAAAGCGTCTTGCAACAAAACAGGATACAACAGTTCCTTGTAGGCTCTGAAAAGGAGCAACTGGATATTAAGGTAGCTTTGTTGGTGGTCAAAACTCATCCATCTTGTTTGCACCTTACAAGTAGTAAACAATTGTTTTTGGGAAGATTGCTTCATCCATTTAATGCTGTTAATCATTTTCTTTTTATTTTTTCAGGTTCACACTGATAAATTGGTCTCAAATTATGAGTAATTGCATGTACTATACTTGCCTTTCAAGAGGAATGTAAAATGTACCTAATGCTTCATCTATTGAACATTTTGTGTAAAAGTTGCTTCTCTTTGGCTCAAGTTCTTCCTCACTTTTTAGCCGTTTAGGATGTCAAAAAATTGGGGACATAGCTTGTTAGAGTTGCTCCGAGCCACTTTTGTAAAAATTACTTAAAGCGGGGCTTTCAGATGAATACTTTCATATGTGGGAAATAGGCGTTGTAAATTGATTTTGTGCTCTGAATTTACAAGCTTGAATATAGAAAGGCAGCTATCTAATTCAAACTGAAGGTTTCACTCATTGGTGTTTGTTACAGTGAATGATTCCCTGTTTGATCAACGACCCTTTATGTAGAAACGGTAGTAAAACCGTAAAAGTACAACTAATTTTAACAAAAGACCGAAAGTGAATTGTTATTTTAATCATAAAAGCGATGGAACAGGGAATGCACAATAACTTAAGAACACTGGGCTAGTTATGTTTGTGAGTAGTCATGGACTCGGGTCGGGCCGCCCGGCCCGGAACCGGTACTGTTTAGGGGTGGACTCGGGCCGGGCCAACCGGCCCGGAACCGGACCTGCCCGGAACCGGACCGGCCCGCTACTGTGCGGGCCCGGACCGGCCCGGTCAACCGGTTGGTGCACCGGTTCGGGCCACCCGGCCCGGTGGGATGGCGGTTCGGGCTCGGGCCCTGATTTTGGTGAACCGGCCCGGCCGGTTCGGGCCCGGTCCGGGCCGGATTTTAATTTTTTTTTTTTTTGAATTTTTTTAAAGTTTTGGGTTGGATTAGGTATTTTGGGCCATTTGAGGTGGTTTGGGGTGGTTTGGGGTTGAGGGGGAGGGGTAGGGGGTTAAAAAGGAGAACCAAAAAAAAAAAAATAGACCGGTTGGCCCGGCCCGGCCCGGCCCGGTTTGGCCCGGAACCGGAACCGGAACCGCCAACCGGCGGTTCGGGCCGGGGCCCTAGTTTTCTGGCCCGAGGCCCGGCCGGGCCCGAACCGGCCCGAGTCCACCCCTAGTACTGTTTGTGCCCGGCTCGGCCTGGTACCCCGGTCATAGGACCGGTCCGGGCCACCCGGAACCGGGAGTTAAACGGGGCGGGCTCAGGCCTCCTAAAAGTGGAACCGGCCCGGAACCGGCCCGACCTATTTTTTTTTTTTTTTCAATTTTTTTCGTTTCTCCCGGGTTGGTCTGGGTATTTGGGGGGGTGAGGGGGGGTGAGGGGGTTAATTACAAAAGCAAAAGAAAATAAAAAAAAAATAACATGAACCGGCTTGGCCCGACCTGGAACCGCTGCCTACCCGGGCCGGTTCCGGTTCTTCCTTCCCAAAAAGAAAAGCCCGGCCAGGCCCAGACCCGAACCGGAACCGGTCCGGCCTGGGTCCATGACTATTTGTGGGAGATTATTAGTGCGATAGTATGACGTGAATACTGAATAGGAGTTTACCTGGTTCCAGAACCAGGTAGCCAGGTAGGTGAACCACAAGAAGAAGAATTCTTTTAGTTGGTACCGGACTGGAACAGGCACTTGGGACTGGCCCAACTTGGATGCAGTTCTAGGTCCTCCAAAGTTAGACTGGACCGGTTCGGGTCCCGTTATTTGTTATACTACGTATACTTGTAGTACTTATTTGGATATGAAAAATAGGCTACAAAACCGGACCAGGACTGACTTTGGAATAAGACCGGTACTGGCTTGCTAGCTATTTGGTTGAGGTGGCTGGTATTATGCAGATATCGTGTACTGTAGATTGCGTTGGTACAAGTTTGGGCTTCCATTATGATTATGATTTTAGCCTTTTGATCTTTTAATAAATGGTATGATGTTACTCAAGTTGAGTACTCTGTATTACTTTTGTCATCCTACCTTGAAGGCGTTGTTCTTGGTCAAATTGTGATGTGGACGACTCCTTTGGTGGATTATGTCATAGGACCTTGCAGAATTATTGTAGTATCAGTGCTATTCCTCTTTGGATGTTTTTACTTGGACTGGAATTTTCTCTTCTGGTCTGAATTGATTTGGTCTGGTAAATGTCTGATCTCTATGGATTTTATAACTATCCAAGTCTGATTTGATCTGAAACTTAAAACAGTCCAAGTAAAAACATTGGACTGTTTAACAATTGCCTAACATTTTACCTCATTTGCCTAACATTCTTTTTTATTATGCATTTGTATCATCTTGGTTCACCTACTTCCTATTAGCCTAGATTGAATGATCTTATAGCGTTTAGTAACAATTAACTTTATCAGTTTTACACTACATCAAAATATAAAATCACCCCAAGTACACACTCAGACATCAAAAGATAGATCTATTTGAACAAAAAACAATCTTATGGGAAACAAAGAAAATATATGATATGCATGCATTCGGGCATTCGGCTACTTTGTCACTTTGGATTCGATTTAATTTGTTGTTTAAGTTATTGTCAACTTTCTGCCAACGTTTTTACCAAACGAATATAAATGTGTCAACTAATTTATTCATTGTGTGCAAAATTGTCAACTAACCATTTTTATCCTTAATAGGTGCATGCACAAGTCACAACATTCTTGTACGAATATAATGATTACATATGTTGTTGAATAATACCCTTTAAATGTTGTTTACACAAGATGACATGGAGCAAGAAATGATCATTAGAAGTAATTAATGATGACTGGGGA
Organism: Cuscuta epithymum; assembly: GCA_945859915.1. Lineage (NCBI taxonomy): Eukaryota > Viridiplantae > Streptophyta > Magnoliopsida > Solanales > Convolvulaceae > Cuscuta > Cuscuta epithymum. Next base: position 3,403,851 of record CAMAPF010000006.1, read on the forward strand.
TATCATTAAACAAAGAAATATATATATTTCAACAATATAAATTATTATCATATCGTCAACCAATAGTGATACTTTAGTACTACGTTCGTTTTTTGCAAAGTATGTAGTACGTAGTACTACGTATTATATACATTACACATAGGCATTTTCACCAAATTACCTAAAATTGGACCCAAAAAAATGACACACGATCATTTTTTAACATTAAATTTGGTTATTCAAACCATTGTAAATTCATACCAAATCATCAAACAAAACTTTTTAATGGTTTGATTTTCATTCTTTGATGAGAGAGCGATAGGGTTTTAAGCCAGAAATCTGCTTCGTATCATTTTCATTATGTATGTAAATAGAGGCGTCTAATGTTGTTGAGAGTCTGAGAGACGTTATTTTAATTGTTAGATTGAGACTCATTTGTATAAATGGTAAAATATACAACATCGATAATCAATTCTTAGGGTTACACAACTCATAGACAAAAGTCGATTTTAATCTCGAACGAATTTATGTACTAGTATGGCAAATAATACTTGATTGAAACTTGAAAGAGGTAATTTACTTCGTTATCTAGGGATGTGATGTTTTTTCGTAATTGAAAAGAAAGCTAAAAAATTCAGATATTGAATATGCAAAAAAATACACAAGGTAATACTCCCTCCGTCCCAATTTGATGATCCCATTTGTTTTGGGCTCAAAGATTAAGGAAGTGGGACCAAACGAGATTAGACCGGCCAGACCATATCATACCAGACCAAATTAGGACAATTATAAAATACACAAAGATCAGACATTTACCAGTTCAGACTAGACTAGACCGATCAGACAAGACCACAAAATTCTAGTTCAAGTAAAAACATCTTTAAAGTGCATACATTTGTCTTCTCATTTCTACTTAATTACGTGATGTTGATTTTGAAAGTTTCTTTGGCCATTTTTTCATAATAAAAAAAATATTAACAGACCTCATTTCGAAGGTCCGAACTTTTAGAATTCTATTTTAGAAAATCCAGTGTGATCTTGTCAAAAATGGCCATGTACTTGAGTAATTAAGGTCTGCAACGGTTTATATCTATAATATGAATCATTCATTAGTAGCTAATATTCCCTTCCACTAAAATTGTTTTACATTTTCCTTTCTGCATGTTTCATTAAAATCATCTTATATTAAATTTGGTAAAATTTGTGTGGTTCTAATAATTCCTACTTTATTCTTACTTTATCAATTCAATATCAACTACATAAACTCACTTTACTTAATAACTGCATCACTTCCTCATCTTAATGTTAGTGGGATGGAGGTAATATTATCTAAAGTTATTTTCCATTATATTAAATTGAATCCAAAATGATGGTGCAAAGAAAATATGAACTATTGAGCTTCTTTTAATAGAAAACTAGTTGATTGATCTGTGCGCTACTAATAACGAATGAAATTGGAATTGACTGATTCTGCTGAAATTTATGAAGTTCTACTTGAGGTGGTTGGATTGACTGATTCTATGAAAATAGTTATATTTAAAATGGTTTTTATTAATAAATAAAGAAAAATAGTTAAATTGATAATCTACAATAACTTCAACTAATACAGCCAGAAAAATAACTACAACCTTAATTTTTCTTATTATTACACAATTCAACGTGCAGAATCAAAACTTACGTGTTTGGTGAAAAAGTTGACTTATAAGCTGAAAATAAGGTTCAAACGGGCTTTATATCTCTATGTTTTACTCTTATTTATAGCAATTTCTTATTTTACCATTCATGTGAAGTTGTGATCAAGTTAAAAAGAAGTCTGCATATTGTTATGCATTTCAGCATTTGCATTCATATTTTCTTTCAATTTTATTCAATAAACTTTGATAGAGTATCTTAGTATGTAAAATTTAATTACTCCCTATTAATACTACATCCGTTCTCTTTTAATTGCAACATTGGACTTTTTGCACTATTCACATATTCTACCTTGACTATATTTTATTAATTAATGTATTATAAATTAATTTTTTTAAAAATATTGTTAAATTCTTCTCATTCTAAATTTTCAAAATATGATTTTTTAAAATTTTTTACTAATAAGGAATGAAAGATATTAATGGTCAAATTTGTATGTTGGCAAATCTGAAATGTGGACTGTTGCAATTAAAAGGGAACGGTTAAAAGTTGCAGTAAGACTTAATTGTAATTAACTTAGTATTACAAACATAACTTGCAAATTGATTACTCACAAACAATCGTAATCAGTAAAACTCTGGAACTATTATTTTTACAACTTACACCAAAATTATTATTACTACTATGTACAATTGTTTTAAATCCTTCCTGATCCGGCAATGTTGCCGTTAATAACCGTTAAATCCTGGTTACCGTACCAACACGCAACGACATTATTTTTTCTTGCTCTACCATCTCTAAGTTACCACGAAGCAACGCATCCTACGCCGACGCATGCGGCGGCGCGCCGCCGTCTACAACCGCTGCCCCACAGTCTCACCACGTTGCCGTTAATCACCGTTAAATCCTGGTTACAGTACCAACCCGCACCTCCGGTTTTCGTTTTCAATGCCCTCTGCCAACTCTCGTACCACTCGTCACCTAACCCCCTTGCCAAAACGACGCCGTCCCCTCGTTTTCCCTTACACGTGTAAATGCCGTCATCAATGCCGCCGTCATCGCTCTCCTCCTCGCCGTCAAAATACGCCGTGAACTTCCCTTTCGTCAAGCCCACCGTACAGAGACCGGTACCAGGCGGCGGCGGCTCGGCTGGCAGCCTCGCAACCGGCCACGGCGGAGAGAGCGCGACATTCCGAGGAGGATCCGGAAGCTCCAACGACCCATTGGGAGATTTGGGTGACGATTTGATCTTCCAGAGGCCCATGAAAACGGTCAGGACGGCGGCCCAAGCCCAGATGCTTTTAACCGCCGTTAGAAAGCCATAGCTCGGATTGGTGAAAGCTAGAGCTTCGAGCAAAGATGCTGAGGAAATCATTTGTGTTTCCATTGCAGGCCACTGAATTACAGGGTTGTGAAATGAGGAGATGGAATTTATGGGGATAGAAAAGTGAGGGAGTAGAAATGTGGACCGTCGGATTGGGATTTGAAAGCATATAGGAAAATATGCGAGGAATCATATGCTAGAAGATCCAATATTCCAATAGGATATCTGTTTGTAATAACCACAATTCACGACGCCTCTACTTGATGGAGTTGTGACCAAACAATTTTAAGATATAAAGCGGGTTTGGTAATCATGTTTTTTTAGTTTATCAGACTTAATATTCACTTCTTTCATTAAACATATAATTTTTTATGTCACGTGTTCAACTATGTAATAATAAAAAAAAGTAAGGAAATAGTTACTTTTTTTATTGTATTAGCTGATATTATTGTACAAAGATCATTTTAGTTATATTTTCATTTAATTTTTACTACCTTCGGTTTTATTTAATCTTCACACTTTCACTTCACACAAATTAAGAAAATAAATTTGACTTTACTGTAGAGTACACTGTTGAGGCACTGTTTGACACTGTTTGGCACTGTTGAGACACTGTTTGGCACTGTTTGACACTGTTTTGATGTAGATTTCTTTGCCAAAAAGGAAATAAGGATGTTCGAAGTTTATTTTAGACCGTCCCAAAAAGAAAAGTGTGAAGTTTATTAAAAAGCGGAGGGAGTATATTTTATTAATAAAATATAATTTATTTTTTTTTTGAAAAACCAGCAGAATCAGCCAATACAATCATTTCAGTCAAAACTTCATAAATATCAGCAGAATCAACAAATTCCGCCAATTTCTCACATATTTCATAAACTAAAATTATACTCACTAATAATGCATGTGGTGCTAATGAGTCATTAATACTTGGGAAAATTGTCTCGTGTATAGGACTATAAATAGGCATTTATATAAAATTGTTTGCTTATATATTAATGAACGGTACGAAGTAGAATTTATGAATAAAGGTTTGATTCAAGTAGTATATTGTCACTATCACTATTATGTAGAGAGTAATTTCAACATCATCATGATCACTAGTTGCAATTGTAGTCATTACATTTATTTTAGTAATATTTATCACAATTTCTTTTCATATTCTAAATACTCAACCCTTTTACGGGACAACAAGTAGGTCATTTTTAAAAATCTACAGAGTTGTTTTTTGAACTAAAATCATAATAATTACACATGGTTTCATTTTTTTCCTTGTTTTCCTGTCGTCCCCTCATCTTTTCCCCTTCCCTTCTTTTTAATAGGAAACCATATGGTGAAGAGGGTTAATGAAAAAAGGAGTCGACTTGCATTTATGAATCTCATATATATTAATCATTAATGTTTCACATGAACCAAATATTATGATTACATTTCATAGTTCATTGTTTTTCGACACTCATGATTCTTTTGTTCGTTAATACTATCACTAGTTTTATTTTTCCTTTCCCTTTTTGGTGTCAATAAACTAACTTAATTGATGTGTACAATATAAGAAATTTTTAATTTGAGGTTTTAGAATATGTAATTCGATTTTAGAATATGTTTCGTAGAATTCCTCCCACTTGCTACCACAAGGTTGAAATTCTATGGCTATCAAATTCTCCATCTAAACACGGGTGGAAATGTGGAATCACTCAAAACATGCTTCGTATCTGCTTTCAACCGCAAGATGGAAGATTTGGGGTGTGTGTAAGAAAATTAAGTTAATGCCTTTCAACTTTTTGCTTAAAAATAGTTGAAATTGATGTTTTTAATTGACATTATCTGCTGAATCAAGCATTTAAAATCTAAAAGATGTAAGCAAGTGTTTATTTAACAAATATTATCTCCATTTACTTTTTCTAAATCATTTTTTATCAAGCGCCATCAACTTTTATTGTCAAACATTTTCTCTAACACCCCTTTAGAAAATCACTTATTTTAAATGGAAGCAATCACAGACACTCCCTTATTTGTTTGTGTAATCCTTTATTGTTAAATGCAATACTTGCAGTTGAATATAATAATAGTGTAGTTCTATATACATGTATATACACTCTTTTATTGATACGAAAAAATTTATAATTTTTTCACTAAAACATTGATGAAAGATGTGAATCTTGTTTCAAAGATTTGATGTAAAAAGTAAACATTGTGAACATTTTGGAAGGTACATAACAAGAGGTAGGTGTTAAAGCGAAAGTGCCATGTGTGGGATTAAAGTCACCACAAACTAAATATATACTATTATAAGTTTTAGCCCGTTAGATCAAATTAAAATCAAATTAGACAATTATGTAGTCTCTCTATTTTCTCAAGTCTGCAAAAACAAAGGACCTAATTAAGGACCCTCGCAAAGAAAGGAGATGCATGCATAGATGTTTGGGGCACACAAATCCCACCCATACATAATTCAAAATATTGCTCGAACCTAAACTAAAGTGATAGCCTCACTGACATTGCAATAAGCAATGCCTTAGGAGGAGGCTTGTGATGCTCCATTCGAACCATACTTCTTTCCGAACACAATAACCCCAAGCTTATCGAACCCGACCAAGAAACCAGCACCAGCAATGTCACGCAAGATGTTAGCACCGAGTCACGAACTTGTTCACTTAAAAGGCTCACGTGCGGTCTTAACTCCTTTCTGCCCCTCGCAATAGCCAAGTCAGCTTGAAAAGGTCCCGACAATTAGCTCCCTTGAACAGATTTGGCTACTGTGTCAATTGGGAAAGAGGCAAGCCCAACACCATTTGTAATGAGCCAAACAATCCTTAATCTAGCAAATGATCTACCGTGAAACCAAAAATAGATTGGTAGAATATGTAAGATTATAGAAGTACTCGAGAGAAGAGAGAAATAATTTCACATATTATTATCATCATGTCGCACTTTGCCTCCGTCACAATTTGTTAGTTGCACGTCCCTTTTTTGCCTCTCCTCTATGCACACATTATGTTCTGTTCTTTTTATACTCTCACGTTATTTTTCAAATGTTACTTCACCTTATATTTTTTGGGAGTCACACAATTTTTTTTCCCTTTTAGGAGTTTAAATTGTAAAAAATAATTATCTCCTTGGTTCTCTTTAAACTTATGCCAAACCTAAATGTATCTTACATTCGGAGTTTGGGATGAAGGGGGACACGAATTGGACAACAATATCTTGTTTGGGTAGGTAGCCTGAATCAGAATAATTAGAGCTAATTAGCTTACTTGTTTCTAAACTGAGCATATTTTCCTTACAAAAAGACATTCCTTTCAGTAGACTTGAGCATAAATCTGCCTTGGATGGCCCTTACTGAACTGGCTCAAAATGAAAATAAAGGAGTCAAAACATGGAAGAACAAACTTCTAAGCTCTCCCTCATGAAAACAACTCGCTTGATGGAGTCATACAGTCTACAGTACAGACCACAATAGACAATAAATCCCACACAGGAAATGTTGAATCAATGATAAAGTCTAGCAACACCATCAGTGGCAAGTGTCTTCTTGTAGACATCAACCAACCCATTGGATTGCCTCTCACCTCCCTTCTTTGCGCCTTGGCATCGTCGGCCAAGCGGGTACAACCCATAGTCCGATTAGTCTACAAAAAGTATCAAAGGGGCACAAACAACACCACCTAAAGTGAATTTTCCAGTAAACCATTTTCAGTAGCCATAACGGTCCTTCTTGAAGTTGAAGAGCCTCTTGAAATACTCGAATGAAAAGTTCAAGGCCTATAGAGGAAGAAGCCTATGGTTATTATGCTTAGAAAAAAAAAATGTATTTGCTAGTAATTCCATAACAAAGCAAAAATGAGAAAATAGAGGGGACCTGTGTGGGCAAGTACAGATAAAATTTGTAGTGTTTCCTCTCCATAGTGTAGCAAATCCATCATCCCGAATGGTTCAACTGAAGCAGCCACCATTCCACCAATGCCTTTGTAAAGCTCAGAGAGCCTATCCTGGTATTGAATCAATAGTTTAACAAGCTCAATAAGGACATACACAGTCTTTGAAACATCAGTTGAAACACCATTCCTGATAAAGTCAATTGCAAAACTAGCAAATCCTTTCTCTGCAGGAGCTTGTACAAAGAATGACAGAGCATTTGCAGTTGAAAAACTAACATTTAAAACATTTTTTAAATTTCAAGGGATTGGGTCCTAACATGACTCCATAGCTCGGCCCATCATCTAGAACTCAGTGGTTGGAAGCCCTGAAAACAGTGAGAATATGAATATGAATATGAATATGAATATGAATATGAATATGAATATGAATATGAATATGAATATGAATATGAATATGAATATGAATATGAATATGAATATGAATATGAATATGAATATGAATATGAATATGAATATGAATATGAATATGAATATGAATATGAATATGAATATGAATATATGAAAGCTGAGTTTATATGTAAGAGCTTGGTAATTGGAAATGATATGAGTGTCAATGCGGATTAGAACTATGATCTAATACAAGTTAGTAGGTGTGGAGTGCACACTTGTGTATAAGAACTAGTTTAATTCCAAATTGTCTACATTAGTGGAACTCGAGGTAGAACTCGAGGTATAACTTTCAGTAGACCAGCTCTGTGGTTCTAGACCGAGTTCTAGAACGGTTGGGCAGTTTTGAGCAGTTTTCCAAAAACTGCCACAGTTATTCTTAAACGTGTTGCAACTGCCTAGGACGGTTAATATGGATATATATCACCATATTTTGTACAGAGGAGGTAGAGAAATCATATCCAACACATCTTCATCACTTTGGAACTCAAGTTAAAGCAAAACAGTCCATACACTCACTAGTTTGACTCTAGTTCTTGTGCCTAAGTTGTAGAGTTTCTTTAAGGATTATCCTAGATTGAATTTCTTGTAACCAGGCATAGGGGAGAAATATCAATTTGGAAAGTGAACTTACACGATTCTTAAACAATCCAAGTACTCGATTATCACCCCTACGTGACACCCCAACACACTACTTATCTAGTTATCCTAGTTTAGTACTCCTATAAGAAAAAACCAATTACTGTGAATCTGTGGACTTGGGTGGATCCAAGAGGGATAAGCCGATTCCCCTAAAAATTTCCGAAGGTAGATTACTGAAATATTATAGTATTTGATATATTATGGCTAGCTCTACTAACTGAGAATGAATCCAAAGTTATGAATTCTGGAAAATCACTATCAGCTAAACTTCAAATTAAAGATGATCCATAATACGACTATGTAGCACCGATACTGGTACGCGGAAACGCAAAAACGCGAAAACGGGTACGGGATACGATAAAACCACAAAAAGTAGGATACAGATACGAGGCCATATTTATAAATATTAAAAGTTATGAGGGTGTATTTATAGATATTAAAAAATCATTTTTTTTTAAAAAAAGTATACATATATTATCCTCTGAAGTCTACCCATTCATGACATTGAAACATTATACATTTTCAAGATATTTAGAAATAAATTCATATTTTATCTTATATACACCAGTGCATCTTGAAATATAAATATAATCAATAAGTCATTAATTTAAAATGAGAAATAAGTCACACAACTACAGTTTTGAAATTAAAAGTGCAAGTACTCAAAGTTCTAGAATAATGAAGATAGAAAACAATATTTTAAAAGTTCTAATACATATTTCCGTTGTACCTATTCATTTCCAGGGATAGTTAGAATAAGGGATAGGAGGATGAGTGAATTAGGATACGCAAATTAGTTGTGTACCACATAAAAGCAAGGTAAAATTATTTTTAGCTTTTCATTTTTTTGAGAATTTTATTATGTAAATTTTGGGTGTTTTTTTTAAAAAAGTTTTTTTGGGAAGATTTTTTTGAAAGTTGATACGTGTATCTGTCAGGATACGAGTATCCGAAATTTTAAAATAATTACTCAAAAATGGAAACTTTTAAAAATTTCAAAAACGGCCCGAGAACGTACAGTACGGGTATCCTACAGTATCGGATACAAGAACGTTTCCGATACGTCGATACGCTACCCTAATGAAGTATTCATGCTTCATAGGGAATCATAGGCTACATGAAGTTTATATATTTTGCTACATGAAATTTATAATATACTAGTATTACATATGAGTTTTTCCACTTTTAATTACCTTAATATCATGTCAGTGACATTTTCTATACTCGACTTTTAATTTTTTTTCATTTTTAGTCCTTTAATTATTGTGCGATAGACACATTTAGTCCTCAACATCAAAATTTCCCAATTTAGTCATATGAGTATTGTCAAATTGTCAGTTTTAGTATTTCCACTATGATTTTGACACAATAAGTGAAAGACTGAATTAAATATGTCATCACTATGAGAATAGTTAAAGGATCGAAAGTGTCACTTTTGTGAAATTGAAGGAACATGTGAAATCTTTTCATGTTCATGAAAACAGGCACATGAACCACATGTCAGGTACTACATGTGGGGTTAGGGCTGGGTCCTAATGTTAGAAAACTCAAACAGGGTAGGTCTTAAAAAAATTAGGAACTGAACGAGTATTAAAATTTGAACAAACGGGCACCTGGAACGATCCATTTTAAAATATTATGCTAATAAACTTTATTATATTAAATATAATATACTAGCAACATGTGAAATCTTTTCATGTTCACGAGTCTATTAAACAGGGTTTCAAAATCGATATAAACTACTCCGTACTAAATTATTATCCCCTATTCTCTATTCCAGATACACCAGATTGTCTTTATTTATTTTTTCAAACAAAAACTCTTACTCAATGAAGTGTGACATATTCCTTCAATTATTATAGTTGACTCATATTTTGAGATTTATTAAGCTTTAAATTGTTCTCTTAGACATATATGTATGGTGACTAGTTTAATGATTTACGACTTTGTGGTGCTACCTTTCAAAATTTTGTAATTTTCCACATTTCAAAATTTGATGTTATTTAATTTGTGTCGTTGTGTGCTACTCCCTTTGTCCCATAAAATTTAGCAAATTTCCTTTTTGGCCGTTGCGCAAACTTTGTCATTTCAATTTAAAGTGACAAATATGTGGTTAAAATTACTTCTCAGTTCTCTCCTCTACATAAATACCAACCACACATTTTTACTTTATTATTCTATGGGCAAATCAATTTTGGCCAAATTTTATAGGTCATAGGTAATATTTAATATATAGATTTATTGTTAGATATTGTATTAACTAATTTAAAACTTTTATTATGTTTTTATTTTGAAATTTTACTATATTTTGATGGCATAGATACTTAATTTGTTTGAGAATGTTATTACTTACTACATATATATACTTTGTTAGTGCAGCAGTATATTTCCAAAAAATGAGAATGGAGAACCCGGATCAGATGTACTCGTTTCAAATGGGGCGGGTAAGGTTCGATTCTGATTGCGAGACTTAGTATACTCAGACCGAACCTACTTGTTCAATGGAACCGACGGTTCTTGAAAATTTATCAATTACCCGAACCGACTAATGTGCCCCCATCTCTACTAAGAGCATCTCCAATGCTCTAATGTGCACGGTGCACATGTGGCATGAGTCATAGCCGGCCACATAAATATTAGCAAATAAATTATCTCTCTCCTTATTTAAATGATTTTATACAATTTTGGTAAGTTTTTTCCTGCAATGTCAACAACAATGCCAACATTTAGACGGTCTCCTTGACATTGTGGAGAAAAACTTACCAAAAGTATATAAAATCATTTAAATAAGGAGAGAAAGAATTTATGTACTAATATTTATGTGGTCATCTCTCATGCCACGTGTGCACCGTGCACGTTATAGCATTGGAGATGCTCTAAGTACTTGCCAGCTCTATCAAAATCAAGGGTACTACCTTCGTCCCATTTTATGTGTCTCATTTGTGTTTGGCACAACTATTAATAAAGTTGTTGAAAATGTAAAAGTTGTGGTTGAGATTTGTGTATAATAAAGTGAAATGTTGTAGACCACATGTTTCTTTCCAAAAAGAGAAATGTGACACTTATTTTGGGACAACCTAAAAAGGAAAGTAAGATAGGTAAAATGGGAGGGAAGGAGTTTCATTTAGCAAAATGTTGTCATCTACTGGCCACTGTTGTTTTGGTTTGTACAGAGTATATTGTTGTATGGAAATATCGTGTAAATAGTTCATAATACCTTCATACATACAAGTACTCGTAGTATTTTAAAACGATGCCAGCTGGTTCATAGTTATCCGACGAGTAACTCAGTTGGGTTCAACCTGTCGATTATTGAATTTCTTGTCATCCCATATGGCCATATAGCTTTTTCTTTGAAACTTTCCAGATAAACCAAGTATAGTAATAACTAATAATACGTGGAATAACTTCTCTTAGATGTCCCAGGATTGTGTTGTCAACCTTCTCCAACCACCATTTGAAATAGTTCAGTCAAAATGTGAGAATCTTTAGAGAAGAAAAGTAGAAAATATCTCTAAAGTAATCCCAAATCCCTTTGACTTCCTCACACGCTAAGAAGCAATGATTCTGAGTTTGTTCTTCCTTACAGTATGGAGGACATCTGAATGCACCAGAAATATTAAACCGGTGAAGATTTTAGGGAAAGGAAGAAATCCATTAAAGAGTCTTCACTCAAAAATCCGAATTGTAAGGTTCTGCTTAGGATACCAACATTTTTGCTGACTGATGTGTTTATTTCTACATGCTTCATAAGCTGAGATGACTGAAAAGTTCTAATCATCAGCAGGAAGCCATATCAGTTGGCCTAAATCATCGTTATACTCCGTATATTTCTCTGCCATGTCATGAGTGTTACAGATTTGATTCCATATTGGAGAGTCGGTGAGCTTTGGAGTCATATTTCCTTGTCTAGAATACCAGGCTTGCATAAAAGAACTCCATAAAGTGTTTTTTGTCTTCCATGTCAAATTATATGCTTTTCGCAAATCAATTAAAGCTTTAATGTTTTGCCCACCTTCAGCATAAGGATAACATAAATCATCACATTTACTCCAACGATATCTGTCTCTACCCTGAGTAGAAGCCCAGAAAAAACTAGTCATTTTGTGTTCCAGACAATTAATAATGTTTTTTGGAAGAAACTTCATCTTCAGAAACCGCATACCGTGCGGTCCAGAAGTAGCCCCCAGAAGTACTCGCACTATTGTATAGTGTGGGATCCGCACGCAGTGCGGACGGAGCGAAACGCGGAGCACATTAATTTTCTCGCGTGGCCGCTCGGTGACCCGCACGGCGTGCGGTCGACAGTGCGCTCATGCGATTAAGCCTATTTTGACGTTTTTTCTATAAATATGCCCCCAATTTGTCTATTTTGAGGCGGGGGCTTAGAAAGATGAACCCTAGGACAAATTTGGAGAGCTTTTCAAGCCTAGGATTGTTAAAATTTGGGGATTCTTTGTAAGTTCAATCTTTTTAATTAATGACAATTATTTCTATTCATCCCAATTCCGTTGATTCTTCAATTATGAATTGCGAGTAGTTTTAATTAGGGATTTGGGATTGATGAAGGGGTTGATCATGATGTATGGTTAGATTCTTGATGGTTTAATTGCATGAATGCCGTTTAATTTGTGTCTGAATAATTTAATTGATATTTTTTTAACCTGGAACCGCGGCTAGAATTACAATTGCTTACAGAATAAATTAAGAGAGATCTAGTTTATTCTATGACACATTCACACACACTTAATCGTTCGCTAAGAGATTAGTTTATTCTAGCTCGCTCATCTTGGCAATAATTTAGAAACTTGTCGCATGAGAGATCAGTCTGGTCCTCTAAATTCTTGTGCTCTACACCGCGAGAGCGGTAAGAACTTAGTAATGATTAGCTAGGCTCAATTGAATTAATTAATTTCATGTGATTACGTCTGATCTGCCAGAAATCTGATTACCTCGGAATCAATCCATGTTCCCTTCGTCATTAATTAGAAAGAACCCCTGGTTTAATCATTTTATTCGCATTAGTTTAATTTTCCAACCAATCAATCTCGCACGACACTTTTATTTTATTTTCGTTTTAATCGCTGAATTTAGTTAATTCTTATTTCCCTTTTGTCCGTCCCTGTGGAGACGATACTCGTATTTTCACCTCTTTACTACGATCTATTTTTAAGTGCGAGAAAACTCACATCATGCAACAAGAAATATAAAATTAAAATAAAGTCTTTCCACAAAGCTCTTCCTGGCACGAGGATGGTTCATTGGTTCTAAAGGAGGATGAGCTCTGCCAATATCTACACAACCCAAAAGAAAGCAGTCTAAAACCCCTGACCAGACAAAGCTGGTCGGGATACCAAAACAACTGCCCACATTGAGGGAGACAAAACAATCTGGAGCGCCAATGCCCGGGAATTAACTGCCAAAGTACAAAACAAACACAACCAGAAAAGAAGAATAAGCCAAGAGCAGTGGCAAAAACTAAATGAAACCAAGGCGCAAGTAACGTAACAAAGCAGCAGATCGAAACTCCACGATCGCGGCATACCCATAAACCTTACTTGCCTTCGCTTGAAGACTTCTAATTTAATATGAATGTTTCTATAATTTTAAGATTTGTAAGATCATCTAAATCATGTGTAAATGCTATACTTCGGATATTATTTGTTGACACAAATGTTATATGTTTTGGTATACATATTACTACCTCCATCCCGGACTTTGTCAAATGCAAAGTAGGTGAGAAATAAGAATAGTGAAAATTTCTTCAAAAAAAATAGTAAAAACTGTGTGGTTGGGATTTGTGCAGAGGAGAGAGAAATGTGCTGAACCACAAATTAGTTGTTTTAATAGGAAAGTGACAAAATTTTTTGGGGACAACAAAAAAGAGAAAGTTGGCAAAGTCCAATGGGACGAAGGGAGTATTATAAATAAAATAAGTTACGAAATATGTAGATGTATTTTTGAAAAATATGGAATTTTGCGATTTTTAGCTTAATTTAGATTAATCATATTGTGGGCCGCATGCATTTACAAACAAAACAAAACATATCTTTATTTAAATAAGAGTGATTCTATATATATATATATATACAGTCGCAAAATGGCTATATAGAACCACTGAATTAAATTAATTAAATAGTTTATTTTTAAATATCTGCTTTGCCCCTAAACACCGGTGGGCGTAGCTCAACTGGTAGCAAGGGAGTGCCACAAGGGTTAGGTCTCGGGTTCGAATCCGGACAACTGCGATGAGGGTTTACTATGCTGAAAAATGCATAGGGCCTCTGCAAGTACCGGGGACAGAGCCCCACTCTCTATCTGTCAGATTGTGATTATAGTCCAATTTACATCCTCCCATCGTGCCGTCCAGTCGGTGTTGGGGGGCCCTCAGGGATGGGGTGTCATCCTTTTTTTTTGCTTTGCCCCTAAACACATACAGGCATACAGCTCATCCAACCAGTCCGACGTTGTTAGTCGTCCTCGCTGTTCCCATCAGACGTAGACCGGCTTTGCTTGTTTTCCTCCCTCATCCTTCCGGAAATATGTAGATATCTCAAATCATGAAAAAGTAAAAAAACTTCCAATTTGTGCATCTCTGTTTGGCGACAACATATACATTCTACTTGTAAGTTGGTATTCTCAATTGAAATGCATGACTTTTTATATTAGTCTTTCAAAAAGTAAATTGCCCATTATATTAATGGCTCCTTAGATTGAATCTATCATTCAATTTTTATTTTATGTACTCAACTGCTCATAAGATCCATGACATCCATTTTCAATGTTATTGTTACAAGAGGTGGATTTAGAAATGAAACTAAACTAAAGAATTTGATCACTTTTTAAAGACTTGCTTATTTTCAGATCCCTGCAGCGCATTTGTAAATAGGGTTTCAATGGCAGAATGACGGAATGCTCCAGAAATTTGATAGCAAATTAGCAATGGTTAGGATTGCAATTGATTGGGTTGAATTGAAACAGTGATGATGGTAATATATTTACATCAGGGCAAATTAGACATTTAAAAATAATAATTACCTGACTGTAAATAGCAATATTGTGGGTATGTATAGAATTTCCCTTTTAATAAAACTGTTCTATATAATGGACAGATGATTAGTCATGCTTTTAATAGTCTTTTCAACTCTTCTTAATTACCATTTGGTTTATTTTGACGCTATTCTCTTTGCATTTAATCATTGCATGAATCTTGTCATTCGAACTAACACTTAATTGCAAGATTGCCAACTCTCTACACCTGCAATGTGTTGATATAAGAAATTCCATCGATCTTCAGAGTAATGAGAATTCGACGGATCATGAAAGACAACTTCACACAATGCCGCTACATTAATTTTGTTCTCAACACGGCTGCTAAGTTTATTAATTAGTGAGGGTCATGATCCAAACATTCTCAAATATTATTGCATTGGTTTCCCTTATATGTAATCCTTTGATTTTCTTAGTAGGTTCGTTCGACCCTCCTACTTGTTTTTCTACTGTTGCTAATAAATTGTCTTTTCTTTGGTAAAAAAAACTTTCAATTCAAAATCTATTTTTGGCGAAGGCTTCATATTGTTTGCTTTTTATAATTCGACTTATCAATCAATCAGCTTTTTTATTAAACAAAATTTATTTTATTCACACTAAATAGTGCCATATGCAAAACCAGTAATTAGCTTTTCGCAAGATGGTCCTATGAAGAAAATATAGAATTGTTTTCATCTATTTTTTTATCAATAAAATGTATTTTAAATATTATCTTTGTTCTTAAATTTTTTACGTTATTCACATGTTATACTTTGACTATACTTTACTTATTCACATCTTAGAAATTTAAGTTTTGGAAAATATCCTTGAATTCATCTAACTTTAAATTTAAAATTTGCATATTAAAATTTTTTCCAAATAAAAAAAGAAGTATTTCAATGATCAAAATTGTACATTAAAAAACATGAAAATAAAAACATTGCATATTTTGCAAGTATAACGTTTATTAAGCAACTTTTGTTGACTAAATCGTTTCAAATAAGTTCATAAAAACTCTACCGAACATTAGGCTTACCGCGATCTTGAGGTGAAAAGGTCATTTTGAGCTTTTCATCCCAAAACATGATGCGGCCCATGGCCGGCCCAGAGCAAGGGCAGACAGCCCACTCGCACAGGGCCCATTATTCTTAATTAAGGCCCAAATAAAAATTAATAGTAGTATTATACAACCGCTGCCTAGGTCCCAGGAATTGAAAGAAATAGAGGAAATTTGGATGCCAAAATTGAAGTCAGAAGAGAAGCGTGAAGTCTAGATTCTGGAACTTCAAGCGAGTGAAGCGATAAAGCCCTTTCGACAAGCGGCAAGCGGTAGTCGACGTACGACAGACGAGTGGACGACCGAATGCGGAGTGACCGACCAGGCGACGACGCCTCTTTCACGACCCTCAATGGTGGCTCAACCGCTCAACACCTGTGGCGTTTGCGTCTCACTGTCTCATCCGATCCCCTTTGCGCGGCTCATCAGCAGGGTCGGTCCTGGGGGGAGGGGGGCAACTAGTGCTGGACTCGGGCCGGGCGGCCCGGCCCGGAACCGGCCCGGCCCGGTTACTGTTTGGCCCGGCCCGGCCCGGCCCGGGGCCCGGTGGGTCCCTCGGTTCGGTTCGGCCCGGCCCGGATGCTAGGCGGTTCGGGCCCGGGCCCAGGTTTTGGTGAACCGGCCCGGCCGGTTCGGGCCCGGTCCGGGCCGGATTTTAATTTTTTTTTTTTTGAAATTTTTTTAAGTTTTAGGTTGGATTAGGTATTTTGAGCCATTTGAGGTGGTTTGGGATGGTTTGGGGTTGAGGGGGAGGGGTAGGGGATTAAATAGGAGAACAAAAAAAAAATTATTGGGTCGGTTCGGCCCGGCCCGGCCCGGCCCGATTTGGCCCGGAACCGGCCACCGGCGGTTCGGGCTCGGGCCCTCCTTTCCTGGCCCGAGGCCCGGCCGGGCCCAGGCCCGAACCGGCCCGAGTCCAGCCCTAGGGGCAACAGGGGCGACCGCCCTGGGCCCCAAAATATAGAGAGACAAAAACAAGTCCAAAATTTTCTCTCCATATATAGTGTGAGTAGGCTCCTTTTTTATTAGTTCAATTAATTAGGCCTAATTTTTAAATTATGTTGACAATTTGAAAAAAAATATAACATAATTAAAATGACTTAAACGAAGCCAAGTTTAAAAAAATATATACATTAATTTTAAGTAGGACCTGTTGTAGTTTTTAAACCAACACAATGAATCATCAAAAGACATGTGTCTTCATTCTTCACATCTCTTTAGCTTTTAATGCTTTTATTCATTTTGCCAAAAAATGTTTTTTATTCCTTTTAAGCAAGTATATATTGATGATTTTGATTCACATTCTTCTGCGAGAAACGATTACAATAATATTCTTTTTCTTTTTATGTAATACTTGTGTAGTTACGTTTTTTCAAATATGTAATAATTTAAATAACAGTAAAGTTATTTGGCATTTATTTTTTGATGTTTATTAGATATTTTAGTTATAAATTATATTTTAAATGCGTATACTTTATGATTTATCTTGTGTATAAGCCCAATAAAGTATATCTCGCCCATAGGCCTAGAAATGGGCATGACCAGCCCTGTTTGTCAGCTCTGCCCCTCACGGCCTCACTACTTCGGTCCCTCGGTAAGCATTTTCAGAATGTTCTCTTTTTAAATGCACAGTAGCCAAGTATGTTGTTGTTAGGATGTTTTTACTTGGACTGTAATTTGCTGGTCTGATCTGGTCTGGTCTGATCTGGTCTGGTCTGAACTGGTCTGGTCTGGTCTGGTAAGGTCTGGTTTCTTTGTATTTTTATAACTATCCAAGTCTGGTCTGGTCTGGTCTGGACTGGTCTGGTCTGGACTGGTCTGGTCTGGTCTGGTCTGGTCTGGGGCAAATTACAGTCCAAGTAAAAACATCCTTAGTTGTTTATTTATTGGAAAGAATTACATGGATATTACTCCTCAACTTTCCTTAGACAAAATTATGACCTTATTTTAAATTGACAGGAAAGTTACCCATGCTTCTCTCTTCCGTGCAAACAGCCCCACTCCCTTTCTCTCTTCCGTCTTACGGCACCGAACAACTCATACATACAATAATGGAGACACTAAATTAAAACAAGAACGATGGAGCTCCCATGGCTTTGGTAAATTTCTTCCTTCCCTCTGCGTGTGAATTTGTATTTTCTCAAAATTGACTAGATTGGCTAATGGCTACCAAAACTGATGACAAACTTCCATAGCCTCAGGCCCTCAGGCCTCAGTACCCAGGGGTGGAGACAGGGAGGGGCTGGAGGAGGCCATTGCCCCTGCAAGATAAAAAATTCTTAAGTATATATTATGTATAAATACTTTTGACCTATAGAAAGTATGTTGATATTTTAAACTTTGGCCTCTGCAATGTAAAATTTTTAAGGACTGGCCCATTTAACTATAAATGTCTGGCTCTGCCACTGTCAGTACCTTCGTCCTTCTTCGATGGAGTGGACCAAACTATGACAGTGGTAGAGAAGCTAGGAGCTCCGCCTTCTTCGTTTTACGCCGCCTAGGGTTTCGAATTGCAGACCAAAAAAGTTTCTCCTTCTCCCAATTTCTCCTTCTCCCAATTTCAGCGGGTAACTAATTCAACAAATCAAATCTGGGGGCGGCGGCTCCGATGGCTTGGGCTACCGTTGGGGTTACAGGGGCTGGTGTGGGTGGGTGTGCACCGACGGGTGGACTGGCAGTGATAAACCGGTGGGGATTGGTCGGTAATGATGGGATTGATGGGTAGGGGCGGGACAGGGGCGGCAATGTCTAGGGCATGGGCGGCGGCGGAACGACAATTGCGGCGGCCAAAGTGTATGCCTCTGCGGCAGTCGGAGTGCGTGCGATTGTGGTGGCTGGAGTAGTGGTGTTGCTGGGATGGAAGATGAGTTGGTGCTTTGAATCTAAATGTGATTGTAGCTGCACCTCACACGGTTGGGACTGCTGATAGAATGGCCGCGGTGTCGTTTGCGGCGGAGGGTGGTGGTGTTACTAAAGAATTGTCACTATGGGAGTGTCACTATGACAGTGACGGCAGTGACACGAGCGGTGACTACAGTGACACAAGAGATTGTAACAGTGACACAGACGGTGGCTAAAATATCACAGGTGGCGGCTACAGTGACACGAGCAACGGCTACAAGGACACATGCGGCGGCTACAATGACACGGACGACGACTACAGTGACACGGGCGGCAACTACAGTGACACATGTGGTGGCTACAGTGACAAGCGTGACGGCTACAGTGACACGGGTGGTGTGGACAGTGACCCGACGGTGGCGACAAGAAATCATTACTTGTTGCAATAAAAGATGGTGTTACTGGAGCGATAATAATTGAGACGAAGTCACTAGAGCGATAATAACTGAGACGATGTCACTAGAGTGATAGTAACTGAAATTGGAACTGTAACTGAAAGAGTTATGTAATTGTAACTGGTCGGGTAACTATAACTGGAGTGATCGTAATTGGAACGGTGGTCACTGGAGCGATAGTAACTGGGACAAATTTAAAAAAATGGTGAAATAATTTTAAGATTTAAGACTTTATATTTTCATATCCAAGTATTTATTTTTAGAAATAATATTACAATTAAAAGAACCATTAACTTTTAGAGTTCGTAATGCTTGGCAGGTGCACTTGTAGGAATCGTACACGCTATATAGTTAACGACTTACCGAATGCAACGGACTGCAGTTGTCGACTTATGAGTAACGAGGAAAACTAAATGTATATTAGTCATATTTTTGGTGAAAATAAGAAAAGGTCACTTTTTTAGAAACCATCTCTTTTTTTGTAATATTGGGGTCAAAACCCCGATTAGTGACTTTGTATCTAAATACACTCGAAGAATGTTTAGTTTTAAATGAAATATATTATATTGTTGAACACTTTTAGTTTTATTATTATGTTCATTACTAACTCGTATTTTAGTACAAATTACTTATGTTAAAACTTGTAAATATTAAAGAACAAAATTTTATTGTTATCTCCAATTTTTCGTGACCGGCCTTGATGTAGCCCATGTATTGGGAGGCGTCAAAATGGTTCCATGACATCCAAGCTAAGGTGGAGGAGGGATTTAATTGGCACCCATTCGCCTTGTTGCATTGTACGAAGAAAGACAGCTGAAGAAAAAAGTTACAGCATGATGTTGGCGACGCAGAGAAAGGGTGTGGGTCAAAAGATTTTTTTAAGTGTTATAACTTTTTGTTTGTACTTCAAATTTCATATATCAAGAACTTATAATTTTTTATGATCTTTCATATCTCATCACTATTGTATATATAAATTTTTTAGAAAAATGAAGTTTTAAGTGCTGGGGGTTTTAAGCCACAAAATCTTTCTTAAATAGATCCTATTGTTAAAATTAAGATATGGCTAATATTTTATATCTTTCACTTATTTTTTCACAATAGGTCTGAAGTAAAACAAAAGAAAATAAAACTTCAAATTTATTTATTCTTACATTAGAATGGTTAACTTTTTAAATCATGAAGTATACAACCTCCGTTCCATTTTCCCATTTTCTATTTCTTACTTTGGTTTCACACAATAATTAATAAAGTGGTTGAAAAAGTAAAAATTGTGATTGAGATTTGAGTTTAGTAAAATGAAATGTTGTAGGCTCATATTTGTTTTCAAATAAGAAAATGTGACACTAATCCAAAAAGAAAAGTAAAACATATAAAAGGAGATGGAAGATGTAATTATACGTAAAGAATGAGAAAAAGTTGATGCGTAATAATAAAAGCAAGACTAATTTAAAAAATGAATGAATATATTCACAATGTTTAATTGTAATAAAAAACGTAATTGCATTCAAATTTAATTTAATTATTAACATAACTAAACTGCGATTAGGCCTATCCATCATTAAATGCTCAAAAAGGTTGAACATCCAATCTCAAGGGTCTTCACACTCCGACTCGATAAGGCATTTTGGAGAATATAAGTTATGGTGACTCACTCAGGCTAATAGTGATACAATTTGTATTATATGCACCAGAGGTCCAGTCCATCGCATAGAAATTGCAACTTTCACATGCCGCTACAACTTTCAATCCTTAATTAATATTGAAAGAATGACAACAATATTACTTGTGGGGTATTAATAGACAAAAATATGACCATTTTAGATCTGGACATAAAAGTGATTACTTTCCCTACGCAATCCGTCGATCGAGATCCTCCCTTTCTTCTCCGCGCCGCACCGCATCGATCTCGCTTCTCGACCAACCCTTTCTTCTTCGTGCTGCACATCTATCCTTGGAATCGCCGGCCTGCCTCGCCGCACATACCGCCACATCTTTGCCGCCCGTATCATCGCATCGCCGCGCATGGCCTCGCCAAGCTTCGCCTCGCAGCTCATCGCCACGCCCGGCCTCGCCAGGCTTCGCCTCGCAGCTCATCGCCGCGTCTGGCCTTGCCTTACTTCACCCCAGCTCGCAGCACCTCGCCTCGGATCGCATAGCTTCGCATCACTGCGACTCGCTATCCCAAGCGACGATGTGGTTCAGGACGGAGGTGGCTAAGGGTTACTAGGGCGAGTAGGTGGCAAATGGATGGACAATCAGATATGACGGCAATGACAGCGGCTAGGGTGTTTGGTGGGCGGAGTTGTAACGATTGTGCAGGGGATTTGGACTTCGGAGGGGGCTAGTGGGCAGGGGAAGGGACTGGTGGGCAGGGGAGGGGGGCTTGTGGGTAGGGGAGGGGCTGGTGAGGGGGGCGGGGATCTGGGGAGGGGGCAGATGGCGGCGGCAGACGGCGGCGGTCAACGACAATGCTCGGCCCAGTGGTGGTCTGCGGTGATGGTCGGGATAAGGGGCTGAGGAGGCTATGAGGAGCAGGCCAGGGAGGGATGGGACTGGGTACACCAGAGATGGCATGTCACTGTGATCCTCGACTGTGGTGGCCGGCGGAGATGTCACTACAAAAGTGTCATTGTGGCCGGCGATAGTGACATGGGCGGTGGCGATTGTGACACGGGTGGCGGCGATAGTGACATGGGCGGCGAGGACAGTGACATGGGTGGCGATGGTAGTGACATGGGCGGTGGTAGTGACTTCCGATAGTGACGTGAAAATTAGACAATGACATAAATATTTGGCAGTCACTTAATATTATTCCAAATATATAACCATCTTAGTCACATTTTTGTATAAATACTATCCTCCGTTCTTTAATTCTTGCAACAGTTTGACTTTCACGTTTGCCAACGCACAACTTTGACTATATTTAATTATGTATTAGTAAACATTATAAAAAGTTGATATTTTGGAAAATTACATTGATAGGAATTCAATAAAATTTTATACGCAATAATTTGATTATGTATATTAGTGGAAAATCGTGGTCAAAGTAAGCTCTGTGAATAGTGCAAAAAATCACAATGTTGCAAGAATTAAAGAACGGATGAAGTATAAATGTTGTCACTTTTTTGAAAATCAGCTTTTGTTTAGTAATATTGAGAGAGAAAAGCCATTAATATAGTACTACCTCCGTCCCATAATGGTTGTCCACTTTCAATTTGGCACGATTATTAACAAAGTGGTTGGAAAGTAAAAGTTGTGGTTGAGATTTGAGTAGAATAAAGTGAATTGATAAAAACCACATATTTCATGCCAAAAAAGGAAACAAGACTTTCATTTTGGGACAACCCAAAAAGGAAAGTAGGACAACCAAAATGGAACGGAGGGAGTGGTTTTTTTTATCACTCAACCAACTAATATACTCCCTCCGTTCCCAAAAATACTTCTCACTTTCCTTTTTGGGCCGTTCCCAAAAATTCTTCCCACTTTCCCTTTTTGGACAATTTGTGTGGCTCACATTCATTTCACCTTTTTCTCACACAACCACACATTTCCACTTTATTCCACTTTCTTAATAGGCGTGCCAATTCAAACCGGGAAGAATTTTTGGGAACGGAGGGAGTATTCGAGAACATAAACTTGTTCATCATAAAAACCTAGGTGGAAAGTTACGTGGACAGCGTTTCCGCCCACCTGAAAGAACGAAAACAGAATGCGAAAAGGACATGGTACGACCATCCCCTTGCAAACGCAACATCATTGGGTGTCTGTCAACATGTATAAAGCCGCAAAGCCCGGTGTTCTAATTTCATGTCCTTTTCAGTAAATTCCAAACTATACCAACACACCAACATAATTACTGCCCATCCCCTAAACTTTGTCAAACTCTATCTTCTTTTACGGTATTTGGATATACTCTAGACCTGTACAAAACCGGGCCGGCCCGCCCAGCCCGCCGCACAAATTAGCGGGCTTGGGCATATATATTTACCCACCGGCCCGGCCCGGGCCCGGCCCGCAACAACATATGGGCGGGCTTGGGTTAGGGTGTAGGTCCGTTCGGGCCGATAAGCCCGGCCCGCTACATTTAGTATATATACATATATATTTTTATATATACTAATTTATGTATTTATTTACATGTACACATGTATATTTTTATATTTACTAATTTATTTGTATACATATTTATAGTTTATTATGTTTAAATTTAAGTTTTTAGTTCTTAACAAATAGTCCAACCAATATAATATCTATTTTTGTACTTAACCATAATACTTGCATGAATTTTAAATTTTAGATATAGTTTGTCATAATTATTTTTGTGTAAATATTTTTTGTGTATGTGATGAAAGACCTATATACATTATAAGTGTATTAGCAATTTTTCAAATGTTGTAATATTATTTATAAAGTATTAAATAAAATATATAATTTTGAAAAATTTAAAGTCTTCCCGGGCCCGGCAGCCCGGTGGACTACCCGGCCCGCTCTTACGGGCGGGTATGGACATGGGGTTAGGCCCGTTTTTGCGGGCCGGGCCGGGCCCGCCCACACACGATGGGCAGAAAACTTATGAAAAGCCCGGCCCGAGCCCGGGCCGAACCCGCTTTTGTGCAGGTCTATACTCCATGTATATTCCCTCTATTCTTAACGGAAAACTATGAGAGGAATAATATAGAAAAAATATGAGAGGAAGTGAAATATAAGTAATAGAAAAACTACAATAATTGAGTATTTTTAAAGAGAAAACTGATCAAAAGAATAGCAAAAACTGAAATAAATTCTAAAAACAAAAGTGTAGCAATCATTTCATCAAACGTTTATCAAATTTGATAATCTATGGGTGATTTTAAGACGTTCTTAATTTATTCTTTGGTTTATGAATTCAATATAAATAACTTTTTTGGTATCAAAATAAATCCTAAATCACAAGTTGTATCAGCTTTTTTCCCCTAATAACAACACATTTCCTCATATATCAATCTTAACGGGGTGAATGCAGTATTAGTTGAAAAACACTACGGAGTATTAAAGATTAAGATTGCTTTTCATTTGGATCAAAATTTATTTGTTAGATCTGTACTAATTTGGACTATTCTAATCACGTCTGTTTAATTCTAGTCCAGTCCATATATTTAAGTGTGACAATATCTTATAAAATGTGTGTTTTACTATTATCTAATTTTAAACTAGTCTATTTAGGCATGTCCTACTTTAGAATTTAACCTAAACTTGAAGTTTGACTAGGGGCGGAATTAGGAATTTGAATAGGATTAGGTCGAAACATTAATTTAGAAAATTTTCTAAATAAAAATTAAAATAAAAAATAAGGGGAAATTTCTCCTAAAAGTTAAAACGGGTGCTACAATATTTCAAAAAACGGGATCCACTTTAAGGATGTTTTTACTTGGACTGTAATTTGCTGGTCTGGTCTGGTCTGGTCTGATCTGGTCTGGTCTGGTCTGAACTGGTCTGGTCTGGTCTGGTAAGGTCTGGTTTCTTTGTATTTTTATAACTATCCAAGTCTGGTCTGGTCTGGTCTGGTCTGGTCTGAACTGGTCTGGTCTGGTCTGGACTGGTCTGATCTGGTCTGGTCTGGGGCAAATTACAGTCCAAGTAAAAACATCCTAATTCGTTACGTCAAAATCAGTCCAAGTACAAGTTGAGTGGCTGGGAGTGTCCAAATCAATTACAACGCAGCCGGCCACTATCACCAAATATACAAATGTGTGGACCAAATTTGCCCGGTGTCGCCAAGAAGCTCCAAGTCTCTTCTCGTCCACTATTTTTGTGTTTTTTGTGCTTTTATTACTGTTAAAATAGGCTCTATCACGTTAATTAGGCACATTTAAATTGCAGCTAATACACACATCTTTACTTAAAAGTAATGTGCAATGTCACTGCTTATTTTTCCGAGTGACAAATTAGAGTACTATATTCATTTGTCATTTCATACTTCAATTTGCCAAATTAAATTAAAAGCCTATTTATAAAAAAACGGGACCATACTTGCAAACAAAATAAAAATTTAGCTTTTAGAAACCAAATTTTATAAATGCACTTTCGGAAAGTACAAAGAATGTCAAGAGCATAGGCCATAGCCGAAGAGACAACCCAATGTATCGTTATTAATCTTGAAATTTAAGTCACGTCACGATACACTTAAAAAAGCATCCCCACTGGCTCAAATAATATTACACAAGTTTATAATCATACTGTTGTTGAAAAATTATATGACTTCTCATTATATTTTATCTCTCTTTGGATTTTTAATTAGCATTGTCAATTCATCGAACAAATCCTGCACTCTAAATAATCCAACCTAAATTCTTGAGAGAAATAACTTTCTCGCTTAACAATCTAATAAGTTGTCATCGCAAATTATATCGTGCAACCGGCGCACCATGGGCATGGTGCGCTCGGTTGCAAAACGACGGAGTATTGAAGCCTGCTTTCTTTATTTTTTATCCTTTTGTTTTTAAAAAATGGTAATAACTTTTTTAATATTGATCCGATTTTTATAAAATTTATATCAACATTTTTTATTTTTCATGATCTTTCAAATGAGACCAATATTGCTTATGTAATTTTAAGAAATTATCGAACTATTATATTAATGTGTATTGGATTATAAGGAAAACCAAACTAAATTTAATACAGAAAAATAATTGTGTAAATCACAATTTATCTTAAAATTGTGTACATAAAAAATTTATTGTATTAGGTATTTATACATGTGAGTTACATATTTTTATATGTGAAGTTACATATTTTTACACGTAAAGTTACATATTTCTATACGCGAGTTACATATATATACACACGAGTTGCATTTGACTTGTCTGAACGCGAGTTACATATATTTACACGTAAAGTTACATATTTATACACGCGAGTTACATATTTATACACACGAGTTGCATTTGACCTGTCTGAATGCGAGTTACATATTATTTTTAAATAAAGTTACATATTTTTACACGTAGAGTTACATATTTATACACACGAGTTGCATTTGGCCTGAGTGGACGTGAGTTACATATTTCTACACGTAAAATTACATATTTTACAGAGGTTAAAATTACATAGGCAATATTGGTCTCATTTGAAAGATCATGAAAAATAAAAAATGTTGGTATAAATTTTATAAAAATCGGATCAAAAATAAAAAAGTTATTACCATTTTTTTAAAAAAGAGAAATAAAAAATAAAGATTAAGTACTTGCCAAATACGCTGCTCGCCAAAAACCGTATGTCGGTATACGGTGCTCACCGTATACCGGTCATACGGTATAACAACTGAGTTGTCATTGTCATCTATACACCACCAGTCACAAGAAATCTCTCTTAATTGATTGATTATGTGTGTCTCCAAATTCCCAATATTGCTTCTAAGAGCATCCACATTCGTGCTCCTCAAATAAACAGATTTTTTGTGAGTCATTAGTGCCACATCATTGCCACCTAAAAGATTTTAAATAATCTCAAAATCTATCAACTTTCTCTGAACCATGCTCTCTATTTACTTGGTTTTTTAGGAGATATACATTGAAAGTGAACTCTCCTTAAATGCACTCTCACACGTTTTAATTCACCCCCACACATATAAACTCACTAATTACCTCACGTTTATAAATAAAAAATAGGAAAAGGATAATGCAAATTCATAAAAACAAATTTATAAACAAAAATTAGCCTTTAAAATCTTTTGTAAAAAACAACCGAAAATTATCCATATCTTTAATTGTTTCTCAATAAAATTTGAAATGTAAAATTAAAAGGTTTGCATGATTCCATTTTAAAAGAAAGTTTTTATGGTATCTGGTATGGCGATTGTATTTTTAGAAATGTGGATTAATTGTTTTTCCCTAACGCATCAAGTAGTAACGCACATTTAATCACCAAGCACAATTCTCGAAACTTCATATAATAATGAGAGGTGGTAGAAATGTAGAATAATCTCAAAATAATCTAGTTTTAAAATTTGATACTAGATTATTTTTCTAAATAATCTCTCCTAATAATCTCACTTTCTCAACCATAATCACAAAAAAGATCATCCACATCATCAAGTTGATCTCCAAATAATCCCAACAATGAGGATGCCTTAAGTGAGGTTCTGCTATTGATTGAACATCATCGGATTCGATGCCAATTAACAAAAAACTAACTCTCACACTGCCGCTTAAAATGAGATGAAGCGTGACCATTTGAGCTAGCCCTGGGAGACTAGAGAATCATCATTTGAGAAATCCTCTCAAATTCACCTCACTTGAATTCAAGATACTTCGTATTTCACAAGAGTCAAGAGGAGGATATATTTCAAATGTGACAAGTAGTGAACCACTCCCGCTTGTGGAACCGTTCGATTCAAGATTGACCTTATGTGTGTGTGTCAGTGTAGATTTAAAGAATGGGTAATAACTCATGGCAGTTGCATTTTTAATTAAAATGAAATGTGAAGATAACATTTAGGGGATATTAATTAGGGCTGAGCGATCATTTAGAGTTAACCTTTTTGAAAAAAATATAGACTTCGACTTATTGTTTACAAAATCATAATTTTGATTCAATTTTTTTTTAATTATTGGTTGAGCACAATTATGATGATTTCACTAGAATAAGTGAAATCATAATTCCAAATATAAAAAACGTGCTTTTAATTTAAAAGTCGCTGTTAGATTTAGTTTAGAGAATGAAGAGGTTTTTCTTAAAATGTAATTAAAATAATACTCATTGAAAAAAATGTGATTATAGACTTAAGACTTTATAGTAATTATACAGTTTGAACGAGCAGACATGTATATTATCCTAGGGAAAACTGTCAAATAGGTCCTCGAACTTTCATAAAAAGATCAATTAAGTCCTTCTATAGGAGGTTCTATCCGGCCGTCGCGATTTGGGGCAGTTCCAGGTGGAATTTTTTGAGCATCTTATTCACCAAGTCTAGTTTATTCTTACCAAATTTCAGCTAAAAATTCAATCGGGAACACATTCAAATTAATTCTTGAAGATAACTGCGCATTTTTGCGTTCTCAAATTAATTTGAATGCACTTCCGATTAAATTTTTAGCTGAAATTTGATATTAGTAAACTAGACTTGATGAATAAGATGCTCAAAAAAGTTCATCAAAAAATTCCACCGGGAACCGCCCCAAATCGCGACGACCGGACAGAGTCTCCTATAGAAGGTTTGAGGACCTATTTGACAGTTCATTAATTGACTTTTTAATGAAAGTTCGAGGACCTATTTGACAGTTTTCTCATTATCCTAAACCAAACCGCGGTCGTGTCTAAGGTTTTTCCTAGTTGGAGTTTTTCGTCGGTAACGGTGGTTGCCGGTCGTTGCTGATTGAGGGCTTCGGAAGTTTTGCTTGGAAGGGGACGAGAGAGTTACAGGAGTTTTGCGAGAACAAGGGGAATGAGTTTTCTTTAGCCAAGGATTACGCATTCACCATGAGTATTGTCAGCTAGAATTGTAGAGGATTGGGGAACCCAGCCACGTTGCAAGGTCTCACGGATATTGTGAACCAACAAAGGCCGTCAATCCTGTTTCTAAAGGAGACGAAGCTTAGGTGCCAGCGCGCAAAGGAGATACTGCGGTCTTTGGGATTCACCTATGCAGCAGGTTATGATTGCGAAGGACGAAGTGGCGGCTTGATAATGGGGTGGTTCGAGGACGTGGAGTTAAGCATTCTGGAGGAGAACCCAAATTATTTAAAGAGAAAAGGGGAAAATAATTAAGGCCACGTACTAACCAAAAAAGATCAAATAAATAAGGCCTTATTTAGGAGGCTTTGTTCGGCCGTTGCCATTTGGGGTGGTTCCCGGTGGAATTTTTTGATCAAATTTTTTGAGCATCTTATTCATTAAGTCTAGTTTACTCATACCAAATTTTTGCTAACAATTCAATCGGGAAGGCATTCAAATGAATTCTTGAAGATAACTATGCAGTTAAAAACGCACTTATTGGTGGTGTGGGGAGGAGAATGGGAATTTTTCAGTGAAAAGTTGTTATAGATTACTTATGGGAAACATGCAGGGGGATGGTTGGTCCGGGTGGAAGATTCTTTGGAGGTTGGAAGTTCCTCCGAAGTTTAAATATCTTGTTTGGCAAATGCTAGATGGTTCCATGCCTACGGTAGATAACCTAAGACGTAGAGGTGTTCAGATTGTGGTAGGATGCAATCTTTGCGGAGATGGGGATGATTCCCTTGACCATGTGGTAAGGTTGTGTTCGTGGGCTAAGCAGGTATGGGGCCAGGCGGGTATTGGAGTGGACTTGGCTAATTCGGTGGAAGGTTGGATAAGAGGAAAGCTTGATTCGGGCTGTACTAACGAGAAAGAAAAATTTGTTTCGCTCTTGTGGAGTATTTGGAAAAGAAGGAATAATGCAGTTTGGAAAGATAAAAAGAATTCGCGAGTTGTGTTCTAAATGTAGCAACGAGTGTGGCAGAAGGGTGGAAATATGTGCAGCAAATGCAGCCCGGCCCTCTGCAGCAAGATGGAATGGGGCCAACTCGGGGAGGAATTGGTGCGACTGCAGTTGCTTCTCGGCTGGATGATGCAGTTGGTGCGCGAAACCTGAGTGGAGTGCAGCAGCTTATCCCTAGGCAGTCAGCTGGTTTGCAGCAGGTTCCGAGTTCGGAGTTGATTGGAAGGAAGCATCACGATAGATGGTGCAAGCCGAGAGAAGGGGTAGTGAAAATTAATGTAGATGGGGCTCTTAATGAAGTAGGAAAGATTAGGGCTTGGGGTTGGATTGCATGAAATGCGGAAGGAGAGTTCTTAAAGGGCTAAAGGAGTGTCAACAAAAGGGTCATGGACGGTGGCTGAAACGGAAGCTTTTGGTGTTGCTGGATGCAGTCAAGGAAGGTTGGAACGAGGTGGAAGTTGAGACCTGTTGGGCCGCGGGTATGCGGTGCCAGCAATTGTCCAGCCTGCCGGTGCAATCGAACCGCGTGGCGCTTCGCTGATAGTGTAGCACGCCCTCCCCATTTATAGCACATGTGAAGCGCCACGCGGTTCGATTGCACCGGCAGGCTGGACAATTGCTGGCACCGTATACCCGCGGCCCAACAATCTCCCCCCAGCACTTGCCAGCCTCAACTGCGCAACATGCTGTTGCCGGGGGTCGAACCCGTGACCTTGGCTCTGATACCAATTGTGGATCGTTGCGCTTACAACTACACTATCAGCAATCGCTGATAGTGTAGCACGCCCCTCCCCATTTATAGCACATGCGAAGCACCACGCGGTTCGATTGCACCAGCAGGCTGGACAATTGCTGGCACCGCATACCCGCGGCCCAACAAGACCGATGCCTTGACAATGGTACAAGGAATTCAGAAGGGAGAGGGATCGGCTTATTTACATTTAATTATTGATAATATTAGATCTATTTTGGAGTCTAAGAGGAATTTTGTTATCTCTTATTGTAAACGATCTGCAAATCGTGCTGCTCATGCATTGTCAAGAGCACACGTACTTATCTCGGATCAGGAGTGTGTTTATGAGGTTGCCCCTCAGTCTTTTGCATTGTTCTAAAAATCGGCCTAGGCGGACCGATTAATCGGCCTAGGCGGCCTAGTCGGCCCTAACCGTAGAGGCCGAATCGGCCCAGTCGGCCAAAAAATCGGCCTAGTCGGCCTAAAAATCGGCCTAGTCGGCCGCCTAGGCGCTAGGCGCCCCTCAACCGCCCGACTAGCGCCTAGCGAGTTTTAGAACAATGGTCTTTTGTAAGTCATCTGGCGACCGATTTTATTAATTAATATATGGTTTGATTAGATGATAAAAAAATGAACGAGCAGACATGTATAGTCATTGAGATGTAATATTTGAACAAAATAATAGTCATTAAGGGTTACTAAGTCATATATATTTTTATTCACCATTCATATTTTAATACTCCATATTATATTTGCAATTATTTATGTAATTTATATCAATATAGGATTTTAATGGGAAAAATGTCATAAAAGAAATTTAAAAGATAAAGAAAAAACACTAATATAATCATTTAAAAAATGGGATTGATGTTATTATCGTTTTCATAATATTAAGCATACATGCTAAATCGATCCGATGACTAATTCTATTATTCTAACATGCATTTGTGGTTTCATGGACAAAACTATTTACAGCCTTTTGATAACACTAACACTAAAATGCGTGGAATCAATTGAACCTGAAGTTAATGAAATTCTAGCCGGCCAAACCGATTTAAGTGGCTGAATATGGTGAATTATAAAAAAAATTAAAATATTATGTACTTTATTAATAAAATAGAGATAAGTTTATGTGAAATACAGTTAAAATGATTCTCTGCATGAACTTCAGTCAATTCAGTCATAAAAATAATTTTGATCTTTTACCAAAAGAAAAGTAATTTTGATCTTACTTATATAGACTATTACTCAACTT
Source organism: Cuscuta epithymum (assembly GCA_945859915.1). Lineage (NCBI taxonomy): Eukaryota > Viridiplantae > Streptophyta > Magnoliopsida > Solanales > Convolvulaceae > Cuscuta > Cuscuta epithymum. Next base: position 3,435,558 of record CAMAPF010000006.1, read on the forward strand.
CGTGCGAGAAATAAAAAGTTATGAGACAGTTTGATAACACATGTTTTCAGCTTATCAGCTCTATCGTCCAACCTTTTACCAAACATATAACTTTTGATTTCACCAGTTGACTAATAAATAAAGTAAGTTAGGTTGGAGTTACTTTTCGAGTTGAATTGACTGTAATTATTGAAGTGGACTATTTCAGTTGTTTTGCATGTTTTATTTTAAGGGGTGTTTGAATCTAGTTCTTAAAACTGCTTCTGCTCCCTGAGGGAGCAGAAGCTGGAGTGTTTGGGTGAAAAAATAGAAGTGATTCTGGTGTTCAAATTTACTCCTAGAATCAGTTTTTTTTAGAATCTGGCATGAAGGTTACCAGCTTTTGAAAACTGATTCTGATCCTGTTTTTGCTTTAAAAATGAAGCAGAAGCAGAATCAGTTTCAAACACCCCTAAATATAATTTCTCCACAAATCACCATATACATTCAGACATATTCAATTGCCCCATGCAAAGTTTTATTGATTCACTCAATTTCTGTGTTACAAAACGAGTTTTATGTGTTTGATTAAAAAAAATTGACTGATAAAATGTAAATGATACTCCGTAATAAAATAGGGGTTACCTAAAGCTAATTGACCACTATAATAATCACAAAGTTCCGCTAATTGACCACAATAATCATTAGCAAACTAACCACAAGATTAAAGCATTTGTCCTCTTGATGCATAAAATAAAGCCCTTAAAACGTGTACTACACAAAAACAACAATCCCTAAATGACAGCTCATTGCGTCGCAGCCATAATTTATTTGTTAGTTATAGAAGAATTACAGTTGTATATATTTTGGAATGAAAAATCTCCTCTTTTGGTCATATTAGGATTAGGCCAATCATAGTGCCATCTGTTTGTTTATTCCAATATTCGGTGCATCAGTGCATGAATATTAAAAGAAAAATCAAGACTAAAAATTCTTATTTAAAATTTTGTACTCATTTTATAAAAATAAATAACTTCTTTTACAGAATCTCTCAACACTAATTACAACTGTGCAACTTTGTAAAACGATGTGCTATTCAACAAGGTTAAAATTCGACAGATCTCTTTTTCTATACACAAAAACAGGGAAAACAAAATGAGAGTGTTATTAACCACACCGGAAAAGGGTCAGATAGACCCTCGAACTTACATAAAAAAATTCAAATAACCTCTTAAATAGGAGACTCTGTCCGACCGTCGCCATTTGGAGCAGTCCCCGGGGGAATTTTTTGATGAAATTTTTTGAGCATCTTATTCATTAAGTCTAGTATACTCATACCAAATTTCAACTAAAAATTCAATCGGAATGCATTCAAATCAATAAGATGCTAAATAAAAATCATCAAAAAATTCCATCGGGAACTGCCCCAATAATGACGGCCGGACAGAGTCTCCTATATATAAGGGCTTATTTGACTTTTTCATGTATGTTCGAGGGCCTATTTGACCCTTTTCCCTTAACCACACAAATCTTCAACTGTTCTAGAATTTTTTAAGTATGAATTTAATTTACCCTTATTTTTTCACAACTGTTCTAGAATCACTCATCCATTATTCAAACTTTACAGATTACTGCATCAAAAAACATGTAGTGCTAAAATTAAGAAAGTGTTGAAATATTGGGTACCAAGTAAGAATCGGAACACATAAACGTGTGTAAACTCGAATTTCATATAATCACAAGCATTATTCATTTAGCCATATTTCTTGAATACTGCATATAATACCAAAATTTAACTCCTGTTTGCTTCTCACTTCCTTCCAGGGGTGGAGACACGGAGGGGTTGGTTGGAGCTGAGGGGGCCTCGGCCCATATTCTTAAGTATATATCATGTATAAATACTTTTAATCTATAGAAAATATGTTGATATTTTAAACTTTGGCCCCTGTAATGTAAAATTTTTAAGGATCAGCCCTCTTAACCATAGATTTGTGGCTCCGCCACTGCTTCCTTCAACAAAACATACATGAATCGTCCATTTTCCTCCTCTTCCCTTTAAAATCTTCCAACCAAACAAATTAGTCTTAATCTTTGTTCATTACTTTACCAGCCTCATTTCGTATTTTCTACTGGTTATGTATATGTAAACTCAACTCTCTTTATATACCATTATATCCTTGTAAATGATCTATTAATATCATTTAGATTTTGCAGTGTGTAAAAAGTTTTGTGTAGTCAATTCTGAACAATAATAAGTTACATACCGCTTTCATCTATCCTACAAAATTTGATTAGAGTTGGATTTCATAATCTGACAAGGGTGTCTATACCATTGTCATAGGATACAAAGCCACACACAACACTTCCTTTAGAATATAACACCAACACACACCTTGCTTTTTTCTCTCTTTCTTCCCACTTCCTCCAACAAAACATACATGAATCGTCCACTTTCCTCCTCTTCCCTTCAAAATTTTTCAAGTTCCAACCAAAGAAAGTCTTAATCTCTCATTAGTTTACCTCCTATATTCGTCTTTGACAAAAAGGTGTTAATGTATAAAAATAAAACTTCAAATTGCAATATTTTGATACACAGAACTACAGAAGGCTTGAAGATAGCACACTAAATAACAAGATGAATCCAAAGTACTCAAAATATCGGGTGACTTAAACTAGTTTTAGAATGTCATTTTCAGCAAGTTTAAGAACTGTATTAAGAGAGCTTTAGGATCTTAATGTAAGGTCTTTTTAATGGTAAAAGATTTGATTAAAAAAAATTATCATCCCAACTAAAAGATGGTGTAAAAGTAAGATGATAGAAGGGCACTCCTATTTTAAAAGTAACACTCACCAGGTCGAGAAGATTGGGGAATTATACTCTAGTACGAGAAGCAAAAATCATTAGGTTTTTTTTATCATTAGGTTATTTTGAATATGTTTGCCCTGCTAAATCAGTTTAAGATCCATTCTAAAATGAGTTTGATAGTGTTTAGAAAATAAAAGTGCTTTTAAAGTTAGAAGTTCAAGTGTTTCTTAAAATATACTCCGTATGATTTTTAATTAGTATATCATAGAAACTTGATTACAATTTCTCACAAATTGTAGCATTAAAATGATTAAAGTTAAACATAACGAGAAACATATATAAAAACACTACATCTTCAAAGAAAATGCAGAAAAGTGCTCCTCAAAGCAATATCAAACATTGCCTTAATTAGTCAATTTGTGTAGCTTGAACAACCTCCATTCTATAATTTCCTTAAAGTTTGTGACAAACTATCAAAGATATATAGTCATTTTTCAATACACTTATCATCAAATGCACATAATCTATCTACTTCCTCAGCACATCACCTTCATTATGTTCTCATTGTTCTCAAGTTATTGTGTCCCAATTATTGCTGCCTTCAACATGATAATAACACCGTATTAGGTTATTAATCCATTTGCATCATCCAAATCTCTCATATATGTTATCACCGTGCTATAGTTGTGTAATATTGTTGTACATATCCACGACGAATTCAGTTTTCTGTTATTGTTTCAATCTTATAAATTGCCTTCACATTCCGACAATCCATTAAATGACAAGATCCGGGAAACGATGTCGATCATAGATGGGCATATGTAGCTTTTTAGGACTCCATCAACACTCCGCACCTTATCAAAATGATTTTTTTTAGCTTCCAAGGGCTATGTTCACAAGGAGTGGAGCCCTTGACTCGACACGGGAGGGGACTTACCAAGTCCATACATAATAAGGATTGAGTATTGACAAAGTAGGAGATCTTTGATAAGTAAAATGAAGGGTTTGTGACCCTCACTTTCATGTTTGGGAGTTTAAAAATATGGAGGGGATGATTTTGTAGGACTTTTGTAACCCTCTGAAACCTTTTAAATGCTCCATTTTCAAGATCCCCAAATTGAAGGATTTTGAAGGATCATTAATTAAATGACAATTTTAAATCAATATAAATTTAATTATTTGAGTTCATCATATATGTGAAGTGATTTAATTATAACTCATTCGTAACCTCTGTCTTTTCAAAATCGGTACTCCCAAACATGAAGAAGAGTCTCCTCCCTTTTCATTCACTTCTCTTTCAATGACTAACCTTCCTTCAAACTCCCAAATTAGTTTGTGAAAAGTAATCTTACAATCACCATTTGAACTCAAAACATAAGCAAAAAAGGGAAGGGAACTTTATTACTTGATGTCACCGTTTCTTGAATCAATGGTAGTCACTATTGACGAAGACACCAATTGTTATGTAGTCACGGTGGCGGCTGGACTGAGATGGTTGGGAGATAATGGTTACTTCTTAATTATAGAATGAAATGTGAACAAAATACTTCCTCCGGTTTTTAATAAACTTCACACTTTCCTTTTTGGGACGGTCTAAAATAAACTTCACACTTCCTTATTTCCTTTTTTGGCAAAGAAATCTACATCAAAACAGTGTCAAACAGTGCCAAACAGTGTCTCAACAGTGCCAAACAGTGTCTCTACAGTGCCAAACAGTGGCAAACAGTGCCTCAACAGTGTACTCTACAGTAAAGTCAAATTTCTTTCCTTATTTTGTGTGAAGTCAAACTGTGAAGATTAAAAAAAACCGGAGGTAGTATGAGATAATGGTTACTTTTTAATTATTGTTTTAAAATGGCTAAATATGAGTAATTAGTGTGTTTCGATAAAAATACCCCGGCCGGGTTAGTGAGTCACTAGGCTGCTGCAAGTCTGCCAATGCTCTCGATCACCAGAGCTCTACCACTGTTGAGCTGCCGCCGCCGCCTATAGCTGAACTCCACTGCCACGTAATTGCCGCTCGCCGCCGCCGAGCCACCACCACCGTGAGACTGAGCTTGATTAAAAAAAATTGAGTTCTAATTGTGTACACTTATGTTTAAGTTTAGTCTAATTTAGTGCAATTTCTCTTAATTATAATATATTTGGCAATTAATATTGACAAAACTTGTGGGCTATTTAAGTAAAATTGAAATGTTAAAGTTGTAGATTAAAAAAGAATGAATGGTAAATAGGATCATTTGACGAAAAAGTACCCATGTACTTTATTATGAGATCGGCATAAAACTTAAAATAAAATATGCAGCTATTATTTTGTAACGGAGTATAAAAATTACAAATTAAATAAAAGTATTATTGATCTAATTAATCACTCTTTTCCTGGGCTCAATTAATCACTTTTTTTTTTATAAAAACTCCAAATCTATCATATACTCCGTATGAGGAAGGCATTTTTACTCCAGACCCCCAGACCCCTCCCCAAACGCCACCTGGAATAAAAAAAAAAGATAAAAAGAAAAAAACTCCGTAATTATCATTTATATTTATTTGAGTTCAAGAAAAATTACACAATTTCCATAAACGCTAAAAGGAATTGAATTGTAATAATAGTTAAGACTTACATATAACAATTACATTAATTAATGAATAAAATCGGATTACAAAAAGAAGAGCATGCTTAATTAGGATTATTTACCTATTAGCAACTTCTCATAATCTAGACTACGATAAATTAACCCACTATTTCTACACGGCTAATAAGTAAGGTAATAAGTAAATTATTAATTAAACATTTTTCTTTACGAAAAATAAAAAATTAAAATATAATTTGCGCAAACTATATACCAAATGAGCCATACAGAGATGAAGATGATCTAACAGAATCCTTATCTCGCTCAATTTCCGTAACAAACCGCCCTTCAACACGCGTAAAATTCGACCAGCTCATCCGGAGATTCCGGCTGCGGATCCGCATTCTCAAGCATCCAGAGCAAGTGCTCGAACAGCACAACCTCGCAGCTGATTGCTATCGAGCCGTCGTTTGATCCGTCGCCGGAGCGATCCACAAGCTCCCGGACGAGCGGGTGCTCGGCGACCTCGGAGCTCACGAGATAGCGGCGGCGCGATTTCCCAACGTAGACCGGGCGGAGGTCCTTGAAGGAGTCGCAATTGGAGAAATTGGCGTTCGTCTCTTCGTCAGAAGGCGAATTGGAGGCGGCAGCGACGAGACTGCCATTGGCGCGGCCGAGTTTGAAGGACTGCATTTTCTTCAGCACGGATTTGAGCTTCGTGAGCTTGCCTGCTATGGCCATGGCGGATGCGAATGTTGACAGTGGAGGTTTATGTTGGGTAGGATTTTGAGTTCGGTTTGGAGATGGGATTTGAGAATAGGGAGGTTCGTATATAAAGGGGTGGCGTGAAGGGGTAATTTGGTAAAAGGGTCGACATCGGTTACCTTATGTTGGTTAATTACTTACTCCGTATTTTTAAGCAAGCTGTCCAAGTAAGAATACAAAACCAGCTGCCGTTTCTGCCTTTTATCAGTTTATATATGGGCTATACATTACTGTCTTACTGCACTTCTGAATAAAATTAAAAAATTCGGGTCACACTCCATCTGCAATTTATTAGGTGTAAATATATTCATTTACTAATTTTCAGGTTTTATAATGTTTAAGAAAATAACCATTCAGAAAAACCACGCAAATATATGATCACACGTCCTTCTTCGTAAAACATATTTCGCTAGCTTCCCGGTAAACCGCTAGCACGGGCATAGACAGGATAATGTGTCGGACTGGTCCACTACAAAGAGTTTTTTTATAAAAAAAAATACACAGAATTTTTTACCCTAAAAACATAAACATTTTTTAAATTATCGTTGGGCCGGGGCTAGGGATGGCCACCCCCTAGTTGCACCCCTAACCGCTAGCAATATAGTAGAAAGAAAGGGAACCTAATAGTTTAGAGAGAGAAAGCGCAATGTTTGAATGAGAGTCGAACATTTTACAACTACCCTCAAGGGAGTATTTATACTACCGGAGTATTAATTAATGAGATGATGCATTAAATGCATTACACTTGTTGGCTATATTCTATGGACGAGAGCCATGGGGTGTGGCAGAACTTGACGCCAAGTGTCATTTTCTAACTAACTTCTTGCCAAGTGTTCTCCGTTGACTGAGGTGACGATGGCCGAGGTGCAGTGGAGCACCCTGAGTTTGGTGTTTTCCGTGTTCCTGAGCCATTGTCTAGGATCACCGTGGTAGTGAGATCAAGGTGACTGTACTGAAGAGCGTATTTCTTCGTTCTCTTGGTTTCATCTGTGTGGGCCGTTGTCCAATCCGAATAGTCGTAAGATCGGGGGTCCAAAACCATATACTCTATCGGTATATTCGGAATGTTTTGAAAAAGTGTTTTACAATTTATATTAAATAATCAAATAAAAAACATTAGTACGTTAATCAAATAAACAATGCACACTCTTTACATATCAGATCATTTTGAAACAGACCAGACTAGATCACAAAGTTTGAGACTACATCTTTTAAGTCTTTCTTGCATCTTTTAAGCAGCTAACCGAATAAATATTGAGCACAGATTCAGAATTCAAATGCAAATAAAAAGGGGAATTAGTGCAACTTAAACGTATTGGAAGAAACTGAAGAATAAATACAAAATAGAAAACATATATAACCGCGTCTGTGTATAGAAACATCTCTTCCTTTCAATGGGATAATGACAATGTGATATAGTAAATGCGTATGACAATGTATTGCGTGAGCGATTTGAGACAACAAATTAGGCATAGCTATTCAAAAGTGGAGCTCTTCAAAATTAGTGGACCCTTGATCACATGATCAGATGATCACTTGTGTTTCTTAATGGGGCCGGGCCTCTTCGAAGTTTAAATGTCTTTGATGTCTTTGATGAGAACAGAAAATTGAAATCAATCGAAAAAACGGTTGTCCAGTAATAATCAACGATAGAAACCGTTATTACAGTAAAAGGGTTAGACTCCAATTTTATTCATAGATAAGTAAGAATGGACTCTAATAAAGGTATAAATAACCTTCTAGTAAAACTCAATGATAGAATTAGTTTCCCATAGTAAAAAAGTTAAACTCCAATTTTATTCATAAATAACAAAGAATGAACTCTAACAAGGGATATAAATAACCTTATAGTAAAAGACCTAAAAACGAATCCTAGTTGAGTTCAAATTAACTCTATTAAATATTCTACTAATAATAGCTCAAACTAAAAAATATAACATTAAGTTTATAATAAGCAAAACTAAAACCCCAGGCCACAACCAAACCACGAAGGTAGGCTCAAGCCCGTCCCCGCCTTCAGTAAACTCACGAGGACCTCTGCCCCTCTTCCTCCAAACTCAGCTTCTACTTTATATTAGTCATTTTGGTAGCATTGTTTTCAATTTTTCCACTCTACTAGTTAATTTTTCCTCCAAACTCAGCTTCTACTACTTTATATTAGTCGTTTTGGTAGCATTGCTTTCAATTTATCTGCTCTACTAGTAGTAGTTAGTATATAATCTTCATTTCACGCGTTGAATTTGGTGAGGAGAATTATTTGAGCTATTTTCATGTAAAATTAGTGGACTTATTAAACTATTGAACAAATGTGCCTGAATGTTTAATTTCGTGGTATGGTCTAGATAGTTTAATTTTGGTCCGGTTTGCTTAATTCTTATACTCTCTCCGTCCCTTAAAATTTTGTCAACTTTCCTTTTTTGGATGTCTCACTAACGTTATCACTTTCCTATTTTAGGTAAAAATTTGTGGTTCCAGTTTATTCTCTCACTTGTACACGAATCTCAATCACACGGTATTTACTTATTAATCATTGTGCTGATCAAACTTGTCAAAGTTTTAAGGGATTGAGGAAGTACAAGTTTGTTGACTCTGTTCTATTGTTTTTTTACAACTACTGAAATCTGATGTGATCTGTTAGATAGATGTTCTATATGTATATTACTAGGGGTGGAGACAGGGGGGGACTAGAGGTGGCCACGGCCCCTGCAAGAACAAAAATTCTTAAGTATATATTATGTATAAATACTTTTAATCTGTAGAAAGTATGTTAATATTTTACATTTTAGCCCGTGCAATGTAAAATTGATAAGGACCGGCCCTTTAACTCTAATGTTCATTTATTAGATAGATATTCTAATAAATGATGCGTATATATATGTTTTTTTTGTTGGTACCGTATATACTCCATCCGTCCTGTTGGGATGTTTCCGGTTTGACCTACACACATATTAAGGAAATAAACTGATCAGGGGGTAAATTTTACTGTTTTGATACTATTTGGCACTGTTTGGACACTGTTTGGTACTATTTGACACTGTTTTGATGTAAGGTAACTTTCCAAATAGGGAAAGGAGAACTTCTTTTTGGGACATCCAAAAAAGGAAAGCGGGAACATCCCAACGGGACAGGGGAAGATATGTTTCTATATATGTTGTGTTCGTATTATACAACTACCAAATTCTAATCTGAATAATTCAAATCTAATGCAGTCTTTTCTGATCTGAGACCGGACACTATCCACATAAAAACATGATTACCAAAGTAGCCTCAAATATATACGAGTATAATCCAACGGACTGTAGCACTCCAAATATAATCTGCTGTCATGTCGATCCTAAGGTTGAACAGTTGCTTCATTCCAACGGACCGTAGCACGTCTGGGGAGTTTATCATATTTTATCCGTCACGTCATTAATTCCAATTTCACTTAAACGAAAAGAGCCCAAAACTTATGATATGACAAGAAAGAAAAAACCAGCCTCATGTGTTATTATTTCTCTTTTCGAATTGTCTTTCCGCTGATGATTATATTTCCCCCGTTAAATGGTCTATACTTTATTACTCTATAGTATAGACCATTTAACCAATTTCACTTAAATAAATGTAATATATCAAATTTTACACTATTAACATGTACTATTTTGATTATATTTTATTTATTAATGTATTAATATATATTTTTGAAAAAAAAAATATGACTAAATTTGTTTCATTATAAATTTTCAAAATCTAATTTTTTTAATTTTTTTACTAATAGAGATTTATATATATTAATGCTCAAAGTTGTGTCTCGATAAATGTGAAATGTTGACCGTTGCACTTATTTAAGAACGGAGGAGGAAGTACTTTACACTCTACAACACTTAACACAAAAACATTAGTTAAACGTCTACATTATTCATACAGGAAGTATAGTCTATTTGAATTTTTATCAATACAAAATTGGATCTTCTTAGCAATACAAAAAATGAATCACACACTCCTTGTCCAAATGAAAATGGCACCTCGAAATGAAAATTGCTAAGGGGTTAAACACTTTTGCGACATGGTAATAAAATGGAGTTTAACCCCTCAGATTTTAAAAAGGAGTTTAATTACTATTGCATTAGTAAAAAAAGTTTAATTACTATTTCATCATTTTAAACAACTAGTCCAAATTAATAATTTTAACCCCTAATTTTCGGTCCACAAGTCAATCCATATTATTTTATTCAATTCATGTCCGAAACAAATTTAGCTACTAAATTTCATTTTAAAATTTAGCATGCAATACAATGACTAAATTCGACATTAACAAGGAATTAATTAACATGTATGATAGCGAAAAATAAATAAAATTATGATTCTTCCAAAATAAATAAAGATAAACTAAAATATGAGCTTTTGGATTTTTTCACGATTTTATTACTCTAAAATCCAATTTTAACAACTCATTGATTATTTTCCCAATATTAACTAGAAAATACAAAAAACTACTAAATATATGCTAAGTTTGTTTTAATTTTACTTTAGACTACTGTGAGTGAAATGACAGTGAATTAAGCTAATATTACGTCCGTAATTATTTTTTCTAGTCTTTTGAGTAATTAATTCAATTTATGCAAGAATAACAACTATTAACCGAAATTAATTAAAAATTACATAGACTTCGTAAAAATTACGTTTCTGAAGATAAATAACTATCTTTAGATTGGTAAACAAATATATAATTAATTGGAATAGATTAGACAATAAAAACTATTTTATTTGAATTTGGGAAGAAATACGAAATATGGGAATAAATTCTTGGAAAGTTCAAAGAACAGATCGAACAAACAAGTAACAGATTCAGATTCTACACATTGAAAGCTAAGGACGGAAATGCATATATAGAACTTACAAATTGAAGCTAAAATGAAGAAGATATGGAGATTGGAAGTTTCTTCTCCCTCTACAAGTCTAGAAGAGCTGTAGAAATAGTAGAAGAAGTAGAACTTTTTGAACTGAATTCGGGTTGTGAATGTTGTGTTTAAAATAAGGAATAAATACTGAATTTATAGGCAAAAGTTTCTTGAAGGGGGGCAGAGGGGCGGCCGCCCTTCATTCAAAGTCGGTCGCGTGTCGTCTAGTCACCGACAACCGATCGTGGCGCGCGTATCATCAGCAGCAAGCGCTCACCTAAGGGCGATCGGTTGTCAACTTTTCTAGTTCCCGTCCAAGTCAAAGTTTTACTTTTCAAATATACCATAGGCGACCAGAAGGGCTGTTAGAATTAGCCGCCTGTTCGCCCGCGTGTCGTCAAACTTTACGAGTATGGTCTTGCTTTTCTTGCTCTTCAAACTTGTAATCTGGAAACTTTAATTTTATGCTCCCTTCTTCCAATATGAACCCATTTGTTACTCAAATTGAACCAAAAATTTCGCCAAATATATTATGAATGTGTTCTTCACCTGATTTAATGAAACTTGAACCAAAATCTTTAAAACATGTCTTGCTTTCCGAATTCCATCCAAAATTACTTAAATATGATAAGAAAAATAAGTACGAAAAAGGACGTGTCACAAAGATTTTAATGATCTTTGCTTTATATCTTCCAATTAACTTTCTTTTTCTTATTTTTTTATATAATAAGTTCTTAAATTAAATCTATAATCAACTCCTATGAATTTGAATATGTGAATCTAATGTAATATGCTATTCTTGAAATAAGCATTGATATGACATTTTAAAATGAGTATAATACCAGTACCAAATGAACATACGTATCTTACAAATTGGACACTAATATGATAATAATAAGCTTTGTTATTTGAGCATCAAGAAATTTTCATTTGAGCATCAAACCTCTTCTACGGAGTATTAGAAGCATATAATTGAGTATCATGATATCTGCTCTTGTGTCTATAATCAACTCCTATGGAATCTAATGTAAAACTAACGTATTATTAGACATCCAAAGCAAAACTATCGTATTGTTGGACTTTTTAGTGAATATTTGGGAGGGATATTTTATACCGGGTTAAATGAGTGTTCACTTTTTTGTTTTGAACTTTTAACTCTTTTTTAACAGGTCCAATAAACAAGTTTTAGGTCAGGCTTCAAATAGGTCAGACTCAGTCCAGAGAAACAGGCTCGTAACAGGTAACAAATCAGATTCAGATCTATATATTCTAAATCAGGCTCGATCTATTTAGACAAAAGCCTGACCTATTTCCACCCCTAGGTCTACCATACAAATTGCCCCTAATCCCATAGACGCATGGCTACAAAACTAACCAACCATATGGTCCTGGAGGATCAAACTAGCAGTGAAGTGTGACTCATGATTACGACTTACGAATATCTAATCTTCCCAATTCCCATATTCTCTACTCCGTATACGGAGTATTTTATTTCTTTTTGTTTGTCAATATTAGCACACAATTAACACACACGATCAGATTAAGGACACACCAACCACAAACATAGCTAATGTTTGACAGAAGCTTTTCTTCTTTTAAACGCCACTTTAATTTCCACGCTGTTCGTCGTACTTGCACTGGCAGCTGGGCCAGTGTTGGCTTTTCCTCGCACGCCACGTGTCCATGATTAGGGACAATCTTTATTCACTAATCCACAGCTATCAAACCTAATTGCATATCTTAACTGTATGCTGGCATACAGCATCAGAGAGGCTTGATCTCATCTTAATCAGTGCCACTAATTTGGGCTTGGACCCACTTCCAGCTCTCATGGATTTGTTAGGTACCTTTCGTATTTCAGCTAGAAAATCTTTAAGTATAAAGCTACACTGAATGAAATTAAAATTTGTGGATTAGACTAAGCAAATAGTTCATTAATTGATTAACTAATAAATAGATAAACTTACTCACTATATCCAAATGTACCGAGTATATATTTATTATTTACAATCCGTATGGAATACGGAATGCCGGAATGAGCCCCTAATAACATGGTGGCTCGTTGAAGCTCTCGTTGAGTCTTACCGGGATCTAATTCATTTTTAATTTAAAGTTTAAGAATATTTTTATTTGAATTGATTTTAGTCTCAAAATCAACTCTAAACAGACTAGATTAGAACAGATCAGACCTGATCATATCAAATCTGGACAATTATGAAATAAACATAAACCATACATCCATCAAATCAGAGTCTTACCAGGATCAAATACAACGAGCAAGGAAGCATAATGCAAATTCTTCATTTTTTATTCCTTAGTCAAAGTACTTGAGGAATTACTTGTGTTGCTTTAATTCAAATATTAAGTAGTTACTAGTTACTAGTATTCAATTGCTTAGACTATAAAATTTAAATTGAGAATATTGTTTGTTTTTAAACTAATGTGGGGTCTCAATTTAGCATTTGGAACCGGAGCTTCTAAATTCATTTGACGGCCCGGCATATAAGAACCAATTTGATTGAAAGAGAAAACAACAACAAAAATATAATGTGAAGTCTAGCGTGATTTTTGGGAAGTGAGTCAACCTGAGTTCAAGTTCACGATGTGTAGGGCACAAGTTTTTTTAAATTGTTTTAGAGAAAATTCACATAAGCAATAAAACACAATATAATTCTACAAATAGAAGTGTAATTGTTTTCTTTCCTAAATATGGCTTATTTTCTTCTATTTTCGAAAGATTCTATTATTTTATTCGTTTAGTAGAAGTAAATAAGTCATATTTTAGGAAGAAAACACATTTAATCACATTTTAGAATTTCGTCAATGTATTAGCCCTATTTTGAACTATTTCTTTTAAAATAGAAAAAATCTTGTTATTGGAGAAAAAAGATTTGGAATTTCAAAATAGGACGGTCATATTTTGTTCTTGTTCTCTGTCATACCTTTCTCTACCTTCAGTAAAGTTTCGAATTTTTGGAGTAAATTCACTACACTTTTATATTTAGGTCAATGTTATGTAATTTAATTTACATATGCCGTATTGTTAAATTTCATGTTTCATGTTGGATGGTTTGATATTAGGGATTTATAACTCAAACTCTATTTTTTGGTAAGGTAGTAATAAATCTTGAATCATACTTGTATTTTAAAAAAATCAACTTTTTGTTGGTTTAACTGATATTTCATCAAGAATTTGAGATTGCCATGTAATTTGATATTTAACTGAGGCACACAGTCAAAAACCTTAGATTTTGGAGTAGAGAAGGGTCTCTCAATGGGATATGTGACTGGTTGATCTTTAGAAGTTCATCTGTTGATTGCTCTATTGTATAATTTTGTTATCTCTGTGTACACATTGCTAGTCATATTTTGTTTCTATTTTTTAAAAGAAAAGTCTCCAATCACTGAATAAACATTAGAGCAGAGAATTTAAATGGGAAATAGCCTGCCTAACCATCCCAAGCATGAGGTTTATTGTTTATTCAATTCGCTTCTCTGCAATGGGGATATCTAGGGAGTACTATAGCTACAAGCTAGACGTTGTGTCTTCAGATGTAATAACAATTTTTCCAAACTTTTATCAGCTAAGGAGTTTCATTGATGGGGGTTTTTATATTCACTAAACAATAAACATGATGTATCAAGAACTTTTTCTAAGTTGAAAAAAATAAATATCAATAAAAGGGTTGATATTTTGCTAAGTCTCTACCTGCGTGGGTTGAACTTTTTTAAAAAGGTTGTTTGTTTTATAAGTCTGTATAGTACTTGTCTGGGTTATTAGGTGTCCTTCAACTTTGTAAATTATTCTTGAAGTGCAAATAACATTTCTAAAAGGTAATTGTGTTATTCACTTATTCCCAAATGTTTTTGGTTTGTTTCTAAAGCTCTAAGTGGTTCATATTATGATTATTTTCAAGCTAAGAGGAAAGAGGTTGAGTCCATTAATCTTTAAATAGTTGATTTTTTATCTCTTATAAATTATTTATTACATCAATGAACTCATGTTGACCTAGTGATTATAGATTTTCAACCCATGACATTTAGTAAATTTAGTATTCCAGTGTTTTTGCTTTAAGCTTACCATAGGGTGTTTCTCGTTTGGGGTCTTTACCCCTTTTGAGCTGTTGTTTTTTCTTAAATAAGTAGGCTGAATTTTTTGCACTTGTTTATCGGATAAGTTAACCATCTATTAGCACTCTATGAATTATTGGGACACACGTATTTCATTCTTTAGGTATGGAACACGCCGGTGAATCAGAAAAGCAAAAAAAAAATGTAGAATAAGTTGGAAAAATATGAACGTGGTGAAAACCTTTCTTGAGACCTGTATCCATGAGATTTCCGTAAACGGGCGGGAAGGTAGTAGTCTGAAAGCTCTTTCTTGGAAGAAAGTTGCTGACATTTTGAATGGGACTCATAAGTTTTCTGTTGATCGAAGGAAAATGAAAAATC
The DNA here is from genome assembly GCA_945859915.1 of Cuscuta epithymum. NCBI lineage: Eukaryota > Viridiplantae > Streptophyta > Magnoliopsida > Solanales > Convolvulaceae > Cuscuta > Cuscuta epithymum. The sequence goes on from CAMAPF010000006.1 coordinate 3,450,989, forward strand.
ATTATGATTATCTTAAAGGAAAATATGGAGCCTGGTTACTCCTCAAAAATAAAACAGGCAATGTGTATGATCCGTCCACCAACACATTTAATCTTACACCCGAGGAATGGGAGATTGAAATTAAGGTAATTTTTGCCTAAGGGACACCTCTATTTATTTTGTTGTTAATTTCTTTCCTATACGGCTATACTTTACATATTTTTTTAACACAGAAAAATAAGTACATTGAAACTTTGAGGACTGCATCGCTTCCATTCCCTGAACTTTGTGCACAACTATTTGACGAGTCTGTTACAACGAGCGTTGAGAGTTGGGGACCAACTTCAGTCGAACCTATGCCACATGGACATACTTCATCTGATGGTCCAATTGTGGTTGAAGAAGAAGTGGAGTTTCAAGGTGCACAAGTTATGTCTACATCGGCAGGTCAATGTTCAAGCCTTAAGCAATCAAAAAAACTCAAAACTAAGGGCAAACAAGGAAATTCAGCCATTGATGAAGAATTTTTGAATGTGATTCGCTTAGTTGCTTCAAAACATGTGAAGCCCGAAGCACCATCGAAACCTGAACCACCAACTTTTGATGATTGCGTGAACAAACAAAAAATGCTTGGATGGGAAGGAGATGACCCACTATACGGCGTTTCCTTCGCAATCTTTTGTGATCCAAATGATCTTTATCGCGAAGCATGGATGAAAATTGATGCGGCACTCCTTCCAAATTGGGTCAAAATGATTGGGAAAAAAATTAGGAATTATGTAGGTTGTTAGTTTCTCGTGCGTTTGTTTGAACGTATTCAAGACTACATTTGGTATTTATGACTCTTGTTTGTTTGTTTTTTTGGATTAATTATGACTCTTGTTTGTATTTTCATGGGATGACTATTGTATATTTTTATGACATTTGCTATATTTTGTGACATCTAAGAATGGAATGTTTATTTATAAATATCTAATTTGTACTTTTTTGCAAGGTTAATATGGATCTTGAGGCGCAACTTCTAATCCTAATGCTTGTGTATTATTATGTGAGGCGAAGAAATTCTACTCTAAGAATGCCAAGAATAAGAGATAACACTTCTGCATTAACTGGACATGCTTACACACAGGTGTTACTAGATGGTTCTAATACACAATGTGTGGAATTAATGCGTGTCTCTCATGCCGGAAATGTACTATTATGCAACCATTTTAGACAAAGAAATTGGTTGAGTGATAGTAAGCATATAAGTGTTGAGGAAAAGATGGCTATATTTTTGACAACAATCGGAAATAATCAGAGGTTTAGAGTGAATAAAAGGAGTTTCCAACACTCTACATGAACTGTTCACAAATGTTTTCATGAAGTTCTACAAGGAATGGTGGAATTTGCAAAAGAAATGATAGTACCAACAATGGCCAATTCAGTCCTAAATTTGTGAAACTGGCAAAAACGTTTGAGAGGTTTTTCCGGTATGTTCTCATTTTACATTTGATTCATTGTTATATTTAAAAACTTATGTATTACATATTTTCATTATGTTATGAAGGGAGCGGTTGGAGCACTAGATGGAACTCTTGTACACGCAATTGTGTCCGATGAAAAGCAAACTATTTATAGGGGAAGAGGAGGGGGTCGGTGTTATCAAAACGTTTTAGGAATTTGTGATTTCAATATGATATTCACTTTTGTTTGGGCTGGTTGGGAAGGAATAACACATGATTCTCGAGTACTAACGCAAGTTGTAATTAATCCTAATTCCGGCTTTCCACTTCCTCCACAAGGTGCGTATCATTATTATTTATTCTTTCACTAAATGAATTTAATTAAAATTAAAAAAAATAACAGTGGAATTTGTTACAGATAAACAGTGGCGGAACCACTTAAGGGCTTGGGGGTGCTTGTGCCCCTGCAGCCCTGCAGTTCTTTGATTATATATACTCCGCCTAACTCCTAAGTATGTGTTATTAATATATTACAAGGCACCAGCCTTTTGTAACCAAATTAGAAGCGGTAGTGAGTGGAACAAGATTTTGAAGTTGAAGCTCCTCTTTATTTATAGATTAAGGGGTGGGGAATGGGGTTGCAGGTCCGGTGTGGGACATTTGTTCATTGTAGTTCTAGTGGAAGCCAAAAACTCATCTACGTTAGAATTGAAAAGGCAAGCAATTTATTATTTCGGTGTGGGACATTTCATGAGTTTCCTTGTATGTTGATTATAGTAGTAGTGGGTATTAGAAGAAAACCCACTATTTCATTATTATATCAGTATTATTGGTGTTCCAATTCTTGTTATTATATACTGTAATTATTATCATCATCATTATTATTATTGTTATTATTATTAGTAATATTGTTGTTGTTGCGGTATTTTATTACTATCATTATCAACATTCTCACCATTCTCATTTTTATTTGTTTTCTTGACAATATTACGGTAATAAAATTTATAGATGAAAAATATTCACTACAATGAAAAGTTTGAATGTAATTATAATCACTAAAAGTTACTCAATCATATTCTTATCTATTGCCCTTATTTTGGCCATATATGAGGTATTACACAACATTTCTTTTTATTATTATTACGATTTGATCATTACACTACCTTGTCCAGTTCTAGTTTTTGTGTAATTGGTCAATTTATACTCCGTATTTGTTAGATTTTGGACTCAACATTTTTTTTGTTGAAAATGAAAAAAGTGTGATTTTTTTAATAACATTATTTAACATTTATAAACCATTTAATATTAATCTCATTTGATTTCCAATATTTATGGATAATTAAAATAATATCACCTCTATCGATCAAGTCTGTAATTTGGTGCCGCAACCTCTTCGACACTTCCATTTGCCGTCATCCGTCTTGCCTAGTTAAGACCAAAATATTAGGGCCGCAACAAGCCGCCCCCTTGTGGAGTTACCAGAGACCTTCCCTTTCCCATGATGTGCCCCTCCAAGATCTCCGACCTGGTTCCGCCACTGCAGATAAATATTATCTATGTGATGCTGCATATGCAAATACTCGTGGATTTTTAGCTCCATATCGTAACACAAGATATTGGTTAGCAGATTATTGACGTCGTCGTGCATTGACTAAAGAAGAAAGATTCAATCATTCGCATGCACAACTCCGGAATGTGATTGAACGTACTTATGGTGTCTTGAAAGCAAGGTTCCCAATCTTAGATCAGATGGCTCCTTATCCATTTGCGATTCAAAGGAATGTGGTGATTGATTGTTTTGCGGTTCATAATTTTATTAGAAAATCCAACATTGATAATGACTTTTTCAAAGAATGGGAAGATGACACTATAACCAACAATGAAGCACAAGAGGAACCTGAGGATTTTGGAGAAGAAGTGCACGCAGCACAATGGGGCACACAAAGTTTACAGTATATGACGGATTTGAGGAATGAAATCGCTAATAGACTAGTAGGAAACCTTTAAATTTAAAGTGTTGTTCTCGTTAAGAGAAATGACTTTTTTTTATCATGTAATGCGATTTAAATTTTATTTTAATAATTCGTAGCATTATTATTCTTGGGCATCTGGAATTATGTTTCAGAACAGAGCAAGTAAATAGACAATATACATTCACCACTTGTTCCAGACAGAAGGGTTATTTGGTCACTTAACGTGATTCGGACTTCTCATTCAGCACACTTAGTAAACAGTCTGTTATCCCACTGTCACTTAATCCAGACAGACAACTTAATGCAGACAGACATCTTAATTCATTCATGACTTAATGAGAAAAAAAAGTAAAGAGCCCCTAACTGTCTAAGGTTGCCTAGACGATGCCATTCTAAGGAAACTTGACAACTAAGTTTTATACACTAAGCCCAACCTTTTCAAATCCAATCCAAAGTGGTATATAGGCCCAACCGCTTAATAGTGAGAACTATGTAAATGTAAGCTTATAGGTGGAGTCACATGTGTTCCATCAACATCAATATCAACAACAACACAACAACAACAACAACAACAACAACAACAATAGCACCACCACCAGCACCACCAGCATCAGCAACAGCAACAGCAACAACAGCAGCAGCAACAACAACAACAACAACAACAACAACGGAAGTAATAATTTTAGTTATGATTAATTCAAATGATAATATAATATAGTAATGTTTAATCTTGACCTCATCTTTTCTGTTTGTACTCAAACAAATACAAACTTAGAGGTTTGTGTTTGGGGTAAGGATGTTTTCTTTTGGACTGCAATTTGCTGGTCTGGTCTGGTCTAGTCTGATCTGGACTGAAAACAGTCCAAAAGAAAACATCCTAAGGTGTCATGTTGTCTTTCAAGGGATATCTATTTTTAAGATCCTCCATTATACATCCACATGTTAATGTAATATACAACAACAACAACAACAACAACAACAACAACAACAACAACAACAACAACAACAACAACATCCAAGCCTTAGTCTCAAAAGATATTGGGGGGACATGTTAATGCATTATCTACAATGAAACTTTAAAAACAAATTGTGCTTGGAAAAGGATGAGGGTTAGAGAAGGAAAGTGAAGGATTGATAGCAATTTTATTTTATACATGTTCTAACAAGAGTATGATAAGTTTTAATTGTCGATATCTAAATGATCTTAAAACTTTGAATTTCTCTATTAAAAAAATCAACCATTTAGAACTTGCCAAAAATAGAAATGTGAATTTTATTTTGGACATACCTAAAAAAGGAAAGTGTGAAATTTATTTAGGATCGGAGGGAGTATATGATTTTGATTTATGTAGAAAATGGAAAAGAATGTCAGGAAATAGAGCATTGATTAAAAATCAACAAACTTATTTAGAATTGTTCTCAATCACTTTTATTTATTCGCATTATAGAATTATAATTTATCATCAATATATGTACTCCCTTCATCCCCATTTAAATGTCTCGTTTTACTATATTGGGATGCCTCTATTTAAATGTCACATATCTTATTTGGTAAAGTTTGTGTGGTTCAAAATCATTCTTACTTTATTCTTACTTTATTCTTACTTTATCAACTAATATCAACCACACAAACTCACTTTTCTTAAAACTCATATCACCCTCCACCGGGACATTTAAAAGGGGACGGAGGTAGTATGTAACAAGCGAAAAATAAAAAACCATTGAATCATCGGTAGACTACAGTACTTTTTCTTAAACATTCACAAGATAATTATAAACGCAAACATAGACCTTTTTCTTTCTTCCCTGAGTGACTTTCAACACAGAAAGCTTTAATTTACTAAACTACTTGTAAAGATTTCCTTTAAAAAAACTACTTTGTAAAGAAATTCCCTTCATACAAACTAAAATGACTAAAAGTCTAAGACCAAGCAAGGAGTTTTACATTACCAACAAATAATGAATCTTGGTTGTGTATTTAAGAAAAAAACAGTGATTTTAAATAAACCTATTTTCCATTTGAAACTTGAAAGTTCATGAAACTGGCTACACCATTGTGGATGGCGGGTTCCAAACTCCAAAGTAGTTCATGAATCATATTCTACAAAAAAAAAAAAACTTAAAACACAGGCAAGCATAATTGTTGTTTTAATGATCTGATTCAAGAACCAGCTCTTAAAAATTTAAAACATCTCCACCCCACACTATTTCCATCAATAATAGGACCCGGAGATGAGATGTTTTTACTTTCAATATCAGACGAGAGTAGATCAGACCATATTGGAAAAATTAAATCCAATTAAAAACATCTTAATTACTCAACATGAACTTGTACTACCTGCCCTGACTTGAAACTCTGGCACCCGTCTGACTTGAAACTCTGGCACCCGTTTGCCCGGTCCTATTTTGTGTCATGTTACAAGTGTTAGGGTATGTTTGCAAAAGATTTAAAAAAAAAAAGAGATTTTCGGCTTTTGGCTAAAAAAACTGAAGAGTATTTTCAAGTGACAACTTCTGCTTAAGTTAATCACTTAATAACTAAAAGTTAGAATCTGCTTTTTACTTTTTCTATTAAACAAAACCACATATGTTACCAAACACTACCTATTTTTACTTTTCAACATCACATTGTTCTTAAACACTACCAACTTGTACTATTATGAACTTTTTTCAAAACCACTAAAAAAGTTACTCCCTCTATCCCACTTTAAGGTTCCCACACGATTTACGATGTTTGACTGACCATAAAGTTAACTGATCCCTGTCATTAATAGAATTATTTTTGGCAAATAAAATTTACATATTCAGAAACTACATTAAAACCACTACTAAACCTACAAAAAAATAATTTTAATTTCATATACTTTCGATGTATAAAGTAAAAGATTAAGAACAATGCACGTTGACCGGAGAATAGTGTACGGGAACCTTTAAATGGGACAGAGGGAGTATTTTTTAAAGCAGAAACAATTGCAAACACTCCCTTAGTAGGTGACCAGATTTCACCGGACTTTAGGGTCGCGTCTACTATCGCTCGGATCTCTTCTTTAGAGCTGTCAAACGCGTTAATCCGACCCAACTTGACCCGTGACGGGTTATGCTCTATGTGGGTTGGATCAGGTCAACCTGTTTAGTGAAGGGTCGGAACTTTTACAACTTTAATCCAACCTACCTAATCCACAGGTTAAATGGGCTGGCCCACAGAGCAATGTATAAAAATATACATCGGCAATAATTACCTAATGCGTAGTAGTATATATTTATATTAGTAATAGTATATATTTTTACTGGTAGGAGGAATACACGTATAGGGAATCAAAATACTAAGCATAAAATACTTGTTAAGTTTAGTCAAAGAATATTAAAAATACTCATTTTACAAAGGCAAAGATCTACTTAAACTTTTTGAGTAGTTATTTGTATATCATGATTACTAATTGCTAAAATTTATATTCAACTTTACTTAAAATACTTAAAATATAAGTTTGAACAATTTATTTGAATAGTTATTTACTTATTATAGATTTTATTTGAATGGTTATCATAGAACAATTTATTATTTTGCAATGTTTATAAAATGATAAGTATATAATTGTAATTATAATCCTTCCAATAAAAAATTGTAATTATAATAATTTTGCTAGTAAAAGAACAACACTGAAATTAATGATAGTCAAACTATATGTATTTATTTTGGCCCGCGGGGCAACTCGCAGCCCGAGTGAGTTGACACGCAAAACCCGCGAACTAATCGGGCCACAAAATGACAATTCTAACTCATCAATAAATGGGTTGAAACTGGCGACCCGCGGGTTTCGGTCCATCTTGATGGGCCTGCTTCGCCATGTAAAAGTGGAAAAGTAACTCGATAATACAAGCAGGGACAAGTTGAATGAATTTTAATCTCATACCATCAACATTGAATTGTTAAATTTTATTCTTGTCTGATCCCCCGAACCCACCACTACATAAAAATTAAAACTAAAATACACAACAAAAAAAACATCATTTTTTAGGAAATACAGGAATTATTAAAATGCAGAAGACCAGACTCGTTCAATTATTCAGCCGCAGCAAAACAGATGTGGGCTTGTCTTTCAGTCATCAGCTAAGGGTACGGCCTCCGCCTGCATTCAAAAACATAGCGCAAACAATCAAGAGGATCAATGAACGTTTACACAGTCCGTACAAATGTACTACTACTAATATTCCAACAACATCAACAATAAAAACAATAAATAATTCAGGTGAATTAACTCACCAACTTGCGGTATTTGAGAGCATAAAACATTTCAAGATAGCGACGGGTTTCAAGCCGATCAAGCTTAGAAACATGCTTCCAGAATCCATAAACAGCAGCCAGGGTCAACAACCTGTCTGAATAGATTTGCCATGTGTACCTAAATAAAAAAACAAACATTGTATAATCATCAACTTGTACTAACTAAATTAAGCCTAATCACACTTCACTTCACATGAGTTTGAGTTAAAGAACATCTCTCTATGAATTTCTCTAACATCCTCTGGTTATGAACTAACAAAACAACACATAAAATATTGGGTTATTTCAGTAAGTTGTCAGCATAGAAACCAAGTCTTAATATGATATGACCGTAAGCCCAACTCATAACCAATAATTATAGTGTGGGCCTCTATGAAAAAGTACATAGTCCGGACCAAATATCAAATAGTAAGAGTATGTCCAATATGAAAAGTACTAATAAAAGAATAAAATTTAGCTATGATTTTCTTTTAGAAGCAGGACTCCTATTTTCACGAAAACAAAATGATAAGAAACCAACATGTAACATATTGGGTTAATAGTCGTACACTCCTACTCCTATCTTATATGTGCTGTTACCTGTTGAGCTTATATAAAGTCAAATATTTAAAAGCTCATGTGTCAAAACTTACTTCTCCTGGATACGTTTGAGCCCGCCAATTGAAATGGTCTCCCAATAGGAAGGATCTTTCTTGCACGTCACAAAGAAACTGACAAGCAGCTCAGCGGCTTGATCACCGTTGTATGGGTCAATATGGAAACCGGACTTCCCGTGAACAATGATCTCAGCGGGACCGCCTTGGTTAGTTGCAAAGGTAGGCAAACCACAGGTCATGGCCTCGACCACAGTCAACCCAAATGCCTCATACAAAGCCGGCTGAACAAAAGCCCCTCGTGTGTCGCATATGTATCTATATAGCTCTCCATTCCTCACACGGTTCATCTGTGAAGAGATCCATCTGAACTGTCCATTCAGGTCATATGTCTTGATAAGCTCATGCATCTTCTTCATCTCTGCTTGCTCCTCCAGATCTTTTGATTCCTTCCTCCTGTCCCCACCAACCACGACAAGGTTTGCGAGTTCCCTTAGCTTTGGGTTCTTGGCATACCATTCAACTAGTCCGCTTAGGTTCTTTACACGGTCCAACCTTGCCATGGTGAACAATATCGGCTTGCTACGATCCTTTAACACACATCTGTGTCAATCATGTATTATACATCAGTTCAGACTGATAAAAGGGATAATCTAAAAGTTTTTATCCTATGTCTGCTTTGTAGTTTTATATTTGTTTGATGTGAGATGGCTTGAAAGAAAATTGTGTTAAGAGCCTCACATCAAACAAGTAAATGTAAAATGATGGGGTTAATACCATATTGTGTTAAACTAGTTAAGTGATTGATAAAAAGGGTCGAGGTCCATTCAACTAGGTCATAAGGCACTTAGACCAAATCTCACTCAAAGATTGATCCCAAAGTATTTGATCTCATTGTATTAACAATTAACCCATCAGTTTATTATTACTTGTCCTGTGTGGGACTCTAAAATCCACCCTGGCACCCTCAGGTGAGCAGCCAGTCTGTTTTAAATCTAACCGGTTGCCAACTTGCAATTTGACTTCAAATGGGTTTTTAGGTAGTTAAGGTAATTACACCAGTCCAGTCTATAAGCTAGTTCAACCAAAGATCTTATTAATCCGTGATGCATCAATATATCTTTACATGTACGGTGTTCATAACAAGAAGGGATATATGTATACTATACTTACAGGTGTTCCTCGTTCTCAACATCACTGAACAACAACTCTTCAATCTCGGGATGAAGGGCAGTTAGCCTCTTCTCCTTTTCAGAGTAGGGGAAATACAAGTTCATGTCAGCTCCAGGAGAGACGATGTTGAATTTGGGGTCAAAAACGTCAATTCCATGGACAACTCTGTAGAGTCCAGGCATTGTGAATGCCTGGTGGCTCTCATACTGTCCAACTGTATCCTTGCTGGAAGAAAAAGAAAAAAGAATTGTTAAAGAACTTTATTTGGACACAGTTGTAATCAAGATATTGGACAGCCATCAATTCAATAATACCTTCCAGCAATCTCCTGGAAGGTGCTGGTGATGATGAAATCAGTATGGTTCATAGCAATGAGATCAGCAGTGAATTGGCATGAGAAGTGATATTTCTCATCAAAGTTTTTCAAGTATATGTCAGAATCAGGATATTTCGTCTTCTCTAGTGCATGGGCAATGGTGCACTACAACAAAATATATTTCATTAAAACATAAATACACATGTCCTTCATTTACACCTCATAAAATGACATCCGTTCTAACTTCTAAGAGAGTAATGCTAGAGGGATAAGAGCTTATTGGTTACCTCACAGTACACTGTATACACCATCCTAACATAGGAATATTATATATTTAGTTAGTAATATCTTTTTCCTTATCATAATTAAAAAAAATTACTAATCACATTGTGATTCACTTTCTATTGTATTGAATTTTATCCTATATAAAAATTACGTATTCAATTTATCATTAACACAACATTAGACCTCAACCAGTACACTACGATGTAACCAAGAAGAGCAGGTTTGCTAGAACTTTTCATTCTAAACTTTCCCACATAGATATTCTATCTAAGCCCGCCTAGACACTGGTTCATACATAAGAAGAGACAAACCTGTGTAACACCCAACTTGTGAGCCAGTAAGGAAGCAACAAGGTTACCCTCACTATAATTTCCAATTATTAAATCTGGCTTTGCCTGTAGCTCAGCAGTGATCTCCTTTGCAACATCCTAATAGCATATATATTAGTAAACCACAGAAAAAGAAAAAAAGAAGGAAAAGAAAAAAAAAAAAAAAAAATTCATTTGTTTTTACCTCAGTGAAAGTCTCCATGTATGGCCAGACTTCAAATCGAGATATCCATTTGCGAAGAACCCCTTTCTCAGTTCTAAAAGGAATTCTCAGAATATGAGAGTATTCTGCCCCATACACTTTCTCAAGCCGTTGACCACAAGTAGTCCCAACCGCGTCCGGTAGTAGCCTAGTGATCTGGTATGAAACAAATGTCTTATAACAACACTAAAAGGTAACCTAAAAGCCGTTCCAATTCGTTATATGTGAGTTTGTATCTGTATATTTGATCAAGATGTGATGATTTAACACTAGAGTCATGTGCTCAATATGAATCTATAATTATTACTCGCTCTTTCCACGTAACGTATACAAGATATTATCCTACCATCAATCCGATTCTCTTTTAACTTCTAATATCATGTACCAAATGTTTATTAAATAAAAATCGATTGGTTTGGTTCAGTTATAATTTTACAATTTTTCCAAAAAAAAATAGTAGAGCAGGGCACATCAGCATCCCCGCAAGGTGTCCAGGAAAGAGTCTCACTGTCTCACCACAAGGGTGTATAGGGGGGAAAGCTTTCCCTTGTCAATTTTTGACAAGAGGCTGTTCCCAAGACTTGAATTTATAACCTCTCGCTCATGCACCAACACTTCAATTTTAGAATTTCTTCTAAGTATTTAAATTTCATTACTCACAATGACTTATGGTCAAAGGGAAAGTTTTTAATTTACGCCCAATCAAAGATCATAACCCGTTCTCAACAAGTATTACAGAAAAGAAAGATGGAGTACTATACTAATTAAGTGGACTAACAATGAGGATCCGCGGTTTGATATCAAGTCCTTGCTCCTTAATGCGTTTCAGCATCTCCCGCTCCAATGCGGGAACTTGATCCAAAATGTACACTACCTGAGATGGAATTGAAAGAATAACACAATGAGAAATGAAAAAATCGATGTAATTAAATAATCTAAGAAGAGTGTGATGCTTATTCTTTGACCTGGCCACCGGTGTCTGGATAGCCCAAGACATTTTCTTGGGCAAAATAGCCGTGTGGGGAAAGGATTACAACATTGAAAACCATAGGGATTCTCCCCAAGAATCTCTCAAGGGTGCAAGAATCAGGGGCCTCAAGGAGGTCCAATAGCATGCAGATCATCTCCAACACCCGCTCCGATGTGTCACCCCAACCCCTTTCCAACCCAATTTCTTGGAACTTATGTTCAAATTCAGAGTAAGGCGTTTCGGGTGGGAGGGTGGTTAGGTACTCCTCAGCTTTCCATAGTACACTTTGAAGAGTGTTCAAGTTTTGAATCCTGTCATTTAGCATCATAGTCTACAAAAAAAACGTTCTGTTAGAATTGTGAACAATTTCATTGAATAGGTGGCAAAAGTATAGTGTTCATTTGTCCAATGCATCCAGCATTCAGCACTTCATAATATTTTCATATGCCAGCCATTCTACTATTTTGGTGTCTCAATAATGGCTAGAGAGTAGAGACTTCTATTAGAATTGTAAGGAAATTGTAAGGAAATTGGAGTCTAGAGAGTAGAGACCACTATTAGAATTGTGAGTGTCTTGGCATTACTCAATCATTATGTGGTCTTTTGGGAGATGCCTAAAAACATATCTGTTCAGGCTTAGCCCAAAACAGGCGTTATCATAATAATGTAAAGAAACGAATCAATGCAGACCTGGCCCAAAGCCGAGTTAAGGTGAGAATGTGGACTCACAACAACAAATTAACTGAGTATGCATGGAAAGCCTATATTCATTCTCTAGTGTATAATATTCACACTCACTAACTCTTTGTTGTCTATATACTACTAGAGACTCCTTCAATTAAACGTCACTAGGTTTAGGTGCAGACTCTATTAAACTATCACAAACTAAGTCATGACTCTTGGGCAACTTTTCCATGTTACCTTCTTTTTCAAAGTGATCTCATATCTTAATAGGGTAACAACAAAGGATGTTGAGCTCAAATGAACATGTCCTAATAAGCCCTAACAAGGAAACCACAGATTTTAAGATGATTATGCTCCAACGAGCCACTATCTTGTCAGACATGACAAATATAAAGTTTAAGCTGGGCTCTTCTATTCGTGTGATACGAGTTAAAGTCCACAAAAAGAACCAAACACTATTAATTATAATGGCCAGTCTGCCAGAGGTATGTCACTATGTCAGTCTTAAAGCTTCCCCATACAAGTTTCATTTATGTTGAGACTAAATGAAAGCTTCTATAAAATAATATCTACATTAAAATTTTGACCACATATCATGCTTCGTATAAGCCTTTAAGAGATGAACTTGATGACCTTATTGACCAGGTTTTAAAGTTGAGATTGAATCCCTTCTCAATTACATATTATTACTCCCTCCGTCCCTAAATGTTGTTCCAATTGCGGATTACGAAGGTTGACCGACGATAAAGTTAAATGATCCCTGTGAATACACGGATTTTTTTTAGTAAATAAAATTTACATATTCGGAAACTACATTAAAACCGCTACAAAGCCTGCAAAAAATAATTCAACTTTTATAAAATTTTGATATAAAAAGTAAGAGTTTAAGAGTGATTTAAGTTGACACTCGATAAGCGAAATGGAACTTCTTTTAGGGACGGAGCGAGTATTATTATTACCTTTCCCTTGTAATGGTGAACTCGGAGGAAGTCGAGGAGGGGAGCCATACTCTCCTTGTCGTGAAACATTTTGGCCGAGAGGTGGCGGTTGAGGAACTCAACTCCATTGCCAATTGACTTTGTGAGTGTGGGTTTGGGGAAGGATGCAGCAAATGGCTCGAAATCAAGCTCAAGAACAAAGTTGTCATTGCCACTGGATCAGATAAGCAGAACATCGTTATTATTTTCTAAATCGATGAACTAGAAGAGAAGGGATCATAAAACAGGGGGAAGAAGAAGATGGAGAAAACTCACGGTCCATCTACAAGCTCTTCCTTGAATTGCAGATACTCAGGAACAGTCAGTTCCTCAACCGCTAAAGCATTGACGTTAACGCGTACATATTCCCAAACACCTGGCCTCAAACGGATAGCTAGAGCAACCCATGGTGAAGAAACTATAGCTTCCTGTTCCACCAGATTAGTAGTAAAAAATTATTTCATCTCTGATCAGAAAAAATGTGTGCTTTTCTTATTAGGGTATTTTATGTTTATGTTTATTTTTATTTCTTTATCCTCACATTTCATCTTTTTATCTTTCTTTTAAGTCCAACTATCCAATATCTATATTGATATGAGGGGATCTCAAAATTTTTGGTAGAGAGATTGAGCTAATATTGGAGAAGATGATAATGTGAGTATTAGGAATTGAATAAATTGTCTTGTTTATGTTGCTCCCAAGTGGATATATATAGAAAAATATATATTTGTTGCCAATATGGGCCTGATAGCCTTAGAAGTTATTCTAAAGTTTAGAATTGAATATTTAAGATGTACCATGAATTAAAGTATGTGCAAGTGGGAAAAATAAAGTTCTAAAAAGTAAACTGATCCTATATTTGAGTAAGTATTGTCTGGGTAAGGCATATGTGACAGCCATCAAAACGCAATATTTGTAAAAATAGAATTTGGGTTTGTATATTGTATAAATGTCCAATTTCAAATTTAGTAAAACTTTTGTAACCAGAAAGTAGTTAGCTATAGGGGCTTATAGCTGGTTTAAAGCAATCTACCTGTGTGCATTTGAGGACTTCCTGGAAGGCATGATCATTGAGTTTGTCCTGATCAGTTTTGCAGATGGATTCAAACTCTGCTAGGAGCTCATGGCGCTTCAAGATTCCCTTCCCATGGCCTTCAATCCTACAAACCCGAAATCAAAATAAAAACACAATACTTTTCTCCCGAAAGCTTAACAACATCCAAGAAAGCGGCTTGTCGGCTTGTATGAAGATGATAGGACTCGTATTTCATCGTAAAAGGTCAACCTTATAAGAGGAGTAGTCGTACGTACCTCGACATGAAGAGTAAAATCTCATTGCGGTGAGCGGCCAAAGTGGCATCAAGGCGCTCCCGTAGGCTGTGGACATGTTCCGCCATTGCAACGTACAGAAAGTTGTCCCAACTGGAAGCAAAAATAGAAGTTTAAGCGCTTATTGTTATGATGTTAATAACAAATAAAGACTGCACATTAAAACAACACCGCAACTTATACCACTTGCATGTACGGATAAATTAAAGAAAGTGCCTAATCTAGAAGAAGATATATAATTAAAGTCACAATTAAATGAAGTCCTAGTCAATCTCGGCCAACCGATCTAACATGGATATGAACCAAATTTTGACTATTGCGTCCACATCATGACCTTTCAACCCCACTTGGCTTATTGGCTACCGTATTTAACATACGGAGTATATATAAGGTGGACAAAAGTTTAAGAAAATTATACTCGGTATGTATGCTTCATATTTTAACATAATGTTTTTATGTTTAAAATTATACTACGTATATATACATATACCTAGCTAGTATACACATATATAGTGTCTTGATTTCATCCAAAAAAATCAACTTTATAAGAGGATTAGTGCAAGAGTGTACTACGTATATGTTTATTTGTACTTTTATATGCAATGGGTGTGACTTATGAGATAGTTTAACATGCTCCCGCAAGGTGGTGACTCGTTGGAGCAGATCAGTTTTGTAGTTTGTGTATCTATTGTTGAAGTTTACTAGGTTCGGATTGCTCATTGAAGCTTAATTGATCATATGAAATCGTATTAAGATTTAAGATTCAAGTCTAAAAAGTCAACACACAAGAGTGATTCAAGACTTTGTATGTTATTTCTATTTTTATATTCGACTGGGGTGAAATAGCTTAATATAGGAAAAAAGTTTTAGTGACGAGATATCACTTTTAAAATAAAAAGTGAAAACATGTACGAAGTATATTATATAGATAGTATACGTTGATTAGTAAATATGTATAGAGGGGGGAGCTTGGGTGGGTCATTTTTAGGGGTGGCAGCGGGTCGGATTTTCACCGGGTGGAGGCTCATCCACGTCCACCCGTTAATTTTTTATACTCCACCCACCCGTCCATCATCCATTAAAAATTACATCCACATCCAACCCATCCATCTTGAACGGATTATCGGGTGGATCGGGTGAGTAGCGGGTGAAATATAAATGTTCAAACTTGAGACAAAATAAATAAAATACAAAGAGAAATCATGACAATTAAGAACCAAAAATTAAGAATTCATGGTAAAATAACAACAAAAACATGAGCAATTAAGTATATTACAATCATTAATTCATTGTCAATGATAAAGAAAAAAACTGAATGTTAAACAAAATAGACATAAAACTTCTTCAAGTTGTTAAATTCTGCATTTATGCATCGGCACAAAACTATTTTTGCTATTTAACTGCCACTTCTTGAAGCTCTCCAATTATCTTTGTTTCACCAATTAACTATTATTATTATTATTATATATTATTAAATAGATATATTATATATTATATACTTATATGCGGGTCAGCGGGTGGGTGCATGGAACGGGTGACGGGTCGGGTGATGGGTTGGATGAGCCTTCATCCACACCCGATCCACCCCGTCTTTCGATCCATCCGTCATCCATTTTTCATCCATACTTCTTCGGGTTTTCATCCATATTTTCGGTTCGGGTTGACCGGGTATCCGCGGGTGCGGGTGATATTGCCAGCCCTAGTCATTTTCTAGTCATGTATTATTGTGCTTAAGAAAGTAATCCTATAATTTCTTGAAAAAAACAATCCTCCTGAAAAGTTGTCATTGGTATGACATTTTTTATGGAGATTGTACATTCGAGATAAAATGTCTTTAATGTGGATAAATTTATTGACCAGAAGACATTATAAATTTATACACAAGCTAAGGCTGCTAAGCGAAGTTGAATAAAACTCGAGTACTAAAAAAAGGGACACAAATTGGTTAGGGGCTGAATTAGAATTTTTCTACGCATATATAAATAGAAAATGGGGGCTGAGATAATTCCAGCACCTAACTCTGGCACTATGCAGAACAAAGATCTGATAGATAGATGCTTTGTGCCATGTTGGGACTATTCTATAAAAATGACAGCTAAAATTCTTCTTAAGCCACAAACTGAGAGGTTCAAAAAGCGTGAAAATGAAGCTGAAAGTACTAAAAAGATTATATAAAGGCAACTTCAAAGCAAAAAGAATAGACAATGAGTTATTATCTTAATTTTTACCTAACAAATAGAAGAGAGCAAACACAGAACAGTAACAAAGTCACAAAGACAACACGAGAGAAAATGAAATGGTTTTGGTTTGGTGATGGAGAAAGCATCTGAGTGGAAGGCCTTTTTATACTAAAAAAGAAAAACAAAAAGTAGTGGGGTAATAAAGATCAGACTGGTTTTCATTTAATTACACGGATAAAAACATGGTAATGACGGTGATAATTGGGTGGGTTGCTTATTGGTATTAGGTGCATTGATAGGTTCTTGTCGAGTCAGATAATGTCAACAAGTAAAACATACTCCGTAAAAACATTATTAAGGTACCAAACATCCCTTAACTCCTGCAAAACTTTTGGTATTAACCTTTGACCTATCAAGTTTGACTATTGAAGATGGAGTTTCAAGTCAACATTATATTTTATACCTTTTGTACATTCTATGTTTATACACCCAATTCGTTTGAGAAATGCGAAATTAGGGTGGTGTACAAAATGTGAACATCAAATAATGTGCACCAAGCACGGTAGTAATATTATTACCCTCTAAAAGACGTTCCTAATTTGAATAGCCGTATTTTAGAGAACAAAAATGTTTGGTGTACAAGTTTTTTGTGTACACCTTCGGCACATTTGCCTGTCTACGTAGACAGAATTGTCTGTATACAAACAACTTTTGTGAGCCCTATAGAGTTGTCTATATACAGACAACCCTGTTTGCGTAGTAGACAGACAAGCGTGCCAAAAGTGTACACAAAAAACATGTACATCAAGCACGGCTCTTTAGAGAATTAGAGGGATAAGAGTTTTTATTTGAGTCCTTTAAATGAATTAGCCTTTTATTATATCACGATAAAGATGTCTAAAGAGGTTGATACAGTGATGAAGTACAAAGTTTGACTATTCAAGCTGTTTAAGGTTAATAACTTTGATAGTGGTATAATTAACAATCATATTGCACAGTTAGGAGCTGTTGGTTGCCTGGTTCTATTGCTGAATGCTGACCAACCAAAACCAGCAAACCCGCTTCGGTTTTCGGCGTATTATACCAACCTATGGATTATACTCCCTAAGTTTAATCCAGTGGGCTCCTTTATTTTCTATTGCTGACTTTTATAAAATGTTTTACAACCTGTTTGGAGTTTCTTAAGCATTTTACTATATACTGTTTCTTTCTTCCTTCTTTAGTAGTTACGAAGTACTTCATAAAATTTAGTTTGACTAATTATCTCTATTGTGCCTTAAAATGTTACTCACCGAGTTAATTATAGGGGTGGATCGGTGAAATAAAAAACTGGATCGATGAAACCTTAACTGCAAGCAAAACAAATCGAATTGCAAGAAACAGGGTCGTAGTTAGGGGAGGGCCAATCCTAGCTCTGGCCAACCAAATTTTAAAAATGTCTGTATTTTTGGCCTAAAAAATATCATGTAAAAAAATTCAAAAATATTCTTTTTACCGGCTCAGTTGGACCCAGTGCCCTAGCTCCGCCCCTGGCAAGAAAATCGAAATCACACTCAGAAATTTGAACCAAACCGTAGTTGTTTGGTTTTGGTTTTGATTTTCACCTCTAAAATTGAACTGAACAAACCGTACTTTTTATTCATTTAAATATAATATTTGATTTAGTTCTTAATTATTGAAATTTATTATTTGTTTCTAGATTTATTATGATTAGCAAGATATTGACTTTTGATATCTATGATTTAACTAAGCGAAACACTTGTATATACACTTTAATATATATTTTTATAATACTAATATGTTACGTAGTAATATTTTATATTGTAATTTATATTTTGTTTGTTGTTGCATGACAATGATATTTTGTAGTTATATTATTAGTTATTTGTGTTTGTTATCACATGACTTTTTATTAGTGAAGAATGTGTCTTAATATATACTACGTACTAGTATAAAGTATAAAATATACCTTCGACAACATAGCACAAAAGGTGAAACTTTACCGCATGTATACCTCTATCTAAAAAGAAAGAAGAGTAAGTAATTTACTAATAATAAAAACCTTTCAATAAAAAAGAAATGAATTAGTGGACACAACATTTGCAAATAAAATTTTAATTCATGCGGATACGCCGTATATAATTCGTATATAAACTTATGCATTTAATTAATTTAGGGAATGTTTAAATTGATGCGAAAAATGCTAAATTAAAGGGCTCTTTCTAATTAATGACAGGAGGGAAGCATAAATTGATTCCGGGGGCAACCAGATTTCGGTGCGGATTAGACTTGAGCACATGAAAATTATTTAACTGAGCACCGCATGTCAATACTAAGTTCTTACCGCTCTCGCGGCGTATAGTGCTATAATTTAGAGAACCGAATAGATCTCTCATGCGACAAATTTATAGAGTATTGTCAAAATGAGCGAGTGATTAGATGTGTATGAAAGTATCCTAGAATAATTTATATCTCTCTTGAATTATTCTATGTGCAATTAATCCATCGAAAATAAAACCTTAGATCATGATTTACACCCCTTCATGAATCCCAATTTCTAATTAAATTTTCTCATAACTCATAATTGAATTGACAACAGAATTGAGAAAGTAAGAATTAATTGTCATTAATTAAAACAGAGAAAGAACTCACAAAGAATCCCAGAATTTTGAAGATCCAGTGTTGAAAAACAGAAGAAAACCCCTCTCCAGGTTGTCTCTAAATACAGGCTAGCCTAAAATCGGGGTTTGCAAATTGTTTAAATAGAAAACAGTGAAAAGGGCCAAAATTGGGCTTTTGGGGCGAAATTCGGTCATTCTCGGTCGTGCGCATATCCATGTGCACCGCGAAGGATTTCCGTCAAAACACCCGCCCCCGGCGTGCACATGGCATGTGTGGGTCGTGCGCATGGCGTGCGCACCTTCCAGTGAGTTCCAAGCCTCCGCACACAACATGTGTGGCTCGTGTGCACCTCCCGTCCGGATTTGGATATGCTTCTTTCAGAAACGTTGTAGCTAATGAAATTGTCTATCCACCATAACTTGAAAAACAAGATTTGAATCATCCCATAAAAAAATATGGATGAAATGGTGAAAAGGTTGCATCCTGAAATCTCAACAACGATTATCGCACTTCCTCGTCCGTTTTAATCTTGATCCTCTCACATTATGGTCATGGTGTATGCGTGTGATTTGTATCCCATTGAGTTTATCTTTCATATGAACCTTGAATCATCTTATTTGAATTTTTCTACAAAAAAACATGTTCAAACGATTGACAAAACCTCATCCTGATTCGATGTTGCGAGTTGGGGGTGATCCAAATAGCCGTTTTTCATGCTCCTTGAGTCCATGTTTGTTCGCGAACTTGATCCTTGAGCTCCATTGTCTTCAAAATCACTCTTTTAATGTCTCGTAGACTCTCAATGCTTCTCAATTGTGTCGCAACTCTTCCCGAATAAACCTCTAACGTCAGTGTCATGCTTAATTCTCTTATTTTCACTCTAAAAATACCAAAAACAATCCAAAACCCGGTAAACGATGACTTGAGATAATTAAGTGTTTTGCAAAATATTTATGCTAGGAAAATTGATAAAAATCAATCCCAACACGCATCAAATGTGTGTTGACATATGGACTTATCACTCCCAACCCCTAGTCGCGGTTACGACTAGTATGCTTTTCAATGGCAAATGAAGTTATACGATAAATATTTATTACGCACCTGAATGTTTTTACAATATTTTTACAATCGACTGAAGGATGTATTTAAAATATTATGAGCCCGTTTGGTAGTCCCAAATTTCATCTTATCATCATGATCAATTAATTTTTACGAAATACGTAATTTTTAATATATGTATTGAATTATGTAATAATCAAAATAAGTACGGTTGAAGTTATTTTTTCTGGTTGAATTGGATGAAATTATCGTAAAACATTGTTTTAACTATTTTCATATTTTTTTATTTTGTTAATAACATGTATTTTAGATATTTTTTTCCATAATTCAGCGAATTAAGCCAACTCAAACGTTTCAACCAGAATTTTATCAAATTCAGTCTATTCAAACAATTTTAGTGTTGAAAAGGATTATTTTTACATACCTCCCCTGAGGTTTTGACATTTGACACTTGAATGCAAAGTATCGATATATTATATTATTGATAACCCTCATCCTCTCTAAAATACATGTATGGTAGCAGGGACACTCCTACTCAACCACAACAACGAATTTTGTTTTAAAAAACTAAGAGCCAATTTGGTTACTCTCTTTTTTGGCTTATCAGACTTATCAAAAAACTTTTTAACCGAACACGTAACTATTGATTTCGCGCGTTGAATTGTGTAATAATAAAGAAAAGTAAGGTTGAAGTTACATTTCTGGGTATATTGGCTGAAGTTACCGTGGTTGACCATTTTAGCTTTTTTTTCAAATAACTTTTTCTTTATTTTTATTAATAAAATATATTTTAAATAATTTTTTTTCATAAATCAACAAGATCAGCCAATACAGTCACTTCAGTCAGAACTTCATAAATTTCAGAATAAGCCGATTTAGCCAATTTCAATGTTATCAAAGGAGCTATAAGACAAGAAAAGATTGACACATCAATGTATTGTAATAGTATTACGGTAGAAAAACTACATAAAATGTGTAGCACATATGTTCCATTTTCATACGTACGGAGTACTAAAGATTCACATTTAAAAAAATCATATGACATCAATATTGTATATATAAAGTTATTACAAAAAATCTGAAGTATCAACTATTGGAGTTTTTTAGACTCAGGAAATATGAAATTCAAATTTTTAATCCATGTTGCCTCCATAACTAGTCAAAATCTACACAAACTAATTTCTTTCTTAACCGAAAAATAAATGAAAAATAAATGTGTATTTTGTAATTTCATACTATTCAAAAAAATAAAACAAAAACACTAATTCTAATAATTTAATTGTTGTTTTACTAAACTAATATATAAAATATGTTGAATGTACTTTATTGACGATGTTCAAAAGCAGGGAAAATGATGTTGACGATGCAGGAATGTGGATAGCCTAATGTGCAGTTGTGGGAGCGATACCATTATCATCGACGTAGGTATGAGGGCACACATGGTTAAGCTAGTACAAATAAAATTTTAAAATATTTTTACATAATTTTTTAAACTATAAATTAGTGCAATTTTAAAATTTAAAGTGGAGCGAAGCCTAAATACCGCATAGTTACTCACTTACGCCTAGACATGTAAAATTTGGAGAAGGCCGGAAGTATTTAAAAATAACACAAGTTGGAAATTCACAAATCCTTGTGCTGGTGGTGATCAATCTTAGCAAGCAACTTGATGCACGTTATCTGGCTAGTTAGTACGGATTATTGGAGTCATATTTGAGTTTCAAAATTTGTAAGGATGTTTTTATTTGGATTGAAATTTACTGGTTTGGTCTAGTCTGAGATCAATTTTTTTGGTTTCATGTCTTTCCCAAGCGAGGATAAAAGAGGAGGGTGTTGTGGTAGGCGCGTGAAGGCCAATAGGTTCACCTAGTCACATCACATGACATGAATCGAAATATGAATATCGCTACAGCTAGGTCGTCGCCCGTAAGCGACGCGTCATCCCTCCGCATTCTATATACTCAATCGATTCACCCAATTTTGGAGTTATCAAAATGACTCTAGATAATTGTTAAAAGTCAAAATATTTTGAACATCTAAATATATCCCAGAGCCTCTTTGGTAGTCATAATTTCATATATCACCCTTATCAATCAATTTTTTGTGAAACTTATAATTTTGATTTCTAAATTTTATACGGAGTTATATTCAATACATTAAAGGTTTTAGTTACTTTTTGGCTAATTTGATCAAGGGGTAATTTGAGTTTGCACCTCATTTTATTGTCCAAATTGGACTTTGCATCCCATTTTTAAAAATCTTTGTTTTTGCACCCAAAACTCATATGAAAAGACATAAATGCTCTCGATCAAGAATATTGTCTTTCCAATTTGTAATTTGTAACTTGGTTGTAAATTATGAGAAATACACACACGAATACAAAAATAAAAAATATGAAGAAAAGATAAACAACCACAAATTGTATTAACAATTATTAGTATATATATGGATTTCACAAATTCTATAATATTCAATACAATAAAGGTTGATGGATAGTCTACCCGGGGGTATCTTATCCGAGGGGTTATTGCGGGAATAACTAGAGAGAAGTCAGAGCAAAATAGGAGGAGAGAGAGTCGATTTTATTAAATGAACTCGAGATGTGGAGTTGGGATGTGGATCGTTTACAAGGAGAAAATGGGCTGCTATTTATAGCAGCAATAAATGCGATGAGAGTACACGTGTCAATAATCCAACGGCCGAGGGGTCACATCAGTCGGGCGGCACCGGCAGTGGTACGTTCACCGCATTGAATGCGGTTGGCGGATGTGACGTGGCATTAAATGCGGTGGTTGGCTGTCTCCAAAAGGAATCTTCGATGATTGAGCACGTTTGGCCGAAGGCTCCTTGTGTAACCGAGGGCTCCATGTGACCAAGGACCCCTGTGTGGCCGAAGGCTTGGTTCAGCCGAAGGCTCCTCTGATGCCGAGGGCTTCATGATGCCGAAGGCTCATGTTTTTTGCCGTTTTCTCCCAGTAGCTTCGTATGCCAGAGAAGGCTATCCTGTGAGTTTTGGAGCCTTCGGCCAAGGAGGCCGAAGGCACCCCAGTGTGTATTCTGGGCTACCTTGAGGCTTGGGCCATTGCATTTGGGCCTGAGTTGTTCTCTGGGCTCAATGGACTTGTGTAGGAGAAGTAGGAGTTTATGGGCCGGGGGTTCCTGGGCCATATACTCCATCAAAGGTTATAATTACTGCTAATTTGATTTAAGTTACTTAGACCATTTTTTTGGGTCAAGACTTAGACCATTTCCCAAATAATTGGGAAATGGGTACATATTTATTTAGAAAGATGTTATAACTCCTTATCTAATTATTAGTATAAACAAGTTTTTGGATATATTATACTAATTATTAGCCATATTTTTGTTATAATTTTCAGTTGAGTAATATTTTTAAAAACAACTAATTATAAACAAATAAAATATATTCTACAGAGTATTAAAGAAGGAATTAATTGACCAAAAAGGAATACAAGGAATACAACTTAGAGAAATAATTTGCTTCACAGTAATAGCTAGGGGTGGGCATAAAACCCGCACTGAACCGGCACCGAACCATCCCGTAATGGTACTGAACCGAATACCGGGTATTTAAACGGTTCTATATATTTTTGTCCCGTACCAAAACCGTACCGTTTGAAACGGGTACGAGATCGATCCTAGATTTTGAAAACCGAAAAATACCGGACCGAACCGTTTGAAAATAATGCACTCGAATTTTTTATATTTTTTCTATACCAATTCAATATATCTCTTTTATAGACCAACAATTTTATAGTCCAAGTATGTATTTATGCGTCTTTAAAATAGCTAAACGTGTGTGTATATGTATATAATATACTCCGTATATTGTTATTTTTTTCTTTTTAGATAAATTATGTTATATTTTGGTGTGTATTTAAATAATATTAAAATTTTAGAGAAATCATTAATGACTTCATTTCTAGTAATGTTAGAGTACATGACTTTTTGTTGTATCATATTTGTGCAATTTTACAGCTTAATTAATAAGGTTTAATTTAAATCTTAGCTCTCAAGGTTCAACTATAAATTAAATTAGAACTACGGAGTAATATTTAACCTGAATGAAGAAGAAGAACGTTGAAGATTTCTATATTATATTCCACAATTTGATGGTATTCTTTTTTTATATTTTCACATGAACTAAGTAAATTAAGAATGATATTTATCTCGTGCATCATCGTTTTGTTATACTCTTTCTTAATTGTGTTACACTATTTGTCTATTTTTGAATTTTATCCTATATA
The DNA here is from genome assembly GCA_945859915.1 of Cuscuta epithymum. NCBI lineage: Eukaryota > Viridiplantae > Streptophyta > Magnoliopsida > Solanales > Convolvulaceae > Cuscuta > Cuscuta epithymum. The sequence goes on from CAMAPF010000006.1 coordinate 3,475,655, forward strand.
TGCAACTTCTTGTATTTATATCAATATTTCATGTGAGTTGTTTGGTGTGATGATATCTACTAGTTGCAAGATTTGTTCAAAATGTGTAGATGCATTTGGCATTGTACCGTACCGTTTTATACTGTTCCGAAATGACATGGTACCGAACAGTTCCATCCTTGAAACCGGACTGAACAAGATCATTAAAAAACTCACGGATACATTACGAGTTTTACTAATTTAACGGATCATTCCTGTAACGCCCCAAAATCCGGTCTAGTAGTTAAGGTACCTATGAATAATTTACTTTATCAAATTTAATATCTGCTCCTACTTTGTGTATATATAAAGTATAATTTTATTAAAAAGAAAGTGTCAATAATAAACTAAGTACGTACTAACACTCTACTATTCTAAACACATTTAAACTACAATATAAATAAACAATAGGTAATACTATAGTAGTGATAAACATAGGTGTCCCAAATATTAAATGAGCTTTTGGACTAATCTAAGTAATAATTCGGACACTTCTAAAATAAATCATAATAATCAATTATCATCAATTAATTAGAGATGGGCAGCCCTATTGAGTGTCTATTCATTAAAGATATTTTACACCTACAATAATAAGCCAACTAGCTCTAGGAATAGTTGTTCAAATAATTATGCCTCCCAAGCATTTGTCTACTATACGGATGATCAATACTATATATATATATGTATCCTTAGTTATCTCAAAACATCATATGCATACCATGCGGCCAGCCACTATTAAAAATATATACTTGTATTATGTAAGAAAAAGTTGAGGAAGTAGAAGAAGTAGAAACGAGCTGAAGAAAAAAATAGCTTCCGACCCAAAAATCATTAAGGTTCCGTATATAAGGTCAGTACTTCTGACCCAGTTTTAATTCATGTATATTTTAATATTATTTTGTAAGTATAATTTCCATCCCTGTTTCTGATATGTTATGGGGATGATGAACGTTGTATAAGTTTAGAAATATTATACATGTTGTGAATATGTGTATTTAAATTTATATGTAGTATCAATTTATAGACTCATATATGAATTGTCATTTATTGTTGTATGGACTAAATATGAAAATAAGTAAATCCACTGGAAATTTTTAAGTATCCGGCCGAAACTTAAAGTTCTCCAAGATATAAATTGAAATATGTTGATACTCGAATATATATTTATGTATACGTATATGAAATGTACAGTGTATGTGTAATTATAAATATAACTTCAAGCGTAGTTGCTACTCAATTAATTAATTACTTACTATTTACACAAATTCCATGTATGTACGTTACTTAATATTATTATCATTTAGCTAGTAGTAATTAATTGATTGATTTTAGTGAAATGAATGGAATACGGTTCTTATTAAAATTATAAAGAGTTACCATTTAGTAATAGTATTTTACACTAGTATGGCTTTTAAACATTTTTTAAAATAAAAGAAAACTTATTTCCTGATCAACTCTTAAAGCTTGATATTTAAATTGTATCAATTAGTAAAAGAAAATGAGTTATGCTATATATATATATATGCACGTCAGATAAGATTTGTATAAAAATTTGAGTTAGGTATAAGAATCATCTTAAACATATTCTTATACTCTGTATTACATTCGGCCTTACAATTTGAATATAAAAATATATTTTGTACATGCACTTACTTAATTTATAACTATACACATAATTGGTGAGTAATAGAATATACGAAGTACTATTATATAAGTAATGATTGCTATCTTTAAAGATTTATACTGTAGCAATAATATCACACATACGTAGAAATGATATATCCACATCATTAGACCATAGATTACGTACTACATGCATACTGGCTCCAGCTTCTAAATATTAAGTATAATAATACACATTTTGATGTATTTATGTAGCTCTAAATAAGTACTCCGTACTATTATAAAAAAAATTAGCCTTACTCTTGATCCGGTACTCTGACGTGGATACTCCTGTTCTGTTCAGTGTACTACGTACACTCCTGAAATTCTGTCTTAGAGGAATTAGTGTTCTCCTGTTTAGTGTACTATGTACACTCCTGAAATCTTTTTAGAGCACTATTACTCTTCTGTTAAGGTTCGAGTCTCTTCGGTGATCTCGTCCTTTCTGTTCAGCTAGCTTCTGTTAGGGATTGGTACGTGTAACTCCGGCGATTACGTTTCCATATCCTTTCTGGGTAATGTGGGTATGGACTTTATGTCCGTATTCCTTACCGTTAGTATTCTCTGTCTAGGTCCAGTTCTTGAGTACAAGGCTTAAATGAATTTATTAATAATATACCTCCGGATAAGAATTATTTGATAATTATGATATCTGAATATGCTTCTGATCTGTATATGAATATTTTGATTTTCATGACAGTTATTCGGCTCACTCAGGTATGTCAATTGTTTGTTTGACTAGATGCTAATTATGATATGTTGTTATTTGATTTAAATATGTGATAATTATTATATTTATCATTATTGTTATGATTATCATTATCAGTATTTGTACCGTACCACTCAGCACATTGCTGAGCGGGTAGTTGTTTGTTTTTCCTACCCGTAGGTTGAAGTACATTCAGCTAAGATAAGGATGCTGGGATGGAAGGAGGCATAGGATTCATGTGCATATCATGTGTGTATTGTTTATAAATAAACAAATAAGAAGCAAGTTTGACTTTAAACTTATCTGATCATTTTTCGTTTTGTAAACGCTTCCGCATATCATAAAAATATCAAGTGATTTATGGTGACTTGATATTTTAGGTATAAAAAAAAAAAGTTGACGTTTGAATAACGATGATTTATTTATATACTATATTTTGTTTTAAATAATTAAAAGTCCTTTGGTTAAATCTGTTTTGACTCGTACCACGTGACACATCACTCGGATCGGCGGGGCCGGTTCGGGTAGGGTGTTACATTTTGGTATCAGAGCCATTGGTTTTAAAAGCGATTCTGAAAAATAATAATAATAATAATAATAATATTAATAATAATAATAATAATAATAATAATTATATTAATAATAATAATAATAATAATAATAATAATAATAATAATGGGTTTAACTTTATTTAAACTATGTGTCTTGCATTGCATTCTAGAAGTCCGCCTCACATCCTGGTATTTAGTTATATCATAGATAACTAAGTTATTATGGAACTTTTAAATTTAGGCGCCTATAATGTCATCTGAAGATCCAAGTGAGCATTCTGTGCATGGATCTGAACATGCCAGCGCTCACCATGATGAATATCATGTTCCGAACCCGTTCATACAGCAGATGACTGGGCTGTTCCAGCAAATTGTTCAAAATGTGATCCCGGCTAACAACGGAGATGCACGGGAGTCCATTACGATCGAGAAGCTAAAGAAGAATGGCGCCTCCATTTTCTTTGGAAAAAGGGGGGATACTCCGGAAATTGCCGAATTTTGGCTTGAGCAAACTGCTCGAGTCTTAGAAGACTTACAAGTGCCGATAGCCGATCGCCCACGACATGCTATTAGTTTGCTGCAACATGGAGCCTACGATTGGTGGAAATCAGTACTTCTCAGACCTGATCTACCGAGACCCGTGACGTGGGACTACTTCCAGGAACGCTTCATAGATCAATTTGTCCCGGCCTGGTACCAAGAAGAACGAAAACGGCAGTTTATGGATCTGACACAAGGATCCATGACGGTGGCAGAGTATGCATATGAATTCCTTCGCTTGAGCAAGTATGCTCCCGATATGGTAAGAATGGAAGCTGACAAGTGTCGGAAATTTGAGTATGGGCTTAATGAGGAAATCGCTGGGCAGGTGGTCACCTTACGCCACGTTAGTTTCACGTTGCTTGTGGGAGCCGCTCAAAGTTTTGAAGGGTGGCGCAGAAGAAAGACCAGCAGAGGGATATTTTCTTACTCGGCACCGATAATGAACTCAACAGGGAAGAGACATGAAAGTGGAAAGGGAAAATCTCAGAGTCGATATAATGAATCATCTCGTGCCAAGTCCACGTCTGGTAGCAACAAACCTCGACCACCGGTTTCTCAGGTCAAAAGTGTTCCGCTATGCTCGTTTTGTGGCAAACACCATATCGGTGAGTGTAGAAGAGCCTCCGGAGCTTGTTTTCGCTGTGGCCAAAAGGGGCACATGCTCCGAGAATGCCCTTTGCTTGTCACGGGTGATGCCTCTTCAGCTCCAGTCCGCCCCACTCAGCCCCCACAGATGAGCCAACAAACTCGTATCCAAGGCAATGCTGGGAGCAACTCTGACACAGTAAACAGGCCTACACAGGGTCGTCCCCAGGCTCGGACTTATGCCATGCAGGCTAGAGAAGAGCAACCAGAGAATGATGTCATTATTGGTATGTTCACCCTTTTCAACACTGATATATCTGCTTTAATTGATCCTGGTTCCACACATTCCTATATATGTGTCTGCCCACCTTGTTTAGATGAATATCCAAAAGAACATCTAGACATCCAAATGGAGGTGTCCACACCTTTAGGGAGAAGTATTATTGTTAATCAAATATACCGACACTGTCCTTTAGAGGTTCAAGGGAAACAATTTAATGCGGATCTCATTGAATTACCCTATCGAGAATTTGATGTAATTCTTGGTATGGATTGGCTCTCTAAGCATAAAGCTATAGTGAATTGCCAAGACAAAACATTACTACTTCAAACTGAGCAGGGTGATACTATTCTTGTTCCCGGAGAATTATTTCCGAAGCCACCTCAACTCATTTCTATGATGCATGCTAAAAGGCGTATGCGTAAGAAATGTCAAGCATATCTAGCATATGTTCGTGACACTCAGAAAGAAGCTCAATTAGTACAAGACATCCCTGTTGTACAAGATTTTCCAGATGTCTTTCCTGATGAATTACCAGGTTTACCACCATCTCGAGAAGTGGAATTTAATATTGAACTAGTTCCTGGTACCACTCCCATTTCAGCAACTCCTTATCGAATGGCTCCCGCTGAAATGAAAGAATTAAAGGCACAACTTCAAGATCTCTTGGATAAGGGATTCATTCAACCTAGTGTGTCTCCATGGGGCGCACCTGTTCTATTCGTGAAGAAAAAGGATGGTTCCATGAGATTATGCATCGATTATCGGCAGCTAAACAAAGTGACTGTGAAAAATCGTTACCCGTTGCCGAGGATCGATGATCTCTTCGACCAACTCAAGGGAGCCAAAGTGTTCTCAAAGATTGATCTTCGTTCGGGATATCACCAGCTGCCTGTGAAGAAAGAAGATGTACCAAAAACTGCATTTAGAACAAGATATGGACACTATGAGTTTTTGGTTATGCCTTTTGGGTTAACCAATGCTCCTGCCGCATTCATGGACCTAATGAACAGAGTATTCAAACCCCTTCTAGACCAATTTGTGGTTGTATTTATTGATGATGTTCTGGTCTATTCAAAGTCTGAGGAGGAGCACAAGGAACATCTTAAGATTGTGTTAGAAACACTACAAAAGCACAAACTCTATGCCAAGTTTTCGAAGTGTGAATTTTGGCTTGATCAAGTAACTTTCTTGGGTCACGTCATTTCAGCAGATGGCATAAGAGTTGATCCCACAAAAATTCAAGCCATTACAAACTGGAGACCACCTCGAACTGTGACGGAGGTCCGAAGTTTCCTGGGATTAGCAGGTTACTATCGTCGCTTTGTTAAAGGCTTTTCCTTGATAGCTTCACCTCTCCATAAACTCTTGAAGAAGAATAAACATTTTGAATGGACACCATCTTGCCAAGAGAGTTTTGATAAACTAAAGAAGGTTCTCACTGAAGCTCCAGTGCTAGTCCAACCTGCAACAGGTAAAGACTTCACCGTGTATAGTGATGCTTCTCATAATGGCTTGGGATGTGTATTAATGCAAGAAGGAAAAGTGATCGCATATGCCTCGAGACAACTCAAAGAGCACGAGAAGAACTACCCCACACACGATCTGGAGTTAGCCGCTATCGTCTTTGCTTTAAAGATATGGCGACATTATCTTTATGGGGAAAGGTGTTACATCTTTACCGATCACAAAAGTCTGAAATATCTTCCGACGCAAAAGGAGCTAAATTTGAGGCAAAGGCGTTGGTTAGAATTAATCAAGGATTATGATTGTGTAATCAATTATCATCCAGGGAAAGCTAACGTTGTGGCAGATGCTTTGAGTCGGAAAACTCTAGCTGAATTACATCTCAAACCTTCACTTCAAGAAGAAATCATAACAGCTCAAAAATCTGATGATCAGTGCCTTCAAATAGTGGAGTCAATTTCTAAAGGGGAGAAACCAGATTTCACTAAACAAAGTAATGGTGGATTGTGCTTCAAGGGACGTTTGGTCGTTCCTAATGGAGAGGTTAAACAAAGAATTCTTCAGGAGTCACATGAAACAAAGTACTCAATGCATCCGGGCAGCAACAAGATGTATCGAGATTTGAAGAATCTATACTGGTGGTCTGGTATGAAACGTGATATAACTGAGTATACTTCTAAGTGTCTCACTTGCCAACAAGTTAAAGCTGAACATCAAGTTCCATCTGGATTGTTACAATCCATTACAATACCAGAATGGAAATGGGATCGGGTAACCATGGATTTTGTGGTGGGATTACCTTTGACACCAAGGAAGAATGACTCAGTTTGGGTAATTGTGGACCGACTTACCAAATCTGTTCATTTCATACCCATTCGAAGGGATTTCTCCTTAAACAAGTTGGCCGAATTGTATCTCCAAGAGATAGTCCGATTACATGGAATACCGTTATCCATCATATCCGATAGAGATCCAAGATTCACTTCTCAATTCTGGAGAAGCTTACAAGAGGCACTTGGTACGAAATTGAACTTTAGCACAGCCTTTCATCCTCAGACAGATGGTCAATCTGAAAGAGTTATTCAAATTCTTGAGGATATGATGTGGGGATGTGCTATTGAGTTCAAAGGAAGTTGGGAGAAATACTTGCCTCTTATGGAGTTTGCATACAACAATAGCTATCAAGCTACCATCCAGATGGCGCCGTACGAAGCTCTCTATGGTCGGAAATGTAGGACTCCAGTCTGCTGGACAGAGCTAAGCGAAAGAAAAATCATTGGACCTGATTTGATTCAGGAGACGGAGGAGAAGATCAAACTGATTCAAGAACGGCTCAAGGTAGCATCAGATAGACAAAAATCATATGCTGATCAGAAGCGTCATGATATCGAGTATGCTATAGGAGAAAAGGTTTTCTTGAAAGTGTCTCCTTGGAAAAAAGTACTTCGTTTCGGCAAAAAGGGTAAGCTGAGTCCGAGGTTTATTGGACCTTATGAAATCACTGAACGTATCGGTCCTGTAGCCTACCGACTAGCATTACCACCAGAGTTGAGCCAAATACATGATGTTTTTCATGTATCAATGCTAAGAAGATATAGATCTGATCCTTCACATGTACTAACACCCGGAATCGTGGAGCTTGATAAAGATTTAACCTATGAAGAAGAACCCGTACAAATACTTGCTCGAGATGTGAAGGTGTTAAGGAATAAAACGGTTCCCTTAGTCAAAGTTCTTTGGAGAAACCACACCACGGAAGAAGCAACTTGGGAAACTGAAGAAGCTATGATGGCTCAGTACCCATATTTGTTCAACAACGTCAACTCAGGTAATTTCGAGGACGAAATTCTTTTAAGGGGGAGAGAAATGTAACGCCCCAAAATCCGGTCTAGTAGTTAAGGTACCTATGAATAATTTACTTTATCAAATTTAATATCTGCTCCTACTTTGTGTATATATAAAGTATAATTTTATTAAAAAGAAAGTGTCAATAATAAACTAAGTACGTACTAACACTCTACTATTCTAAACACATTTAAACTACAATATAAATAAACAATAGGTAATACTATAGTAGTGATAAACATAGGTGTCCCAAATATTAAATGAGCTTTTGGACTAATCTAAGTAATAATTCGGACACTTCTAAAATAAATCATAATAATCAATTATCATCAATTAATTAGAGATGGGCAGCCCTATTGAGTGTCTATTCATTAAAGATATTTTACACCTACAATAATAAGCCAACTAGCTCTAGGAATAGTTGTTCAAATAATTATGCCTCCCAAGCATTTGTCTACTATACGGATGATCAATACTATATATATATATGTATCCTTAGTTATCTCAAAACATCATATGCATACCATGCGGCCAGCCACTATTAAAAATATATACTTGTATTATGTAAGAAAAAGTTGAGGAAGTAGAAGAAGTAGAAACGAGCTGAAGAAAAAAATAGCTTCCGACCCAAAAATCATTAAGGTTCCGTATATAAGGTCAGTACTTCTGACCCAGTTTTAATTCATGTATATTTTAATATTATTTTGTAAGTATAATTTCCATCCCTGTTTCTGATATGTTATGGGGATGATGAACGTTGTATAAGTTTAGAAATATTATACATGTTGTGAATATGTGTATTTAAATTTATATGTAGTATCAATTTATAGACTCATATATGAATTGTCATTTATTGTTGTATGGACTAAATATGAAAATAAGTAAATCCACTGGAAATTTTTAAGTATCCGACCGAAACTTAAAGTTCTCCAAGATATAAATTGAAATATGTTGATACTCGAATATATATTTATGTATACGTATATGAAATGTACAGTGTATGTGCAATTATAAATATAACTTCAAGCGTAGTTGCTACTCAATTAATTAATTACTTACTATTTACACAAATTCCATGTATGTACGTTACTTAATATTATTATCATTTAGCTAGTAGTAATTAATTGATTGATTTTAGTGAAATGAATGGAATACGGTTCTTATTAAAATTATAAAGAGTTACCATTTAGTAATAGTATTTTACACTAGTATGGCTTTTAAACATTTTTTAAAATAAAAGAAAACTTATTTCCTGATCAACTCTTAAAGCTTGATATTTAAATTGTATCAATTAGTAAAAGAAAATGAGTTATGCTATATATATATATGCACGTCAGATAAGATTTGTATAAAAATTTGAGTTAGGTATAAGAATCATCTTAAACATATTCTTATACTCTGTATTACATTCGGCCTTACAATTTGAATATAAAAATATATTTTGTACATGCACTTACTTAATTTATAACTATACACATAATTGGTGAGTAATAGAATATACGAAGTACTATTATATAAGTAATGATTGCTATCTTTAAAGATTTATACTGTAGCAATAATATCACACATACGTAGAAATGATATATCCACATCATTAGACCATAGATTACGTACTACATGCATACTGGCTCCAGCTTCTAAATATTAAGTATAATAATACACATTTTGATGTATTTATGTAGCTCTAAATAAGTACTCCGTACTATTATAAAAAAAATTAGCCTTACTCTTGATCCGGTACTCTGACGTGGATACTCCTGTTCTGTTCAGTGTACTACGTACACTCCTGAAATTCTGTCTTAGAGGAATTAGTGTTCTCCTGTTTAGTGTACTATGTACACTCCTGAAATCTTTTTAGAGCACTATTACTCTTCTGTTAAGGTTCGAGTCTCTTCGGTGATCTCGTCCTTTCTGTTCAGCTAGCTTCTGTTAGGGATTGGTACGTGTAGCTCCGGCGATTACGTTTCCATATCCTTTCTGGGTAATGTGGGTATGGACTTTATGTCCGTATTCCTTACCGTTAGTATTCTCTGTCTAGGTCCAGTTCTTGAGTACAAGGCTTAAATGAATTTATTAATAATATACCTCCGGATAAGAATTATTTGATAATTATGATATCTGAATATGCTTCTGATCTGTATATGAATATTTTGATTTTCATGACAGTTATTCGGCTCACTCAGGTATGTCAATTGTTTGTTTGACTAGATGCTAATTATGATATGTTGTTATTTGATTTAAATATGTGATAATTATTATATTTATCATTATTGTTATGATTATCATTATCAGTATTTGTACCGTACCACTCAGCACATTGCTGAGCGGGTAGTTGTTTGTTTTTCCTACCCGTAGGTTGAAGTACATTCAGCTAAGATAAGGATGCTGGGATGGAAGGAGGCATAGGATTCATGTGCATATCATGTGTGTATTGTTTATAAATAAACAAATAAGAAGCAAGTTTGACTTTAAACTTATCTGATCATTTTTCGTTTTGTAAACGCTTCCGCATATCATAAAAATATCAAGTGATTTATGGTGACTTGATATTTTAGGTATATAAAAAAAAAGTTGACGTTTGAATAACGATGATTTATTTATATACTATATTTTGTTTTAAATAATTAAAAGTCCTTTGGTTAAATCTGTTTTGACTCGTACCACGTGACACATCACTCGGATCGGCGGGGCCGGTTCGGGTAGGGTGTTACAATTCCGGACCGCGCCCACCCCTAGTAATAGGGATTTGAGAGAGGTTAAAAGTTAAAATGTCAAATAAGTCCTTCTATAGGAGGTTCTATCCGGCCGTCGTGATTAAGGACAGTTCCCGGTGGAATTTTGCGATGAAATTTTTTGAGCATCTTATTCACCAAGTCTAGTTTACTCATACCAAATTTCAGCTAAAAATTCAATTGGGAACACATTCAAATTAATTCTTGAACATAACTGCGCATTTTTGCGTTCTCGAATTAATTTGAATGCGCTCCCGATTAAAATTTTAGCTGAAATTTGGTATGAGTAAACTACACTTGATTAATAAGATGCTCAAAAAATTTCATCAAAAAATTCCACCGGGAACAGCCCCAAATCGCGACGATCGGACATAGTCTCCTATAGAAGGACTTAATTGACTTTTTTATGAAAGTTCGAGGACCTATTTGACAGTTTTCTCCCTCCAAAATACATCATCATTAGGGACATAATAATTTGTTCACTGGCGCTGTAAAAGTGTAAATGGATTGCGCTTAGCAAAAACTGAGGTGCGCTGGGATGAAATGTTTCTGGCTTAAAAATAAAAGGGAGAAGGTACAAATATACCCTGCACTATGAGTGTGAGAACAAATATATCCTTATTCTATTTTTTAAGACAAATATACCTCCGAAGTATATGTTGAAGTGCATATATACCCCTGAACTTTTAAAAAGTGCAAAAATACCCCTCATGTTCTTATAAAGACGCAAATTTACCCTTATTGACTTTAAATAGATAAAATAAATTTCAAAGAACACCAAAAATAAAATTTAAATTCGAAATTTAAAAATAAAGATTTATTATTACATTAAAATATTAATTCTTTAATTTTAAATTTCCAAATTTTTATTTTTCCGTTGTAAATGAAGCTAAATCATTAATACTAGTATTACTTTTAGTCTTGTTATGAAATTTTGAACACATTGTTATATTTTTTTAAATAACATTCTTTGATTTTGTTTAAACTTAATAAAATTAAATTCACTATTTTGTAATCTTGAACTATTTATCATCATACAAAATATGTAATTTTATAGTGCAAAGAATGCAAAAAAAATTTTTTTTTTGTATTGGAACACATAAGTTAACACTTTTTTCGAAAAAATCTTAAATATATAGTAATGTTTTGAAATAACATTTTATAATAACAATATTTAAATGTGATTTACGAACAATAAAAGGGAGAATTGGACACAAGTACATTTTTAAAATTTTTATTTTTTAATTTTGAATTTATAATTTATGTTTGGTGTTTTTTGAAGTCAATAAGGGTATATTTGCTCCTTTATAAGAATATGAGGGGTATATTTGTACCTTTAAAAAAGTTCAAGGGTATATATGCACTTTCACAAATACTTCAAAGGTATATTTGTTCCAAAAAATAGAACAGGGGTATATTTGTTCTCACACCCATACTACAGTGTTATATTTGTACCTTTTCCCAAAATAAAAATTACCGCATCGCCGCATATACAGAATTTTAGCTTCAAGAATCCGTTAAAGAAAACCCTAGATAGTTCTCTTCAGTCCAGTAGTAGAAGAGATTGGATGAAGATGGCGATGGCTGCTCTGTTGCGGGCAGGGAGGCGTTTGGGCGCCGCTCCGTTCTCTTCTACCAACACTCTCATTGCGTACCGACCATCTATTGTCTCTAATTCCGAGTATGCTTTGTACCCCTTTTCTTCCATTTTCTTCCTCGTCTTATCTGATTCAAGTGTGCGAATTTAATAAATTGGTTGCTTTGTTGAAAGGTTTAATGTCAGTGGGCTGCTTGTCATTTTAATGCAACGTGAAAAGTTAGGATCTTAAACGTTTTTTTATTTGAAATGGAACTGCTGGCAATTCGACATTCCCGACTCTTTTCAACCCTCAGTTGTGCGAATTGGCCCCATAAAATTCGTCATTTCTAGCGAATTTCAAGAGCACATCATGATCCCACCAGTCCTTTAAAATGTGAAATAGGACTGGTGGGATCATGATGTGCTCTTGAAATGTATTCGGGTAATGGTATGATGCATTATAATAAAACCTGTTTCTGGTTTTCGAGAGAAGCTGAAATAAAAAAGCTACTATTATGAGAGTTTTGGATTGACTTTTTGAAAAATGACGTTTTCTACTAATTTCATGTTCAAACAGCTAAATTACCAAACATCTGACAACCTGCCAATTTATTCCACTGGTCAAACCCGTTGACTGAATCTACTATTGACAACCCGCTAACATAACCCGCTAACCGCTGAATGCCAAACATACCCTATATATTAAATCATACATGTGTACCATAATCCAAGTATTTTCTCTAAAGTACTGTTAACTGAATCATGCAAAACTTCATATTACTATATCTGTAATTCTGCAATCTTCGTTTTAATTTTCCAATGAAGATTTGTGCTATATGCAGGGAGATATGCTCAGTGAGAGTCCGCTTTACATCTACTCAAGTTGGTAAGACTGATCTTTAGTTTTCACTTTTCTGCTTTCTGTGATTGATAGAGAATACCAAGTAATTTTAGCTTACACTTTTTTGCACACATCTTGAAGCCTGAAACCAACCACGTTCTGTAATTAGGAATTTCAGCGAGTATAAAGAGGATGGGCACATAAGATGTGATATTCCTTTGGAGGATGACTGTAATAATGGGTCAATGGAGGTCTTTTTCTGTTGAGCTCATTTGTTTGGAACTTAAAATTCCTTGAAGGACTAAGTCTTTGCATTATGTTTGTGGCCTGTTTTATGTGTTGCTGATTACTTGACTTTAAAACACAAGTGTTTTGGTTAATTTCATCAATTTCAGAACTTTATCATGCACACTTGTGTGTTATTATGAACTCCTTAGTCAGCTCAGACCTCGGGATATATGCACACTTGTGTGTTATTATAACCTTGAATTTAATTGTATATAGTTAATTATAACACTATAAACTAATGCAGAAAAAACTTGGTAGTAAAGTTTTTTGTCGGAGTCTCTTCATGTTGCAATTTCTATTTGAAAATTTGAATAATGAGATGAAATTCCAAAATTGTCATCAATGTAGGTGTATCTACGTGCATGGAAAATATCATGATGGTGAGTTTAGAAATTTGCCATGGACAAATGTAAATTTGATACCTTAAATTCAATACGTGCATTATAAAACATGACTAACCATTATTTTGTATGTTGTTTCTCTTTATCCACACATGCTTAAAGGGCTTAAGAAGATTTTCAACATCAGTCCTGACTCCTGATTCTGGTGAGGGTGAATTTCCTGCAGATTTATTGACAAAGAAGCGTGTTTTGGCTCCTAAACGTGAAATAGGTATGCAAACTGCATGCTTATAGTTACACTCAAAATGACTCACTAAACTGTTTGCAATTCTTTGTTATGAACCACTAGTCAGTCTATGCAATTTTCATTATGGATCATCCGGAAACATTCTCTTTGTGCTTTAGTACATGGTTAAGGCCGTGTACATCCGACCCCCTTTACCCCACCGTAGGTGGGACCGTGGGAGCCTTTGCGGCACTAGGGTAATGTTGATGATGTTTTTATGGTTGATTAAAACTATCGACTTTATAATATTAGTTATCATCTTTGGAACTGGGTATAAACATCAAATTTGTGTCTACAGTTTGAGTTTTGTTTTTGTAAAACTATGTTAGGATTCTGATTTGCTTGTTCCTGTTTGTTATACTTCAATATCACTATTGAGACCTCTTGTATTTCCTCATGGTTTTAATTTTTCAATATCACAGGACTCTGCCAAGACCTGGTTTTTCCAGTAACAAACTTCCATAATGAAGATATGGGCTTAATGGTGTTGCCTGGGGATGTTTTTGATGTACCAATTAGGAAGGACATTATACACCGTGTTGTAAGATGGCAGCTTGCGAAGCGTCAGCAGGTATGTTACCAATTCAAGGCTTTTATTTTGATATATAACAGAGGCTGAGAAAATATTTGCTCGGATATTTTACTCTTTGTTAGTTCTATTACCACTTCCATTTACCCCATGTGTAGGTGTTGCAATCTAAACAAATTGGAATGATTGATTTACCTTGAAACTTGTGAATAATAAGGAAACTGGTTTATACTCCTCAGAGAGTTTTGAACCATTAAAACATGGTGTAACATTCTGTCAGTTCTCTCCAGAATGGTTTATTATTTCGTACTATTTTTTTAGAGTTGCACAACTTGACACCTTGTACTCATTTACATCTTATGATATTAATTTTATAATATCCACAAGTATATGATATCTTTTGATGTATGGAATTAATGCTGGTAAATTTTCTAGGGAACACATTCAACTAAAACTATTAGTGAGGTCAGTGGAACTGGAAGGAAGCCTTATCCACAGAAAGGTACTGGTCGAGCTAGGCATGGAACACTCCGTAGCCACCAGGTTGTATTCTTTCCTAACTTTTTCAGTTCTTAGTTGCACTGCATGTGTTTGAGTGCTTCATTTTATTTTGTTTTTGTTTTTGGAGTTGTTACCCAATGATACTAATAGTGTTTGTTGCCGGGAAACAGTTTCGTGGTGGTGCAACTATGCATGGCCCAAAGCCCCGAAGTCATGAGTTCAAACTGAACAAGAAGGTTCGCCGATTGGGTCTCAAGATTGCTTTGTCTGCGTACGCAGCGGAGGGAAAGGTAAGATTGAAGACATAAATAATAATGGAGATGCACTTATTCAAACTAATAATAGAACATGTTCGTACTTTGCAGCTCATGGTTTTCGAGAATATGGATGTACCCTCACATAAAACCAAGAACATTGTAGGTTATGTTCAGAAGATGGAGAATACCAAGAAAATATTGCTGGTTGATGGTGGCCCCATTAGTGAAAACCTGAAGTTAGCCACTCAAAATCTACATTATGTAAACGTGTTGCCCTCTATTGTAAGTATATGATAATTACACTTTGGTCTCTTTGACGGCTTATGGGCACATTCCTAAGTTCTTACATGGTTTTGTTTGTTTAATCAAGCTTTTGAGATATTTCCCTTTCCTTATTTTTATCATTATGTAAAATAAATAAATAACAACATCCAAGCCTTGTTCGCAAAAAGAGTTTGGAGTTGGCTAATATGAATCAACATATGAAATCGAAGTTGAAAAGATAAAAGAGATCAATCCTTCACACATATACTCTCCCCTACTTTGCTCAATCCAAAATCATACACTTATCTAACTCAAAAGGCACTATGTCAATCCCGACCACTCTTATCCATACTTGTTTGGGTCGTCCTCCCCCTCTCATTTATGCCTTTTCTCCCAACCTCTCAATTCTTCTAAGAGGTGTATGTGCATCACTCGGTCTTCTACACATATTGTCAAACCATCGCAATCAAGACTTTCATATCTTATCTTCAATGTATGTTACTCCCAGCCTGATTATCTCCTTCCTTGAGTAGTCTTTTTCTGGTATAACCACACATGACCGTAAAATGCGCTTCTAAGCCAGACTAATATTTTGAATTCAACATTGTTTTACCGCTCAACACTCTCCGCTAATTAATTATGCAAGCCTAATTGCTATTTTATAAAACTTATCCATTACTCTAGTCGGCATATCTTGTTCACATAAATATCTTGACATACTTCTCCATTACATACACCATGTTATGTTCTATAGGGTACATTTCTATCTAGTTCACCATCCTTCTGAATTATGAGGCTCAAGTTATTAAACATTTCACCGAATGATATTTCCTTACCATCAAAGGTAATCTCACCACCTTTGTTTCTACCTCCATTAACTTGCACTTCATATACTTAGTCTTACCCTCCACTAAGCATCCCGAGTTTATCGCCAATCTTCCAACTCCACTCTAACGCATGACTTGTCTGAGTTGTCTCATACAATATTGTCAGCAAACACCATGCACTATTGTATATATTCTTGAATTGACTTCGTGAGTTCATCTATGACTATAAAATAAGAAAGGACTCAAGTTTAACCAATCTTTGGTGCACTATGATAGTAATAAGGAATTCTATAGTCTCCCTTACACTAGTACAAATACTTCTTGTAGTACGTTTCCTGTACACATCCATTATGATGTTGATATATTTACGCGATTTGTCTTTTTTAATTTCCCATATAACTTTTATAGGTACCTTATTATAAGCCTTTTTTAAGTCAATGAAAATCAAATGCAGGTTCTTCTTTGTATTTTTACATTTTCCCTCAAATTGCCTAAGAAGGTGAATGACCTAAGTATTTTAGTGACATGACATAAAATTGAATTGGTTCTCCGAAATCTATACACATTTTTAAAGCTTTTGCTCAATCACTTGCTCCCAAAGTTTCATGGTGTAAGTCGTGTGATTCCAAAGCTTAATTCCCTCGGTAATTGGTATTGTACATCATCCTTATTCTTAAAAAAGGGGATAAAAGTACTCTTCTGTCAACTCACTGACATTTTATTGTTTCTCCAAATTTTGCTCAAGAAACATGTTATCCCACTCGACACTTCTCTCTCCAAAACTCTCCTAGCGTCGTTTGGTATGTCATTTGGATCCACTGAGCTTTCTTGCACCCCATCTTTTTCAAAGCCTCTTTAACTTTTTAAGTATCCAATACACAAGGTAAAACTAAGCTATCAATAAAAGACTTATAAGATTAAACTCTCGGTCTTCTGGGTCCTAAATTGATAGATAACCTATCTTTTGGGTCCTGAATCTCTAAAAGTTTAAAATTGCTTTGAATTCGAATTTGTAGTGTTATTTTATGATCGGATGGTGTAAAGACCTGATTTGTTTGGATTTTTTTATTTGTGCCTTTATCACTTTCTCTAATTTCATGGATGTTCTGTACTCTTGACAGGGGTTAAATGTTTACAGTATTCTGCTACATGATACATTAGTCATGTCACGCGATGCAGTAAATAGGATAGTCACACGGATGCACACTCCAATCAATCGCTAGAGGAGCTCATCAAATTGATGAAATGAGGTATAGATTATTTTCCCTATCGAAAAATTGAAGTTTCATATAAAGTGAAGTTTCATATATGGAAGTACTCCATATATCATACCAAAAGAAAGTGAAGTTTCAAATTTGTTTGTTTTTGAGTGCCAAGTTAATTTGTGTGATGAATCTAAAAGCTTACAGGT
Organism: Cuscuta epithymum; assembly: GCA_945859915.1. Classification (NCBI taxonomy): domain Eukaryota; kingdom Viridiplantae; phylum Streptophyta; class Magnoliopsida; order Solanales; family Convolvulaceae; genus Cuscuta; species Cuscuta epithymum. Next base: position 3,493,171 of record CAMAPF010000006.1, read on the forward strand.
ATTAAATTCAGTAAATTGAGTTAAACAAACAACAAATTTCAATAATGTAAAAAAGATTAATGCAAGGTTGTTAAGATCGCGCGTCAACTCGTAAGATCGTCCGATCTTGCGAGTAAAGTGCACTTGGACGATCTGGATTGTGCTAATGATCGGAAAACGTGGCTGAATCGTGGGATCGACGAGCTAGATCGTAAAAACGCCGGATCGGCGTTCCGTGTCGATCTGCTAGAGAGAAGTCGCAAGGCTGGGTCGAGTGCTGTTCAGCAAATATGGAAAATCTCTGACATCGGAACTCCAAAAGTCGCAATGTCCCAAGTCTTAAAACGGAACGTAAATTACGAAGAGTCATAGTTAATGTGAATACCCAGTTAATGTATAAGTCGGTCATTTGCAACTCCCCTGTTACTCTTCTTAGACGAGAATATTTTTTTATTTTTCACTCTGTCCCCTAGATACCAGTTCTTCATATCCACAACTGAGAAATACTTCGTATTTTTTAATGTCTTAATATCCATAATAATAAGTCTTATTTTATAGCCATAAACCTATTTAAGTTATTAATTACTTAGGGTACATTAAAATAATTTTAAATTTAATTAATTATAGATGCATATTTTATAAATTTTAATGGTCATGAAGTTATTTAAGTAATTTATTATTAAGAGTGAATTAAAAGAATTTTAAATATAACATAATATAGATGTATGTTTTATAAATATTACATATGTGCTTTGATTTTAAGATCTTACGATCCGAGTTACGATCCCCGAGTTACGATCTACCAATCCTCATCCGATCCGTGCTAGGATCTCGAGTTTAACAACCTTGGATTAATGACAAGTTCAAGTTATAAAAATGTACCTTACCATTTTTTTTAAATTTATCTTGACCAAGTAAGTTCCTACTGACGGAGATGCTGACGTGTAGATGAATAGACTCTCATGTGTACTTCTATGAATCGGTATTAAAAATTAAAATATAGCTCAGGTATTGTTGTGCTTAAATTATAAGAATACATGCTTGGTTGTAGGTTGGTGTTTTTGGACCTTTGGTTGAAGTTCTATCATCTTTGTGCACTTGCATTAATGAGATTGTTCTTGCGAACAGGTAGCAGACAAACTGACGTTTTTATTGCATCAAACTTGCACGGAAAGATGTCCGCTGCCACCTCTAAATAAAATATACGACTTGGAGCATATTAGCTCTACTTTCTCCGCGCACTTTTGTAGTTGAGGTGTGCAAGAAATTTAGTTTAGTTCTTTTGTTGCACATATGCATCTTCATCCCTCAAGTGAATGTTTGGGGAGTTCTTAAGAATATGGCAAATATGGAGTAATATGGAAAGCTTTGACTCAAGAAACGGAGCAGATGAAAAGTCTTTATAAAGCAATAGTTGAGTCTTGAGACTCGGTAACTACTACACACAAAATATCAGAAATAGGTAAGCCCCATCTATTAGTCACCCTCCAACTCTTAGGCTCACTAGTTCAAGGTCTAAACGTGTTGTTAGTTGTAATGACATGATTATTTAGAATGATTGTTGTTTGGAACCTGTTCTGGTTCTAGTTTCGGACTAGTATTTTAGCCATTTTAAAAAAAGGAAAAAACTGCCAAACAAATTCTCAGTCTCATACTATAAAAAATGACAATCAAATAGGAAAGGTGCGGCTGCTTTGTTGAGCACTCTAATTAGTGTGCACCCGGTACCGGTCGCGGTCCCGGTTCTTAAAGATGAAGGTCCGGAACTAATCTGGATAATATAGGTCTTGGTCTGGTCTCAGGGCAGTTTGGGCATGTTTTTTTTTAATTTAATATATTACTAATATAAGTAAAAAATCTTACACATTAAAAATGAAATCTACTATTGTTTGAACATTACATCGACTTGGACTGTTGGACATTTGCATTGTAAGTAGTGGACCTGGTCTTGGGTAATAGAAGAGTAGGCCCAGAGCTGATCCAGAAAAGCATAGGCACTGGTCCGATCTTGGTTCCCGGCTGATCCCAAACTCAGATTAGGTCCCGGGCCGGTCACGGTCCGAAATCCGGTCTTTGTCATTTTTTTTATTAATATATTTGTAATGTAAATAAAAAAAATTGCACATTAAAAATGAATTGTACATTTGCAAAATACAATTGAGAGGAGCTACATTTCATACATTTCCTATTTGTCAGAATTTATCGCATTCAACGTCGGTTGTTTCTTCCGTGACGTAGTAGGGCGGTGCTATGTTAACTTCTTGAGTTATATGGAAGCAAATGAGCGTCTCTAAAGATTGTGTGCTCAACTTTGTCTTAGAATCAATGGGGACATTACTGGCTTTGCTAAATTCTTATTTCACGGCAATTGTTACAATTGGCATTGACAACATTTGTTTTGCCATTTTAATTAGAATGGGGAATGTTCCTTGTTTGTTCTTCATCATTGAAGAATGTCAAACTCTCTTTTCTTATAAGTAGCAAGTTTGAAATGAGGATTAAGAACAAAAGCAATAATATATATAGGTGAAATGTAGAAATGATGTTTAAAAAAATCTTTCATGAAATCGCAAAAAAAAAATATGAATAAGGTTACTAGTATGTTTATAAACATGAGAAAAAGATTGAGTAGCGTTAGGCTTGGACTCGGGCCGGGTCAGGCCTGGGCCGGTTGGGCTGCCGGTTGCAAATAGGTGGGCCCAGGACTGGTCTGTCCTTCGGCCGGTGCTAGTTCGGGCCGGGTCACCCGCCTGGGTCACGGGTCAGGCTACTTGCCGGGCCGGGTCGGGTCACTATAATTTTTTTTTCCTTTTTTGCTACTTATTTGTAAGAGTGATGAATATTAAAAACAAACTCCAAGTGCATTTATTTGAAATAGGAATTACATTTGAGAATTAAGGAAAAAAAACAAATACATTTTCTAATAAATAATAATATAATTAATAATCAATCAGAATTTCCCTTGCATTTGGCTGTCACAGGACTTAATATATGAGATAAAATATGAACTAGTGTATATGAGATAAAATATGAACTTATTTCTTAGTATCTTGAAAATGTAAAATGTTTCAATGTCATGAATGAGTAGACGTCAGAGGATAATAGTTGTTTCAAAAAAATTGTATTTTTAATATTTATAAATACATCCCTGTAACTTTTAATATTTATAAATACACCCCCATAACTTTTAATATGTATAAATATGGCCATGTATCTGTATCCTACTTTTTTCGTTTTGTCGTATTCCCGTTTCCGCGTTTCTGCGTACCCGTATCGGTGCTACATATTGGTAGCAGTATTATTATTAGTATCATCAAAAGCTATAATAAACACCTTATTAATCAAATTATATTCAATTAATTATATACATTTTATGATAAAATAAATATTATAACTAATGTGTTTTTCATTAAAATCACGAAAGCGATGACTCGTTTATGCATTTGTCTATCATCATCATCAATATTATGTACAGTTACACCCAAATAATATAAGTGATGATACATATATATGCTCATATATCACTATAAATAGTAACATGGCCTTCAAAATTAGCAAAAAACGGATTAATTTTCTTTTTCCAAAGTACATGGTTTGTTTAACTTTTTTTAATTGTTTTGCGACTATAGTTCTGAAAGTGCGGGTTTAAAGAACTTTGAGTATAAGTACGTAAAGCAAGACTTTCAGAAAAGATAACAAATTTTCTTCACATATTAATTCAGACATAGCTTTCAAATGTTCTTTATCATTATAAACAAAATTATCAAATGATTGATCATTTCCAAACTTCGATATTTCTATTTGCGTGTCATTGCCCTTCGTCCTCGTCGCCTCTGCAGGGTGCCTTGACTTCAAGTGCCTAATCACGGTGCCGTACCCCCTCAATACCCCATGCACAATACTTGAGCACTATAATTGCAAGTTGCATACCACTTATCGGGCGTCGGATTCTTAACCTTTTTAAAATGAACTTCAAAAAGAGAACAAGTTTTGGAAATCTTACGTGATTTGCCCCTTGTGAACTAATTAATGGTAATACAAATTTATTATTTCTTTATCATTTGAATCATTTGTTGGCTATGATGAAAGCTTCCAGGATTGTTGCGGGTTTGATGTCGTGTTTTAAGTTATGTGTAGGTAACTATAATTGTTGCCATGTACTTGAAAGGTTTATGCCCCAAATAAAATTTGAATTTTAATACAAGTTATCTGAGCCATTATTTGTATGTCACTCTGATGATTAGACTTTTTGAACAATGCAATTTGCTGAAGCCAGTGCGCCAATGCTTCACAATTGTCATAATATTTAGTTAATGCGTTCTTTATATTTGGTTCAGGTTGAAATGTGAAGGCCAAGTTTGAAGGGGTAATTGCCGAGTGGGAGAACCAAATACAAATTTTGTATTTTTGCTGCTTATTGTTATGTGCATCATTTGCGTTTATTAGTAATTATTAGTTATTACTAGAATACTAGTGTATTCATCTTATACCAACTCTATGTAATGTTTTTGACAATTTGCTTCATGCGTCCTGGTGTAGTACTTGTGTACTATTATTACTTTTGGTATCATCATGTCAATGTAAATATGTACTCCGTAATCGTTTACTTTATTAATTCATTTTAGAAGTAAACTTGGTATAATTGTAATGTAGTACGCACTGATTATTTACACTTTGGTAGTTCAGTATTTATTTTATAATATCCGAAATCCGACCTATATCCGAATCAATCCGACATTTAAAAATATCACAAGGATTTAATGCATTTTAATTTCTTTAAGGATATGGTTAGTAATAAGTGTCTGAAACCTGAACGGGTTTACCATTTTTTCATCCGAACCGTCTGAACCCGACCCGTGCTTAACCCTACTCTCACGGTTTTGATCTTTTTAGGATCAATTTTTTCCTTAAAACCTTAAGATGAGTTTTTTTGTGTAGTTTGTTGCAAGAGATCCAGTCTTCAAAAATTTTAAATGGATTAGAAAATCTGAAGTCCCAAGCCATTAGCTTAAATTAAAAGTGGATGCTCTCTCATGTTTATAAGGAATCTAGATCAATCATTTGTTTTGTGCATAGACTCGGTTTTTAGTGGCAAGACTTGGCAAGCATGTTATTGATGTTCAAATGTTGTGAGAGCCAACAGGACACCAAACGCATTTCATTCATAGACTTATATTGACTCGTTCTAACGTGAGACTGTCATTCATCTTGCAGCGCATACAATTCCCTCTGTTAGTTAGTTGCTAGATGAGATGAGGATGAATAAGAGATAGAGAAAGTTATTGGAAAATGTTAGAATATTCTTACACTCTCTTTTCATCTAGGCCTGAACCCGGTTCGGACCACCCGGCCCGGAAACCGGCCCGACCCGGTACTGTGCGGGCCTGGCCCGGGACCCGGGTACCGGTTCCGGGTCGAGGCCCGGTTTGGGGTTATCCGGGGCGGGTACGGGCAGGGCCGGTCCTAGGGGGGTGCAACAGGGGCGACCGCCCTAGGCCCGGAAAAATAGAGGGGAAAAATAGGCCCAAAAATTTGTCTTTATATATAGTGTGAGTAGGCTTCTTTTTTAATTTAAACTCAAGTTAAAAGGCATGTGGCATGCCTCTTTGAGTAGTTAAGTCTCTTCACATCTCTAAGCTTTATAATTCTTTTAATTACAAAATTACCAAAATATTTATTGGCTCTAACTTTTTGTACAGCCCGTGTGTCTCCCGAACTCCCGATTCATAAACCACCCCATCCCACTAACCTAATTAATTTTCTGGACGGTGGCTTTCAAGTTCCAATCAAACTCAATTATCTAATGAACTAAAGGACTAAGGTTTAATAAGGTCTTGGTCGTCTTGCACAAGAGTAGACATTAGAGAGCGCTGCAAGCCTGCAAATCACCATTAGCCAAAGCGGACAGCGGTGAGGAGCCCAAACAGCGGCCGACGATTAGAACACCTTCTTCTGTCAAGGCTTCAAACAATCTGACAACGGTCAGTAAATTATTCCCAATCTATATTAGCTATGAATAATAAATCCACTAAATGTTCTTTTGATTTATGAATTATGATTAATGATTTCTATATGATGCATTTTTGGTGTCTTGGTAAATTCATATTTGTTTGGTATCGTGCAATTTTGAATTGAATTCCTTTATTTAGTTTTACTATTGTGAAGGTGTTTGATAAAATGGGTGAATCTGGTTGGGAAAAAGAGAAAAAGAGAAAAAGAGACAAAGATTAGGAAATGCAGCCTTAAGTAAGACGGGGGCAATGGAAAATTTTGTTTTTATTAAGATATTGAATCCTGAAAATTCTTCTCAAGTTGAATCGCCGCTAAATTCTTTTGTGAGTGAAAACCATAACATGCTTGGAAATAGTGATATAGGTGCAAAAGCCGCAAATAGTGAAATTGAGCCAGATAATTGTGATTTAAGTGAAGAGAATAACTTTTGGTGGGTCCTGTTTCGTTGATCGATTTTTAGAGATTAGTTTTTGTCTTGAACATAGGCCCAAATAATATCTCGCCCATAGGCCCAAAAATCGACAGGACCGGCCCTGGGTACGGGCTAGGTAAAATCCGAACCGGCCCGGCTGGGCCCAGGTCCGATTCGGGCTTATTTTTTTTTCCCAATTTATTTTTGCTTCCTTACGGGTTGGGCTAAGTCACCAGGGTGTTTTGACCCGGTTTGGGGGGTGGGGGTCAGGGAGTAGTTATGAAAGAATAAAAACAATTATAACAAGCCCGGGCCGGTCCCGGGCGTACCACTTAATATCCAAAAGCCTGTTGGGCCTAGGCCCGACCCGGCCTGAATCCACCAATGTTTTCATCCGTGGCAACTTTACTTTACATCGTTCAGATGGTTTTAAATTTCTTAGGGAGTGTTTGCAACAGCTTCTACTTAAAAAAAGCACTTTTGGAAATGAAATGAAAAAGTGATTAGTTGTAAAAGTTGATAGTGTTTGAGAAAAAAGTGATTTTGAAAAGTAAAAGTTGGTTGTGTTTGGTAAAATAAGTGCTTTTGGTGTATAAAAAGGGGAAAAGCACTTTTGACACGAAAGCCGAGAAAAGTAAAAAATTGGTAGTGTTTGGTAAATAAGTGCTTTTTTAAGCCAAAAGCTGAGAAGTGCTTTTTTTAAAGTTGTTGCAAACCAACCTTTAGATGTGTGGACAATGGTAGACTGACAAACCACACATCAAATATTTTTTACAAAGAGATCCTTAAGAATTTGTAATATTACATTTTAACTTAAATAAAATTGAAATTCCTTTAATTCAAGCTCAAAAAGCAAATGGTATGCATTCACTTAAGAAAATATTCACATTATTATCACATAAACTTTGGTTTCAATGACAATTAACAAAGAACAAGTTTTAGGTCAAACAACAATTTGTCACCCTTTAATTTACAACAATCAATCACAATTAACAAGTGTATAGTCAAAGACGTGTAGTAACACAATAAAATCATATGAAGTTCGATCTCTCTCGCGGAAAATGATACATGGATTAACATTTTGTACCATCACTTTATATGTTAAAGATGAGATAGATATATAAGTAAGAATAATACAAAATGTACTATAAAATGGTAATTAAATCCGTCACAATCCGATTAAGAAAATATGGATTTGACTTGAGGTCAAACCTCCTTGAGACCGGCCGTATACTGGAAGCCGGTGGACGGCAACCACGTGTTTCCCCGGAGAAACCTAGCCACCGTGAAGTCGTTGGCCTGGTCAAAGTCCATGGTTCCGTGGTAACCCGTCCAGTTGACCCGGCTTCCCAACCCGGCCCCGGGTCCGTAATTCAAGTACTCCCCATAGAACAGAGTATCCAGCGCGAAGCTCGCGTTCCATTCCAGCCATCCCCGGGGCATAATCACGCTGCTCAGGTACGATTCCATCACAACTGTTCGGGAATAGAGCTTCCATGGCCGGCCGAGGTACGTGCTGGTGGAATTTCCGGCGGCGATCAGACCCGGGTCGCCCGTGATTTCGCAGAACTGGATGGAGAACCCGGTGGGCTCGGTTGGATCTTTCCGGCCGTGTGCGGTGATGGTGTTCTTTTGGTCCGGTAGGCCTTGACGGGCCTGGATCTGGCATTTTTGGAAGACGGCGGCCGCGTTACCGAAGATGAAATCGACGGTGCCGGAGATGAAGCACTCTCGGTAGAACTGGCGCAGCGTGTGGGCGTAGAGGGTGTCTTGGTAGCCGGTGATGGCGCACCGGTATAGCACCGATAGATCGGAATCTGATCGGAATGCCACCGCTTGGTGCTTCTCCGGCCCTGCCGTGTTCTCAATCGTCAAGTCTCGGGCAATGAATCCCAAGCCTTTTACCGCTGCACCGACACATAGAAACATTAATACTCCCCACTCTAAAGGGATTGTACACAAAATATTTTAACATTTCTTCTGTTCACCTTTCACGTTTGATAACACCAAATTTGATCATTAATAGGTTCCTTAAAATTTTGTCAAATTAGACCGGCATGAGTATTAATAAAATTGTGTGGTTGAGGTTTGTGCAGAGGAGAGAGAATTAATCGGAACCACAAATTCTATACTTAAAATGAAAAGTGACAAAGTTAATAAACATCCAAAAAAGGAAAGTTGACAAAGTTTTAAGGGACGAAGGAAGTATTTTTTATTTCTTATTAGCAAAAAAATTATAAAATTTAGATTGAAACAAAAAAATAATTGATAATACATTAATAAATAGAATGTAGTCAAAGTAGAGTATGTGAATAATGTAAAATTTACCCATATCACAATTAAAGAGAACGGATGTAGTATCTCGGATATGTTTTTGGGCTTTTGGTGATAACAATTTATATGTTTTTGTATTTATTAATTATTACCTCAGTTGCTTACTTGCCACTTCAAACCAGTCATTCTCTCACAATTTATGATCCAATATACATTTTTCTTTTGTCAACTTAACTTGCATTTAATCACTAAGCATGGAGAGACTCCATATTATAATATTTTCATGGAACCCACTTTTGGTGTCCAAACTTTTAAAAGAGAAGAGCTACTTTAACACCACCATCATTGAAAGTTTCCACATAACTCTCAATCATAACTTTAAATTTGAGTAGAAAAATGAAATGAAAAGAAAACAATAATTATGTTAGGACATTTCAAAAGGAAAATAAAACAATTGTTTCGGGAGACACAACATTAAATAGTGTCCCAAGCATATATTTGAACTTACTAAAAAGGCTTTTCTTGAAACAAAGAAAAAACAATGAAGTCTTGAAGTATTGCTCTTCAAACACAGATGTCATAACTTTTAAAAAATTATCTTTAATAGAAGTAAAAATGTTACTGAATTTCAAAGTCGGGCTTTCTTGTTTTCATTCCTTAACTATATGTAATTACTTTCATATTTTGGCATTATTAGATTTTAAAAAATACAATATTTTCCAAATATAACGGTAATTACTCTCATTTTGAAAATTAAAGAAAAGGCAATCATGTTTTGAAATTCAAAACATTTTTAATTACCTCTATTTAGAGAATTTTCCAATCATTTTTAAATAATTTTTAGTTATACATAATTTAATACGTAGTACATTTTTAGAAATAACTTTATTTCCCTAAATAGTCAAAATAATGCATTGTTGTTAAGTGTAAAATTCAAACGGATGCTACAACTAAATGACTAATAAAGAATTGTGCTCTTACTTCTTATATCAATTTGATTGAAACCATAATTTTTTAATCAAAAGAAAGAACAAAAAAAATTGACTTTTGGAGAATGGATCTTACCGAAAGTTGCAGACCTGAAAGTAGTCCAGCCGTCAATAAAGCTCCGGTTGCCGGAAATAATGGTATTGCCCTTACCGTCTCCGATCATCACTATATTCCATTTCTTCTTCCCGATTTCCACATTTTCTCTGTAAACTCCCTTCTTCACATGGATCACATACCGTCTATCACTCACGGAATTATTGACGGCAGCCACGGCGTCCATTATGCTCGTGAAGTTCCCCGATCCGTCGAGCGCCACCACCGCGTCAGGCGTAAACTCGACGGACTGCAGAAGTTTCCGGTCACTGGGTTTCACCCATTCCGGGAACTCCGGGGAACTCAGAAGCTTCCGGCCGCCGGCGGGCTTGGGAGTGGGCCTGCCTCTGACGGCGTTATTCTTGACGGGCGGAACTGATTCGACGGTGGCGAGGATGTGTCGGACCGCGGCGGCGACCTGATTAATGGGCCGTGCGACCAATTTTTTGACGGTGCCGTTTGTGGCGTCAAATCCTTGTAAGCACGTGTCCTGGTTACTTAACGCAGCCGTCAACCATGTCCTCAAATCCGCACTCATATTCCCCGTGCCGATGCCGACGGTGCTATTACTTTTTTTACCTACATAATCAAACAACATTAAATAATGCCATTTTGTAAGGAATTTATTACTACCATAAAAAGAAGAATTTATTACCACTCTGGTTACACTCAATTTTGATAACTTTAATTTTTATTTATTTCAAAAAAAGTTGTCAATATTTTTAAAGTAATGATTTATTTAATAAATGATACGTAGTACATTTTTTCGTTGAAAAAATGAGAAATTTTTTGAAAAAACAATTTTCATTCAATCTCACGCTTCGTTTGGTAATTTCAATTTTTTACCTTACCAGTTAAATTTCACCAAATGATAAATTTTTAATTTTGTGCGCTGAATTGATTAAACAAAACAGATCAAAATATGACAAAATTAAATAAATTATATTATACTTTGGAACTTACTGGTATAAAATACACATATGCCGGACATTTATAATGCATGTACATGAAAACCAATTGAGCATGAGGATATATATTTATTCTAACTTGACCGTTTTTATTTTTAATTGCACTTTCTTATTGAGAGTTGAGTTTAATGGTACTCCGTATATGTTATACCTTCATCTCTCATTATAAATCTCTCACAGTAGATTAAATAGTAATAGTAAGAGCCGGTTTGGTGACCTTATTTTTCGTCTTATCAGACTTATCAGTTAGATGAATTGTGTAATGACAAGAAAAAATACGATTTGGATTACTTTTCCATCAGTATAGGCCGAAGTTTCTATAGAAAATCATTTTTGTTGTTTCTTCATATGACTTTTTATGTTTGTTTTTAATAAAATATTTTAAATGTAATTGTTTGATAAATCAGTACAATCAGTCAAAACTTCAAAAAAATTAGCAGGATCAACGAATACATTCAATATGGGTATTTATTATCAAATGGGCTCTAAAATATACGGAGTAGGTAAGAAAGGTTTGGATATGATATTATTTACTACGTGTCTATTAACGCATAATAACATAAATAAAATGTTTGGATTAACACTAAATTCGGGACCGACAACACGTTTTCTTTAGGTCATGTTTGGGTAGCAGTAAATTCTCAACCAACATCACGTTTTTAGGTCATGTTTGGATTAGCACTAAATTCCTTAAATTAATTCTTAAGAATGGGGTGATTTTTAGTTTTAAGAAAACATAAACGCACGCTTTTACGTTCTATCTATGGATTTCACCCAATCCTAGAAAATTGGACTTCTATTTCCCATTAGAAGGTAAGATATAGGATGTGCAAATGTGCAATGGAGCATACAATATGAACAACAACAAAAATCTAAACAAAAGTAAGATATACTAGCTCAATCTAGTTAGAATTTGTAAATTTGATGAGTATGTAAAAGTCAAAAAATAAAAATAACAAAATAAAACTACTTTAGTTTTAATGCAAAATAAAAACTAAATTGATGATATTTGTGGAGATGAAAGAATAATAAAAGTCAAAAAATTACTTTAGAAAAAATAACAAAAAAATGGAACAAAAAACTGAAGGTTTTCTAGTATAATTTTTATAACATGACACAACTTTCAAAATAAAACTTATCTTCCTATTAGAATTAAGAATTAAGTAAATGAAAATTTTCTTTAAATATGACTACAAGTCTAAAACATTTGATAAAAATCACAAATAAAACAATGAGCCTGTTTAGTAACATTAAAATTGGTTGAATGAAAATTTCGTGCTGAAAATTTTGAAAATCAAGTTTAAGTGGTTGGATTGACTGACTCTACTAAATCGTGAAAAATTATATTTAAAATATATTTTATTAAAAAAAAATATATGAAAAATAACTAAAATATTTATCCACAGTAATCAATCGATCCAGGCAGAAAAGTAATTTCACACTTATTTATTTTGATTACGAAGTATTTCATAACTCAATGTGTAAATTAAAAACTTATGCATGTTTAATAAATAAAAAAATGATTGATATAATAAGATTAATAAGTTGGAATGTTTGTGATATGAGAAGAAACGCACCACCCCAGTGGTGGATAGTCCAAGACAGTTCCTCAGCGGAGAAGTCGAGAAGATCCAGGCAGTCGGAGATCGCCGTCGACAGACGGAAATGTCCATAGTGCCCCACACTATGGCCGATCTCCGCCACGGTGGCATTGGCCACTGTGATATTCCTTATCGCCGATATAACGGACCTCACGAACTCTGTCGCCGGCACCTTCAAGCACTTCGACTGGCCGAAATCAAACTCTCCGGCGCCGGAGCTCCCCGGAGCACCCCCAAAACACAGCAAAACCGCCACCATAACGGCCGTCCACGACGGAGCCATAATTCACTCACACTAAAATAATCCGCTCAATCGACCAGAACAGAGTATATAGTGTGAAACTGTGAATATGTCAAACTATTCCGTGATTTGACGGTAACGGGCAGTACGATGAGCAAAAAGAAGTGCGAGAAGTTGGGCACTAAATAAGGGTTTAGGCAAGTCACAAATTATATTCGTGCTTTTTTAATGAGCAAACCCTAATATATAATTATGTATGTTAGCTACTAATAAGATAAGGGAGTGAAAATGTGAAATATATATGGACGAATAAATATAAAGTAAATAAAATAGTAATGGAAGCTAGCAGGGGGGTTTCATATATTCAATGGAGTTGTTGGTTGACAGGTGTGGGCATTGAAGAATGCAAGGGAAGGGAAGATCTGAACGTGCTATATATAAATATACATATAAGTACATAACATACTAGTGTATGTGTATAAAAGTCCCCATCCATCCAACAAAAGGAATAATTAATCCTAAATAAATAATTATAACAATTTAACATTTTTATGCAATTTTCATCTTTTATCTTTTTATCATTTTCCATTCTTAAATTCTTATGTTATTTTTATCTTATATTTATCTTATCCTACCTTTGATACGTATTATTGATCGATTCATATTAGTCGACTTCAAAATCTTTTCAAAATAAAATTTGGATGTTGCTATTGAAATGTTTTAAAATGAATTCATGATATCAATTTTTCATCAAAATGCAGTGATAATGTCGTAAATACGAAGTATTTAAAATTGGTGAATGCAAAAGTTTATTGGTTAATGCTTTTAACATTTTTAAACTTTTGTATTATACTTTTAGAGTCATTCGGTAAGAGTGAAAGTGGCTTAAACAGCTCAATTTGGTATAATTTATGAAATTTTAGTTGAGAGTGGATGAATTTGTTAAATCTACTCAATTGAGAAAAAATTACATTTAAATTGTTTTTTTTTAATAAAATTAAGAAAAGAAGCAAAAAATCGTTTCTAGACAACTTCAATCAATTCAATCAGAAAAATAATGGTAACAAGACATTACTTATTTTGATTTTTATACAATTCAGCATGTGACATCATAACTTATGTACTCATATTTGTTAAAAAAAATTGACCAATAAAAAGGAAAAAAAATATTCCGTATTTCCTGAACTCACGTTTTAGGTTGCCTTTAACGCGTTTTTAAATGTTGTAACACACATTTTTCTGTACACTGCTTCACTTTTGTAGTGTATCTTCTTAATTGAAAGTTCTGGAAAATTAGACGGCGTCGTTACATTTAAACTTATACTTTGATCTTATTCATATATTTTTTCACATTAATAATGGAAGTAATTAATGTTATGTTCCATATTTTAATTCATTGTGCTACGTGTCTGGTTTGGAAGGTGGGGATGGGGTGTCGGCGCACACAACTTTTGACATTACGACAAAAAAGCCATTCACAACTTCATTAATTAATTACATAATTAAAAAAATTATTATACCTAGCTTAGTCTTTTTAATTAAGAATCGAATCATACACTCTTAAAGCACCTCCAATGCTAAAACCAGTAAAACGTGAACAGTTCATACGTGGCATGTGAGATAGCCAATGAAAAAATAATAAATAGAATATCTCTCTCCTTATTTGAAGGATTTTGTATCATTTTGGTAAGTTTTTTTTCCACAATGTCAAGCACAATGTTTAGATGTAGACATTGTGCTTGACATTGCAGAGAAAAACTTACTAATAACACATAAAACCGTGGAAAGAATGAGAGAGAAATGTCATAAATTCAATTTTTTGTGTCTATCTCTCTCATGTTACATGTGCACCGTGCACATTGTAGCATTGGAGATGCTCTAAGTGAAGCTTACGCGTCATTATCTTTTAAACAAGCAAGGCTCCGAGTATATATTATCAATATATTGTATGATTTGGCAATATACTACTCCGTATTACGGAGTATATTGTATGATTGCTAGTATATTCACTCCCTATTTTTGAGTTGTAAATATAACTTTTTGCGGAATTTTCAATATGCACGCTGTATATGATATTCTTTGATTCATGTGTGGCTGTGAGTTTTACTGTGTGTAGTTCAAATCTTCCAAATGTTATTGTGTCACATAATTAATACTTGGACTGTAATGAATTATTAAACCTTAACGACAAAGAGGTATCTATTAATGGTCTACTATTTGAAATAATGAAAGTTTATTTTCCTCTTTAGTGTGGTTCAAAGTAATTAAAATGGACGAAAGTATTGAATGATTTTCCTTCCTCTCAAATGGACTAAAATGGTCTAAAATACACGCATTGTTTCATTACTCTTCCACAATATTAGAGTTTACAAATTACTCCTCCTAGTCTCCTACCACACGAACCTATAATTACCTCAATTATGGGTCGATCCGGTCCCAGTTTTGGGTAGCGACCGCCTGGTCCAAAAAAAATATCTGGTGATACCCGGACTCGAACAGTTATATTCCGGTCTAGGCCGACTTCGGATACTCAGTCGGTCTGATCCCGAATTTGAACCTGTTACATTTTTTTACATCGGTTCAAGCTTTAAAAAATGGCCGATTCATGAAAAAAATTGGGACTGAAACTGTCCGGTTCGGTCCCAAATATTGGAACTCGAGACTGGTAACCGCTTTGACTCAGTTGGGTACTTGGTTTTTACCCGGACCAGAAAACTAGACCCGGTCCGATCCCGCACAGTAGCGGACGTGGTTCCGGATAGATCTGGGACAGCCGATCGGGTCCATCCATATTACCACATCTTCTCTTTTGAACCGCTGAGTTACATCGTGAATGTAAGGAGAATCATGAAGAGGAAGACCCCTCATTTCCCTCGATGTGAATTGAACCCAAGCAGGGATGGATTTAGGGGGGGAAGGGGGCGGGGGGGTGACCGCCTCCCTTGGACATTCAATTTTTTTTACCATATATGTAATATTTTCATAAAACTTTCATAATTTAATTAGATTCGCCCCCCTTAGCTTTTAATTTTCAAAATTAATATATATAGTCTTACATAATGTAATACTTAATTGGAGATTTAAAAGAAGAAACATCTAAAATAATTTACATAACTTAAACAAATAAACAATAGAGTAACTCGTTATTTAAGATTTAGGATACTTATTATATAAGAATTCCTAGTTTTGTACTCCCTCCGTCCCACTATGATTGTCCCATATTACCTGTTGAGGTTTATTCCTTCAACCCTTGGGCCCAACACGTAAGCCCAAAGATTTCGAGTGGAGTGAGTGTAGGAATGTCTAGCCCGACAACTATCAGATGGATCAGGAAATAAAAGGAATAGCAGGCAATGTAAATAGGTATTATTAACTTCGTAATAACTCCCCTAAGTACAATCTACTTGCTAAAAAAGGCACGTCGGCCGTTCGTCTTACAAGGCAGTTAGAAATGCTGCGAGTAAGAAGGCTGAAGCTAGTATGCTAAGAATAGAAAGTTGCCAACCCTTTACAATGAAATAAATGCTTCTATTTATACCCGCCAATGGGCAGGTGGCTATACTGACGTGGCAGCCTGTGGACCGCTGGTGCCCCAACTACCAAATCTTCAGCATTAAATGCACTTCCCGCCAGAATCTAGGCTTCCCGCCTAATCAGTGGGGACGCTCGTCCGCCCGGGAAGTGAGTTGGATCGCTCCAAGTGACCCTCAAGAGATAGCGGCTGTTCGTCTCCTGGCCTTGATACATACTCACCATGTGGACTGGGTTCCCTCCGATGACTATGGGCTCGCAATGGGGACGTTCGTCGTCATCCCTGGTGGCCCGTGGCCCTGCTCTTTGTCCCTGCATAGACGTTCGTCTGGGTGAGTCGCTGGGACCGAACTCCCAACCCCAGACGTTCGTCCCTCCCCAAGGAACATGGGCCTGCGTGCTAGCCTTGTGTCCTAACTGGACGTACGTCTGGTAAAAAGGGATTAATGGGCCGGACCTCGGCTTGGGCCATTAACCCAACATTACCATTTCGGTCCGTCCCACTAAGATTGTCCCATACCTTATTTGGTAAAGTTTGTGTGGTTCTAAACCATTCCTACGTTATTCTTACTTTATCAATTCAATATCAACCACATAAACCCACTTTTATTAATAACCGTGCCACCTTTTCTTGTCCCAAACTTAGGGGGACGGAGGTAGTACATAATAGTTTCGTAAAACATATATCAAACAATATTAAATACCAGACACACTAATTACACAATTTTTAGATCACGTGAAATGGATCCAAAATATAAATATTTATAGACATTAGATTACATAATTCATTTACTTCTTGCTTTCTAAAAATAATTTATTGCATGGATAATAAACTCTAAATTATTATAGAATTAATAAAAATATTAAAATATAATATGCACCATATATGTGTGTGTGTATGTGGTGCATATTATTCTAAAAATAAGAATATCATACATATTAGTATTCTACTATTGTAATATTAAAAAAAACTTCTCATGAGTCATGATTATATTCACGAACACCCTCCTTGGTGGACAAAAATTGCAATTCAATAACCGATTCATGAGATTAAACAATGTAGAAGTTATTAAAAATGTATTGGTTGATGTCTTTGTCATCGTCTTAACTTAGAATGTAATAGATTTAAATGTCGTTCAGGATGTGCATGTATTAATATCATTTTTTTTTAATAAAAATAGCCGCATAGCCCTACGGTAGTGAAAAAATTTCGTCCCGCTATACTAGGGAAAAAAAATTCACCCCGCTACACTAACAAAAAAAAAAATTCACCCCCTAAACTAACGAAAAATTTCGCCCCCCTTGACTCAGGATCCTGGATCCGTCCCTGAACCCAAGACCTCTCACGGAGAAACTTAGGTGTGAGTGTTAAACCCAATTGGCCGATCCCGTCACACCACCTTCCTACATAATTAATATTCTCATTGCTGCAAGTGTAACCAAACTTATAAACATCCGCTTCGGACCAAGTGTATTGGCAATTTGGCATCCGCTTCATATTGTATTTTCCTACATTTGGACCTCACACGTTATCTCTAAGTGGTTTCAATTGTGTTGGATTCATCCTTTTGATCCAGATATTTGTATCTATGAAAGCTGATTGTGATCAAATTAGGATTTTTTTGTCTAAGGTTTTGAATCATAGTTCATACACTAAGATTATGGAAGCGCAAGCCTCACAGCAAAATTATTAAGAAAATGACTTCTATGGACTCATGAGAAAATGTATTGAATGTCTTATATTTAATTTGAGGTTTGAAAAGTATATAATTTAGTTGTTTATTTTTAGTTTATAAAGAATAGGGAGATTGATGTTTGCGGCAACTACAATATAATATACTATACTAGTCCTTGGTTTTAAAGAAAATGCCCCTCTTTATTAATGGACCATGACTTAAGTTTTGCAGAATTTGATATATCTAGATGTAGCACTGTTAAGACGGGTCACTATCATTCAAATTGATGAAACATGTAAGAATGAGATTGCTGTATTTTTTCTAACTCAACCCAATTTTGAGCCGTCTTTATTTCATTTTGTGGCACTCGTTAGCCTATAGATCTTTAGGTCAATGCTAAGCATTAAAGATCTCATGATTATTTATTAATTTCAAACATACATTAAGTCATTCATTAATTTTAAATAAATATTAATTCAAAACTCATAGTTTACACAAGGGTATATTTCTATGTGCCTAAAAGTCACAAATATATTTTATTGTTAGCTGTTAACCATATATAGGCGGTATTAGGGCTTTGAAATTCTAAACAAGCTTTACATTTTAGGCATCAAATGAGCATATTACATATTAGGGCTTTGTTTAAAAGTGTCACTTTTGTACACAATTTACTTCTATTTTGCCATAACTTATCCACATGAAGAATTTGAGTAGAAACTAACCCTAATTAAGCAGCAAATATATTTTTTATTCTTTTGGCAAACAAAAATGTACAATACAACTCTGGGGAGTAAGCTAATCCTACTCAGTCTAGACTCTAGACTGGGCAAGTCCAGTTCCACCGATTTATCCTGCCAGTTTTTGTTCGATTCCCAATTTGGTTCGATCCCATTCAATCTCTCTAATTTCTTTTTCATATTCTTACAATACTATATCAGTATACTAAATTTATAGTAATTTTATCATATTAATATTAGTTAGAGCATGGCATAACTGTTAATATTAGTAGTGAGTAGTAGTATTAGTTATTAGTTCATTACTTATAACAGTAAAATAAGTTACAAAGTATATTAGTTATTGTATATTACTTCTAAGTTCTAACCCACTACTAGAGTCTAGAAACTACTGACTAACAAATTTTCTCAAAAAAAAAGTCAGCTAGTTTTATAGAAAGTTATCTGCAAAAATTTTATGTCACAGACTCACAATTACATGTTTCACAACAACAATGACATTCGTAATTTTCCTATTTTATTAAGTGTTTGTCACATTTATTGTTCATATCTAAAAGCACTCATATTTCTAAATTGGACAATAATCAGGTGGAAAAGATCTTGATTCCAGTACCGGATGAGAACAAAAATACCAGGTTTTCAAATCGGTAGAAGAAAATAAGGTTTTGGGCCAGAATAGAGGCCAGACCCAAGCCTCAATTTCTGGCACATGGACCAGCTAGTCCAAATGTTTTTACACTAGTCATTGCCTCACTGGGGAGCATTTTAAAAAAAGTGTATCCATTTAAAAGCCGAAAAGTGTAGAGGGGATGAAAGGTTTTAAAATACATTTAAAAAAATCTGGACAGACCAGAACCGGACCAACCGGCGCACTAATTTTTAGGACCGATCAGGTTGAAACCAAATCTGACCCAGACCAGCCGACCAGGATAATGTCAATGCCTAAACATAAATATGGGACAGACTACGAAGTAATATTTAAGGAAAACCCTCTATTAATGTTAGGTATACTATATAATTTTTTAAAAATAATAATCAGCCGATTCCTATCATGCATTAGCAGAACAGGAAGCAGTATTGGTTGATCCGGGTCCAGTCAAGTTCCTGGTTCCAGTCCCTGTTCTCCCATTCCAGATACACGTGAACCACTGGTTCAGGAACTGTATCACCCCTTTAATACAAGGGATTATTTTTGAAACAGCAAGGAATCAAAAATGACTGAAATGGTAATAAAGGGAAGACCCGTTGTAACACCAATCAGTCAATCTCGTAAGATTGCCACAAGAGGGATTCCAAATATTCAACAGGTTCAACTTTCTTTAATTAAGAAAAGGTTAATGTAATAGCGCCACTTTTCTGGGTTTGGTTTGGTACTTGGTGAACTCAATTTATACTATTTGCGGCACTTTCTTCTTACACAGCAAGAATGATCATCATCATACACTAAAAGACGCGTCTTTTTAGTTCTACTATAACAACACGAGTCCCCTTGTCCTTGCCAAAACATACACATGGACAAACTACAAAATTAGAATGCAATTAACACCAAAATTCGATGCCAGAGAGTTGATCAAAGGAAAACTGTGAATACTGAGAGTTGTTTCCCAAAGGCATCGATCTGATTTTGATGAAAAACGTGTGTTGGGGTTGTATTATCTTACATTGGGCAACACTGCACTGAGAATTTGTTACTTCAACAGCACAGTCAACTGATTAGTGAATAGATCAGAGAGTGCTCCACGTACATCCATCTAAAGAACAGGCATGAACAATAACACTTCAGATGAAAGTCTAGGGAACCAAAGGATAGAACTCTCGTAGATGACTCCTGAATATCACCAAATTGTTCTTTCACTTCTAATTATTTTCCCTTTAATTCTTTAGAACTTTATACTATGTAAAGGAAGAAAAAGTGCTAAGGGTAATTGTTTGCTTACGCTTTGGTTTTACATTGGAAAATGCAAAGGAAAAGAAATGTGACTATTTTCTTTTTAAAAACGTATTTAGATTTCTTTATATTAACAGACAAATAATTTAATGAGTATAACCAAATACCAAAACATAATAAATTTATTGACCTTCAGTCTGTTTGTTATTTTTATCCGCAATTTCTTTCCTACCCATTTTCTTTCCCTAATATTTTCTGGGACGCATACCGACTCTAAGAGATGATGGAATGAAAAAGGGGGGCACACAAGCATTACAGAAAAGGCGTACCTGGTCACAACATATAAGCTTAGTAATCAAAGGATAGAACTCTCGTAGATGACTCCTGAATATTTGTCTGTTCATAGAGCACATGCCCTTCAGCGCCTGAAACGCTCACGATGCAATAACATAAGAATCCGGAAAGATTTACCAAGTACTATTTGTAGTGTAAAAGCCAAGCCAAACAACCAAAGACACTTTCATTGAATTAATCTATTTTTCCCAAAAAAAGAATTTTCCGAAACAAGTTTTGTTTGCTAAAGATTTACAAGATTTGGGACTTGCCACAAATAAAATATTATGGGGAAGTGAGGTTATAATTTTCAATTAAGAGAATATGAAAGACGAGATAACATGAAAAAGTAACTACAAATTTTAATCAATAGGCCAATTTAAATAAATCTGGAAATTTACAACTTTTCCCTCCCCTTCTCTTTCCCCCAAATTCCTCGATAAAAACATGACATAAGAGTTTTCAGTATAGAGTATAGACTATAGAGTTTTCAGTATAGACATACATGGATTAGGACTCAAAACGAACAAGGACGTTAACTTTTCATAAATTTCAGTCATTAGGTATCATGACTGAAGGGATCACAAATTTCACACCTTAACAATGATGGGAGACCGTAATTCTAGAACTCGGTGGACATCCATATTAGCATTTTCCCCCATGCACGACTGGAAATCAGATGCTTTGCTCAAAACCTGTCCACAAAATGAGACTAACTTCTCCTCTGCAAATCCCTGCAGTTTACCTTCATCTACCTTTCCTGCTGCAATGACATCACTTTTCCCCACCCCATGATCTCCATTTTGAGAAATACCCTTTTCATCCAACCCTTCTTTTTCACAACAAAACTCTGCAGTTGCCTTTTGTAAGATATCAAGGTAGATAGAAGTTCCAGCTAACTCTTGTCGGAGTAGATTTAATGGAGGCCTAGAAAAGATGAAGCCTAATTATTGCAAAAAAAAAAATCATAATAAAACCATGCCATCACATAAGCACGTGAATCAAACCTATCTGCGGGAATTTGGTGCATCCGCATTCTCAGATTTGTATACGAATTATATGATGAAGCGAACTCCAGCGCAGAGAATAGAATGTCCAGTATACTGATTTTGTGTGAAGCCTTCAACTTATTCCAGTACTTCTTCTATAATTTGGAAGATCAGTAAGAGGAACAAATACTATGTTAACACATGACACCATCATAAAATTTAATTAAAAGTAGTGCAATAAAAAGGTCTTCCTCAACTGCACAAATTTCATTTTCTATCTGCTCACTACCACCTCGGCAATCTTCACTAAGATTAATGCATGCAAGGTCTTTGTATGACACTTACCACAATATATATGAACAAAAAAATAAACTTTCATCGGTTGTGGCAGTTTTTCAGATTGGCACTACAAACATCCCCTACTTCCAGACTCCACCTAAATTTCATCTCTCCTATCATGCCACACCTCCACCCCCAAAAGGAAATTGTTTGATAGAGACCACTATATATTTCACCTCCTGGTAGAAGGTTGTGATTTCAGTATCCATGATTTGGTGGTTTGGTAGAAGGTGGCAAGTTTATGTATCCTTAGAAAGCGTGGTATGTTTGAAATACAATTGAACTTCCAAAAATTAAGACATCATAAAAGTTTTTAGCAGCTAGATTGGTATAGTGACATTAAGAAAAACTTATGTTGCAATGAAATATTTGTCAAGTATTTCGCTACAATGCACAAAACCCAATAATCGCCTTTAGTTTGTTTGGGGAAAATCAATGAAACATAGAACTCTAAAATTTAGAATTAGACCTACCTGAATGCTATCAATAGCACCTATAAGCAACAACTGGGTGATGCATTTGCTTCGGATGGTAGTCAATACAGAAATTTCATCCTCTTCTCTTGCATCAGGCTCCACATCGTGGGAAAACTACAAATTAAGTATAAAAGTACAAACCATTATTTTTCTCAGGGTTATCAATGGTGCAAATAATGAGCACCATATATTGTCACTGCCAATTCAAGAAGGCATCGCCACAAACATGGGCCTGCAGTAATATTGTACCATGACCTGTGAGGCTGTGACGCATTATCGCAACACTATTGTTGAAATATAAACTAGAATGATATTAAAGATAGAGAGAAGGATTTTCTGTTTATTTCATTGAAGGGTAAGGCCCTTTAAATATAGATTAGAAAGATAGAATATTCCTATAAAAGATGCTATACAATAATACTATATATGGTATATTCCTAAAATATTCTAAAGCATATTCTAAAGTATATTCTAATATACTTTCACACTCCCCCTCAAGTTGGAGCATAGATATTTATCATGCCCAACTTGTTACATAAATAACCCACTCGAATTCTATTTAGTGCTTTAGAGATTCTTGGTAGCACATAAATTTGGCATCCATCAAATGAGACAAATGAGCTGGTAGCGGAAGCAATATGAACAAGCCGATTTTCTTGATTTTTGAACAGCAATTTTCTACACTCTTTGATCAAGTGTCCGGGTTTTTGCAATAATTGCATATTACTCCTCTGTCAAATAGCAGGTTTCCGTTTGTTGACTTTAAATATTGGAGAATAAAATATCCAGATTGGGCCTTGATTGCTACAGACCGCAGACTTAATTTCAAGCTAGAGATGTGTCCGTCTGATGCTAAGACCCCAGCATGTGCCCACGATAAGCGAACAACCAGAGTAGACCTTCGAGACCCAGCGGAAGTCTAAAGACACGCGAGATCCAGCGAGCAACCAACAATCAGACTGTGCGTCTGTCCCTGGACACTTCGATGCCAGACCCCCAGCGAGCGACGACCACCGTCCACCGGTCCTCCTCAGCTCTCTCAAAAAGAACGAGAAAGAAGTAAAGTTCACCTGGTGGTAGAGGACTATCAGGCGACTTTTAGACGAGAAATATGAGAGGTGCGGCAGCGGCAACAACTTGTTTCAGGTTTTGGGAAGATGCTGGGCGATCTGGTGAAAGAGCAGAGGGCGAGATTCTATATTGCCTTTCATGCTCGTTTGCTGGAAAGAATGCACCGGTTCTGAAAAAACTATATGTTCTTCCTTCCCTTTAAGCTAATTCTTCCAATCAAAATTCCAGCCAGGGAAGATGGCCGGACCTGACAGAGATGGACTAAGGTTCTGAAAAAAAAGGTTCCGGAGATTCTGGAGTGTAGAGTTTCTTTAGAATTAGCAGCTAATTGATTTTCTGGATTAAGAATCTGGTTGGAGGTTCTGTAGACAAAAGAGTGTGTAAGGTTTTGGAGTTAACTCAGGTTTTGGAAGAGGTTCTGGGAAGGGTAGGAGGTTCTGAAGGTTCTGGACTGAAATTAGCCTGAGAAGGTTAGGAGGTTCTGGACTGAAATTAGCTCGTGAAAAAACTGCAAACGAATAGGAGGTTCTGGCAAAAGCTTCTGGGAAGAGGTTCTGGGAAGAATAGGAGGTTCTGAGATTGAACTAAGCTTCTGAATAGAGAATAGAGATTCTGGGTAATGGTGATGATTGTGTAAAGAGGTTTTGAACTGAACTCAAGTTCTTTGAGAAAGAACTGAGTGTGAAAAACTAAATTGAAATCTGAAAAACTAAATTGAAATGGAAGTGAAATGGAAGGCCCTGATACCATGTTGAAATATAAACTAGAATGATATTAAAGATAGAGAGAAGGATTTTCTGTTTATTTCATTGAAGGGTAAGGCCCTTTAAATATAGTTTACAAAGATAGAATATTCCTATAAAAGATGCTATACAATAATACTATATATGGTATATTCCTAAAATATTCTAAAGCATATTCTAAAGTATATTCTAATATACTTTCACAACTATCATGGGTTAAAAAATCTTACCCAGCCAATTTATTCCCTGGCTGATCAAAGCCCAAAATCCAGAAACTAGTATATAATAATACACTCATTTTAGAAGGTAGTATGGAAATTTAAACCCTTAATATTCAAAGAAAGAACCAGATATATGCGACCAATGCTGCTACATCCTCACCAATTTTTTAGCTAATTCAGTGTTAACAGCACCCAAGTCGATGTCAAGGTTAATATGAAATATATTACTGTTATTTGTAACTATTTATATTTCGAGAATTGTACTGGATTTATTCCCATCTTTGGCAACTTCTTACTCTTGTTAAAGAGAGTGAGATACTACCTAACTACGAGTCTGTGTCGCCCAAAGCTAATGACCTTCTGGAAAGGAGGTATCCTGAATCTACCTAAACATGTGTTTGTGTGCCCATAGTCACTTCACAAAGAGAAAGAGGGTATTATGAAAGTCTCGTTCTGAAACTTATTGAAAAGGGGGGATTTGTCCAGTTGTCCTTATCGGGCTGAAAAGGCATACAGTAATATGAACAATAAAAAACAAGCTGGTGCAAATGGGCATTTAGTAATATTTCCAGAAACAGAGACTTTTAACATTTAGTAAGAAGGGTGAGAAGAGAAAGTAAAAGTTAGACAAATTAAACTACAAAAGCAACATTAAATGCAATGGTGGTTAAGAAAGAGTAGCTCATCTCAATACGATGAAATTCAAATGTCAAATACCTTGGGTGAAGATGAAGGCACCAAAGCTTCAGCAGTTGGACTTTTGGGTTTAGATGTAAAACTTCTGAGGAAGCGATTATCCATCACATTTCCGATAATCTTCTGACCAATTGTTTGACTCCTTTGGAGTTCTCCAGAAGCTTTAGCTCTTCCGGAAGGTGAGGGTATGCCTATATAAGAAAAAGAAATCCATTCAAGATGTTCTTTTTACACCCATTCCAGCAAGAGGGGATAATAACTATAATGGAATAAATACTTTGATTGCTAAAGTTCATGCAGTATACGATCCAAACTATAGCACTTTTGTATTAGCAAGGGATTACCTTCATTTCCATCCTGATCAACAGGCCGCACCATTGCTTGATTGTCATCCAGCATCTCGCCTTCTGAAATAGTTCCAGGTGTACCCCCATTCAGCATTTGGGTTGCAGTATGGGCTGAAGAAACTTCCCCTAGTGCATTGTCCTTTGCATTCTCAAAACCTAAATCGTTCAGCAGCTCAAGGGGTTGTGTTGTATATGAAGCATCTCTGGGTAAAAACATGTAATTTGAGTAAGCCATGCAGACAAGAGTTTATATTTATATACTAGTCCCAAAAATGAAAAAAGGCATCTGAACGGAACACCACAAGGTAGCACACACCTTATGCTTTGTAGCAAGGTATCCCAGTCACTGTCACTAAATTGGTGCCCACCAACTTCAATCAGATGCACTAATGCACCCAGAGAAAGTGACACAACTGATTGATCAGTTTTTTTGGCACAATCTAACAGCAAACCGAGAAGTGGAGGCAGCATAAAACAAACATCCTAAAATACGTAATAAAGCACAAAAATATTATAACCTACATCAGAACTACATCTACTGCTTAACCATCAAAATTGAATGATAAGGGACTGCTTGAATGGAGGCTTTTTAGGGGTTTGGAGAGCTTAGTCTATATTTTGATAGATAGAGAATTTCTTAAAGAGAATAAAAGGTGAGTCAAATGTTATAAGATCATATATTATATTAGTCTTTCTGCTTTTTTGCCACCCCAAATATATACCAAGATATACCAAAATATAGAAGCAAGCCATCCAAATCTCTCCTAAATCCTCCATCAATACAAGCTAATATTTTACAGCATAGGCAGACAAAATGGAAACAGAATAACATTTTCACCTTGTAAAAAGTGTTGAACAGGTTGCACAACAACTGGAGCGAATGAATGCTACTTTCACGAAGCCACTCGTCTCTAGAACTCATATTCTCTTGTCCAGCATGTCGAACATGGTCAAAAATGGGAAAGAGGACTCTGTGGAATATACTTTCCCAAAATGAGGATGAAAACTGGCTACCCCTTTCATTCAACAGATCAAATAAAACCTCGAGTGCACAATTTCTAACTTCTAATCGAGGATCGGAAGTGAGATCCGAAAGACCAGCCAGCATTGGGAACCAATAATGCTCAGTAACATCAAAAGATGTATCTGTATTATCACTAATGGGCTTCAAAGCTCCACCTGGTATAAGGCCCTGAAGTGACAATAAAAGAAAAACATTTCTGACACCACACAAAACATGACCCACAATAGATCCTTAATGCAGAGTTATGGTATGCTTCGTTTTTTTAATAGTGGGAACACTTTGAAGTTTAAATTTACATTCTTCACAAACTCTACATTGACTACATTTTATTTATGTATAAAATACATATTAAATTTGTCTCGAAGTAAATTTCAAAATATGATTTTTTTATTTTTACTAATATCCAGTTAAATACATTAATGGCCAAAGTCGTGTGTTGGCTACTTGGCTAATATGACATTCAAAGCATTGCAACTACATAAGAACAGGTGTGGTATAAGGAAAACAAAGAATTTGTGGTAAGCTAGGATAATAACGAAAAACATTTCTAAATAGAGTATACTCTAAGAATATTTTAAGTGCCAAGAGAGAGAGACCAAACAGGGTCAACACACCTCAGCAAGTCGATCCTCACAAATGCGAAGTAGTGCAATAGCCTTCAAACTGATTCTGTGTGAGCTCTTATTGTTGGCAAACCTGATTAAGCAATTGACACAATCCATGAAACAATCTCCAACTACCTGATCAAAATGTTCCAGGATAACTGCAAGAAACTTCATCGTCAGAGTTGATGCAATTAAAGAAATGAAAATCAGTACAAAACTGAGAGAATTGAACAAGTGTTTATTATTACCCTGTTCCACATTTTCAAAGGCATTTTCAACAATGTGTTCTGAGTCATCATCGGCTGCAGCTGTAAATATCATGAATACACTTCTCCAGCCAGATTTTATGCTTCCAACTTTAGATTTTATCATCTGTCAATGCACCAGAAATCCAGAATGAGTCAAGCTTCAAAAGCATCAAATAATTGTGAACCCTCAGAAACAAATTGGACATACTTGTACAATACAATCAACAATAAGCCTCCTTATGGATTCACTGTGGCTGTTGCGCATAAGAATTACAAATGGTTTTAAAATATCATTCTGAAATGTGAAATTGGCGAGTTCTGCACGCTCTAAATATTTCATTCCAAGTTGGCGCAGAGAATCTATGGCATACATCGCAACTCTTTCATCAGGATGACTCCCGGCAAAAATAAAATGATTGGCCAACACAGACCATATTCTAGCCCAAACCTGAAAAGATTCCAGGTAGAAATGAGAATGACACAAGGAATACCATGGGGATTTACAGAAAGAAATTGCACATTGTGGTGGGTGCTATGAAAATTAGTGTCAAACTGTCAATTAATTGTTTACAACTAATGAATATTATAAATTTACACACACACACACAAAACATAATGGTAAAGTGTGATGTGATAGATAATTTTGTGATGGTATTCCAAATCTCATCACTATAGAGTTTTCCAATTGCATGGGAAATATGGCGATGGGTTGACATTATAGTTATATTCATGTCCCAATGCAAAGTGATATTATAAAATCAAAATGTAATCATAGAACATGGCTGTTGTCATGAACGGATAAAGTAAAAATATGACGAAAAAGATAAAGTAATCAGAACCCTAAGAGAATTGTTGTTTCAGGCATGTAGATGCTTCACCCGACTTGCACAATCCATATAAAATGAACAACTCATTAACATGATGCAAGAAATTAAGTAATGGGTGTGATTCTAAACTAAAGAACTTTTACTTATACAAAACTCAAATACAAATATACCATTCTTATACGAGCCATGTTGTAGTAGCTGATCTCAACAAGTTTTTGCAAGCTGAATACACGCGGTGGAAGCTGTCTTAATTCCTCGGCAGACACATTGCACAAAGATGTAAAAAACTCCACTACAGATTCACTAGGCAGTTTAACACTATTCATGAACACCTGCTCTGCAGGTTTACCAGCCAACTCTCTCAATGATTGAAGAAGAGAATCTCGAGAGATTTGGTTAGATCCTTGCATCACACTAGCAGCCATAAAAGGAGTAGATACAATAAATTCAAGCCGGGAAATAGTCTCAAGCACTGCGTTCCACGACTCCTGCAATGCACCAGGATCTGAGTCGCACAAGACTAGTAGAGTCCGCAATGCTTCCACATTTTTACTTCTCATATCCCTTGGTGCATGTAACAAATTAAATCTGCAATGCATTTCCAAAAACATTGTAGCCAAGCAATGGCATTACTTTACATCAATAACTTTCCAAAGCACAATGATAAATTTTTTGGTAGGTCAAATAAAAATGATAAACGAAAAGAATGAAGAGAATATCAGATAGACACAAACAATAAACCATTAAGTAAAAACAGATTACCTAAACAGATATGACAAAAACGCATAGCGCATGGTGTCCATCCCAAGAGCGTGTGTGATGTGAATTCCAGCATTTAATCCTTCCATGCAGAGAATAGCTCTGGCTTTATTTTCTCCCTCCTCCATAGTAACTGCAAAAGTAGCAAGCAGTGGCCATCCTAGAGCTTCTACCATAGGACGCACAAGCTCTATATTTTGTGAAGTATAGAAAACTCCTCTTTTCCCACCTTGATTCTTGAAAATAGCTTGTGTTTGTTTAATGATAGCTTCACTCTCTGATTTCGAGTCAGTTACAGATTTCCTTTTCGGAAGAGCTAGGTTAAGAATACTGACAAGCCGCCCTCTCTCCTCAGACTCTGACTTGTGCTTGCTATTTTTGCCAAGAGATATGGGATCGTCTTTCATTTTTATCTCTTCTTTTACTATAGAGTCATAAATCCCCTCAAGAAGTTCCTTAGGAGCACTCTCTTCAGCCTCATTCATGACATTCATGCGAATAAAATCTTCCTTAGACATTTTGGGCCAGACCAGAGGATTGTGAGCATCAGTATTCAACATTATAACTGCATATGCTAGAACATAAGCTGTGTCCGCACTCTTGAATAGATCGGGGTTGTCTGCACAGTAGCTACAAAACACAGTAGCCTTTGAAGCTCAGTAGTCTCAATTACCAGGTAGTGGTTGAATGCTAAATGGTGAATGGAAATAAGAATGGGTTGGGCTTTAACTGCAGCCAATGCATTTGTAAAATAAGTTGTGTGCTTCAATTACGCACGTGTAGGGCAACCAAGAAAGCCACTGTGGCATTACTGATAAGCAAAGCTTATGTGCTTGGCAGCCCATCTATTTGAAAAGTTACATAGTTCAAATAGTTGATATTACTTCACATTAAAACATCTTCTTCGTAGTGTATGAATGTGTGAAATATAGACAAGCAAGCAGAAAGTTACCGCTCAGCGAACTTTTCCATCATGCGGTCTATTTTCTGAGCTTCACCAGGAAGTCGAAATCCTCTAAGAAACTCACGAATTGCCATATCAAATTTCATCCCAGAAAAACTCATAGAATCAACATAAGCATGCATGACAGCAAGTGGAAAGTCCTCATGTTGTCCTAAGTAGTCACCAATCATTGCCTGAAACCTGACACAATTAAATATTTCCCTAATGTGGCAATATTCAATGGGAGAAAAGGGAGAAGAGTATTCCTTTCATTTTACCTTATCCAAGTTGGGGGTACTCATGAGAAATTGAGCGACTGATGCAGGTGATCTCTCAACCAATCTACTTGATATCAAATATTCTATCCCTTTACCAGGATGCCTATTAAACTGTCATGTGTTTCATAAGTAAAAATTATTCTATCCGGGCTGAACAACTTTAAAAAGTAAGAAAGAGTGCAAGAAGAACTAGACCAGATTTATGAAAATTTAGGAAGAAACTGAGCAGTAGATCAAAATTGTTGTAATCCAAACTTTGCATGAGAAATGCATACTTCAGAAATAGCTGCTTCTATTGTAGATTTGTGGGCCTTCAACTTCTCAAAGTCAGTGGGTTCTTCCCGGCCTCTTATGTCAATGGGTTCTTTATTCATGCCTTCTCCAGAAGACTGTTTCCCTTTATTCGCTCTGCCAGCTTCTCTCCGTTGTTTCTCCCATTCAGCAAGTGACTTTAACACACTTACAAGGCACTACACATCAAGCAACCCAGGAAGGGCAGTGATGAGCATTGAGTATACTGAAGTGCCCAAAACTTATAAAATAAAACTAGAAAAAGCACTCCAGATAAGAAACCTGCAGGGATGATGCTTTGACTGATCCCATCTGAGACATAACGACTGAGTTCGGCTCGGCATTTTGAGTCCCTTGAACAATTTTCGATAAGGTGGTCACCTATTAGAGAAAACAACAAACAATGAGCTTTACTACACATATGAGAAACATAAAATGAATGGCATATAATGATAAACCTGATGCAGTACTAGAAAGTATTGATTTCATAATGCAACGAAAATAAATAATACCATGCGCTCAAACAAGTTAGGAGCATTAAGATCACAATCATAGTTCACATAAAGGTCAACAAGCATCTGTGAGTCCTTGCATATTTTCTCTAGCATTCTGCAAAATTACAATTTTGAAACATTGACTCAGAAGAATGAAGACTGCATCCACTAAAATTAAGAGCTTTTCTTTGTCAGTATTATATGTGACCCTAGAAACAAGTCTTCACGCTTCACTATTCAACTTTCAACCTAATCCTAATTCCTAATAATGGTGGGGGGTATGTGTTGTTCACCCTGATTTAGATTATGTTCTCAACACCCTCATGCTCTTTGATTCATTCGATCCCCTAATATACCCCTAATAATGCCTTTTCTTTCCATACTTGATGGTTAGCTTTGTTTTACTGAATTGTTAGTTTAGATGGATCCATGTTTCACCTTTCTTATTTCTGTGAGTTTGCTCCCTGTTAGACTTACCATTTGCTGATTCATTGCATAGACGCTGCATCATCCATATGGATTCGACAGCGACCTACTTACCACATACATTTAGCCTATACATAATGGTCAAAATAGGGGTATAACATATGCAATGTTCTAAAATAGGGCTAATATGTTTTCCCTTAAATAGGAGTTATTTAGTCCTATTAAAAGAATACAAGAATAAAAACTTCCCTCTAGAGAGGTGCATTAGACCTATTTTGGGAAGAAAAAAGGTACTCCTTTTTGAGAAAATTTGCTATTTTTTACTCCTATTTAGGGAATTCTCTCTATTTTGAAAGTATTTTGACGCAGTGGTATAGAAGCAGCCATGAAAAACTGGACAGAAACTATGGACACCCCAGTTAAACTTTCACATGAA
Source organism: Cuscuta epithymum (assembly GCA_945859915.1). NCBI lineage: Eukaryota > Viridiplantae > Streptophyta > Magnoliopsida > Solanales > Convolvulaceae > Cuscuta > Cuscuta epithymum. The sequence goes on from CAMAPF010000006.1 coordinate 3,525,116, forward strand.
GAGATAATAGGAATAAAATGAGGACTGATCAAAGGAAGCCTGGTAAACTTAATTTCTTTTTTCTGTAAAGAGTTGCATGGATGGAAAGCAAAATACTAAGGTGATAGAGTTTCATCTTCGAAAAACGATGTACTTAATTTGACTTGAAATTTCTGATTCCAAACTTTATGTATCCAACATTCCAACCAACAATCGTCATACATGTTTAATACTAATAACTGTATATTTAATTCAGTTCTAATTGTAACTCCAATATGTGAAGTTGTATGTTAAATTCATCAATGTTACCTTCACAAGAATCTTGTGTATCTAGTGTTTAATGTCTACTCATGTTCATTTCCTATTAGACATTTAGACCACCACCCTGAAATACTAAGGGGCGTATATGGCAGTGGTTTTGTGTGTTTGACTAGTTGACCAATTACATGGATTCAAATCATACATAACGTGAGAGGACCAACCACCTGGAAGGTGGATACCATTTCATTGAGGAGATAGTCTTGTCAATTCGTCCGGCCAACATGCAGACACTCAAAAGTCTCTACAAGAGTTTATGTTCGAGGATATTGTATATGGTAACAACTAATAAGCTTAAAATTTCCGCACATATGATCTAAATGCCCCAACGAGAAATGGGGTAGTGTGTTAAAAGTAATGGCCCTAGTCTACTAGTCCAAATTCTATAATATTAGATTATTGAACCAAGCCCATTAAATGCGTGCACATGAGTGCGCATATGTGTAAGTATTTATATACGTAGTATATTATTATACCAGATATACATGTAATCCATTCTACTTGGGAACATATGTTTTACTTCTAGTTGTTTATCTGGTGCCCAGGTTAACCTTCAAAGCCTCAAGAATGAAAAACCGAGAGTGAAAAATTACATACTTGAGAACACTTGCTTTTGGGTGTAAGTCTTGTCCATCCAATGGGCGCAAAACAATCAAGGGAAAGAAAACTCCAATTTCACCCTACAGGATAAATAAAATGCTTTCACACTGACGAAGCAATTAAAGTCCAAATTTCACTCAAAGGAAGCATATAAACTTCAACTCTACCTTGAGACTTTCCCTGAATCTTAACAGAAGTACAGAGAAGATTCCTGTTGCATACTGTCAAATGCAAGTACAATATCAATAGAGATACAATAAAACAACATTATATTTAATGATAAATAGTCAGGTATATTATAAAAATATACCAGAAATATGGTAGGAGTCTGTGACACTGAAGCTCGCAGCAATACATAAGAAATGTATGCTTTCACAGAATCAATAAAATTAATGTCTTTTGTGAACGACTGACTAACACCCTCCAACAAGCCCTGCAATTACATGATAAACAGATCAATGAAAAATATGCTAAATTAATTCAAACCAATAAATTATGCAGGCTAATGTAACCATTGTTCAGGAAATTATTTCTAGGTTCTCTAGTCTAATTTAAAGAAGATGTATTGCAATTCCAGCAGTTATGCACTTACTTATGCTATTGATAATGTCCAATTGACACAGTATTGATATACACATAAGTACGAAAACATTGATATTAGATAAATAAAAGATAATTAAACATTGCACAAAATAACACAGTTTTCAATGTGAAATAGAACAGAAACATTTCAAAAAGAAAATAGAAAGGGTTTCTCTCTGACCTTAGTACATTAGACATGGCAACAAAAGTTACTTCTCAAAAATCAGGTGTAGCAATCTTACCACATAAAAGGCCACAACCTTCATTGGATGATAAATAAAGGATGAAAACATGAATTTCCAGTGTTTCTGCTCACTCTAAGTAAGAATGAAGTTATTTTCCTTGTAAAAAATTGCAAATTCAAAACTCCTTCCTTGTTTCAAGTGATGAATTTTGACTAATTAAGAAATTCACACTTCTACTGGATCCATTGTATACACAATTCACCTGTAAAAGCTCCAAGGATAGAATGCGTGTTTTTGTTGTAACTTCATCAGAGTCTTCTTTTATACCCATCTACGAGGAACCAAAGACAGTCATTCAGAACAGTGCTTTTGGGGGATATACCATGTCACAACATCAGTAATTAAGTGCATTGCAAAGTACAAACCTTGCATAGGGTGCGGAAAAGAAGCAAGGCATCATGTCGCTCAACACTCTGACGTTCTGGGATAACCCCTCTGTTAAAGGTGAAAAATATCAGTAATAATTGCAAATAAGAGGCAGTTCATTTACAAGTTGAGAAATTTCCATCATATTGTAACAGACTTGTCCATGACATGAATCCAAACCTTATCGCCTTTTCACCATCTTCAAGACGAACAGCTTTCTCAAGAGCAGCCTCTAAACCCTGAATGGCAGATAAATCATTTTTTATAATTGCATAGCAGATGATTTAAATACAGCATAAAAGATTTCTTCATAGGAAGAAAAGCAGAGAAACAAAAAAAAAAAATGTAAACATATATGCACATATACATCCATCTTGCTTCAAATGGATGAAGTTCTTAGTATGTGAACTGAGAGGACAGGAAGTACCTTAATGTCAGCTCCACCAACAAGATTTTGAAGTTCCTCCACACTTGCAGTAGACGTGTCTTCTAACACCAGATCTTTTGGGCTCTGATAATCAGAAGGCTTCTCCTCCTCAGGCTTTGAGCTGGACACATTTGCCGAACCAACCACTATCTGAATAATAGAATCAGATGAACTACAGAACTCAGTTGGCAAGCCAATACTTATTATACAAATTTAATAATTAATGTACCGCCTGATGATGCCAAAAAATTAAAAAAAAAATTGATTCACAACCTAATGAATACATACCAGGTCAGTTTCAATCCGCCTAAACACAGTACTGAGCATCTGAGTTAGCATGGCTTTCGATGTCGCTTGATTTATTGGGGACTTGCTAAACATTTAACCAATATATTATTGGTTGCATAAGTCATCAAATCTATAACTACTGTTAGATATAAGCAAATACCTGTACAGGGCAATATTATAGCACACACGGATAACCCCGAGCAATGGTTCCCCATGAACTGTACCATAAACATGCCATTGCTTAATTAGAACTTAGCCAACACTTGTAATGCAAATAAAAAACAGTAGTATTTTATCTGCTGTTCTAGCACATATTCCGTCAAGTTCTTAAAATTTTGGCATTCAAATTATTCCTTTAAAGTAACAGACCCCCTAATAGTAGTCACATACCTCTAAATTTGGTGGATGCAACAGCAGTAAGAAGTACCTTCAATACTTGAAGAGTAGTACTGCAAATTATTTTTCCAGATGTTACATTTACGAAGATACACAATGTTGGAGAACAATTGCACCATAACCAGTCAAATACCTGTCAGGTGATATATTATCTACACAGCTGCACACCATGTTCAAGATGTCTGAAAATAGTGGCATACTTTTCCCATTTTCATAACCAATATCTCCCTCTAAATGATCATATGCAATAAGTTTCTGCACTTGAATGGTTGAGTGAACAAAATTATGGAACAATTTGTGGTGTATGCTTTTAAATTTTATATAATTACTTAGGAATAGAAACTACATAGGATTCCCTATCAAACGAATAACTATGCAATGAGATTTTGCACTTAAAGATTAGAGTGAAGAATGTTACGGCACTACATTGGATGATAAGCACAAGTGTCAAACTGTCAATAACTGTTGAACGTGAACAAATGTCTAGGATGTCTTATCAAACCAACATCTATAACACAGTCAATTTGTTACATTCTCAATTGTCAAATAATGTATACTCCGTAAAAATATGCAAAACTAACATCTTAGCATCATACTGCTTCTTACACGAAGTACCTGCGATATCAAACTCAACTAATTATGTAGAAAAACATAATGCAAATGTTAAGATAGTTCGTATTCTTTTTCTAGTCCATCCTTGTTGCACTGATAGTTTAACTTATAATTGTCTAGTTCTATTTCTGTGAAAATGCCCTAGTTCCTATTACTCCACTATACTATATTTTTTTTCTGTGTACTCCATTACAAGTGCATTGACCAATACTTTAGAGACATTAGCCATTAAGCATTTAACCCTTGCATCTCATACATGGTTTTGTCTTATGCACCCTACTGGTAAGTGGTGATGTGGTATCTTGACCATAATATTTTAATGAAGATTGAAGATAACTCAAACTCCAAATGAATCGGTCTGGAAGCACGGGATAACTCTCCTAGGAAGGATAAGAAACAAGTGGTGAGTCCAAACACTTACATGAAGACAATCCAAAGCAAGCTCCATAAATTTTATATTTTTTGTCTCCAACGCATGTTTGAGAGGACTGAGAACAAGCTCTGCCTCAGCTCCAGTTAGTGTATGACCTGCCTCCGCTAAAGATGTGGTGATGTTCCCAGTTGGTGAAGCTGCAAATGAGTGAGCCACACCGGCTCCTGCATCCGATTCAGGAGTGCTACAGAAAAAGAATGTGAGAGATAAAGCTACAAAATCTATTGTTATAGCTGCTAAGCCGGAGTAACAATAAGTGCTTAGAAAAAAATGAGAGAGAAGGCCAGAGGTGAACTGCTACTCCTTTGATAGAATCAGTGGGAAATCAGAGCCAGAAGCAGACATGCTAACATTGTGTGTAAGTCCCATTACATACCTCTGACTATCTGTTGATGCTGCTTCATTACTCTCAATGGGTGGTGATTGATCACTCGACACCTTTGCACCATCTAGAGGGGATGGATTAGACAGGTTTAGACCGATACCAAATCCAAAGAACAACATCATAATTACTACCAAATTTGTAGCAAAGAGTCAAAGACAGTGGCAGGATAACATGTTAATCAAAGAAGCAAATTTAGTACATAGAGTTTTTCTTTGGATGATGGATATTCATCACATATTGTACAAAAATTGTGGACACATCTGAATCTAATTTAACAACGCCCAACTGAAACTCCTAATTATTTTTTCTTGCAATGCGTCCAAAAGATTTATTTAAGCTCCATTGGAGCTTATAATAGGAGATTTGTTCCTATGTGAAAATATGGAAACCCATTCCTATGCATCTCATGAAACCCAATACCTTCCCCAACCACATTAATAAAAGTAGGGGTTATTTCACGGGTGAAAATGAACACCGCGTGAGGGGAGGAGAAAAATATTGAATTCTAACGCGCAGAAGTGCAATGAGTTGAGAATTGCATTACATGCCCAACCAGAAGCTGTGATGCGAAGATGAAGTTCCATAAAAGTAGTAGATCACCAGAAAAGGGAACATAGATACGAACCTAAATATGCCTGGATAGCTGTCTGGAGAGCAGAATACTTCTTGTTGGCACACTCCTTGAGCATTGACTCGAAAGCTCGAGTCACAAACCCTCCAGCAGCCCCGCCAGCCATTTTCCTTTGCACTAGTTAATTCGAGAGTTTTCCAGCTTCGTTATCTGCGAAGATCAACAAGACGGAACCGGATCACATGATAACAAGGTCGGATCCAAATTCAAGTACCAGCTAATATGACGAAAAAGAGATCCAATGTGAAGATGGAATTGTGAAAATGACTTTACCTCCACTCCAACAGCAGAATAATTAGGAGATGGGTGAAGAAATTTTGAGATCTGGCTCTAGACCGTTTGATGTTTTAGCATTCCCTACTTGCTGTATATTTTGCTCTGAAACCCATCAGAAACTGCGTAGTTGCGGGTTTCGTTCTGTGTTAATCTTACAACGATTAACGGGTTTAATGGGTTTAATCACCTGGTTAAATTCCATGTATAAATCTTACTACTACTCCGTCTCTTAAAACTTTATCAAAGTTGATCGGCACGGAGAATAATAAAGTAAAAATTGTTTGGTTTAAATTTGTGCAGAGAAGAGAAAAATAACAGAAACCACAAAATAATTGATTAAAAGGGAAAGCGACAAAGTTTTTTGGGAAGTCCCAAAAAAGAAAGATGACAAAGTTTTAAGGGACGGATGGAGTATATACAAACCGGATCGGAGTAAAAAACTAAAAAAAATCAGATTGGGTCATTGTAAGAGCCCGTTTGGTAGCACGAAAATCGGCTGATTTGGCTAATTCTGCTGAAACTTATGAAGTTCTGGCTGAAGTGCCTGCATTGGCGGATTCTTCTGATTTAAGAAAAAATTATGGGTTTTTTACAACAATATTACTAAAGTAAAACTTATTTACATAAATATGACTATTCATTACTATAACGTAGTGTTGTAGTAACTTAAGTTCAAAACTTGAACATGAATTATTATGATTTCATTACTACTCTAGTAACTAGTCATATTTTTGTAAATCATCTTTATTTTGGTAATATTTATGTAATTATTTCAATTATTTTTAAAATATATTTTATTAATAAAATAAAGAAAAAATTATATGTAAAAATAGCTAACGGTCATCTACATTAACTTCCGCCAATACAGCAGAAAAGTAACTCTAACTTTACTTTTTATGCTTAATACACAATTCAGCGCGTGAAAGCGAAAGTTACGTGTTTGGTGGAAAAAAATTGGCTGATAAGCCTAATAATCCGAAAAACAGTTGTTCCAAACGGCCTCCAAGGCTTTGTTTTCAAACACTAAAAAAGCATTTCCCAGCTTTTGGCTTAAAAAAACTAAAAAAAAGTGTTTCAAGTTACAACTTTTACTTAAACTAATACTTAAAAGCTAAGAGCTAGAATTTACTTTTTATTTTTTCAATTACACAAAAAACACTTATTTTACTAAACACTGCCAACTTTCACTTTTCAAAATCACTTTTTTCTCAAACACTGCCAACTTTTACTATCATGTATTTTTTTCCAAAATCACTTTAAAAAGTTAAAAAACACGTATTAGTGGTGTTTGCAAACATATCCTAAATCGGGTTAGACTGCAGCTGCAAGGTTAGTCCGAAAAATGCTCCAACAGTCCAACATAGTACAATGACAGATATCTAATTACTATTAGGCCAACTCAAATGAGTTAACATTATTGCTTTTCTGTCATGCTACATACTATGTAGTACTCCCTCCGTCCCAGAATGGTTGGTCAATGTTGACTTGCACGTAGATTAATAAAGTAAAAACTGTGTGGTTGAAATTTGAGTAGATGAGAGAGAATTAACATTAGCCACATATTGCTTATTTTAAATGGAAATGGTCAACCTTTTTGGGACGGCCAAAAAGGAAATTTGGTCAACCATTTTGGGACGGAGGGACATTGGAAGATAAGGAATTGACTATTTTCTTGACCAAAAGTGTCAAAATGTGTGACTCTTTTCGTGTTTATGCATGTTCCAGTGAATACAAAAGACCATGTTCGACCTTATGTGTTGAATTGAGCATGTTTTCAACAGGTGAGCTGCTTATCAGAGAGATTTGGCTGATCGGCTGTGTTGTTTTGGTTGCCATGAGTTGAAGTCTCGCTTCAGAAACGTAACTGAGTTGGGGTGGTGGCGATAAGTTCTATTCACTACTCAGGTTCTAGCTAGCTATAACCTTGTCGGATGGGAATTCTCGGTTTCAAGCTTCTATCGAGGTACATAGTTTTACTCTATTTATTATGATTTGATAGTTTTGAGGGCCGGATTTTCATGTAAAAAATTGGCCGGTTGTTGGGGGGCTAAAATAAGATTCTTTTTACTTGGATGCTCTGATTTTATTCGTCGAATATGCACGGGAAACCGTCGGGAAGGGTGACCGCACATGACACCTGTTTGGACATGACAGGTTGAACGGTAGAACTGGTGATTCCTTATCCAGAATACGTGTTACTCTCTCTTGCGGCTACGATGTAAGAGAGAACCTAGGGTTCATGAATGACTCACATCGGATACTTGTGTTTGAGTTGCTGAGTGGCGCCTCATACAGATGGAACTTATCAATTACGAAGGAACCTTAGCTTAGCGGGTCAGACAAGATCTTGGAGCCCGCCTACTTAGATGGTCAAACACGTGTACATGATAACTAGTCTGCCGTATTTTTTACTTAATCGGGCCACTGCTTTCAATGTCCATCGCATGTTTTTGTTTGGAATAGTGAACTTTGTTTTTCGGTTTCATCTTGGGCAGATGGGCAGTGTGTTCATTGGGGACTAATTAAATACTATAATTTATATAGTACGTACATTTTATCTTTAGGTTTAGGAGCTGAGCTAGGCATGTCCACGTACAACACTTGCACTTTAGTTTTGGTTATACTATGCACTATTGTAGTATTTACTATGGACTATGTTCTTTTTCAGTTACAACCTTTCTATTCTCACATTTGTCCATGCACAATTTTTACTATTTTTTATAATTGCAGAAATTTTACTATTGATAAATTTCATTTGTTATCACTTAAGAAGTTTTAAAATAGATTATGAAAATTCAAATTGAGAGGAATTTAACAATAATTTGAAATAATAAATTTCTAATACATTAATAAAACAATCATAGTCAACATAAAACATGTAAATAATATAAAATTCAACATGTTGTATCTATTTTAGAAGGGAAAAATAATTTAAATATCTCAAACATCGAAGGAGTGAGAGATAAGTACTCCAAATTTGCACATGCAATATAAATATCTCAAACTTTATATAAAAAGTTATGTTAGCACTATGAACATATTTTTCACAAATATAGTTTTATGGTGTTAAGTACATATATAAAATACTAAAAACATTTATGAACATGCAATTAAAATGTAATTGTATTGGATGTAATTTTATTTATTTCAGAAATTAAATTTTAGAATGTTAATTGCATCCCAATAGCGCTTAAAGTATTTTAAATCATGTATTTATTTCAAAATTTACATTTGTAAAAAAACAGGCATCATGGTGTGGAAATAAAATTCTATATAAATTTTGGAGTATGTATATTGCATATGCCAGTTTGAGATACTTATCTTACACTCCATCGAAATTTTGGATAGTTATATTATTTTTTCCATTTTAGACCAGGGTAGCATATTTTTTCTTTTGGTGTTAATATATTTATACTCCGTATTTCATAAAAAAAGATCATACTCAAGCCGCTGCTTCCATTTTCAAAACACATACAGTTTAGTATTTATGCATTTAACTTTATCCGACTCTCACCTATTAAATAGTCACCCCAAATTAAGGCTCATAGTAAATAATGCATATATATAGCATAGAAGAGATAGACATACAAAATTAATAAGTAAAATACGTCTTTCCTTAATTAAACGTCTATATATGGAGATTGAGATTGGGATTGTTGCAAAAAAGTTACCAAAAACATATGCAGTATAAGACGGTAGAAAGAGAAAGAGAAATATCATCGAAATATCATTTCATTAATAATACATTTACAGTTTAACAAGGAAGATTGAGGCCTTGATTCAAAATCATTCCTCCAGGCTAACTGATGAGGAAATCCTTGCCACTCTGGACAGAGATGCAAAACCTGATATGACAAAACATGAATCAGACAGAGAGGATAATGGTTTAATTATGAGGGCGAGAAAGAAGAAAAAGCAACATAGGCAGATTGTGCCTGATACCCCAAGACTTACCAGAAATGCAGCTAAAAAGCTGTCAGTAACTTTTCCCCCTCTTTCTTAATGAATTGCCTTATTTGGAATATCCGTGGCCTTGCCTCTTCCTGCCCAAGGCTACGAGATTTAATCAGGCAGTGGAGAATTCATTTACTTGTCATTGTTGAACCTATTGTTTCCCATTCTAAAATTTCTTCCTTTGCAATGGAGTTAGGTATGAGTAATTATTTCTTTTGTACTGATAATAAGATTTGGTTGTTTTGGGACACTACTTATCTGGGGATTCCTGATATTACTACCGGCGGGCAGTTCATTCATATGAAAGTTATTGAGGGCTCCTCTTCTTTTTGGTTTACTTCCATCTATGGAGATCATTCCTACATTCAAAGAAGATCACTTTGGTCATTTTTAGAATGTTGGGCCAGTACTAATAAAGAAGCTTGGGTGGTTGGTGGTGATTTCAATGCTATTGCATACCATAGTGAACACAAAGGTTTGTCAATGCCCCCCTTGATTAGTATGAATGATTTCCGAGAATGTATTCAGAATTGTGAGCTTTTAGATCTACCTTACCATGGCAGTCCTTTTACTTGGCATGGAACAAGATCCAATGGTAGAATCTGGCGCAGGTTAGATAGGGTCCTTTTCAATTCACCTTTTCTGGATATCTTTGACTCTATTCAGATCAATCACTTGAATAGGGCTTCTTCCGACCATGCTCCTATCCTGGTTCAGTGTAAAAATCAATTAATCAGGGGGCCCAAATCATTTAGATTCCAAAACATGTGGATCTCTAATCCAGATTTCCATAATGTTGTGAAGAATGCGTGGACCACATGCAAATCCGGGGGTGGTATGAGAGGTTTGTATGACAAACTTCAATATCTCAAAAATGTGCTTAAGGAGTGGAATAAAAATGTTTTTGGAAACCTCTTTGATGATATAGTAAAGCTGGAAGAATCAGTCACTAAGGCTGAAAGTCTATATGAGTCAGATCCATCTGAAACTAACAGAGAGAACTGGTCTTTTCAACAAGCTTTGCTTTTATTCAAACACAATCAAGAGAGGTCATTTTGGAAGCAAAGAGCGCGTATTAAATGGATGAAAGAAGGGGATGCCAACACAAAATTTTTTCATGCATATGCGAATGTCAGAAGGAAGATGCAAAACTTATCTTCTATTAAGGATTTGGCAGGTAATCTTTGCAGTGATCCTGATTCCATTGCCAAAGCAGCTGAAGAGTATTTCACTGGGATTTTTGCTTCTGAACCTGTGGAAGATGTAGAAGAACTTCTGCAATACATACCAAAGTCAGTAGATGACAATGATAATGATATGATTATGCAAATTCCTCTATTGGAGGAAGTTAAGGAATCTGTTTGGAGTCTTAATAAAGATGGAGCTGCTGGGCCGGATGGGTACAATGGTGTCTTCTTTAGAACGTGTTGGGACATTGTTGGTGAGGATGTGGTTAGGGCTGTACAAGATTTTTTTTATTAGTAATCACATTCCTACTGCTATGGCTAGTTCTCTCATTGTGCTTATTCCTAAAGGGGATAAAGCTTCAACATTTGCTGATTTCAGGCCTATTAGTCTATCTAATTTCATTAGTAAGGTCTGTACAAGGATTTTAGCTTCTAGACTCAGTATAATTCTGCCTAAACTGATCTCCATGGAACAAGCTGGTTTTATGCAAGGGAGGGATATTGTTGACCACATCTTGGTAGCTCAAGAAATGATCAACTCTTTAGATAAAAAGGTCAGGGGTACTAATCTGGTTGTCAAATTAGACATGGCCAAAGCATTTGACAGATTATCCTGGACTTTTCTAAAGAGCATTCTTTTTAAATTTGGCTTTGCTGAGTCCTTTGTCAAGGTGGTTTTGGATCATCTTAGAGCTACTCACTTCTCCATTCTTATTAATGGATCACCTACTGGTTTTTTCCAGCCTCACAGAGGTGTTAAACAGGGAGATCCCCTTTCTCCTTTTTTGTTTATACTAGCCACTGAAGCACTCTCTAGGGGTCTTAAAGCTCTGGTCTCTTCTAAAGCTATAAAACCTTATTGGCTGGGACAATTTGGATACTCGGTTTCTCATTTATGCTTTGCAGATGACATTCTGATTTTTCTTAATGGTGAGGCTAGATCTGTTCAAGTTTTTAATAGATTTATTGGGTTATATCAAAGAGCAACTGGTCAGGCCATTAATTTTAATAAAAGCAACTTTACTTGTGGTAAAACTACCTTGGTCAGAGTCAGAAAGCTGGAGAGATTGTTGGGGATGACTATGACAAAGCTTCCAATGAAATATCTTGGTGCTACTCTGCATAAAGGAAAAAACAAGCTTAGATTCTGCAGTAGTATTATTCAGGCATTTGATAAAAAATTGTCATCTTGGAAACAGAAGAATCTAAATATGGGAGGAAGGATTATCTTAGTGAAGCATGTTTTGAATACTATTCCCTTGCACATCCTTGCTGTGGATACTATTCCAAAATCTGTTATTAGGATTTTAGAAAGGAAAATGGCTCAGTTTGTTTGGGGTTCGAATAGTAAAAAATGGAAATACCATTGGGTGAAGTGGAAGGATATCTGTTTACCCCCAGAAGAAGGGGGTCTGGGAATCAGATTGTTGTCTGACATAGAGAAGGCCTTCTCCCTGAAGTTATGGTGGAAATGGAAATGTAACAATTCTCTTTGGGCAACATTCTGTCACTTAAGATATCCAAGAGGTCAAGATATGAATCCAAAATCTTATGACTCTACAATTTGGAAAAGACTTTGCTCTATTAATGCAATTGGTATGAGTCAGATTGAGGTAAATTCTAATGGCAGGCTGATTTGGCTACCTGAGCATAGTGGTGAGTTTTCATTAGCATCAGCCTTTCAGATTATTAGAAGGAAGTCTTCTGAAGCCTTCTCATACAAGCATGCCTGTCATAAACAACAACTTAATCACATCCAAATTTTTCAATGGAAAATGTTGCATAGGATTCTTCCTTTTCCTGACAATCTATCCAGGTTTAGGATATCTGTCTTTCCATCCAGGTGTCCCTTATGTAAAATGGACAGTGATGTTATGGATCATACTCTGTATAATTGCAGTTATGCTAGAGGTATATGGAAATATTTTATGGGCATTTTTGATATTCCATACTATACAGAGTATATTTCGGCCAGACAGGTTTTCATTTCCTGGTGGTTGGAAGCGGGATCCAAAACTCTTATGGATATTTTCAGACACAACATGCCTGGGATAATTGCGTGGCATATATGGAAAATATATGCTCAGGCTACTTGGGGGGATCTAATTATAATTCCAGACATCAAAATGGTTATTCATAGAATTAAACTTTATTTGCATGAATGGTACTGGTCTAAGCTACACAAACTGAAGTTCAGAGAGGCTCCTAACCCTATTCTCTCTCAGGAGTCAATAATCCCCAAATCGGCCAAGCTTTGGATTCCCAAAATTAAAACAATTAGATGGAGGGTACCTGAGCACAGATACAAGCTGAATGTTGATGCTTCATTTCATATGGGTCGAGCGGCTGGTGGAGCGCTTCTGCGAAATGATAAAGGAGATTTGGTCATTGCACTACACTTTCCCATTTCAGCTAGGTCAGCTTTGGAGGCAGAGCTCCTAGCTCTCATGGAGGCGGTTTCGTGGGCGACGAAGCACGGATTCTGGGATTTAGAGGTGGAGTCTGATTCTAAGCAGGCGATTGAGGCTTTGTCTGCGAGAATCGGGATAGATGAGGATGCGAGAAGATGGATAGATGATGGTAGGCTGAAATTCGGACATGTATGGAGAGAAGTTAATAAGCCAGCTCATTTATTATCCAGGTTAAATTTTGATGGTTTTACTGTTTTATCTGATTTAAGGGATATTCCTTTCCATATTCGTAGAGCCATTCTGGCTGATAAACTTGGTCTTAGTCATTTTAGATACATTTAATCTATTGTAATTCTGTTGGTTTTCTTATCTGTATTTTTTGGGAGGTATGCCTCCACGGAAAGGTTTTGGTCTAGTCCCCCTTTCTTTTGTATCCGCTCTTGTTTTAATAAAATAATGGCATCTGACTCCCGGCATTTGCCCCACTGATTTTGGTGGTTTGCCTTCCGGGATAAAAAAAAAATGTACTTTGAATTAATGTGAAGATTGTATTTGTTTACTAACTATTGTGTTTAACCTAAGTGAGAATTTTTTAACATGAAATGGCAATGTTGTTTGTTATGTTTGTAGCATGTTTGAGACAGTCGAACTACTAATACACCATGGAGGGAATTTTTGTTTGCTCCAGAGAATATATATGTTGAAGGGGTATTAGACTGGGTACCTACAGGACCTGATGTAATAAGCTACCCCCATTTGAAGAAATTCTTAGAATGTTGAAGCAAAGGCAACATCAGAGGTCTATACTTCAAACAACCAAGTGCCTCCACATAAGATCTTGTGCATGCAGAAGATGGGATCTTTGTGGGATTCCATGTGCACATGCCATTTGTGCAATTCTTGATAAAGGGAATGAGCCAGAAAGCTACGTGGACTCATGCTACTCTAAGGAGCTATGTGAAAGAACATATTCCTACATGGTGCACCCAATTAATGTTGAGTTACTTTGGCCAAGAACCCAACATTAATAAATTCTTCATCCATACCCAAAAAAAATATGTGGTCGTCCAAAGAAGAAAAGAGTGAGAGAAGAAACTGAATCCCATGCATGTAACGACCGTCCCCAAAACGGCCATTACGATACTCAAACATAAAAGAGACTTGATAAATCAAACGGAAATAAAGATACAAAGTCTCGTCATGAAACTTTATATCTTAAATACATAACCAAATTTCATAACGAAAATGTCAAATAACCAAAAGAAAATGTCTTTAAACAAAACATTTACACCTGATCAGGATTTTAAAACAAATATTTAAATAACCCATAGCAGTACCGGAATACTAAAAACAAAACATAATAGATTGCCCGATCTTCTCCGTTAACCCATCCAAAACCTTGTCACCGGCTCCATACATTCTCTTAGGCTTTTGTATCTCGTTCATTACCTATACATGAGAACATAAGAGACCAGAATTCTCGTAAGCAATAATGCTTAGTAAGTCACCATTTCATCCACTAAAAGCATTTAGGGAATCTTAGCTAATCATAAATGGATACCCATGCTGAATACACCACACACATACCATAATCACACATGATAACAACACATAAGCATTCATGTATCAACACCAAGAGGTTTCCTTATTCATCATTCTTTCTTCTTATCTTACTCCTTGACTTATGGGCTCGTAGCTCGTGTCCTGGCCCCTCGCTAATGACCTCGGGTAGCTAGCCCTCAGCCATCAGAAGTAATCCCGGGACTCCCCGCGGAAGGAGATCCCGCTCCGCTCAGCTCAGGTAGTTGCTTGGGGGCACGGCTACCTTGTAACATTACTTATCATTCCTTATCACCATAACTTCTTTTCATTGTTGGTTCCATATGAACTCAACCTCAAATCAAACATAGAACGTGAAATTCACATATCTCATGTCATACAATTTCAAGTATTCATGCACATGCATCACATTCACAATATTCCATAACTTCACAATCAACACCATTTGTCAATCAGTACATATAACTTGGAATCACATATTTCACACCATACGATTAAGTATCCATGCACATATATCATATTCACAATTAGCTAATATTCCACACTTTATTTAGAACTATCATGTATAGGTGGTGGTGACTTACCTGTAGAAGCTGAACTCAAATTACTCAATTAAATGTGACACCTTGATAACGTCTTCCGGTATGCTCTTCTTTGACATCTTTAACTAGATACGATAAAATAGTTACCATCTGATGTCTTAAACCACATAAAACAAAGGAAATCTTTTGCTACAGTCATCCAGCCATTTGTAATAAAATTGACTAGTTTATTCATGTACTGCTTTAATAAGGTTAAGCAAATCATTGTTCACTACTATTGTAATGATTATACGGTTTCCTTCTAGCTGAGATTAGTAGCAGCCCACGGATAGGAGAAAAAGAATATGGCTGCCGGAATGAAATCCAATTGACCTATTAACTGAACACAAAACTGATGCCCAACAATGAAATAGAATCCATGCTTTAGAAAATTGAGAAAGGATCTATCCAAAGGCTTAAATCTCTTAAAATCAGAATTTGGTGATGCTATAAGACATAAAATGTCCAGCTGCCTAGGTTTTAACACCGTTAGTAACAAAGTTAAGTTTTATCTTTGAATCCTACTTTCCAGAATTCCAAACAGACAACAAGAACTCAACCTGGTTTACAACTCAAGAAGCCTAATCCAAATATATGTATGTATATAACTAAGAACCCGATCTTAGCAGGGAAAATTGTCCGGCCAAAACAGCATCCCGTTTCGAACGTAACTTTACAATCACGAGAGAAAAACCTTTAGCAAAAGCAAAGAAGACTGAAAATTAAACTTACCAGATAGAGGAGGTGATACAAGGGACTTTGGAAAACGATTGAGTAGAAAACCTTCGAATGAAGAGGAGGAGAGGGGAAAACAGGGAGATTGGTTCCCGATCGATTTAAATAGATGATGCGGCTACTGTCGGTGGAAAAAGAAACAAAGGCGGTGTGTATATATATACTATTCCTTTCAGGGCTTTTAACCAAAACATAGATTCGGGCAAGATAACTGATTTAAGTGTCTTAGTCTGCTAAAACAAATGTTTTTAGTTCTGATAGTAGAATTTTGACCTAATTAAAATAAATATTTTAAAAATAAATATAAGCTGATAACTTCAGTAGATTATTTACTTCTTCTTTTTTATTCCTGAAGCTTATCGGTCAACGCTATCTGCCACAAAAAAATGATAACACAAGATAAAATAATAAATCATATTATTCAGAAAATAAAAATATTTAACTCACTGAGTAACTTATCTAACTTATCCAATCAAAAATTTGGGATGTTACAATGCACCATCAGGGACTCAACTGCCACGAAAAGGAAGAATCGTGAAATGTTCAATCTGTAAAGGGGAAGGTCACAATAGGAAATCTTATGCAATATCTACTCAAAGTGAAGGCAATTCAACAAGTGCTGAAAGGGGAAGAGAGAAAAACGAAGGGCATTCACTATTGTTGAAAGGGGGAGAGGTTAGAGGGGTGGACCTAAAATGGGTGGAAGAGGGGGTATTGAAAGGGGGAGAGGTGAGATGGGGAGTGTTGAAACTGGGACAGATCACGGGGCAGTGTAGAAAGTGGAATGGGTCAGAGGGGGGTGGGGGTGGGGAGAGGTCAGAGGAGAGAGGGAAGATGGGGAGAGGAGAAAGGGGATTTGGGGTATATTTTAATGAACACACGAGCATGACCATTTTGGAAGTAAGTTTATGTGTTGTGTAATGTTATTACTCAGTTATGCGTTTTTTGTTGTAATGTATTGTGAACAAGTTTTTTGGTTGTGTATTCTGAAATTACCATTTGTATGGTTCCCTCCATAGCCTTCTGGTGTATGCAGAACCCAGTCATGATGTTTAATATTGTTTAATGTGTAATGAATTTTGTCAATCAATGTTGGTATTATGAATCACTATCCTTTGTATTGCTAGTTGGGGGTATTCCATATGCTTAGAGTATTCCATATGCTCATGTTATTATGAATTCAGTATTATGAATTATTAGACTTTGAATGGTCAAATGGGGCTATTCCATATGCTGAGGGTATTATGAACTCAACATTAAGAAACAGTAGCAAGTGTATAGCCTTATCAATCTTGTGTATTATATTGTATTGGTCTTGTGTCTGGGGATATTCCATATGTTTGGGTTTGTGTGTAAATGGTGACAAGTCAGGGGGGCATTGCTGAAAGGGCTGTTTACATTTTACTTTACACAAACCATAAGAATCATTACATTGAGACACAGTTAGTAAGAATTGCAGGTATGTGTGAACAAATACACATATAATTGACTTTCATTCAACATAATTGTGCTATTAGAAAGCCATTACATTGTGCCACAACAACCAAGTTCTTAATGACTAATTCAATCAACATTGTGCCATACAACTTCTGCCATACAAATCCATTACATACCTAAGAATTTGAAAAACAATACACATGACCATCACATACACAACTCTGACATTGCAAACCAAGCTTACATCCTCAAATACACACTTCATACTAAAGCAAGAAGTACCATCATAGCAAACCCACACAACTTCATACTCTTTTTGTTCACCTTCGCCTCATTGTCAACCACAATTTTGACACAAGCAACATCACTCTGTACATGTGAAATCCGTAGGACAAGTCCTTCAACCAATTTTTTCAAATCATATGCACTTTCGCTCTTCGCTTCAGCCCACACAATTTCTTTTCTTCCTACGTCTTCCATCCATAAGAAAAAACCGCAGCTCACAAACTGTACACATTAAAATCTCAATGGAATTATTCCAAATCATGAACATATATAACATATGCAATAAATGAACAAGGCAAGACATTGTATCCAAAATCACACAGCCAAATCATAGTCTCGCCTTTCATTTTGACAGCCAGAAAAAGTTCTCCCACTCTCTCGGCCAACGCATAGAGGAGCTTTCAAATCCACACCAACAATAAACAACAGGCTCGTAGTCCATAGTACAACTTCGCTCTTTTACAACCGTTGATGATGATGAAGACGACATACTCGCAAAGGCTCGTAGAATGACACAGTCACAAACTCGCAGGGAGGGGAGGGCGACTACCTAGGTCTGAAGGGAGAAGCATTTATGTTAGATGCTGAAGATAGGATTAGGCTTTAAAATGGGGATAGCCACGTCATCTTAAGTTGCTGAGTAAGGGAAGGCCATGTGGGAGTCCAGACCAGCTTATAAGGGGTAAACTGGCTGTGCACGAGCTAATAATCCTAATTGGGTTTTTTGGGGTGAGTACGCAGACTTGATTGGGTGATTCAGAAATACGAGGGCTTAATTGAGGAATTGCCCAAAGTACGAGGGCCTATTTGAGAGTTTTCTCTTGTTTTTTTTGTTTAAGTCATGTAAAATAATCTAGATGCTATATAAAATTTTGAAAACTAAAAGTTAAGGGGGACTAACAAATATATATCTAATTAAAGCATAAAAACTATATGAAAATATTACACATATAATAGAAAGTTTTGAAAGTCCAGCGGTCGCCCCTGCCCATTAAATTCATCCCTGCTCATCACTCTTGTATAAAGAAACGCATAATCCAATGTTTACCCTCAAGAGGTCCTATACAAATGCCCTCTACAATGTCTTTACCTGAATGTGAATATAGGCGCATGAATTTTTTTCAAGCACTGAGAAATTCATTTCTCTACTCAAGTAAGCAACAAAAATAAATAGTTATCATGTATTTTATTGTTTGCAACATGAGATGTGGTGAGAAGAGGTGGGAAGGAGATGGAGATGAAGATTGAAACATGCGTGGATTAGCGGAAAGATATGCACACGTGTGATAGGTATCATATCAGGAAAAATATGATATTTATTGAGCTGGACGCGAGTATAACTTGAAAGAGAGTAAAATGAAAAGAGAATATATGTGTGAATGATTAATCTCATTTCCTTTTATTTTTTGTTTTATCTTTTAACCGCTTCATCCTTTTATCTTATTGTTGAAACTAACCCAACACAAAATAGTAAATATCGATATAAATATGTATTAACATTAGATCTTTGCGTGGAAACTCGAAAGAGAGAAAACCACGAGACTTTTTGAACTAATGTCCAAGCCACTCTCATTTTATTAATCTTTACTCATCATATTTACATTGTACAAGAGCTCCCATTAATGGAGGTTACAAGATTAGAGAAGAAGATGACTGGTGGAGGGAGAAGAAGAGGACTAGAACGTTAACGGTAACGGTGCATACGTGGCATGGAAAATAACCAATTAAAAAACAATAAATACAATATCTCTCTCCTTATTTGAAGGATCTTACATCATTTTGGTAAGTTTTTCTTCACAATGTCAAGCACAATGTCTAGATGTTGACATTGTGATTGACATTGCAGACAAAAACTTACCATAAACACATAAGACCGTGGAAAGAAGGAGAGAGATATTGTATTTATTGTTTTTTAATTGGTTATTTCCCATGCCACGTATGCGAGTGGGTGAGGACAAATGTGTCTGGGAAAAAGGGGGTGCGCTCAGTAAATCTAGGGGCGCGCAGAGAAGGTCCGTTTGAAAATTGAATCAGCTTCTTCTTCTTCTTCTCCTGGCCATGGAAGCCATACTCGTAGATTGTGTGCAAAACAGTTTGCGGCACTTCATGCACCGCAACGCCATTTTTATGTGCGAACGACTCTGCGCCGAAGCCCCGTCAGAGGTAGGCGCCGTCATGGCGCTCAAATTTTGTATCGGCTATAGCTTCCGTATTTAGTGAAAATGTTGATTTGATAATATTTTCCCAATCTTGTATACAAACATTCATCGGAAACAATTTAGGGTTCTCCAATCATACACTTTTTATTTATTTATAATTGTATCCAGTTGATTCCTTGTATAAAAGAATTGGACTGGTTTGTGGTTTAATCCGAATGATGTAAATTTAATTTGGCATTCATGTTTAGCTTTGAAGTTTGTGTAGCTGGATTAGTTAATGTACTCAAAGGTTGTTAGCTGGAGCTGAAAATCGGAAGCTTCAATAGTTTAATATTACTTTCACTCATTCGTCCATTAATCTCAGCCAAAGATTCTTATAATTCACTAGCAGTTAGATTTTATATTGCATTTAGTCAAAGCAAGAAAGCAATTGTATAACATATACTCCCTCCATTAACCAGAAAGCAATTGTATAACATATACTCCCTCCTTTCAACATGTTTGACTGACCCTAAAGTTAATTGATCCTTGGCAATAATAAGATGATTTTTAGCAAATAAAATTTACATATTCAGACTCTACATTATGTTTTATAAAGTCACAAAAAGAAAAAAAATCAAATTTGATAAAAGTTGGATATATAATGTAAAAGATCAAGAACAATTTACATTGACCGGAGAATAGTGGACAAGGTCTTATAAGTGGGATGGAGGTAGACAGGTAGTACTAATATCCCATCACTGTGTTAAGATGTCTAGCATGTGAAGAACTACTGGGCAAGAATTTAAAGTGAGAGAAGATAGAATTGCTGGATAATTTGTAAGAGTGGACATGATTAATACATAATAAAGAAATTAAAGTGTATCACAATTTATTACCTAGTGGCAGTTATACTGTGCTGTCTTTTGAGAACACGGGAATAGTCTAAAGTAAAAACATGGGTGAACATTTAAAAGTTCAATTTATTGGAGTAATGTAAGCTGATTACTCTTTTTCCAGCGCCCTCTCCATTTACTGATGATCCATGGTCTGTAATTTCTAATCAATATGGAGTATCATTTAGCTATGTTCATAACATATAATGAACTTGTACTGAGTTGCTTTTAGGACATCCTTACATTTTCTGTAACATGATTTTCCAAATGCAGATAAATATGCAGTTGCTAGCTTCTTGCTACTTGCAGAATAATCAAGCCTATGCTGCATACCACATCCTCAAAGGTATTTAGATCAAAATCTTACTGATATTGGAACTATATTCATTTCTTCCATTTGTGATTTGAAGTATTTGAAGCTAAAAGTTGTACTTACTTTTCTTTTCCTTAAAATTGTTGCATGAAGGAACACACATGGCTCAATCGCGCTACTTATTTGCACTGTCATGCTTTCAGATGGACCTTCTTAATGAAGCAGAAATGGCTTTATCTCATACTGATGATCCAACTTCAGAGGTACAACTTTAATACACCCAGTATCATTGATTCATTATATTGTTTGCAGAATCGTTTACATAATGGTAGAAGTTCATGTTTACTTTTGCTCTTACTGAGGTGGAATGGCTCATGTTTAACTGTTTAGGCGCAGGTTCCAAATGGTGCTGCTGGTCATTATCTGCTTGGGCTAATTTACAGGTTCAACCTACTTTTACGTTGTCCTCCAATTAATTAATTGCTGTATTTGACAATAATTTTAACTTCATGATGAAAACAAACCGGCTGCCTTTTAAAGAAATCAACATCACTTCGAGCACATCGTTTTATTATTTGTCATGAGGCATGCACCCAGAACTATGATACTTGTTGTCTTGTTGCTACACGTGGATCTGCAAGTAGCTCCATTCTGACTGTTTAGTTATATATTATATTTTATGACCTCATAGTCTTAAGTAGAACAAACTTTTTTTTTGTTTGCACGGCTGAATTGATTAAAGTAGTATATTCTCAGCTTCGTTGTAAAACAAGAGGAGCTGGAGCCTGGAGGAGCATAATATTACTTGGTTTAAAACTTCGCATTATTCATAACACATCTCTCTCTCTATATATAAAAACACAATCGTCTTTAACATAACTGTTCCCGCCTGAAATTATATTTGCCCACGTAACTACACAAAGCTAACCGCAGCAAAACCGAAGAACAAATTAAACTTGCGACAAAAAATAGGAACAAACAAAATAAATATTGAAATATTCATGTGCATATCATATTATCATAAGTAATCCAGGTGGCACACTAATAAATCAAACGGTGGTTTCATGACAGTTTCCTCACTCACACGTTCACAACCAATTAATATAACTGATGTCCGTATTACTCTAAATAATACGGAGTAATATATCACTCGCTAAGGTACTTAACCATCTTATAAATTCATTCATGATTGGTCAATAGTCAATACATCACTCGCTAAGGTACTTAACCATTTTATAAATTCAAATATTTAGTATTCATGTGCTCTAGAATTTTAGTATTATTTATAATTTATTATTTTCAATTTGCTTTGAAAAATATGATTTCCATGTCTGCAGCTCAATTTAGAAATAATGCTCTCCAACAAATTTCACTTTATACGTTGAGAGTTAGGCTTATTCGTCTTTATAGTTTCCTGGCATACAATAACGATCGAATGCCACAAATTCATTGGTATGCATTTTACATGATGTTGAAATAAAATTTCTCATTTTTTAATTTAGTTCTCACAAGTTTCTAGATTTATATAGTACATAATTTATATAGGTGGATAGAATTAGTGCCTCTTTAAAAACAATCTATTTTAAAACACAGGTACATATGCATTTTTTATTCTCAGTTGTTGTGACCATTATGGTCTCTGAAATTCGCTCATATGTCATAGCTAGCTAGAGCTATATATACTAGGAATCTAGGATACTACAACAAAATCATTAGTGATTTTAGTTGTGTATTTGTACTGAGTACACATACCAACTTATGTATATCATCCATGTATGACATTTAAAAAAAAAGTAAATTTATCCCCCCTTTAGATTTGTAATTTGCAAAATACGTAGTACTATTTTAAAATTAGGAGAATTCTTTGCCCTGTGCATCGTACGGATAATATACTAGTTCTCTGTAATACCAAGATCTGTGTGGCACCCCTATTTCTATCAATGTTGAACTTGAAATGCTAGCTTCTTTCCTCCACCCCCAAAATTTCTGGTGTCTCAGCTTGCTGTCAGTTTGAGTTTCTGATCTGTGACACATTTTCTTTAGTTCCTATCTCCTTTTGCAGCTCTTGTTTGTGACAAATATGAAATCTTCTTGAGTACATGAGATGCTCAAGTACCCTTTTGTGAATTGTTCAAATATTCATGTATCGCGAATTTGTGATAGATACTACATTGAATACAAATATGAATGTGAATATGAATAGTTTCTGCCTGAATAGTTTTCCTTTTCCACGAATTAATTATTCCTTCACGCTTCTAATGGTAAGGGAGAATAATTGCAGGTATACAGACAGAAAAAAGAGTGCCATTCATCATTTCAATCAGGCTTTGTCAATGGATCCACTGCTATGGGCTGCCTATGAGGAACTGTGTATACTAGGTCTGCGTGCTCTGTATATATACATTATTATAAAGTGTTCCTTAGACAAACTCTAGCTGTATTACAAGTTTAGTAAAAACTATCAGTTTTCAGCATTCAGTAGTTAGTGATGTGGGAACTCAGGAGCAGTGCATTGTGCTTGGATAAATTGAATCGTAGGTGCATCTTATGTTTGCTACTTTGCTCCGACTATGATGGTTGGTCTTGAATTGGTACAGTAACGATAATGTGCCAGTGCTTGCTTGTTGTGGGTTATAAATGGTGTGATGATTATTTAAAGTAGCTTCCCTTCACCCCTTGGCTGGCTGTTCTGGTAGCTGCAGCAACATGTTATTGATTTTTTTTTACGCAAACTCAGTTTTGTACTCTACTCATCCCTCTTTCTCTCTAAATCCACCCCCTCTCTCTCTCCTCACACGTGAACTACTTTTATTTGTTAAGACTTAGCAAATTAATTGTTGCTCAGTTGACTAGTTCTATTTGTCAATGTTTTATGGTTACTTGATGAAATTGGTATTGTAATTTCATAGCTTATGGTCAATCCTTTACATTTTTAACAATGAGTGGAACCGTATGTTTTCTTTAACAAAATGAACTGTTGTCATAACTTTTCCATGCAAAGTATTGGGGGGTTCTTTTTCACCTACCTTAAATGTTATCCCACTAAGTTGGAAGTAAGTTTAGTGTCGTTTTTTAGAATACTTTCCTGATTGAGGAATGTCATCAGCATCATAATCACTATTTAGTTGTATAGGATATCTGTTTATCAATCATTGGTTCCACTTATTAGTTATCATGCATGAATTATTCCAGGCGCTGCTGAAGAGGCAGCTTCAGTGTTTGATGAAGAAGCATCTCTTCGTGTTCAAAAGCAATGCACACTTCATGGAAGTCAATTTCAATCTCTATCAGCATCTATTGAAGATCATACTGTATTTTCCAACAAAAAAAATTTCTCTGACGATGGAAGTCCAAGACAGTTGCGACATGTGCATAGCAATAACATGTGCGAATTTACTGGAAATTATAATGGAGCAGTAGTTGGTGGAGTTACAAATCAGACTCTTGGCGGCAGCTCTGCTAATACGGCATTCTGCAATACTCCTTCGCCTATGGTTTTACAGGTATTGTGATGAACCCCCTTTTAAATTTAAATGAAATCATATTGAGACATGAAGTTCTGAATTTTATATTCATATTAGCTATATATGTGTATTAGATATGAAGCGGGAAGAGCATGGGGCGGGACCGGGCTTGGGCCCACTTCCGTGGGCCGGTTAGGGGCTGGGTTATCCATGGGCTGAGATATTAATTTTATTTAGATTCATTTATATTATTTCTTTTAGTAATTCTTTTCTTTTAGTAATTCTTTTCTTTTAGTAATTCTTTTTATTAAATTAGGACTCTACTTAAATGGGCAGAAGTTTTGTTTCCCACTAACATAGGTTACATACAATTTTTTAGTTTGGTAGTATCCTACTGGAACTTAACTTGGTTGTAAAGGGTATTATATATACCCTACGCAGGGCTCTTCAGGAGGTTATCAATAAAAAATCAGATTTGGTTAAGCTAAATTAGCTTGGGCAACGGATCCTTCCGTTGATTATTCTAGGCAACGGTTTATCCCATTGATTGTTATTTTTCTGTTCTTATCAGTATTTCTGTTTTTAGCATTTTTTCAATGTTTTCCAGATTTCAGGTATAATTCCTCCTCCTCTCTGCAGAAATGCACCACAAAACGGGGTTCTCCCATCCGCACCGGGTGGTCACAACTCTTTGCGATCAACTGTGAACCCTATTGTTCATCCCACCAGACCCCGCAGAAAGTTTGTTGATGAGGGGAAGTTGAGAAAGGTTATAATATGGGTTGCAGATTTCCTCTGTGTGCATATCTTTTGTGAACAACGTATTTCATTGAAAATTTATGTGAAAAGTCTAATGGAACATAATCTAATATCAGACAGAAAGACTAAGGAGTCCTCTACATTACCCCCCTTGGAAACAAAAAGTTTCAATCCATCCTTACATACATTGTTCCAACAGACAACCTAGTCCTCTTTTGCAATAAAGTCGATCACCTTCCATGCTTTTATTGTAGATGCTTTTGATTTTTAATAGTCTGACATGAAATGCACCATAGTATTCTCATCGTAAGTCATAGCAAAAGTGCAAAATGGTGATACAATGTATAAGTGCAAATGAATGGACATTTTAAAATTTGGTACCTTGATGTGCATATGCATGACTATTTTTGTGGTAGCAAACTATTGCTGGCTTTAAAACTAATTGTAAAAGGTGAGACGACAATCAGATGATCTATTCTACCTTGCACCTTAACATGTATAGAATCTGTAGATAATCCTTTTTCATGTTGTGCCTGAGATGCTGATCTCTGATTTGTGCAGATATCAGGGAGGTTATTTTCTGATTCTGGCCCTCGACAAAGACTTGGTGGAGAATCGGTAAGCAACACTAGCTCAACTGCATCTACAGGATCTGGAAATGGATTAAACCATTCATCCAAATTCCTGGGTAGCTCTAAGCTGGGTGCAATGACATTACGTTCCATGACAACTAGAAAGGCACAATCATGGGCTAGTGAAAACTTCGATGAAGGTACATTGACGGGCTACTTCAAGGTTTCAAGCATTTTTTTCACTATAAAACGTTCATGTTTTTTTGGTTTTATGTGCCCTTTTTATTTATATTGACTAATTCACTTAAGATGATTAAAGTTAATTCGCATAAAACGAAGTAAAAGCTTGTGATTGGAATATCATCCGACATAAAGTGCCACTTTCAATTTGTTTTTTTATTATATTTGAATACCTTCGGTTAACTAAATTTCCAAGAATTTATTGTCTTCTAATTGATTGCATAAATTTATAGTATGATCAATTGAACATATTGTAGAAAATTAATTGACTACAGATTGACTATCATTTAAGTGAAATTTAGTGTACTTAGTTGGAGTTAAGGATTTAAGGTGCGTATAATGATGGTGGTGGTTATAATGATAAAATGAAGCGTAAGGTGTACACATCTTCAAATCCCTTCGGATGTACTTTTGGGCTATTGGTCCTTAATTTTACCATAGCCATGTTGTGTTTTGGACTTTTGGTCCTTAATTGTGGAATAGTCTTCTTAGCATATTTGCTTTGTCATAAAAAAACCAGTATGCCTTAATGCATTCAATTTGGTGTTTAAAAAGCATCAGAGCTCAGGATTCCTTTTGTAATTTATGGGGAATTTAATAACCGTAATGAAAAAACTCAGGGAGTGGTTGTGTGAATAACCTTCTTGCTATCTGCAACACTCTTCCAGTAGCAAGAGGGAACTACTTGTGGCATTGAATTTTGTGATCTTTAGGTTTTGGTGCCTTGATTCCCTTGAATAAGCTGGCCTTTTTAGATGGTAGCAGGCTCACATGTGTCATCCTTTATATCGAAAGCCAATTAAGAAATATCTGCTAAGAACTAAATGCCTGGCAATGACTTGGCTATGTGTATAAAAAATATGCCACACAATGGACGCACTAGTAGCTTTTGCATTGCCCCCTCTTCCACAATAGAGATGCAATAATGAAAAGAAAAGGAAAAGGCGGTAATCCATATTATGCTGCTGCTTGCCTGCTTGTGTACCCTTACAATGATGCTCTATGCTTTCAGAAGACTAAATTATCACAGTTCTTCCTCTGCAGTTCGGGATGTCTGTGATGATTCACGGTTTAATGTCCCTACTATGTCCGCGTCTTTAGATAGTACAACTATTGAACATGAAGGGCCTAGTAAGTGTCCAGGTATTAACATGGCCGGCACAGATATCCTATCTGGGGCTTTAGAAATATTGGCCCTTTTGCGGACTCTTGGGGAAGGCTTTCGACTTTCATGTCTGTATAGATGCCGGGTAAATGAGATTTTTTTGTTATATACAGAATTTTGTTTTTTCCCCTATCCTCTTTGGTTGATTTTCTAACTGCTGAAAATCTTGATAATTCAGGATGCCTTGGATATGTATAACAAACTTCCACACAAACATTATAACACTGGATGGGTGCTTTCCCAAGTGAGTTTTTAAGTTAACTTTTCAATTTTTTACCTTTGTAATCAATGTTTTTGTATTAATGCTTGCAACGAAGGTGAACCAAATTTACTGTTTTTTTTTTGTTAAAATCATATGGGCGATTCCATTTATAAGGTTTGTTTTTTGAAAGATGTGAGGCACACACAATGGGGCATGGAATTTGAGAAATAATTGAGCTCTGTGTATTCTAATAAACACTTTTTTAATCATAACTTGCTTGAGATCTCATGAAAATGCATTAGCTCTGGTAGACTTCAGGACCCATAGGTGTATTGTAATGGCAGTAAGGCCATCTTATGTCTCTGAAGCTCTAAGTTATCCTGATTTATGGCCTACTTTTATTTTCTTTTTTTCTCTTCACCTCTTATAATCAATTCAAAAACAAAAAGGCGAAAGGAGGAAGTGGGAAGAAAATATGTTAGAAGATAATGAATCATCAAATCATTGCTATGTCAAGGACCATTCTATAATTTTCCCTTTCAATTTTAGACAGAAACTTTCCATCATTTGCAATGGAGCCAAAGACTCGCTATTTTTTGGCTTGGGAGTATGATGAAATAAAGCAAAATGGCTCACTAAACTGTCTGCGTTTCTTTGTTATGATACAACACTCAGCCCATGCGATTTTCGACGCGATTTTCACTATGGGTCATCCGGAAACAGTCTCTTTGTGCTTTAGACTTTAGTACAAGGGTAAAACTGCGTACATCCGACCCCCCTACCCCACCAAAGGTGGGAGTTTTTGTGGCACTGGGGTAATGATGATGATGATGAATTTTAGACAGAAACTACAGTGGGAAAGACTGACGAACCACCAACCACTGTATCATTCTGTGTTTGAACAGATTATCTTATTTCTTTTCTTTTTGTGATGATATAATTTACTCTGGTTATCTTATTTCCTTTCTGTTTGTGATGGTATACTTGATTAACTATTCATTTATTTGCACCTGCTCATTAACTCTATAAGCTTTAAACTTCAGACCTTCTGTTGATGTTTTGACATCTTTGGTTTTGATTAATTCAAATGTCAGATCGGGAAAACATACTTTGAAATGGTTGATTATCTAGAAGCAGATCGTGCATTCAGTCTTGCCCGTTTAACCTCACCTTACAGTTTAGAGGGATTGGACATATATTCGACAGTGTTATATGTGAGTTCGATCACTTCAACTTCTGAATGCTATTTGCACCACATCTTGTACTATTGGAATGACATTTTCGTTTTATTGCATGTCCTACAGCTGGTAACTTACTGTATAGTTTCAACTGTGTGAAATCTCACTGATTTTTTTACAAGAACTTGTCGTTGAAAAGTTTCCATTATTCCATGAGGAAGGAACGCCTAGAAAATTATGCGGCGTTAACCTGTTTTATTTATTTGATCTTTTGAAGCAGTATCTTGTTATCCAGTTACTAAAAAAGAATCTCTAAACCATATGAAAAAAAGCTTATCTATGTTTTTTGAATATCATTGCTTTCTGTTTTTCTGAGGATATGTTTCACACATTTCAGCATTTGAAGGAGGATATGAAGTTAAGTTACTTGGCACAGGAACTGGTATCAACTGATAAATTAGCTCCTCAATCATGGTAATATATCTGAACTTTCTAAATGGCATTCAGTAGCTTAAATTTTGACTTTACTAATGCGTATTGCTGTATTGGTTTCGGTCTCCATCTTATTTTCTGAGCAAAACTGCAGCTGCTGTTTTTTATTTCAAGACTGAGGACGCATGCATTTACATTTTGCCATTGTACATGGCTGCAATTGCCCGTGACCAATCTGAACAAATTTAATCTTTTGTGGCTGTTATTGCATGGAATATGTTTTGGCTTCATATCTGCATACCCCACTTTCTTGCAATATTCTTTAACTAAAAATAGAGTGGAGTTTTTAAAGCTAAACTGATATACTATTGGATATACTTATGCTGCAGGTGTGCAATGGGAAATTGTTACAGTTCACAGAAGGACCACGAGACTGCTCTTAAAAATTTGCAACGAGCTGTACAACTAAATTCCAGATTCGCATATGCTCACACTCTTTGTGGTCATGAGTATGCCTTTCAAATTTTCCTTCATTTTACTTCTCTTTGATGTTACCTTGTGACGTTACATTTAATGATTCGATCAGAACTTAGCCTGTTACCCGCTGGTTGTTCAAAACAGGGAAGGGGAGTAGAAGAGTTTTTAAAATATATTATTTATGATTTGTTGCAGGCAATAAGAATTAGACACTAAGAATTTCAGAAAAATACGTAGTGATATTATATCATTATATTTGATGTGATTTTTGTTGTAATTAAAAAGACAGTCATTGAAATGTCTAATGACAACAATGCACCATTTTAATTTTAAGGAAGGGTGGGGAAAAAATCAACCCTCTTAGATCCTCAAAATTAGCAAGAGTGAGATATGTGGAGCTTGGAGGAGTTTATAGCTTCCACCACTTTTCTCTCCCTTCCCATGTCCATATCTCTCCCAATCAAATAGACATCACCCCACTTTCATCCCATACCTCCACATACCTCCAACCAAAAAACTCTTGGTTACAGTGATTTCAATTGCATGATAGTATACTGTAAAAGAAGTGTTTGGTTTTGGTTTAGTGCTTTAATTAATCCAACTTACAATTACAATATTATTTTTGTTTATTAGGTATGTTGCCGTGGAGGACTTTGAGAATGGTATTCGGAGTTATCAGAGTGCGCTTGGGGTTGACAACAGACATTATAATGCCTGGTATGGTCTTGGGATGGTCTATCTCCGACAAGAAAAGTTTGAATTTGCAGAACATCACTTCCGTATGGCTCTCCAAATCAATCCCCATTCTTCCGTTATCATGTCATATCTAGGGACTGCTTTACATGCATTGAAGGTTAGTGATTATCTGTTAATCTGAAAAATAGAAAACACAACTTTTTTGTTTTCACCATTGCCTGAACATTATTGTTGCGTGTTTCCATCGATGGTCAGAGATATGTGGAAGCATTAGGAGTGATGGAGAAGGCTATTTTAGCTGATAAGAAAAATCCCCTCCCAATGTATCAAAAGGCAAACATACTTGTGAGTATGGAAAAGTTTGATGCGGCTTTGGAAGTGTTAGAGGAGCTTAAAGAACATGCTCCTCGTGAGAGCAGTGTGTACGCTTTGATGGGTAGGATCTACAAAAGGCAAAACATTTATGACAAAGCCATGCTTCATTTTGGCCTAGCATTGGATATGAGACCATCTGCAACTGATGTTGCCACCATTAAGGTCATTCTTTAGGATTTCTGCTCTCTTTCCATGAAATTATGTCCTACTATAGACTGCTTTTCCAATGATTTACACTTAAACTCCCTATTAGTGCTAGCATCAACTCTGAATATGTTTTTTTGGGGGTGTTTGGCTAATCGTATTTGCTTGGAAAATTGCTATGTTAAGTAGAACCTTTTGCCATTAAGCGTCTTGGAGGGATTTTGATGAAGCATGAAATGCCCCCAACACTCTAAAATCAAGAAGCGTGTGTGTTTTGTCAGTTATGATTCTTTGTGAAGATAACAACTCAAAAACGCTCGAAGTAAAAAAAAACCTAAAAAACACTGTTCTCAACTTAAAAATATTATACTTATCCCCACAATCAATCAAAACACTGTTTGGATATACTACGTTTCCAAACAAAAAACGTGTTCCGATAACTTTTAAATCACATGGCACGTTTTTATATTGCTAACTCAAAGAGCCTTTAAAATTTATATTTTGTATCTTTTGTGTACGAATCAAATGAGATATTTGTCAATTCTCTCTCCATCTCTGCCTTGCATCCATCATAAACCTAAGACTAAGTGTCAGGTTGAGCTGAGCTCATACATGTGCTTGTTTATCCTTTTTAATAGGCAGCCATTGAGAAGTTGCATGTGCCTGATGAGTTAGAAGAAGACGTGTTGTGAAACTTCTGAATACAATTTTCAAGTGGAGAAGAGGATAGTCTGTCAGCTAATGCATAAACGTTTCAATCTGAAGGCCTGAGTTATGAAGTTGTACTAATGTAGTAAAGTTGTTTCTTATACAGGTTTATCTAGGCTTTCCAGCTCCCGCTCTCTCTTATTTATCTTTAATATTCTGTTTTCTTTAGGTCATCCCTCTGTCCGAATGCATATCCCCATGTATGTATTGTTTTTTCCTAATTTTGAATACAGATAGAATGCTCCAGGCTCTGTTTATTTATTCTTTAATTTTCTACTGTAATAGTATCTCCTTCATTCTTCAATTAGCCATTTATTCAAAAGAACTTTGGAATTTGTTAAATGATGATATGCACAAATGCTCGTTTTTGATAGTGATATGCACAACTGCTCGTTTTAGAGCAGTTTGGTACTTTGATCCCTTGATTGCTTGGACCCTTGGAGGAATTGAATAAACGTTGATATACGGGATCTTCAAAAGTCGAAACCAATCCCTTTCCGTGAAAAAATCTCAATATCGTATTCACCTAGAAGAAAAACAAAAATTGTCTTCACCCTTGAATTAGATGGAGAAAAAACCCAGCAATCCAGCTACCGAGCTACGTAGTACTTCGTATTGTTTACGGAGTATCACGTAAGGAATTGCAATGAAACAGGTTAAAGTGCTGTTTGGGAGTTCTATTTTGTTCACCCCCTTCATGGAGGGTGAACATCACCCCCTCCCTCCAACACATGACACTTGACATTACAATTGCAAAATTTAAAAGTCTTGCCAAGTGTCATGTGTTGGAGGGAGGGAGTGATGTTCACCCTCCATAAAGGGGGTGAACAAAATAGAACTCGAACAAAACCCCCCAGGCCCCCACTTCTAAGTTCTAAACGTGTCACGTGCTGAGAGAGAGATAGATTAAAAGTTTAAAGTTTTAAATATATGGTACATTTTGTTTAAAGTTTTAAATATATGGTACATTTTTTTTTGTCCCTGTAATTTATATCTGTTT
The DNA here is from genome assembly GCA_945859915.1 of Cuscuta epithymum. NCBI lineage: Eukaryota > Viridiplantae > Streptophyta > Magnoliopsida > Solanales > Convolvulaceae > Cuscuta > Cuscuta epithymum. Next base: position 3,557,563 of record CAMAPF010000006.1, read on the forward strand.
TATTTTTAGTCCATCACTGATGATAACAACCTCCACATTAAAATAACTCCGATTAATAGACTATCTCTAATTCTTTGACTTGCCAATAAAAAAGTATTTAATTTTATTTTAAAGATTTTTTTATATTTTTAAAATATGAATACTTAGTTTTACGTTGTTTTAACTCCCGTATTAGCCTCAAAAAATTATAAAAGGACAAATTTAAATATTTTTAGTAAATTTATGTAATTGACAGTAACTTTTTTTGTAAGTAAAACAGTTCAGTAATTGACTAAAAACAAAGTAATGCATATTGCAGGATTGAAAAACAAGAAAATAGTTTGGAGGGCCCTAAAACAAAGTGTGTCATATTTTTAGTGACTCAAAACGCATCTAAGACAAGTTTTAAACTATTATATTGAAATTTCAAGAATGGAGTTTGTGTGTATTTAATGTGTCTATTCTGTTGTCAAATAAGACAATAAATTCTAAGTGATTTTCATGTGTCTATTGACTCTATTCTATTTACTATGAACAAAAAGAACTACATCACATTTTCAACACCACTAATTCTAGCTTTTTGAACTTTTGAAGGTTAGACTCCAATTTTTTCTTGGGATTATGTCCATATTTCCCATTTGCCAACAAATTCCTCGAATATTATTTTTGTGTATTTATTCTGAATTATAAATTTTATAAATTCATTTGGTAGTGGATGCATTCTGAATTATAAATTTTATTCTAGGCAAATTCATGACTTGGTTTGAAAAAAATTACCGGTCTGAAACTATTATCAAAATGACAATTTCATTCAATTCAATTTTATTCAGTTTCATATCCTTATTGGTGGTCTAACATGACATCTATCTATAAAAGCTCCATTTTTTAGAGCTAAGGAGTAAGGATTAAGGGAACAAAAGCTCTGTTCTAGAAATAGAATGTGAAGAAAAATAAAGTACACAAACATGAATACTAAAATATTATAAAATACGAAATAACACCTATTGTGTCTTACTAGAATAACACCTAATGCATACGAAATAACACCTAATGCCAAGGACATGAAAACGTTCTTACTCAAAGTTGCATCTTCTTAATCACTAGAAAGGAGAGCTTCATCTCTGAAAAAAAGTTAAAAGTGAAATTTATGATTGATTTAACATTTGTAAAATACCATAAATATTCAATGACAAATATATGAGTCATGATTACAGGTAAAAAATGTTGTAAATTTCATATTTTCATTCAAATGCAATGTGCTAGTGTCATCGTTAAATATTATTTTATATGGAGCACAAAATATTCCAAATATGTCATATTAGATACGGAGTAATTGAAATGCTGTACTTGTATATATTAAACATCAGTTGGTATAACGTGGGAGCAGCCCACAGTGAACATGGTGCTCCCACAGTCAAAACACGCGTGTACTGTTCACGCGTGAACAATAATCTTTTTTGTTTTGTTTTTTAATGTCTCAGTAGCAGGGTATGATGTCACTCGCATGTAAAAACATGTAACTTACGTTGATAAGAAATGTAACTGCAGACAAATTGAAACATAACTTGTTTAATACGAAGTATATATGAAAAAACATTAATTTCAATGTAAAACAATCAAAGCAAGGAGTCTAATTGCTCAATTACTTTATGGGAATAGTGAATATGTTCTATTTTTAATAATTGGACCATGAAAAGTATTTTTTAAAAATCATTGTTTTGCCATAAAATTCATTTTTTGCCAAAAAAATCTTATTTTTGCTTACAAATGTTTTTAATTTGTTCCAATAGCAAGGTTTTATTTTGTAAAGTAACTCGTGTTATCGAAATGTAAATCACTTTGATGGAAATCTAACTTAGATTTATGCAAAATGTAATATATTGAGGCAAGTCCAAATGTAACTCGCACGTAGGAAGATGTAACGCATGCATAAAAAGATGTAACTCGCGAATTAGAAGATGTAACTCCATATACTATCAAATGTAAACAATGGAAGCAATGAATCTATTTGCTCAATTAATTTACATAAATAGTGAATATGTTTTGTTTTAAATATCAAGTGCATAAAAATAAATTTAAAGAAAAATCTTTTTTTTTTTTGCCAAAAGAGTTTTTTTTTGCCAAAAAACTCTTTTAAAAAAAGGATTTTTTTGTTTCAATAGCACACATGATTTTAGTTTGTGATGCAACTCGTATTATGGAAAATGTAACCCGCGTTGATGGAAAATGTAACTTAAATGTAGGCAAAATGTAACTTGTGGAGATCATTCCACATGTAAGTATGTAACTCACGCATAGAAATATGTAAAACATGCGTAAAAAGATGTAACTTCACATAATATCAAAATTGTCAATAAACATAACTCAAACATGTAGAAATATAAATCACACATATGAAAATGTAATATCATATTTTATCAAATGCAAATCAAAATAACCAAATAATATCTTAAAAAATAGAAACATTAGCATAAAAGAGGTAATAAATATACTATAGGAAAAAGTGTGAATATGAAAAATATATTACAAATAAGTTTATAAATATAAAAAATATTTATTTTGAAGAAAAAATAATTAATTTTTGGTTGTAATGATAATTGAATAAAAAAAGAGAAGAAAAAGTATATCATAAGAACTAAGAGAGAAATAAAATTTTTTTTTTTTGAAAGGATGAAAATTTGGTGACAAAATTGTAATACGTAGTTTTCTTAATTTGTTTTGAGAGATTCCGGTTTTCTTGAATTAAAAATATCATTTTGAAACTGGCAACTTTTGATGATGAAAAACCTAAAAGTAATAAACGTAAAAGAGAGAAGAAACGTGGGTGGGATTGGGAAAGTGGGAGTGTGCGATTGAAGAGGGCGTGATCATCGAACAAGTAGGTGTGTATGTTTCGTTTTTTACTAAATACGGTACCATATTTGGGATCGGTATACCATGCGCATGGTATACCGATCCCACGGTATAATATGCCATTAAACATGTGCTTTTCATATATAAATTATTTATAACCTTAATACGCAGAGCAAAGACAAATGTAAAGTATTTTAATAAATATCAAACATGTTTGATTCAGTTTACAGTTATTAGTTTAAAACCAAATCAAAATCAAACGATTCGGTTGAGAATTTTGTTACCAAAAAATTGACTTCGGTGAATGGCGAACTATTTACCTTATATTTCAGCTATTTGAAAAGCTTGGAAACCGGCAAGTATTGTATTTGCCATTTTTTCTTAAATAAGATGTTACATACTTTTATGAAGGAAAACCAATATTAAATAATATGAACTATCAGTCTATCATTGATAAATCATCAATAACAATACATACTCCGTATTATAAAAATCATTAAGTCATATACTCATATCTTATCCATTCAAATATACTCCACATAGCTAAGGTAATATGGAGTGACTTTTTCACATCTTATCCGGTCATGGGAGCTATCAAAATATTATACTCCGTATTTAATTGTCAAATATAGATTAATATTTATTTGATGAATTGATAAGTTTTTGATAATTTCATTGATTGAATTTAAAATAAGAAAATCATTATATTTATTTATTTATTTATTTTGTTATATACAAAGTACATATTAATTAGAAAGAATGGCGTGAATGATACTTCCTAGGTTTTGTTAGACCAAAATATAACCACTTTTGTCAATGACCGAAAAGTGACCAACGCATAATTTTCTCTCTTCTGTCTGCGCTACACAGCTTCTCACCGTTGAACTGCTTTCTTCCGTCTCCAACCTTTTTCTTCCGTCTCGCACCCTTAAACCAAAGCTGAGCTCTGATCTGTTGCCGCCGTGGACGGAGCCACCACTTCGAGCTCTGCTGCCGCCATGGACGAAGCCACCACCGCCCCGAGCTCTGCTGCGGCCATGGACGAAGCCACTACATCGAGCACTGCTGCCGCCCATCCCGCCGACTCGCCTCCGCCGCCACATCCTTGTTCTTTCTTCTGTTCTTCTCCTTTCTTCTGAATCAGCCAGATCTCTATCAGATCCGAAAAGTGGTGGCCGCTAGACTTTCAGATCTAGTCCTAGATCTGGTTAGGGATGACTATGGTTGAGTGGTGGTGAGGAATGGTTGGCCGGTAGAAGGATTGGGAGGAAGGTTCGGGGCCTTGCGACAATGGTGGTTAGGGAGTTGGGGGGAAGATGGCACAGTTTGGGGACTGGGTGGCGGGGGTTGAGTGGGACGGAGTTGTGAAGCTATGGGGGATTGGGGATGCAGGGGAGGGCTGGGGGTGCAGGGGAGGGGGCTGGGGTGCAAGGGAAGGGTGCAGGGGAGGGGGCAGGGATGCAAGGGAGGTGGGCTGGGGGTGCAGGGCTGGGGGCTGGGGGTGCAAGGGTGGGGGATGGGGTGCAGGGTGGGGGCTGGAGGTGCAGGAGAGGAGGCTATAGTGACGGGCGGTGGCTAAAGTGACATGGGCGGTGGCTAAAGTGACACGGGCGGTGGCTAAAGTGACACGGGCGGTGGCTAAAGTGACACAGGCGGTGGGTATAGTGACACGAGCGGTGGCTACAGTGACACGGGCGGCGGCTACAGTGACACGAGCGGCGGCTACAGTGACACGAGCGGCGGCTACAGTGACACGAGCGGCAACTACAGTGACATAAAATTTAACAGTGACATACAAATCTGTCAGACACTATGTTTTTCAAAATATATGATCTTCTTGATCACTTTTTGGCCCCTTTTTAAAAGTGGTCACTTTTTGGGTAATTGGTTTAAAATTAGTAATATTCAAATAAAAACCCCTATTAATTATTTAGTGATATATATATCATTATATATATTTATTAATTTGTTAATTTAAAGTAAGAAAATCATTATATATATTTACTAATTTGTTACACACACACTACGTAGCTAGTATAATATGTAGTACTCCCCATTAGTTATTGATTCAAGGTTTAAATATGATTTTAGCTCATGCAAATATGACATACTTTGTTTTAGGTCTCTGCAAAATGTTTTCTTTGTTTTTCATACCTACGGAGTATAATATGCATTATTTTGGTTTCAGTCCATCTTTAACTTCAAAACAACTCTACATAGAACTTTAATATTGTCGGTTGCATAAATCCACTAGAAACATTTAACTTTATCAGTTCATAATTTTTTTGAGGCTAAAAAGAAAGTTAAAACAATATTAAAACTAATTATTCACATTTTTAAAATATGTATTATAACCTTTTAAAGTTGAGATTGAATACTTTTTGAATGGCGTGACAAAAAATTAAAGGATACTTATTAGTGGAGATTGTTTCATTGTCAAACGTAATTGAGTTGCTATCATTAGTCATGGACTAAAAAGAAAATAAACATAAATTTTAGGGATGAAAAACAAAAAAAAAATACTCCCTCCATTCCAAAATAAATGACCTACTTTGACTTCACACAGATTAAGGAAATGAATTTGACTTTACATTGTAGTGACATTGTTTGGCACTGTAACGACACTGTTTGACTATTTGACTTTGACATGATTTTGCACTGTTTGACACTGTTTGATATATATTTGTTTACCAAATAAGGAAGTTAAAGAAGTATGACATTTATTTTGGGTCATCCATTTTGGTAAAACGAGACATTTTTTGGGACAGAGGGAGTATTATGTAAGGGCCTAAAACAAACTGTACTATATTTGTAGGGACTAAAAACATATACTTAATATAAATCTTGATTTAACCAATATATTGATATTATTTGAAATAATAATTTTAAAATTATTATTTAAAATTTTAAAAATTTAAATCTTTCTAGCATCTTCAAAAAAAAAAAATCTTTCTACTCTGTCATATTTCTACTACACTGTAGCGGCATAATTTCGTTTGCCGCTATTGCGTTCGCGGTAAAAAAACGGAACGTTGTCTGCAATCTGGCCGAGAGGGTTGGAAATCTATCCTATCTTTTACAGGCGACGGGTATGGTCGGAATACTTTCTTCTGCTGCTCTACTCGCCCCTTACGGCAGCAGACGGTCGTTGATAGCCTCCGGCGGAATCAAAGTCAGCGGCATCTCTCAGCGGGAAGTATCACTAGCGTGCATTTCACCTGACTCGGCAACCGGAAAATCGGTAACTGCAGCATTTCTGGCTGCGGCGGCGTCCTCCGTAATATTAGGTTGCTGGGCTCACGCAGCGGAGCTTACGGAGACCCTACAGCCGGAGATGGAGACGCTGTCTAATATACCGCAGACGCTGTCGAGCGAATGCGAGAGCGAGGACTGCGCGAAAAAGGATCGGATTCAACGGCCCAGATCTAGGCAGGCGGAAGGCTGCACCGTCAAATGTCTCAACACTTGCATCCGAGGGGGATACGGATCTCCAGGCGAAGGTCCGCTCAATGTTAGAAGGTAAATTGAAGGTCTGCTCCACTATACCTAGCTGTTCCATTGACTTGTCTATTATGAAATTTTCAATTGACTGCAATTCGAAATGCTATGAGATGATTTTGAGTTGTCCTATTTCATCTGCAGGCCTTTAGTAGTGTTCAAGCAAGGGTTCCGGAGTAGGCATTACTGGTATTTCATCGTCTATCTACAACCAGCAATTATTTTGCTCTTTTTACCTGTCTAGAATGATGAAGGGTAAGACTGCAGGAGACTTTGAGAAGTGGAAAGGATATGGAGTTGTTGGAATGAAGTGGCAAGAATATGAAGTTTTTGCAATATAGTTTTTTTTTTTGGGGGGGGGGGGGGGGGGCAGGTTTCCGGTGCAGGAACTGAGAGAGATTGGTCTCCTTGCAAAATAGACTTGATAGGTTAATGCTAAATAATGGGGGTGTGTGCTTCCATGGATCATCCCTTGGTTCTACTTGAGCCCTTTCGAAATGAAATACGGAGTAGAAGTTTACTTCAATCATTGACAGATTCTAGGAACCATGCCTATTATTTACCAATCACTGTCAGATACAGTATTAGAAGGAAGAGTATGTGCTAACATGTAATTGGACTTAGGAGGGTAGTGTAGTTAATTTTCAGTGAAGAACAAGCATATCCTTTATGGATGATTTTGTATTCCAGTCTCAAGTACAATGTGAATGGTTTGGTTCAAAAGCAAGAATGAAATGATTTTGGATGATGTGGTGTTTTAGGTTCAACTGTATTTTGTGAGACAAAATGATAGTTTGTGAAGACAAAATGCCAAAAAGTAGTGGAAATATTGCATTCCTGAAATAATATTATTTTCTAAGCCCTAAGTAGTCCAATTCATTCTTAAGAATGTTAGCATAATGCTTCCTTATTCTATGGATGGTCTTTGTATTCCCCTTCTTGCAGTTTGGTGGAATGCTCCGATATATGCAATTTGATTAGAGATGGTGAAGATGGACCATAATACAGATTCTCTATGTCATATCCAGTTTATATGCTTACCTCTGCAGTCACTACCTCCACCGATGGTGAAGGGATCTCATGTCCAATTGTCCATGTGATTATGATGATGTAGCCTTTTTTTGTATCATAGACTGAATCGCCGAGGAATGTTATGCACGACTCAATTGTATATACAAACATGGAGTGATGGTGGTTATCCATTTAGGGTTTGAGGATGATTTCTTTGTTAGAACCATGTATTTAACTCATTTATTGTTCAGTCCTTAATAAGTCTATTAGAATTACTATTTTTGAATTCATGCCAGAAATTATTCTCAAGTCCTCGCTTAGTCTCACTCAGAGTATAATTTGATTTGGTTTTATTTTCAATTTTAATTTCTTTATGAAGTATTCTCCTTGGTCTTCTCCATCAGCCCCCCTCTTTTCACCGTCAATCACACGCTGAGTCTATCCAATCATGCCACTGAAAGTCATAGTCATCGCTGAAATCACACAGGTGTTCTAATTGAAAGTGAAAATGAAGATCAGAGAAGTTGTTATTTGCTTATACTAGTCCATCATAGTCATCTACCTTGCTGGATTCAATCTCAAGAAGCACATATTAGCTTATTGGGGAGCGACTCTAGCAGTGAATATGACTTTTGGTAGCAAGGACGGGTATATTGGGACAGCAGGCTAGGTTTGACTAAAACATGACTTTTCCAAAAACATTAACCCATTACCCATCATCTAATCTGCAAAGAGAACTTCTCGAGAACTAGCAGTTGCATAATCTACTACTATATTACACCCCTTAAACATATGGATGATCAGACTACCCCGCTTACTTGTTTAGACAACTCACAAAAGACACTCAATTGCAGACTTGCAGTTACATAATCTACTACTATATTACACCACCGGAACATTCATGTCACATTGTCACATCTTGCTAGTAGTTGAACCTACAGAATCCAAGTCTATCACAGGTGGCTCCCCATTCTTGATCACTGTACTAGGTTGTCTTTCCACAACCCAGTCATCCATGGGGTCCACCTCCTCATCTGACAAGTCATTGCTCTCATCTGCTCTGAAATTTTGCAAGTGCATATTATAATGGACAAAAACCAGATCCCTCAGCCTGGCTTGTTCCATCTTTTTTCTTCCTTGTGTGAGTAAGGCTTCTGCCAATGTCCTCTTTAGGTTATACTTTGAGGCACCATTACATGTCTGACTCAGGATCCGGATAGCAAGCCTTTGTAATTCTGGGCATTGCTGTCCATACTTTGACCACCAAAGTGCTGCAAACCACAGTTTGTTAGTCGTAATCTCTAGGTTATAGAGCTTGTTTGATTTGCAGAACTTGTAGAAGATGGAGGGTAGGAATAATTACTAGTATTGTTCAACTAATTTATTTTATTAGACTATACATAATAATTACTTGTTTAGTTAAATCATTTATTTCTATGTGCCTTTTTCTTCTTAAATTTCTTGTGTCAGAATACACTAACCATAAAGTAAATATCACCTCTACCCTTCAATCCCTCCGAATGACCCTCCATAAACAAGGGAGAAAAGAGATAACAACTGATTATATGCCATGGAGGGCAAAGATAATAAAAGTCACTCATCAGTGGGAGCTAGGGAGGGGTTCCTAGCTATATTGTATAAGTATAAATAATTATAAGCTATAAAAATTACTTTAAAACTAAGCTTTGCCTCCACCTCTAATACCTTTATCACCTATTAGTCACAATGACACAAAATGTCATCACGTGAAGTCGTAAAGTGATAATATCACATAAATACCCTACTGTTTTTCATTATGATTTTTTATTCATCCCAAAAATCACCAAATAAAAGTCAGTAGCGAATTCAGAATACAAGACCTCAGTAAAGAAGGAAAATCAGAATTCATCCCAACACAACAGTGGGAGCAAGCAAGATTAAGTTCTAGCTAAACAGCCAAACACAGCAAACCTCACACAAGGAAACCTACAATCTTATTTTTTAAAGTATTTCAATACCATTTTTGCCTTTTGCTGCAGTATAATCATCTTTAAGATTTGATGTGTGATGCCATAAGAGAACCATAGATTATGTTCTTCTGTTTGACTAGATGTTGACCAAAACTTTTTTCAGAAATGTGGAGTTCAATTCCATGTTTGAGTAGGTGCTAAGAAGTTTGCTAGTAAGCGTTGTTATTTTCCTCTCCAAGTTGTGGAACCTCACCCACAAATGTTACTAGTAGAAAATTTAAAGGCTGAAACATTAACAAATGTTTGCAAAATGTATTTTCGGAGTTCAGATTGATTTAATCAGTTCAGAAAGTTTAGTTTCACTAAACACACAAAACATTTATTTAGCTACAAGAGCAATATGAAAACTGAGCAACAAAACAAATGAACAAATCAATACAGTTAAAAATTGAAAACCTGGATCTGTGTTTTCCTGCCGAGCATCCTTACTGCCTACACCGAACAGGCCTTTGCCCATACGGTACTGCTCAATCTGCATCATGATCAAATCCTGAACGCCTGAATCCGCTGTCATATAGACAATGCAGCAACAAAGTCCACAAGAAACTTCTGCATCAGCAAAGAAATCGCTCGAATAGAAAATACTAGGGTTCAAATAGTACCCCGCAGCATGTAGAGGGCTATGAAGGTGCTTATTCCATATCTCATCTATTGCTTCCCAGAATCTCACATATCGGGATTTCTTGTTCTTGAATTCTGACCGTATCGTCTCTTTAACCTGGTCAATAGTGTCATATATTGATCCGACTTGTGGCTTATTACTACTGTTTATCAGCTTCAAAACGTTCACAAGTGGGATAGTGGCCTTTACGACCATTAACGCCCCTTCCCAAAAATTCTTATCTCCCACCAAGTCAACAACCCTTTGGCCTTCACTGGTTTTAGCACACTCTAAGGTTTTCCAAACGGATGAGAGAAACATCCTTTGCAAGTTTCCCTTCTCCATGACCATGTTCTCTAGAGTGAGGAAAGGCACAATCGAACTTATCTTGGAAGGCTTCATTAGCTCATCAACATTTGGACAAAAATCTCTCACTAGTTTTAGCACACTATCTTGGCTGTAAACAAATTGGGTTATACTTTTTGCTTTAACCAATATTTCCTTTACTTCTTTCATCATCTCGAGTTTCCTCAACATGAGCTCTATGCAATGCGAAGCACTCACTGTCCAAAAAACCTTTTTACATTTCTGATTTACCATTTTGACCACATCCTCCATGAAAGAAGATGTTGAGTATGTAACTATTTGAACAAGATGATCAACCCCGACCTCCCCAATGACCTTTCTCAGAAAAGCTTCCATTTTAACCACGTCATTATCAATTGATGAAATATCAGCGCATTGATGAAAAATTGTGCCACTTGGACAATCCACTAGAATAATAAGAAGCTTCCGGCCCTCTGAGTTCACCCATCCGTCTAGCAATATGCTGCACCCTGTGGTTGCCCATGTGTTCCTGATGTTTGAAGTGTAAATTTGCATCTCTTTCAATGCTTCCTGTAGGACCCGTCCCTTCAGTTCATGACAAGTGGGAATCTCCACAGACCTATTGATGGATTTTATCATCTTCCAGAAGCTAGGCGACTTTGACACCTCAAAGTCAACTCCTGTCTCGTAAAAGAACCTCCCGATGCATTTATGGGATTCGTTTAATAGTGGGTCCACTTGTCCGATTGGAAAGGCTGAATCTTTAACATTGTTTTCAAATGTAAAGTGCATTTCTGGATTCGGGTTGATGGAAGTTCCACTGCAGGGCGTTTGGATGCTTTCTTCTTGATCAATCTTGGAGGGACTGTCACGCCGGCTCCTCTTCAAAGGAAGGTTTGGAAGGTTGAGCTCCTCGAAATCCTTTATTACGTTCGCGAATCTCTTTTCTAGTAACTTATTTCTTAGCATTTCCCTCACTCCTATGGGGACTTCTGGACAAGGAATAACATCTCCACGAATACCTCCCAAGTGGCATTTAAGACGAGTGAGGCTACTTACAACTTTTCTGCAATAGTTGCATTGGTATTTCCCATTCTGTTGATCCACAAGGGTGCCAAAATCGCAGGGTTCAGTAGACATTGTCAGTGTTTGATCCTGTTACGTAAATGACAAAAGATTGTAACATCGTTCTAATCAAGAATCATGTCCTTGACTTCGCCAAGGAATCTATCTTGATGCAACAGTAATCATATTCTAGCATAACTCAACATAAAAATAGAAATAAATATCAAAGATTATTGAAAGGGGATCATTGAAAGGCTGCGGCGTGAAACATAATCTTTAAAATTAATAGAAAATATGAGACATTTAATGGCTTGTTTTGTTCGAGTGCTTCGAAGGAGAAGAAAGGGGAAAGGTGAGAAGGAGAAGAAAGGGGAAAGGTGATATTTACTCCGTATCTTTTAAATAACTTCTATAGAGAATAAGAATATAGAGATGAATAAGAATATAGAGATAGACGATGTAACTAGCAACTGGAGATATAACTAACAAATTGGAATAATAAATTAGTGACATGAAAGTATGAAACTAAACCGTCCCCTGCACTTTCTTCTGGAATCCCCGAATCATATCAGCCCTAAAAGTGCACATCTTCCATATTAAGCAATACTACCAATGCCCTTTCACTTTGAAGAACTTGACTTTTTTGGTTGTCTTAAAATTTTTACTAGTATCACTTTCCGTTTGAGTAACTAATTGTGTGTTTCTTACTCCGTATTATATACACCCTAACCTCATCTAGTCATCTAAACAAACCTTAAACAAACATTTTTTTTTACTTTTGGGACTGAGGGAATAAAATAAAATTAGCCATGAACTGAGAAAATTATCACCATGGTTCAACATTCCTTCATCATCCCCAAAAAGTGAACTGAGAAAATTATCACGAATTCACAACGTTCAACATTCTTTCATAATCTCCAAAAATGAACTGAGGAAATCATCACTCATGCAGATTTTTGCCCTACTCACTCATACAATCAGATATCAACACACGAAAATCTGAAGCTGGAAAGTGATAAATCTAGAAAATGAACTAAATAAACATACGAATAATATACTTGTATGAAACATAGATAAAACAGAAGATGGAACATAGGATAAAAATCAAATCTTTTCAAAGAACTTGATAGAATGTTGACTGATGGGGTCTTTACCGAGTCAGCTTAGCTTGAAGAAACATTAGTCATTCTTCTTCTTCTCGTTCTGTATGAGAAGATGATTGAAGAAGATGGTGATCAGCTCTGATGCAGAGACTAGAGATAGACGGGGTGAGATGAAGAGAGAAAAACGGCTGCAGAAACGAGTTTTTCCTGTCTGAATCTCGACACTCCCCCGGCTCTTATAAAAGTCAAAAATTCCTTTTGTACACGTTTTTGTACCCATCAGTACACGCATGTGTCTGTGAGAGTTTTTTTTTGTCTGTGAAGTGCGGTCCACAGACAAAAGCTGGTTTGTTTTGTCTGTGAAATTTTCCACAGACAAAACAAGCGAACTTATGTCTGTGGATCGCGCTTCACAGACAAAAAATACTCTCACAGACACATGCGTGTACTGATGGGTACAAAAATGTGTACACTAAGAATGGTTGTATAAAAGTTTATTTATTTTGACTTAACAACTTTTTACCACTTAATTATCCAATTGAGATCCTCTGGGTAGAAGTGGGTAGAAGTGCTGTTGACTTGCTAATATGGTCAAAAGACGGTACATGGAGATTAATTAATGCTTAAAAGTTAAAATGGACTCATGTATTTAGACCATTAATTTTTTGATCTAATGGGTACAATTGGTGGCACCCTACCTTACATTGTTAGTAAGCCAAAGACCCAAATCCATGCTCTGAATTTCATTTTTCCTAGCTGCATCAATTATCTATCCGTTTGCTAAAATAAAACTTATATACGACCTCCGTCCAGGTGGACTTTGCCAAGTGTAAAATAGGTGAGAAATAAAAATAATAAAAATTGTATGGTTGAGATTTGCGTAGAGGAGAGAGAAATGTGCACAACCACAAATTAGTTGCTTTAATAGGTAAATGTCAAAGTTTTTTAGGACAACCAAAAAAGGAAAGTTGACAAAGTACAATGAGACGAAGTGGGTATAAAAATATGATTAATAGTTAATACAATGTAGTATCATGATAATTTAAGTATAAAAATTGAACATAAGTTATTATGATTTAATTAATATATTAGTCACTAGTCACATTTTGTGAACAGACGTTGTTTTAGTAATAAATGTGTAATTATTTCTTATATATATATATATATATATATATATATATATTTATTGATTTCTAAATTCAATCGGTAGTAATTTATACCGTATTTTAACATATTGAATCTTTTATTTTCCAATCACAAGATTTTTTTGGTTCAAATATTTCATCTCAATTAGTAATACTCAATTTATTGTGTGGTTGAGTTTAAACATAGAATATTTGGTAAATTTGAAAATTTTAATTTAACTTGTTTTATAACTTTTAAATTACATGTATGATGTATGTACAGGGCCGTAGATGAGGGCGTGCAAAGCGTGCCTCTGCACAGGGCCTCAAAAAATATAAGGCCCATTTTTTGTAAAATTTATATAGTGTATATATAGGGTAATTATTTTTGAAAATAGTTGATTACTTTATTTGACCGAATGATCTAACTATTCAGGTTATTCAACCAAAGGTAAAAAATTCACTTTCTCTTATACTATTTTGAGTATTTTCATTCGTTCATTTCCGATTTTAGATTTTTTTAATAATTTTATTTGTTGAAGTTCGAAAAAGTGATCATTTCTCAATCTCACATTTGTTTGTAATTTTTTTTGGGTTTTTTAAGGTTGATTTTTGGTATTGTATTGATTTAATATAAGGCCTATTTTTTGTGACTCGCACCGGGTCTCCTAATTTATTGAGCCGGCCCTGTGTATGTACATATTGCTCCAACTTTATAAGTAATGCACATGCAGTCTATGTCTACTTCAAGTTTTCTTAACCCTTATGATGTACCAACATTGGCGTTTACATTATGTCTAAGAGGGTGTTTGGATCTGATTCTTAAAATTATTTCTGCTCCTCCAAGGAGCAAAAGCAAATATCGGAGTGTTTGAGTGAAAGTGCAAAAATACTTCTGGGTGCTCCAACTTACTCCTAAAAGTAGTTTTTTTAGAAGGCTGAAGGAGATCAATTTTTGAAAAACTTATTCTGATTCTGCTTCTGCTTTTGAAAAAGTAGAATCAGAATCAGTTCCAAAAATTGTAGTGATTTACTAATAGTACGGTTCATTAGACAACTAAGCATTCCAGTCCAGCTGGTTATGAGGTTACCGTGCCTAGCGAGAGGTCTCGAGTTTGAACAGTTCGTATACGGTACAACCGATCCACCATGAGCATCATGCTCCTAAGTATAAAACGACATCGTTTGAAGCATGTTGAAAAATCGCGTGTTACTGTTCACGCGCGTGAACAGTAACCTTTTTTTTTTTAATTTTTCATTATCCAGGAGCAGAATGATGTAACTCATATGTAATGAGATGTAACTCGTATGTAATGAAATGTAACTCGTGTTGTTACAAATGTAACTTCAGTTAACAACTAATGTAACTTGTGTCCTGAAAATGTAACTCATGTTTAATGAAAAAAAAGAGTCTAATTGTCCAATTATTTTACATAAAAGTGCATATGTTTTGTTTTTAATATTAGGCCCGTTAAAAATGTTTTTAATAAGAAAATCATTTTTGATTGAATAACATAGGTTTATTTTGTTGTGTAACTCGCATTGTTTTGTGGTGTAACTCGCAATATGCCAAATGTAAATGAAGTGTAATCAAGATGTAACTTATTGAGAAAAATTGAAATGTGAATCGTGTGTTACAAGATGTAACTTTAGCCAAAACGAAATGTAATTCTAGTGTATGTGACATGTAACTCTATAATATCAGCAAAGAAAACAAATAACAGACTATTTGATAAAGTGTAAATTGTAAGATAAAAAGCTTAGCTTGAGGTTAATTTCATTCTCATCTCTTTAATGTATTTATATTATATACGAAGTATATTTTTGTGTTTGATCTGGTTGTGGTCTTGTGGAAACATAAAATAAATGAATTTTGTTGTCAAACACACTACGTGAGAGTTTTGCAGACTTGGAGGAATGGGGCCGATTGAGAGTCTTTTGCAGACTTGTAGATAGGAGCGTGCGAACCGTGATGGAGGAAAAAAACGAGGTTTGCAGATTTGGAGTGACGGAGAAGAACAGAGATCGAGCGTGTGAGCTTGTTTTTATTAATTGAAACGGTGCCGTATTGGACCGGTATACCATGCGCATGGTATACCGGTCGTACGGTATAATTTGCGAGTTTGAAACCCGCTAGGCACATAAGAGTTTGAAACTCAATGGGCTGAGTTTCAACCCTGATCACTCCAGGCTCCCCAAGCCCCCTCTCTAGAACCCCTGGAGAAAAAAAAGTACGGCTCATTAGACTATTATTATTTGTGTAATATATTCACATACACAATATGAATTTAAATAGCAATGTAATTGCAATAAATAAAATTTTCTTTCAGATAACTCAATTATGTACCAATTAAATCAAACCTAAACAACTACTCATAAGTTGAAACTTAAGCATATTAAATCAAATCCAAACAAATTTTTCTAAGTATTGCCATTTGCATTTCTACTTTCTACAAATCACCTCTCATATGTCATATCCGAGCAAGCTAATTAACTACTCCCTTCGTCCCGCTATTAACTCCCTACTTTCCTTTTTGGCCCGTCCCAAAATAATCTTCTCATTTCCCTAAATGGAAAGTTATCCTACATCAAAACAATGTCAAACAGTGCAAAACAGTGCCAAACAGTGTCTAAACAGTGCCAAACAGTGTCTAAACAGTGTCTAAACAGTAAAGTCAAATTTATTTCCTAAATATGTGTGTAGATCAAAGTAGGAACTTAATAGAGGGACGAAGGGAGTATGATTTAAGTGTTGGATCGTTTGTTCACATTTAAATGTGCAGATCACTTACTTTGCTATTGTGGAGCAATGGAGCATCTCTTATTTGCTAAAATTATATGAGTTTTTTTACAAGAATATTACTAAAATAAATCTTATTTACATAAATATGACTATTCATTACTACAACGTAGTGTTGTGGTAACTTAAGTTCAAAACTTGAACACGAATTACTATGATTTCATTACTACTCTAGTAACTAATCATATTTTTGTAAGTCATCTTTATTGTGGTCATATTTATGTAATTATTTCAAATTATATTCTTAAGTTTCTTAATTGGGGTGGGGTGGGGTGAAATCATGGACTCATGTTGATCTTGAAGATGGATACTATGCTACCACCATTTTTTCAATCTTCATAGGGTTTTTACACACATGATGGAAAGAAAACTCAGCTAATTACTTCATAGATTTTTTCCTAATATGTGCTTATCGATTGAAAACATGCACGAGGCATTCAATTTGGTTACATACATTCTTTAATAATTTCTGTAACCTAATATCGTATAATATCCAGACTCCTTGAGTTTGATTTAATTTCTTTAATGGTCGTTCACATATGATTTAATTAACGCCAAAACCGATTCAAGTTAAATGACCAAATCCAATAATTGAACTTATAACTTTTCAACTAAATCTAGCTTGAGTATAAAGTTTAGTTTAATTAAAAAGTTCAAAATCACAATTCCATCCAGGGAAACTAGATCACTATAGTAATATATAATACGTTCTACGTAGTATATGTTTCAAGTGTGTTATGTAGAAGAACATCTATTATACGAATGTATAATACTACGTATATTTTTTGTTTAAATGAATGTATTATACTTTAGTACATTACTAAGATTCAATCATCCATAACGCCTGAAGTAGCTTGACAATTAGTAAGCTTTTACTAGTAAAAACCAATTGCTCACAACTCATTTATTTTTTCCTTTATGAAAAAGTAGGAAGTTAGTTTTATTATTTATCTTGAAATTGGAAGAGACATGAGGCAGTTCGATACGGGCCCGGGGGTCACGGGAATCGGTAATGGCGGTCATGTTTAGAATCGAGGCCCACCAGCCCCGTTCGTTCCATTTTTTACATTTAAACCATTGGAAGCATTTTAAAGTTAAAGAATTGTAAATGCATTTAAAAGCTGAAAAATGGTTGGTAGGGGTTGGGGTGGATTTTAAAAAAGTTACAAAAAATTGAGATTAAACAAGGATAGGGACTGATTAGCATGGAGGACCAGAATTGGCTCGAAACCAGAAATAGATAGATGTCCAAATTCCTATTGCCCTACTGCCTCTCCCAATGATTGGTGGGTCTGTGACCTCAATCGGACCGGATCCACTGTAGCTACATTTCTCTCAATAATTTCTTCATTGTAATACAAATTCCATTGACATTATGTATAATGAAGGAATATTATGTGTATATCCCTAAGAAATAGTTACTATTATCAAAAAAAGGATAATGAAGAAAAATGTGACTTGATAACTTTTAGCGATTATAGTTATATTCAATTTTGTATCACAATGACTATAAAAATATGATTATAGTAACTTTCGACACATTTTTGTTCACAAATTTTACATTAATAATATTTTAGAGAAATTTCTAAATTTAAATAGATAAAACTTTTAAAATAGATGGCTAAATTGAAACACTAATGCTAAAGCTACCCCATTTTGTACCCCATTTTGTACCCCCTCCTATGTTTGTGGTTCACAAAAGCAATGAGTTAAAATGGAGTAATTATTTTAATTGAGTTGGATTTTTGTGAGCCACAAACATAGAATGAGGTACAAAATGGGATACCTCTAGCATTTCTCAAATTGAAAACGCACATTGCGAGATAATAGGCGATTCCTTAACTCATACAAGTATTAAAAGCAATTTACTCAATCAAATATTTTACTTGAACTAAACTTTTGAGTAACTTTTAATCTATGTTTAAAGTTTAGTTCAAGTAAAAGGTTCAAAGACAATTGGTCTTAAACTTTAGAGCTCGTTTTGTAGTTCACACATTAAAATATTTGAACATGAAATGATTACATGCGAAATTTAAGAAACTAATCATTTAACACGTGAAATAGATAAAATAGATTACATTGTTTGACTATTTAGTGGCGAAATTTATTTTTAAGTTACACGTAAAGATATGACATTGCTTTATAAAAAACATGCAAAACATTGTACCAGTCTCTTCCCATTTAAATATTTTACATTAAATCTTTTTAAAAAGATCATTTTTAAATAATCAAAGTCAAAAGATTAAATCTTTTACGTTCCATGGAACGATAAACTTTTCATGCAAAATACTAGTAATTGGTTCATGTGAGTTTCTATTTCTATTGAATCTACTCACTCCTTACAGCCGCAGACGCCTGTTGTTAGTCGCCGGTGGAATCTAAACGGCAATCTAAAAGTCAACGGGAAGTATCACTTGCGTGCATTTGACCTAATTCGGCAATCGACAGCGCCGGCAAATCGGTAACTGCACTATTTCTGGCTGCGGCGGCGTCAGCAGTAATATTGGGCGGCTGGAAATGCGTTGTCTTATTTCGTCTGCAGGCCTTTAGTAGTGTTCAAGCAAGGATCCAGATGCTGCATTACTGGTATTTCATCTTCTATTTGCAATTGGCAATTATCTTGTTCTTTTTATTCCTCTAGAAAGTTGAAGGATAAGACTGTTTAAGATATTGAGAATTGAGAAATGGTAAGAATATTGAGTTGTTGGAATGAATTGGTAACAATATGGAGTTTTTGGAATAAATCCTTTTTTTGGGGGGGGGGGGGTAAGGTTTCTGGTCACAGAGATTGGGAGACTCTCCTCTCCTTGCAGAATAGACTGGATAAGTCAATGGTAAATAATGGGGCGTGTGCTCCCCTGGATCATCCCCATTGTTCTACTTGAGACCTTTCAAATTGAAACAGAAGGTTACTTTAGGCAAATTTTAAGAACCATACCTATTATTTAGCAACCTCTATCAGATGCAGTATCCTAACGATCGCTAGAAAGTAGACTTTGTGCTAATATGTAATTGGACTTGGGTGGGCAGCGTAGTTAAATTTCAGTGTAGAAGTGTAGAACAAGCATATGAGAATGAAATGATGTGGTGTTTTAGGTTCAAGAATCTATGAAGACAAAATGCCAAAAGGTAGCTGAAATATTTGCATTTGAAATTATATCTTCTTCTAAGATCTAAGTAGTCCAGTTCATTCTTAAGAAAGGTTAGTATAGTTCTTTCTTATTCTATGGATGGTCTTTGTATTCCTCTTCGTGCAGTTTGGCGGAATGCCCCAATATATGCAATTTGATTAGAGATGGTGAAGATGGACGGTAATACACATTCTCTATGTCATGTCCATTTTGTATATGCTACCTCTGCAGTCACTGCCTCTGCCAGTGGTGAAGGGATCCCATGTCCATGCTACTACAATGAGATAGATAGCTTGTAGGTGTAGCATGGACTGAATAGGCGAGGGATGTTATGCACGGCTCAAATGTATATATGAACATGGAGCGATTGTGGTTATCTATTTAGGGTTTCAGGAAGATATCTTTGTTACAACTATGTATCTAACCTACGCATCTTAACAAGTCTATTCAAATTACTATTTTTGAGTTCATGCCAGAAATAATTCTCAGAAGTACCCAGCTTAATCTCGGAGTTAATTTTATTTGGTTTTCATTTTCAAGTTTAATTTCATTACGGAGTTTTGCCCTCCATTTTCTCCATTGCTCCCCATCTGTTCACTGTGAATCACAAGCTGAGTCTATCCAAGTATGCCTATCCTAATCCAACCTAGTCCTTTCCCTCGATGTATTCAATCTCAAGAAACACATATCAGCTTACTGAAGAGTGATTATAGCAGAGGATATGACTGAAACGAGTATTGGGGTAAAAGAAATTGCTCATAGTTGGAGTAAGAAATAGACATAATTCACATCATCATCATTCATCATCACAAAGAGACTGTTTTCGGATGACCCATTGTGAAAACCGCGTCGAAAATTGCATGAACTGACTGTTGCTTCATAACAAAGAAGCGCATATAGTTTATTGAGCCATTTTGCTATATTCCATCATATTCCCAAGCCAAAAAATAGTGAATCTTTGGCTCCATTGCAAATGATGGAAATAAATAGACATAATTCACAGATAGCGTTAATTACATTTCACTCCCAATGAAGGACTTATTTGGCCCTAATAAAATGATAAAAATCAATTTGTTTGAGAGGCGCATTTATCACTTTCAGCACACACTCTGTCATGTTCACTATGAATCCACAGCGCCACCCATCCACTTTTGGTGGGAAAGTGGGATAAAACATTAGGCAGCATTTTGCAAATCTTTTATTGGGGCAGCAGGCCAGGTTTGACTAAAACGTACTACATATGGTTTTAGAAAACAGCAACCCATCATCTAATCTGCAAAGAAACCCACTCGAGAGCAAGCAGTTTAATTAACAATTACTGCCAAACACCACTTCAAATATTTGGAGGATCAGAAAACTCCCCAAGAACAGTTTGTTTATGATTGGTTCGGTTGAAATGTCATTTCAATCTGCTGCACTTTGCAGCGTTTTCAGATAAAATTGAGTTCAGCATTTGGATAAATGCTTATTGCCAAACATCCCCAACACACAAAAGTCAGTCAGTTGCAGTTACATAATCTACTGCTTTATTACACCATCAGAACATTCATGTCACACTTTGCTAGTAGCAGACTCTTCAGATTCCAAGTCTATCACTGGCGGCTCGCCATTCTTGATCACTGTACTAGGTTGTCTTCTCACAATCCAATCATCCATGGGGTCCACCTCCACATTTGACAAGTCATTGTTCTCATCTGCCCAGAAATTTTGCAAGTACATATTATAATGGACAAAAACCAGATCCTTCAGCCTTGCTTGCTCCGTCTTGTTTCTTCCTTGTGTGAGTAAGGCTTCTGCCAATGTCCTCTTTAGGTTATATTTTGAGGCACCATTACATGTCTGATTCAGGATCCGGATAGCAAGCCTCTGTAATTGTGGGCATTCCCGTCCATACTTTGACCACCAAATTGCTGCAAACCACAGTTTTTAGGAACTTCTAGGTTATAGACCTTGTTTGATTTGCAGATCTTGGAGAGGATGGAGGGCAGGAATAATTATTACTCCATCCGTCCCAAAATAAATGTCTGCGTTTGCTTTTGCACAAGTTTTAAGAAAGTGGTTGAAAAGGTAAAAGTTGTGGTTGAGAGTTGAGTAAAAAAAGTGAATTGATATGAGTCACACATTATTGCTAAAAGAGGAAACAAGACATTTATTTTGGGACTGACCGAAAAGGAAAGTAGGAAAGTTATTTGGGGACGGAGGGAGTATTTGACTAATTTATTTTATGTTAGCCAAGCTATAATAATTATGTGTTTAGTTAAATCATTTATTTCTATGCACTTTTTCATCTTAAAGGGAAAAAGTTCAAACAGACTGTTCTGTCTTTTCCAATCAACATTTAAGCCTCTTTACTTAAAAATTATCATATCAGCCCCCCTTACTTCAAAAAATCGATCCGTTGAGCCATTTAACCGGTTTTTGACATGCTATATCATTTTTCTGAAATAAAAAACTAAGATTTTTTTTAATTGAATCACAACTGTATAAGTTTAAGAATGTCAAAACATATACGTAGTATATCTTTTGTGATTTTGGAATTATTTGTATATCCTACATCTCTTTAAATGTTTTTAACTTAATTTTTTTTTTACATTTTCATTTTTGGATATTTTTTCTATTTTTCGATTTTCACTTTTTTAAAATTATATACCTAATTTTTACATTTTACTTTTTTTTTTATATATCCATTTCTATATTTTTTACAATTTATGTTTTTAAAAAATATAAATTTCCTTATTTATTTATTTTTCTTTTAAAAATGACCTCCTATAGCAGGTCAAGATGATTGACCCGATTATGTTTTCAAAGTAAACATGCTTGTGAATATTGTTTTTAGCATATAAACTCAAGTGATGATTTGATATAGAAAGGCCTTTTCCCTAAACTAAATATCACCTCTACCCTTCACCCCCCCCTGAATTTCCATCCACTGAACAAGGGAAGAAAGAGATTGCAACTAATTTAATGCCATGGAGGGCAAACGTACTAAAATTCACTCATCAGTGGGGAGCTAGGGAGGGGTTGGAAGGTTTCTATTTATTGTGTTAAGTATAAGTAATTACAAGCTATATAAAAATGCTTGAATATGAACCTCTGCCCCCACCCCCGATCTTGTTTACCTTCAAACCCCTCTAGTACCTTTATTCCTCATAAATCATAATGATACAAAAATGTCATGACGTAAAGTGATGATATCACATAAATACCCCTAGTGCTACTTTATTGCGGAGTATGATTTTTTATTCATCCAAAGATATCATCATATAAAAGTCAGCAGCCAATTCAGGATATTCAATATTAATATTATTAGTCCATAAAATCAAACAACCTCAGTAAGAGTAAAATTCAGAAAGCATCCCAACTCAACAGTGGGAGAAACAAAAAAAAGTTCCAGCGAAACAGCCCACACAGCAATCCTCAAACAATGAAACCTAGAATGTTGAAGTATTACAAAACCATTTTTTCCGCATTTAGTGCTATATAGATATCTTTAAGATTTGATGTGTGATGCAACAAGATAACCATAAATTAAGTTCTTTTGTTTGATTAGAAGTTGACCAAAACTTTTGTGACAAATGTGGAGTTCAAATATATTCATTTCCATGTTTGACTAGATGCTAAGTTGCTAACAAGTTTGCAAGTAAGCTTTGTTATTTTCCACTCCTTGTGGTGGAACCTGACCTACGAAAGTAACAAGTAGAAAAATCAAGGATGAAGCATTAACAAATGTTAGAAAAAATTGTCTTTGGAGTTCAGATTGATTAAATCAATTTAGAAAGGAGGTTTTTCTTACAAACATTACTAATAGAAAAGTAATGGTAAAAAATTTGACTTAATAACTTTTAGTGATTATAATTGTGTTTAAAGCTTACATCATAGTCACTACATCGTAGTAACTTTGAACATAATTATAGTAACGAAAAGTTATCAAGTCACATTTTTGTCCGACAATTTCCCATTAGTAAAATTAGTGGATTTTTTTCTTTAGAAAGTTTAGTTTCACTAAACACACAAAACATTTATTTAACCTAACGAAGAATATGAAAACCGAGAAAAAAAAAACAAACAAACAAACAAATATTGCTGAAAGTTCAAAACCTGGATCTATATTTTCCAGCTGAGGATCCTTACTGCCTACTCCAAACAGGCCTTTGCCCATCCGGTACTGCTGGATCTGCATCACGATCAAATCCTGAACGCCAGAATCTGCCGTCATACGGACAATGCAGCAACAAAATCCACAAGAAACTTCGGCATCATCATAGAAATCGCTCGAATAGAAAATACTAGGGTTCAAAAAGTACCCCGCAGCGTGGAGAGGGCTATGGAGGTGCTTATTCCATATCTCATCTATTGCTTCCCAGAATCTCACGTATTGGGATTTCTTGTTCTTGAATTCTAACTTTATTGTGTCTTTAGCCTGGTCTATAGTGTCATATATTGAACCCATTTGTGGCTTATTACTACTGCTTATCAGCTTTAAAACGTTCACAAGTGGGATAGTGGCCTTTAAGACCATCAAAGCCCCTTCCCAAAAAGTCTTATCTCCCACCAAGTCAACAACCCTTTGTCCATCACCGGTTTTAGCACACTCTAAGGTTTTCCAAACGGGTGAGAGAAACATCCTTTGCAAGTTTCTCTTCTCCATGAACATGTTCTCTAAGGTGAGGAAAGGAACAATTGACCTTATCTTGGAAGGCTTCATTAGCTCATCAACATTTGGACAAAAATCTCTTAATAGTTTTAAGACACTGTCGTGATCGTAAACAAATTGTGTTATACTTTTTGCTTTACTCAATATTTCGTTTACGTCTTTCATTGTCTCGAATTTCCTCAACATGAGCTCTATGCAATGAGAAGCACTCACTGTCCAAAAATACGTCTTACATTTCTCATTTACCCTTTGGATCACATCCTCCATGAAAGAAGATGTTGAGTATGTAACTATTTGAACCAGATTATCAACCCCGACCTCCTCAATGACCTTTCTAAGAAAAGCTTCCTTTTTAACCACGTCATTATCTATGGATGAAATGTCAGCACATTGATGAAAAATTGTGCCACTTGGACAATCCACTAAGATAATAAGAAGCTTCCGGCCTTCAGAGTCCACCCATCCGTCTAACAATATGCTGCACCCTGTGGCTGCCCATACGTTCTTGATGTTAGAAGTGTAATTTTGCATCTCTTTTACTGCTTCCTGTAGGACACGCCCCTTCAATTCATGATAAGTGGGGATGTCCACTGACCCGTTGATGGATTTTATCATCTTCCGGAAGCTAGGCGATTTTGCCACCTCAAAGTCAACTCCTGTCTCGTAAAAGAACCTCCCGATGCATTTCTGGGCTTCGTTTAAGGGTGGGTCCACTTGTCCGATTGGAAAGGCTGAATCTTTTTCATTGTTTGCCAATGTAAAGTGCATTTCTGGATTCGGGTTGATGGAAGTTCCACTGCAGGGCGTCTGGATGCTTTCTTGTTTGACAATCTTGGAGGGACTGTCAACTTCTGTCTCGTAAAAGAACCTCCCGGTGCATTTCTGGGCTTTGTTTAAAGGTGGGTCCACTTGTCTGATTGGAAAGGCTGAATCTTTAACATTGTTTGCAAAGGGATAGTGCGTTTCTGGATTTGGGTTGGTGGAAGTTCCACTGCAGGGCATCTGGATGCTTTCTTGTTTGACAATCTTGGAGGGACTGTCAACTCCTGTCCCATAAAAGAACCTCCCGATGCATTTCTGGGCTTTGTTTAATGGTGGGTCCACTTGTCTGATTGGAAAGGCTGAATCTTTAACATTGTTTGCAAATGTAACATGCGTTTCTGGATTCAGGTTGGTGGAAGTTTCACTGCAGGGCGTCTGGTTGCTTTCTTGTTTGACAATCTTGGAGGGACTGTCAATTCCTGTCTCGTAAAAGAACCTCCCGATGCATTTCTGTGCTTCATTAAATGGTGGGTCCACTTGTCTGATACGGAAGGCTGAGTCTTTAACAGTGTTTGCAAATGTAAAGTGCATTTCTGGATTCGGGTTGGTGGAAGTTCCACTGCACGGCGTCTGGATGCTTTTTTGTTTGACAATCTTGGAGAGACTGTCAACTCCTGTCCCGTATAAGAACCCCCCGGTGCATTTCTGGGTTTCGTTTAATTGTGGGCCCACTTGTCTGATTGGAAAAGCTGAATCTTTAACATTGTTTGGAAATGCAAAGTGCGTTTCTGGATTCGGGTTGGTTGAAGTTCCACTGCAGGGCGTCTGGATGCTTTCTTGTTTGACAATCTTGGAGGGACTGTCACACCGGTTCCTCTTCAAAGGAAGGGTTGGAAGGTTGAGCTCCTCAAAATTCTTTATTACATTCCCAAATCTCTTTTGCAGTAACTCGGTTCTTAGCATTTCCCTCACTCCTACGGGGACTTCTGGACAAGGAATAACTTCTCCACGAATCCCTCCCAAGTGGCATTTAAGACGAGTTAGGCTAGTAACCACTTTGCTGCAATACTTGCATTGATATTTCCGATGTTGTGGATCCACAAGGGTGCCAAAATCGCAGGCTTCAGTAGACATTGTCAGCGTTTGATTTTGTTATGTAACCAAGAATCTTTTCCTGGACTTCGTCAAGGCACCTATTTTAATACAACAACAATCATATTCTTTCATAACTCAACATATAAAAATATAAATAAAATATCAAAGATGATTAAAAAGGGAATATTGAAACATAATCTTGAAAATTAATAGAAAATACTCATCTTAATGGCTTGTTTGGTTCGATTGTTTCGAGGAGAGGAAATGGGAGGAGTGATATTATTATTTTTAAATAATATCTACATTTAGCAGGTTGGAAGTAAGTGAAGATATATTACTATATGGGAGGAGTGATATTAATTTTTTAAATAATTTTTACATTTCTTAATAAAAGCTTTTTAAAAAAAAGAGATCGATAGTGCAACTAACAACGTTGTTACTGGCAGTTTATTACTAACAGATCAAAACAATATATTAGTGACATTAAAATAAGTTGTCCTCTGCACTTTCTTCTGGAATCCCCAAATCATATCAGCCCTAGAAGCCCACATTTTCCATATAACTTCATGTGCTTTGCTTTACCAATTGACGGTCAAACGCGGCAAACTCTTAAGGGTGTAAGGGACAAATAGATACAATAAAAATTAGTACAGCAGCAAACTTTAGCAAAGAGTATCAGTTGGACTCTCATTCATTTGATACGGCAGCAACCAACATTTGCTTGTAGACTCCCTAAAATGAACTGAGAAAATGATCAGTCATGCAGATTTTTTCCCTACTGACTGTCTGACTCATAGAATTAGATATAAACATACGAAAATCTGAAGCTGGAAAATGATAATCTAAAAAATGAACTAAACAAACCCACAAAGATTAAGGCGTACATATACTTCTATAAAACATACTCCGTATATAAAACAGAAGAAGGAACACGGGATAAAAATTATTATTTTTAGGAAAAATTGATAGTAATAATCCCAACTATTGGCGGTCCGCTTATAATAATCCCAACTATTGATTATTTCAGAATTTTCCAACTTACTCATAAATGAGGACAACTTAATTAGAGTGATAGAAAATATGAGTACTAGTAAAATTAGAGTGAACTATTTCACAAAATATCTCTAAAGTTACATAAAAACCGACAATAGACTTTTACCACATTTAATTGAAATTAAAAAAATAGGGTATTCATAATGATAAGAAATATCATTATCAGTATTCTTGCTATTTTATATATAGTAATATTTAAAATAGTCGTATTTAAAATATTAACACTGAAAATAAATGAATATATATGTGTGTGTGCTTGCATATACTTACATATATTATAAGTAATAGTGGTAGTAGTTATATAAAGTAAAAGTAAGTACCCCGTATAATGTTTAATACTTTTTCCGAAAGTTACTAAATAATGAACAAAGTTAAATTAAATATATATACTTTTAAATTTCTATCTTTAACAAACATATTACGTCTTAACAGCTAATTGCAAACATCTAAGACTATGTTACCAAACATTGAGTAATCTGGCTTGTTTCTAGAAGTTTTAGTTTTCAAAACAACTAAAACATTGATACAAACAATTATTATCTATATCCCGATATTGGTTCCTGCATCAAAGTACATTTACCGGTGCACAAACAAATATGTGTGGGAGCGCAAACCAATGTCTTTTCAAAGACAACTATTGTCCATGGAAAAGTATAAGAGTATTCAGATATATCCTGATTTGTTGTTCTCATAGATGCTAATTTTCTACGGGTCATCCGGAAACAGTCTCTTTGTGCTCTAGTACAAAGGTAAGACTGCGTACATCCGACCCCCCCTTACCCCACCGTAGGTGGGAGCCTTTGCGGCACTGGGGTAAATGAAAATGAAATGAAAATGAAAAATGATAGATGCTAATTTTAAAGTTACAATTCTCAGTTGATCTATTCATGTTGATATTAAATTTGAAGAACTGACTTATGGATATATTTTGTTTGATATGAAAATGCACTAAGAAAATGAGGTAAAAGGATCAAACTATATATTACTACCTCCGTCCCAAAATGATGGTCTTGTATTTCTTATTTGGAGTGTTCCAAAATGATAGTCACCTTTCCCTTTTTGGTAAAGAAATTAAAATAGACTACCATTTATACCCCTTCTTTTTAATGAACAGTAAAAGTAAAGGAGTGAACAATACAATAAAGTAAGGTTATATGGGTCCTTCTACCACCTTTTCTTAATATTTGATCCCAAAAAGTATAGGACCATCAATTTGGGACGGAGGGAGTATAATTTTAATAACTTTCATGATTAAAGTTTAATATTTTTTGAATATTCGAATAAGAATCAAATATTCAAATAAGATTCAAGTATATTCTAATATACCAAACGAACTGAATACAAATATAAACGTGATTCGAATATTAAAGGAATACGAATGTTCGATAATTAAACAAATAATATTATCAAATATTCAGTTCGATTCGTTTACGATCCTAATCATATCATCATACCCTAATGATATACGTAACTATGAATTTAAGTGTTGGATTAGTTGTTCACATTTAATTGTTTGACTCTCTTACTTTGCTTTTGCGAAGTATCACTAAGATGTGTTTGCCTAAAAGTACATTTTCATGTCTCTTAATGGGGGTGGTGGTGGTGGTGGTGAAGTCTGATTGTGTGAAATCATACTCTCGCGTTGATGATGAAGATGGTTACTATGCCAGTCTAATGCCACCACCCTTCAATCTTTATGGGGTTTCTACACACATGATGGAAAGAAGTTGATTCAGTTACTTCCTAATAAATTTATTTTTTTCCCTAAAATGTCCTATTGAATGAAAATATGAAGTATTCAATTTAAAACACTCTCATACTTTTGTTACTAAGTTCCCTATTTGGAGTAGTAATCCATCTCCAATCTCCTTAAATTTGAGTATAGATCTCATGTGAATGGACTGTTGGAAAAATGATTTATTTAATGTCAAAACCAAGTCAAATGACCAGATCTAGAAGTTGAACTTATACCTTTTCAACTAAGTTTAATTTGATTATAAAGTTTAGTTTAATTAAAAAGTTCAGTCAGAATTCCATCTTAGGCAACCATATCATCCATATAATGCATAATATCTGTTTCAAGTGGTTTCTGAAGAGGGAAACTAATATGGTTGCTGCTTCCAAACCAAATGGATACATAAAGCTGTTGTACAAGCTTGTCTTATTAAAAGCTCACTTTCTGTCAAGCTACTTTAAGCATTGTGGATAATTGATTCTTTGAGCCTCCAGTTTCTTCAAGCATTGCACAATATGAGCTTTAGAAGGTGGGGATGCTCACAAATTGCTTATTTTTTTCCCTTATTAACTTATTAAGTGATCTTAGTGATGTCCCTTGAGTGGCAAACTCTTGAGGGACAAATAGATACAATAAAAATTAGTACATCAGCATACTTTAGCAAAGAGTATCAGTTGGACTCTCTCATTCGTTTGATACAGCAGCAACCAACATTTGTGTATAATCTCCCTAAAATGGACTGAGAAAATGACCACTCATGCAGATTTTTGCTCTACTGACTGTCTGACTCATAGAATTAGATATGAACATAAGAAAATCTGAAGCTGGGAAACGATAATCTAGAAAATGAACTAAACAAACCCACAAATTAGAAGATGGAACATAGGATAAAAATAAAATCTTTTCAAAGAACTTGATAGAATGTTGACTGATGGGGTCTTTACCGAGTCAGCTTAGCTTGAAGAAACAAGGCGAGCAAGAATTTCGAGATAAATCCTTTCCCGTTTTACTCTTCATTAGCCATTCTTCTTCCTGTTCTGAATGAGAAGATGATTGAAGAAGATGGTGATCAGCTCTGATGCAGAGAGTAGAGATAGACGGGGTGAGATGATGAGAGAAAAAACGGCTGCAGAAACAATTTTTCTCCTGTCTGAATCTCGACACTCCTCTGTAAGTGGACCCTTATAAAACGTTTCTTTTGAAAGATAACTTTTTACCCTTATAAAACTCCTCTGAATCCCAGAGTATGATTCCTATATCCGGTATGAGAGTTAATTTTTCTTTATTTTTAAATTTGACATAATATATTTTCCTTAATGGCGTAGTGAGATTACTGAGATACACCACAAGGTCCAAAATGATGCGTGTTAAAAACTGGTCTCCCCTGATAACCATGGTTAGTATACATGTTGCTAGTGAGTTTACATTTTGACGCGTGTTAAAAATGGGCATAGTGAGTTTACATGTTGCTAGAACCCAAATTATGAAATTTGTTAAAAAACGAGGTCATTTTTCCCAACCTATTCATGCATGAGCAGAAAATACGAGTCCTAGTAAAATGATAGTGAACTATTTCACAAAGTATGTCTAAAGTTGCACTAGAATCCGTTTGGTGACCCTGTTACTGCTTATAAGGCTTATTAGCCAACTTTTTCACTAAACCCGTAGCATTTTGTTTCACGCGCTAAATTGTGTAATAACAAGAAAAAGTGAAGTTTAAAAAAAAGTGAGGTTAGAGTTACTTTTGTGGTTGTATTAGCTGATGCTATCGTAAAAGATCATTTTAGCTATTTTCATATAATTTTTCTTTATATTATTAATAAAAAATTAAACATAATTTTTTTTCATAAATCAGCAGAATCGGCAAATCCAACCACTTCAGCCATAATTTCATAAATTTCAACAAAATCAGCCTTTTCAGCCAATTTCAATGTTACCAAATGGGTTCTAAAACTGAAAATAGACTTTTACCACCTTTTAATTGAAATTAAATAAAAATAGTGTATTAATAATGATAAGAAATATCACCAATATTCTTGCTATTTTATACGTAGTAATATTTTTAAAATAACTAATAAAATAGTCCTATTTAAAATATTAACACAGAAAATAAATGAATTATATGTGTGTGCTTACATATAATTACACATGGAGTATATTATTAGTAATAGTGGGAGTACTTATATAAAATAAAAGTAAGTACTCTGTATAATGTTTAATACTTTTTCTAAATCTTATTAAATAATTAAAAAGTTAAATGAAATATTTATACTTTTAAATTTCTATCCTTAAACAAACATATTGCGTCTTAACAGCTAATAACAAACATCTAAGTTACCAAACATTTAGTAATTTGGTTTATTTCTAGAGTTTTTCCCCGAAATAATGCTAATTAAATAAATAATTCTCAAAGTACTGCTAGGTTAGAAATAATTCCCAATATACTGCTGGGTTAACCATGGTTAAGAAAAGCCGCCACTTGAAGTGGCGGCTCTTCTCTTACAGTACAAAAGCCGCCACTTGAAGTGGCGGCTCTTCTCTTACGGCACATTTTGTACATATATAAAACGTAGTATGTTTCAAGATTTTTTTAACTATCTTCCCGATTAAGTTTTGAGCTGAAATTTGGTATGAATAAACTAGACTTGATGAAGAACATGCTCAAAAAATTTTATCAAAAAACTTCACCGGGAAGGCCCTCTGATGATGTTGTCCGCACGGGGGTTCCGGTCAGAACTTCGTGACAGGAATAAGACATTTTTATGAAATTTGAGGGGCTTCCGAGTCAATTTTTTTGATAAAATTTGGTGATCGTGTTCATCCTAAAGTGTATGTTATGTTCACCCAATTTCAAATTCAAATTAAATCAAGAAGTTAGTTAAATAATTTATTGAAGCAAACTGCATTTTTAGGCCGAAAAACTATGCAATTTTTAAAAATTTATTTAACTAACTTCCCGATTGAATTTCAATCGAAAATTTGGTGGACATATCTACATTCCATGGGAACATGCTCACCAAATTTCATCCAACAAATTCGACCCGGAAATAGTTCAAATGAAATAGGTCTAAAATTGAAACTTTTAGACGGCACGAGACAAATTACATGAACATTTTCAGAAGGCACGGGACAAAATTTTTGCCCAAAAAATTTCAGAAATTATGCAACTAAATCGTTTGGTATGTTATTTTCCGGAAGCAATATTTTATTATTTCTTATTGCTTCATATTTGTTGATAATTTGTCCATAAGTCATCATGTTTTAGCTGCATGTGTTATATATGATATGCATTTCCATTTTTACATTACTTTGAGCATTTCCATCAATAGTTTGTATGTTGTAGGATTACACATGCTTCTCTAGATTATAGAATTTGAATTTACCATTGCCTTCTAGATATGAGCTCAAGTGAATTGGGTGAAACTGTGATTGTGCAATTGGAACTTAGAGCAATAGTATCGGTTGATAAAGTTGATACGAGTGTTGAAACTGTTTCCTATGACCATAAACTGCTCAAAGAGAGTTCATATTTATTTAGCAAGTGGAAGAGAAAGAATTGTTTGTAAGGGCATAATGATGGCGGTGATAGCTCGAATCTTCAGTTGGTTCCTTTCAATCGGGAAGTTAGTTAAACAAAATTTTGAAATTGCACAATTTTTAGGCCTAAAAATGCATGTTTTTTCAATAAATAATTTAACTAACTTCTTGATTTAAATTTAATCTGAAATTTGGTAACATAACCTACACTTTAGGAAGAACATGATCACCAAATGTCATCAACAAAATCAACTAGGAAGCACCTCAAATTTCATTAAAATGTCCTATTCCTGTCACGACGTCCCCGACCGGAACCCCCGTGCGGACAACACCATCAGAGAGTCTTCCCAGTGGAATTTTTTGATTAAATTTTTTGATCGAGCATGTTCCTCATCAAACCTTGTTTATTCATACAAAATTTCAGCTCAAAATTAAATAGGGAGGATAGTTAAAAAATTCTTGAAACATACTGCGTTTTATATATGTATAAAATGTGCTGTAAGAGAAGAGCCGCCACTTCAAGTGGCGGCTTTTGTACTGTAAGAGAAGAGCCGCCACTTCAAGTGGCGGCTTTTCTTAACCACGATTAACCCAACAGTATTTTGAGAATTATTTTTAACCAAACAGTATTTTGTAATTATTTAATTAGTTAGCATTATTTCGGGAAAAAACTCTTATTTCTACAAGTTTTAGTTTCCAAAACAACTAAAACATTGATACAGACAACTAGTATTTGTTAGTATTTGTGTACTATATTAGTTTCTCTGTCAAAGTACACTTACCACCGTTACCAGTGCACAAACGAATGTGTGTGGGAGCGCAAACTAATGTATTTTCAATGACAACGGACAACCATTGTCCATGAAGAAGTATATGAGTTTTTAGATATGTATTGATGTTGTTCACATAGTTGCTTACGATAGTATTTTAGAGTTATAATTCTCAGTTGATAATTTTCAAAAAAAAATCTCAGTTGATTTATTTATATAATTATATTGATGTTAGATTCGAAAATTATATTAATCTCAGTGAATTTGAGTTTGCACCCCATGTTTTGGGTGCTATTTGACTTTGCACCCTATTTTCAAAATCATTAGTGTATGCACCCCAATTCACTATAAAATCATTTGACTTTGCACCCCACTCCTTCATAATTTTTGGGCTAATGGGGTGCATACATTAATGATTTTAAAAATGAGGTGCAAACTCAAATATCACCCAAAACATGGGGTGCAAACTCAAATTCTCCCTAAATTTTATTTGATATGAAAAATGTACTACTACCTCCGTCCCACTAAGATTAGGACGAAAGAAGTTGACACGATTATTAACAAAAGTGAGTTTGTATGGTTGATATTAAATTGATAAAGTAAGAATAAAGTAAGAATGATTTAGAGCCACACAATCTTTACCAAATTTGGTATGAGACAATCTTAGTGGGACTTCCCGAAAAGATAAAATGGGACAATCTTAGCTGGACGGAGGGAGTATTAAAATGAGGTAAAAGGGGAAAAATATACATTTAAAATTTAATAATTTCCATAATTAAAGTTTTAATGTTTTTTCGAATATTCGATGAAGATTTGAATATTCAAATAAGATTCACGTATATTCGAATTACCAAACCAATCGAATATAAATATAAATATGATTCGAATATTAAACAAATATGAATAATATTTTTTTCCACCATCCCAAAATATTATTCCCACATTGACTTGGCACACAAATTAAGGAAGTGAGAGTAAATTGAAAATTATGGTTGTAGTTGTGTAAGAAAAAGTAAAATGAATATGAGCCACACAAATTGTCCAAATATGGTAGTGGGAAGCCAAATATGATAAGTGAGAAAAACTTTTTGGGACGGCCCAAAAAGGAAAATCGGAAGAATTTTATGTGACGGAGGGAATATCAAATATTCGGTTCGATTCAATTTGTTTAGAATCCTAATCATTTCAGCATACCGTAGTGATCTAAGTAATTATGAATTTAAGTGTTGGATTAGTTGTTCACATTTAATTGTTTGTTTGACTCTCTTAGGATGTTTTTACTTGGACTGTAATTTGTCCCAGACCAGACCAGTCCAGACCAGACCAGACCAGTTCAGACCAGACCAGACCAGACTAGACCAGTTCAGACCAGACCAGACCAGACTAGACCAGACCAGTCCAAGTAAAAACATCCTTACTTGGCTATTGCGAAGGCCGAAGCATCACTTAGATCTGTTTGCTAAAAGTACATTTTCATGTCTCTTTATGGGGGTGGGGCCGTGGGGGTGAAGTGTGATTGTGTGAAATCATGGACTCGTGTTGATGATGAAGATGGTTACTATGCCAGTTTAATGCCACCACTCTTCAATCTTTATGGGGTTTCTAGTTTCTACACACATGATGGAAATAAGTTGATTCAATTACTTCCAAATAAATTTATTTTCCCCTAAAATGTGCTATTGAATGAAAATATGAGGTATTCAATTTAAAACACTCGCATACTTTTGTTATTAAGTTCCCTATTTGGAGTAGTCATCCATCTCCAATATTCCTAACCCAATATAACATAGTATCCAAACTCCTTAAATTTGAGTATAGATCTCATGTGAATACACAGTTCGAAAAATGATTTATTTAATGTCAAAACCAAGTCAAATGACCATATCTAAAAGTTGAACTTATAACTTTTCAACTAAGTTTAATTTGAGTATAAAGTTTAGCTTAATTACCAAGTTCAGTCAGAATTCCATCTCAGGCAACCATATAATCCATATAATGCACAATATCTGTTTCAAATGATTTTTAAAGAAGGAAAACTAATGTGGTTGCTGCTTCCAAACCAAATGGATACATAAAGCTGCTGTGCAAGCTGGTCTTATTAAAAGCTCACTTACTGTCAAGTTACTTCAAACATTATGTATAATCGATTCTTTGAGGCTTCCAGAATCTGGCATTGCACAATATGAGCTTTAGAAGGTGGGGATGCTCACTAAATGCTTCTTTTCCCCCCTTATAAACTTATTAAGTGATATAGTGATGTCCCTTATAACTTTACCAACTTTGGTTTATCGACTTGACGGTTAAACGTGGCAAACTCTTAAGGGCATCAGTTGGACTCTCATTCGTTTGATACAGCAGCAACCAACATTTGTGTATAATCTCCCTAAAATGGACTGAGAAAATGACCACTCATGCAGTTTTTTGGATTTTTTGCTCTACTGTCTGTCTGACTCATAGATTAGATATGAACACAAGAAAATCTGAAGCAGGAAAACGATAATCTAGAAAAATAAACTAAACAAACCCACAAATTAGATTAAGGCGTACATACATATACTTCTATAAAACATACTCCGTTTTAATAACAGAAGATGGAAAACAGGATAAAAATTAAATCTTTTTAAAGAAGTTGATAGAAGTTGACTGATGGGGGGTCTTTACCGAGTCACAGCTTAGCCATTCTTCTTCTGCATGAGAGGATGATTGGAGAAGATGACCACCAACTCTGATGCTAGATATTATAAAACGTGATTTCCCTGTCTCAGTCTCAACACTCACTCTCAGTGGACCCTTATAAAACGTTTCTTTTGAAGGATAACTTTTTACCACCCAGAGTATGATCTGCTATACCCGATATGGGAGTTAATTTTCTTTATTTTTAAATTTGACATAATTTATTTTCCTTAATGGCGTAGTGAGATTACTGAGATACACCACAAGGTCCACAATGACGCGTGGTTAAAAATTGGTCTCCTATGATAACCATGGTTAGTTTACAGTACCAGTGTTTGAAATAGCGGACCGCTACCGCTATAGCGGCCGCTATATAGCGGTCGCGGTAGGCACCACTACCGCTATGGCCCGCTATAGCGGTGTGATTTCTGAATCACAGGAAAAATCCGCTACGCCGCCCGCTACCGGCACTTCCGGCACTACATCTTGAACTGGTTGTTATGTAAATGTGTAAATGTTGTGTGAATGATGTGAAAAAATACATTAATGGTGATGCAGGGAGTGAAACTATAAATTAAATGTACATGTATCCACATACATTATGGTAGCAAATATTAATAAATATGTAAATTATAATTATTAAAACCGAATTAATTATTGATAAGGATGATTTAACTTTAATATCGGTTGACGAAAAAACGTTGACCTAACAAAAACCATTTGGAACGGGTCAATTTTTTCTGACCTATTCATACATGAGCGGACAACTTAATGAAGTAATAGAAAATATGAGTCCTAGTAAAACGATAGTGAACTACTATCGTATTTCACAAAATATGTCTAAAGTTACTTTTTCGACTTATCAGACTTATTAGTAAACTTTTTCACCACACAAGTAATATTTGGTTTCACACACTGAATTGTGTAATAATAGGAAAATGTGAAGTTAAAGTAGTTACTTTTCTGACTGTATTGGTTGAAATTACTGTAAAGGATCATTTTAGCTATTTTTCATATAATTTTTTTTTATGTTATTCATAATATTTTTTTTTTTGCATAAATAAGAAGAATAAGTCAATCCAGCCACTTCACCCAAAATTTCATAAATTTCAACAAAATCAGCCGATTCGGCCAATTTCAATGTTAACAAATGAGTTCTAAAACTAACAATCGTGTTTTACCACCTTTAATTGAAACTAAATAAAAATAGTGTATTAATAATGATAACTTGATAAGTTATATCATTATCAATATTCTTGCTATTTTATACGTAGTAATATTTTTTTAAAAACTAGTCAAATACTCATTTTCAAAATATAAATATGATTTGAATATTAAACGAATACAAATATTCGATAACTAGCGTTTTACCCGGGCGTTGCCCCGGGTGCATGTTGAGATTGTTTGAATACTTTATAAAATATATATTTTATTTGATATATAAATAATTCATTGTTTGACTTCATATAGGAAGTATATATTTTAGATGAAATGTAAGTATATATAAAAAAAATCATCCAAAAGTAACACAATACAGTGTATCAAATATAACTATCTAAGCTAGACTACACTAACCTAAAATAGTATCCCACCATTCCTACCCCCCTCCCCCACCCACCCTTCACCTCGCGGTATTGAGCATGGAGATAGAGCGGTATTTAAATCCATAATCTCGAGTGTAGGCACAAGGATCGCTCTTACGTGTAATATGTTGGATCGCTTAATCCATCACAAAAGTTAGGATATGTGTTTTGCACTATATATAATTATCATATTATTAACTCTTACCCTTTCAAACAAATCACTCATGATCTCCACTTCTAAAAGAACTGTCGTTTTCTACTCTAATGTCATCATCTCTTAACTTAACAATCCAAGTACGTAGGGAACTCTTCAATTTTTTGTTTGCTAGTCATTGTGATATGCCATTAGTCTCATATTCTCTGTGAGAAGAAAAACTAAACAATGATCTCAAAGAGCAACATTCTTCCTTGTGATATAAGAAACACCACTATAATCACATCGTCTCTCAGCTCACTAACTCCCTTCAAAACATACACACTTTTGATCTAAAGTCTTCCCACGAAAAACAATCTTCCTTCTGAATGGCATAAGTTCATTTTTCATATATCACAATTGCATGATGTCTCTCACCGTAAGGCTTAAAACATTACAACAAAGTTGGAGATTATATTTGCAAATAAATTGTCTATTATTTCCTCCATCCCAATTTATTATGCAAAGTTAACATTTTTTGGTCAATCAATGTTAAAGTTAAATCTTCCCTATTAATAAATAATTTAATTATAAATATTAAAATTTATATATTTAGGAAATATATTAAAATCTCTATAAAATTGCAAAATTAAAATTAAAATTTAATTAAGAATTGATATCCTTATTAAGTGAAATAAATATAATGGAGCTGTTTGACCCAAGAAAAAGTCAGATTTGCAATTCATTTCGGGCTGGAGCGAGTATTTGTTTCATATACTAAAAATAGTCATGGAACAAATAAAAAAACATCCCTTACAATTCCTTAAGGTATTAGTTTGTAGGACATTTATTCTTATCATATTTTTGTGTATGTAATATGGGCCCTCTTGTACATACGAATAGATGTGTTAAACTATTTTATTACACAATGTATACATATTCATTAGAAAACTGGATTCAAAATTTAAAAATAAATAAATCTATTTATTTTTCGTTTCGCGAATGCATGCACATACATTCGGCAGAAAGTATCAATCCTAGAATAATATGGAGAACAAAACAATAACGGTAAATATGTTTTATATTTAAGGGAAAAGTACATAAAACGTACCTGTGGTTTGGGCCATTTTCAGATAGGGGCATGTGTTTCATTTTCTAACAAAATAGGGCATGTGTTTCAATTCCGTTATCATAGCAGGGGCATGGCCTCTAACGCCGTTAGAAAAATTAACCCCGATTTTAAAAAGTCTCCGAAAAATTAAAAGAAAAATACCGGGAGGTGCGCCTCGTCAAGGAGATCAACAAACTATCTTTATTTTTTTGTTTCCAGCCACCATATCTCCAGCAAGTCCACCAGAAAATTGATATTAGCGAATTTGTTTTTAAAAAATAATCCAAATAAAGTCGAAAAATCCAAAGAGAAAGATAGTTTGTTGATCTCCTTGACGAGGCGCACCTCCCAGTATTTTTCTTTTAATTTTTTGGAGACTTTTTAAAATCGGAGTTAATTTTTCTAACGGTGTTAGACGCCGTGCCCCTGCTATGATAACAGAATTGAAACACATGCCCCACTTTGTCAGAAAATGAAACACGTGCCCCTATCTGAAAATGGCCCAAACCACAGGTACGTTTTCTGTACTTTTCCCTATATTTAATTCAAGAATCTCACCATGTGTATGTATTCATAATTAACTTATTATATTATACATTTGATCACTACTAATTCAATTACGTAATTATCTCGATAATCCATATGTGAAATGAATATGGAGAATGTAAAAAATACAAATTATTTATTATTTATCCTTATCCTAAGTACATACACATTTAGTATACAATACTTATCACATACTTTTATGGAAGATATAAAATTATAGATAAATATGATTTATATTTAATTTGCATTGAAGAATCACAAAATGTGTATGTACTCGGAATTTACTTATTATATTATTCTTTATTAGTATTATATCAAATTATCAATTCTTTAATCTGAAAATCTCAATTCGAATTTTAAATACCTCTGTAGTTTTAAGCGTCTCTGTAGTTTTAAGCGTCATTTGTAAGGAAATTTTATTAGTAAAGGTAAAATGTCAATTTTGAAAATAAAATGAAATAAATATATCATTTACTTTTAATCATTACCTCTTGTGTTTTTAATAAACCAACATTTTCTCACATATTTTAAACACAAACTATTATTTTTATTGGGTATCTTATAAGAAAAGTAATCATATTTTTTTAAATTGCTACATAAATATAAAATCCATTTTTTAAATTCAATTTATTCTTTTATATTTTTTATTTTTTAAAATAAAATAATTTTCACGTTTAAACCCAATTTAATATTGCAGCATTAAAAAATTTATACTACATACTTTACATATGCATAAATATGTATGAATATGAAATGAAATTACTTGAATTGCTTTTTCAAGAAAAGTTGTACGGAGTACATTAGAATCGAACTCATGATTATCACATATTATTGGTAGTCCGTACATCACACGGACTACCAATAAATAGGTTCATTCACAAAATAGGGTTTATTCACAAAAATAGTTTAGTTCTAATGAAAGGATAAAATTGAAACATCTTATTTGATGAGTGAATAAATAAGTTTTATATATAAATTGACCAAAGACGTATAAAAATTGAATTTCTTTTCAAAGATCTGACCAAAGATGTATGAATGGCATTCGTAAGAGCAAATGAATTATTGACATATTTTAAATATGATATGTAATAAACGTTAGTTTCAACAAAAAATTATGAAGTATTTCATTATTAAGAAAATTGCAGGATTTCATTAAAAAAATCATGGATGACTTAAGTATGGAATCTAATAAACGTAAGCTATATTAATGGCTACATTGATTTTGTACTTGATAGCAATTACTTAATTTATCAATTATACTCAATAGCAATTTATTAATTGTACTCAATAGCAATTAATTGATAATTCAATTTCAATTACAAGGTTGTGCTTTATTAGTAAGGAAGTAGATTA
Organism: Cuscuta epithymum; assembly: GCA_945859915.1. Taxonomy (NCBI): domain Eukaryota; kingdom Viridiplantae; phylum Streptophyta; class Magnoliopsida; order Solanales; family Convolvulaceae; genus Cuscuta; species Cuscuta epithymum. Next base: position 3,598,069 of record CAMAPF010000006.1, read on the forward strand.
TATGTATACGTATAATATTATCAAATATCGATTCTTTTACAATCCTAATAATATCATCATACCTTAGTGATATACGGAGTAAGTAACTACGGAGTATCAATTTAAGTGTTGGATTAGTTGTTCATATTTAATCGTTTGACTCTCTTACTTTGCTATTGTGAAGCATCACTTAGATGTTTTGCTAAAAGTACGTTTTCATGTCTCCTTATGGGGGTGGGGTGAGGTGTGATTGTGTGAAATCATAGACTCGTGTTGATGATGAAGATGGTTACTATGCTACTCTAATGCAACCACCCTTTGTTCAATCTTTATGGGGTTTCTACACACATGATGGAAAGAAGTTGATTCAATTACAGTACTTCCTAAATTTATTTTTTCCTAATATGTGCAGCTATATTATTATGCTTTTAAATGAAAATATGAAGTATTCAATTTAAAACACGCCCATATAACTTTTGTTATTAAGTTCCCTCTTTGGAGTAGTAATCCATCTCCAATATTCCTGACCAAATATAACATAGAGTCCAAAGTCCAAACTCTTTAAATTTGAGTGTAGATCTCATGTGAATAGACAGAAAACGATTTATTTAATGTCAAAACCAAGTTAAATGACCAAATCTAAGAGTTGAACTTAAAACTTTTCATCTAAGTTTAATTTAAGCATAAAGTTTAGTTTAATTAAAAAGTTTAGTCTGAATTCCATCCCACACAACCATATCATCCATATAATGTATAATATCTGTTTCAAGTGGTTTCCAAATGGATATAAATATATATAAATAAAGCTGATATAAAAGTTGGTCTTATATATTAAAAGCTCACGTACTTACTGTCAAGCTACTTCAAGCATCATAGATAATTGATTCTTTGAGGCTTCCAGAAAATGGCATTGCACAATATGAGCTTTAGAAAGTTGGGATGCTCGCAAATTGCTTCATTTTTTCCCTTAAGGTAAAGGTTGGAAATAATTTCCATTGTTTTTCTTGAAGTTGGAAGAGATACGAGAGAGAAGTGTGAAGAAATGTAGACACCTATTTTCCACAAATGGTTTTTGATTTCAAAGAGAAATTGCCTTGTTTGAGGCACTGTTAAGTTGACTGCATTTTTCTCAATAATATCTTTATTTCGAGTATCGGTTTCACTGACAAAACAAAACAACTCATATGAATAAATCTTTGGAATTTGGAAATGATTCGCAACTAGGTTTTCCCTAGCGAGAGCTTCTCGCTTAGGAGCGTCGTAGTGCGCGGTTTGGACAATCGTGATAGCAACGACTGACATGGTTAGCGTGGAGAAGTTGATCGATCAATTCAATGGCATGAGTTTGGGTCCTACGACGGGTGCGTTACTGATTGATGATGATGGAGTTTCTAAATCCGACTCCGCGGCGACAGCGAGGGAGATAATCAATCGAGCGACGAAGGTCTAACCTCCCCCTGAGCCACCGCCAGGAGTTGAACGGGATGTTAGGGTTCAAGACATTTATTTTGCTTATTTAGTTTTTCTCATGCTTTGTCCTCCTCCGATAAGATTTTATTATTTGGTCATTGGATTCTCGTTACTGTCTATGTTGGTAGGTATGTCAGTTTGTTTGGGATTTTAGCCTTTCTTCATGTCATTGTGTATGTTTGGATCTTTGGAAACGGATGACATTGTCAAGCCCGGTACATGATTAGCGATTCTTGTTGCTCTTTCAGGGGTGATCGTCTCTAAGTCTGACCATAGGGTTTACAGTTATTAGTTGTTGGTGTCTGGTTGGTGTCAGATTTGTTTTTCATTTCATGAATATAGGCTAGTTTTTGTTCAAAAAAATCTTTGAATTTGGAATAGCAAAAAACAAAGATATTTAAAATTAAATTGGGTACGCATTTTGCAAGATAATAGGCAATTCTTTTAATTGATATCAAAACCAATTTAATTAATCGAATTTAACACTTGAACTTTAAACTTTTCAATAACATTTAATCTATGTTTAAAGTTTAGTTCAAGTAAAAGGTTCGCATTTAAATAATCTTAAACTATATTTGAGTTTATATTTACTCTAATGTTTAACTTTGGTTGCACCGTAACGTTTCAAGTTTTGTTTAAATTAAAAATTCACAATTAATTAAGCTAAAATTTTATTCTGAGTTCATATTTAATTTAAAGTTTTAAATTCTGCTTGCACATGTCAGATTTTGATATGGAATGTGCATTTAATTACATTTTAAATGGTAATTGTATGTCTCAATGTATATACTCTAAACTAAAAGTTATCTGAAGGAGTAGATATCCTATTTGTATTCAGTAGGATTTTTGTTTCTAGATGCGATTTAGGATGTTTTTACTTGGACTGTAATTCGTCTCAGACCGAACCAGACCAGACCAGACGAGACTTGGATAGTTATAAAAATACAAAGAAACCAGACCAAACCAGACCAGACCAGACCAGTAAATTACAGTCCAAGTAAAAACATCCTTAGATTTAGATTCAAGTACAATATTTCTAGTTCTTGTTTCTAGTTTTCACTAGCCTTTTGAGTCAAACTCCTTAACTCCCTTATTACTAGTGGTTAAGTTGACGAATTTGTGCGGGTGTGCCTCTTTTACTTCTGTTTTATAGATATTGCTTAATGGGCTGTTTTGCATGTTAAATGTGCAGTTAAATGCGCAGTTATTTTAAAGAATTAATTTGAATGCGTTCCCGATTGAAGTTTTAGCTGAAATTTGATATGAGTAAACTAGACTTGATGAATAAGATGCACAAAATTTTTCATCAAAAAATTCCACCGGGAATCTCCCCAAATCGCGACGGCCGGACAGAGTCACTTATATAAGGACTTATTTGACCTTTTTATGAAAGTTCGAGGACCTATTTGACAGTTTTCCCTATATGTATTTGTCTAATACTACTTTCCCGATTTGAGTATAATATTCTCACTTGTCTAATTTTCCTTCCATCCCGAAATGAAATTCCGGATTTGACTTACACATATTATGTAAAGTTTTTTTCCGTATTAATGCTAATTAATTAATTAATTATGAAAATAATGTTGGGTTAAAAGTATTACCAATATATTGTTGGGCTTAACCCTGGTCGGGGGTAAGTCGCCAAACCGGATGGCGACTTATAAGTCGCCCAACCGTTTGACGACTTACCTCTTAAACAGAAAGTTGGGTTGGGCGTTTCCATTGTTCTAAAACTCGCTACGCGCTAGTCGGGCGGTTGAGGGGTGCCTAGCGCCTAGGCGGCTGACTAGGCCGATTTTTTGGCCGACTAGGCCGATGTTTTGACCGACTAGGCCTCTATAGTTAGGTCCGACTAGGGCGCCTAGGCCGATTAGTCGGTCCGCCTAGGCCGATATTTACATTCTAAGGCATTTCAGACAGAACACAAATATCCCCAAATCCCCAAACCCTCTGCAGCGACAAGCGAAGTGTGGCGACAAAACTCCCCCGACTTCGGCGAAGGTTAATCTCCGGCGAGCGACGGCGAGGCCTCCCTATCTTGTCACACTACTTCACTTTCATCTTCTTCAACACTCTAGGTAAACAAATATCTCCATTTTATCTCATTTTTCGTGTTAGGGTTTAGAATATAGAAAATTCGATTTTGTAAATTAGGAATTCATTTGTGAATTGATTTGTTGTGTAAAGTGAATATGTATGAAGTGTTGAATGTTGATGTTGAATTCTTTGTTATATACATTTTTTTTAATATTTGTTATGTAATGTAGAGTTAGAGGTGTTTTTTCCGCATTGATGCTAAAAAAAACTCGTAAATTAGATTGTATTTTTTAAAAATGTAATATTTTCCCATTTCTAAGTGTATAGATATCATATAGGATTTGCCTAATATGTTGTGATGTGTACGAAATGATTAATTTGGGTGTATAGAGTGTGTATATTAATGTGTACTCATGAAAGTTGGACATGTATTGTACTATTGTTATTAGAATATGGATTTCTCCAACTTCCCAATCGTGTGTCATTGGGGAGGGAACATATATGAGGATGCTGGCCAAATACGCCTTGAAGGTGGTAGAAGCAGCTTTGTCATTGTTTCTCGTGGAGCATGTTTGCTCGAGATGCTGCAAAAATCCATGTAGCTACACAGATTCCTACGATCCGTTCTTTGCGATTGAAAATGAAATTTCCCTTAACGGGGGAAAAAAGATGCTTATGTCACTTGTTGATGAGCTTGCTGTCACAAATATGTGGTTGACACTTCAGATGGAGGGTATGTCCACGCTGGAGATATACATTGAGGAATCCATATGTGACGCTTCTGCTACTCCCTCAATATTAAATGCTGGTGTTTCTAGGCATGGTGTGAATGCATGGAACTCCTCAAATGCTGTTGTACTGGACATTGTTGTAGAGGAAGAGGGGAGGTATTTGTACAATGGTGCATCATTTGTGGATGACCAGGGAAGTGATGATGATGCTGATGATAACATCAATGATGATGACATGACAGAATCTGATGAAGATGATGGTGATACAGTCATCACAACTTCCCCGTCTAGCCACTTCGCTGGAATATATGATCTCCCATCCGGCTTTCATGATGCGTGGATGAGTGGATTAGGTATGAAAAGGTTTACACCCGAAGGCGAGTTTGAGGTTGGTCAACAATTTGACAACAAAGAACAACTCATCAATATGGCGAGCTTGTGCTGGAGTTCGATAAACACAAATGGGTTGCAGAGTGCAAGAGGAAAAAAGAACGTGATTGCACCCGGAGAATACGCGCCACAAAGAACAAAGGCAACCTCGACATGTTCACAATTGTGCGTTATCCTGGACCTCATTCTGCTACCTGTGTTGGCAACACCGATAATACTGATCACGTGGCGATTACTTCAGATTTCATTGCTAAAGATGTGATTGACATTCTTCGCACTAATCCTTCCCTTAAAGTGCATACTATTATTGAGATGCTGAAGGAAAAGTATGGGTATACGGTATCATACAGGCAAACATGGATGGGCAGGCAAATGACCATTGCAGAAATATTTGGCGGTTGAGAGAAGTCTTATTCTAAATTGCCCCATTTCATGACAGCGCTCCAAGATTCTAATCCTGGGACAGTTGTTCACTGGTACCCACCTCCTATTACTCCCACAGGTTATATGCAGTTTCAGAGAGTATTTTGGGCATTCAAGCCTTCAATACATGGTTTTAAGCATTGTCGACCCGTACTGACTATTGATGGTACATACTTGTATGGGAAGTACAAGGGTACATTGCTTGTGGCTATGGGTAGTAATGCGAACAACCTTATTTCCTGTGGCCTTTGCAGTAGTTGAATCTGAGAATGTGGACAATTGGTCATGATTTATGGCATGTATTAGGAAGTTTGTGAGTCAAAGGGAGTTGTGTGTCATTGTTGATGTGTTTTGTTATGACTATTGAATATCTGTACTGTGTTTTATTGGTTATGAATCTTATGTTTTGCATGTTATTTCTAACTGGTATGTTACTAGTGATTTGTAAGTTCTGAATTTGGTTGTTTGACTGTATGTTACAGGTTTTGTGTGTTCTGAAATGGTAAAAATTTGGTTGGTTGTGGTTTTGCAGGTGTAGGGGGGAAGTCGACAAACCGTTTGGCGACTTATAAGTCGCCATCCGGTTGGGCAACTTATAAGTCGCCAAACGGTTTGGCGACTTTCCCCGACCATGGTTAAATCCGGCAGTAGATCGGTAAATATTTTTAACCTAACATTATTTTCGTAATTAATTAATTAATTAATTAGCATGAATTCGAAAAAAAAACTCTATTATGTAAGATAAAGTTTATTTTGATTTTGCAAGTATACCTTTCTTTATGTCAAACACTCAAACTAAGTAAAAAGTAGGTAAAAGGTAAGGGTAGTTTAAGTTTTTTTTTTTTTTTTGCATAAAAATGATTTCTTTTTATAGAAATGGAACTTTTTTTGTGACATCTATAAATGAAAAGTGTGAACTTTTCTAGACGGGGTAGTACAACTCTTGAATGATATGAGAGGAGAATCTTATAGGGGATATAGAATAATAGAATCTAGATAATTGTTTTTTCTCATCCCACTAAATTCATCTAATATAATATTAGGAAATTGTCCTAAATATGAGTAAACGGGTTTTGAAATTCTAAAATGGAAATAATATATTCTTTGACCGACAATGTATATTGTCATGTTAATGCCTAGTACTGTAACTATTTTGGGAGTAATCACTTTAATATCACAGTAAATATTGTCATGTTACTACTATTTCAACGAGAAAAACACAATAGTCTAATTTTGAAATTTCCAAACCTATTTTCTTCTATTTCAGGAATTTTATCTATAAATTTTTTGTTACTATTTGTGTGATCATTCTAATATATTTATCCTTTATTCATACTTTACAATTGCAAAGCTCATTTGATATGATAACCCTTATTTCCTACTCCCCCCGTATCAAATTAATTGGCCTGTTTGCTTTTCACGCTGATGGATAGTCTACCCGGGGGTATCTTATCCGAGGGGTTATTGCGGGAATAACTAGAGAGAAGTCAGAGCAAATAGGAGGAGAGAGAGTCGATTTTATTAAATGAACTCAGCGTGTGTAGTGAGATGTAGATGATCATTTACAAGGAGCAACGGGCTGCTATTTATAGCAGCAATAAATGCGATGAGAGGACACGTGTCAGTAATCCAACGGCCGAAGGGTCACATCAGCCTAGTGGCACCGGCAGTGGTACGTCAACCGCATTGAATGCGGTTGGCGGATGTGACGTGGCATTAAATGCGGTGGTTGGCTGTCCCTAAAAGGAATCTTCGATGATTGAGCTAGTTTAGCCGAGGGCTCCTTGTGCAGCCGAGGGCCCCTTGTGTAGTCGAGGGCTTGGTTCAGCCGAGGGCTTCGCCTGGTGCCGAGGGCTCCATAGTGCCGAAGGCTCATGTTTTCGCCCGTTTGCTCCCAGTATCTTCTTATGTCAGAGAAGGCTGTCCTGTGAGTTTTGGAGCCTTCGGCCAAGGTAGCCGAAGGCATCCCAGTTTGTGTTTTGGGCTATGTTGAGGTTTGGGCCGCCGTATTTGGGCCTGAGTTGTTTCCTGAGCTCAATGGACTTGTGTGGGAGAAGTAGGAGTCTATGGGCCGGGGGTTCCTGGGCCATATACTCCATCAGGAGTCCCTCACTCCTTTTGTCGAAAGGTACTTGAGGGAAAAGGAGTAGATGTGTTGCTTCTTCTGGAGGCTTCATCATTTCGCTGGGTGCTCTTGCTGGAGAACTTGTCTTCTGCTGATTGCCGAAGGCTTCCCTCAGTCCCTCACATGTCGAGGGTTTTCTGAGGGAAGGTATTCGTAACCTTCGCATGTTCGCCGGGGGATCCCTCAGTCCCTCACATGTCGAGGGCTTTCTGAGGGCAGTATAACACCTGTATGACCGCAGAAGGCTTTCCTCAGTCCCTCACATGTCGAGGGTTTTCTGAGGGAAGGTATAGATGTATTGCCTGCATGTGTTGTGATGAGGGCTGCTTCATTTCCGCAAGTGACTTGTAGAAACTTTTGATATTCTGTCTCTGCCGAAGGGTGTGATTCCCGAGGGCTGTGTCCCAGTACTCCACTCCTTTAGGCCGAAGGCGAGTTCGGGCTGAAGGAGTTATAGTGTGTTGTTGGGTTCCCCGATGGGTTAGCTGAAAGCTTATACTATTATCTGCTCGAAGCCTCTCGTAGGTGGTAGCCGGGGGCTACCATCCAATATACACGTCGAGGAGTGGCAATTTTGACAAGCGAAGGCTCTTATCGCTGCCAGCTCGAAGGCGCTATGCTGGAATTCATTGGCTGGAGGCTGTGGTGAGTGATAGTCGGGGGCTATCGTTTGAGGGCACCCCAGTGTTGCCGAAATATAGTCGTTGTAATATAGCCGTTGGAAGAGGCTCCCACGTGTCGCTTGGTTGTTGGATGTTGGGGGGCGGGTGCCACCCATTGGGTGAACCGGCGGCCCGCAATGATGGGCTTTTCAAATCGAGGCCCAACTCTCGAGGCCCAGTTGCCTATAAATACCCCAAGTCTGATTCATTTGTCGTTGTGCGTTTTAGAATTGAAGCGAAGCTCTGCTGAAATTTCTAGAGAGAGAAAGTTTCACCCTCGATCCAAACCGAGTTTTGAGGTCAGTACTTCCTCAGCCCTCCGACTCTCTTAGCATACTTTGCAAGTTTCTTAGGCTTAGTTTCAACGACTTTTAGGGGCCTTTGGTTAAAACACCTAGATAGTTCCCCTTCTCCTCCATTAAGATGTCTTCCGGCAGTGACTCCCAAAACATATCGGAGGAGGTCCCGATACAATCCGAGAGTCTTTCGGATGTGGAGTCCTCCAGCGGGCAACCATCGGCTGGAAATGACTTAGCCGTAGCCCAGGAGGTGCAGAGCAGCCTTCGGATCGAGCTTGAGGCCGAAGAGTTCGAGCAGGTGGCCGAGGACGAAGAGATGGCCCTCGCGCTTCAAGTGGCCGAGGAAGAAGAGGAGAAGGAGCGGCAGAAGGTGACGGTTGCTGTGTTGCCCTCCCGCGGTGCTGGTGAAGCGAGCAGTTCCCAGCCGCTGAACCCGGAGCCTCTGAGGGTTGCTCCTGGGAAGAAGAGGAAGTTACAGGCTGTCCCAAAGAAGAAGCAGGCAGCCGTCGACGCCGGGCGACCTGTTGGGATACCCGAGGGGCACTCGTATTTGGATACTGCCGCCCTCGAGGTGAAGACTTCGGCTTCGGGAGCCGAATATCAAGCCCTCCAGGTGCTTGTAGGGCCGTCGGCACAGGTCGTGGAACCGGGACCCAATGACCTGCTATCTCATCCTCCTGATGGGTGCTTCTCGGTGCACATGCTGTCGGTGGAGCTAGGGCTCAGATTCCCCCTCCACCCCTTCGTCATCGAGTACCTGCGGTTTGTGAAGTTAGCCCCCTGCCAACTCACGCCGAACAGCCACTACTATCTGGCGGGGTTCCTGGCCCTCTGCCGCAGCCGGGGGGTGACCGCCACACTAGAGCAGTTCTTTCTCTCCTTCAACCTCTGCCGGGGAGGTCATTCTCATGCCGGAGGGTACGCCAACCTTCAGCAGGTTCCGGCCTGGAAGCTCTTCTCAGAGACCCCTTCATCACACAAAGAATGGAAGGAGAAGTTCTGTTACATTCGGATCGCCGATAATCCATTCCCGGGGGCTCTAAACAATTACTTTAAGAGGCACCCGAAAGTAGGCAATGCAGCCCTCGACAAGGCCGGGAGGAAGCTCATCGAGAAACCGAAGAATTCCGATAAAGTGATCGCTATCAAGGCGGCGGCGTCGCCTGAGGAGCTATATTTGCTGGGCTTCCGGCGTTATCGCCTTCCGGGGGACACAGATGAAAAATATCCCGAGATTGACCGAGGGTACCGAGATGCCGGAGGTTGTGCCTGAGGGCCTTCGTCTGTTTACTTAGAACATTTTTTTTTGATTTGTTGTGGTTCTAACCCTTTCCTTGTTTTGGCAGGCGATATCATGGACCCGAAAGCATTTGCCAGGCTATCCAACAAGCTGGCTAAAGAGAAGAAAAAGAAGGCTGAGGGCCCTTCCGACCAGAGAGCTATGGAGGAGTTCTCCCAAAAACCGGAGGCTGAAAAGAACCCTGAGGGCGAGGGGCCCCCGAAGGATGCTGGTGCTGGTGCTGTCACCGAAGGCTCCCACGTCCCGGAGCTTAAAAGAAAGAACGCCGGCAAGGGCACCAAGCCTCCGGAAAAGAAGCAGAGGAAGGGGGACGCCGAACAAAAGGCTCCCCCAGTGGTGATCATCGACGACCTCCCCTCCGGGAGGCCCTCGGACTCTCTTCCGTTGATGGATTTGGACGAGGGGGCTTGGCCCCTAGAGAAGGTGCAGTTCCCTATTAAGAAGGGGACTGCTATCATGCACGGCACCCTCGACCCGAGGGATTTCCTGAGGGGTGCCACTCCTCCCCTTGACCGGTCCACCCTCGGCCGGTTTGGGGATGAAGCCCTCGAACTCAAGGCTCTCCAAGCCTCGGCCACTGTAAGTGCTCAGTTCCTCTGAATCTTTAGTTCTAGTACTCCTTTCCCTTTGCATAATCCGATCCTGAGTGTCCCTTTGTTTGTTCGCAGGCCAGCTTGGCCTTCGGTGAGCTAGTGAGGAGGGCGGAACAGCACCGCCTTGAGAAAGCCAAAGCTGATGAAGTTACAAGGAAGCTGGTTGCCAACAATACCGAGGCTATTCGGCAGCTATCCGTCTTGGAGGAGGCCCTTCGGCAAGCCGAGCAGAAGCTGGAGGCTGTGAAGAGTGAAGCCAGGCCCCTCGGTAATGTACCCCCTCTGTTTGTATCTGAATGTATGCCTTCCTCCTTCCATATGTTTGTCAGAGGGCTAAGATTTTGGGGACTTGGATTATTTTCCAAGTTAAAACATAATCAGAAGCCTCCGGCTCTAGGGCACCACCGTTGTTGACTCAGGAAATTTTTCAAGCAAGTTCACCATAGGCCCTCAGCAATGTAGGCTCAGACTGTTGTTGAGTGGGTTGAGCATGCCTCCGGCTATCAGTAGGTTGAAGGTAGTGGAGTCCATGGTTGTTTGCCGAAGGGTCCCAGATTGTGGACTTAGAAAATTTTCTAAGATTTGTTCTCAACAGATCTTGGGAGTAGCCCCCGGCTAGAGAAGTTAAAATTGACTTCTTAGGTGAAGTTTTGCTAGTGAGCCCTCTTCTCACGTCAGGTGGGCCTTCGGTGGAAATCTTGTACTCCCATGTTTCATGTAGTGAAGCCTTCGGCTATGTAGCCAGATGACTTGTTGTTGGGAGATTTTCTGGCGCCTTTGTAGGATCCTTCGGGAATATATGTCCAAAGTGTTGAGCCTCCGGGGAGAGTAGTATCCGGGGAGTTCCTTCCCCCCTACACATTTTTTTTTTTTTTTTTTAGGATGGTGTAGGAGAGGCATCTAGAAACTTGGTTTCTAGGAAAGGCTTGGCCTATATGGGAGGCAACGGAATGAACTGTTGGCCCCCCCTTCGGGAATGACCTTCCGATATCCCGAAGGGTTTGAGGGTCGTTTCCTCGGCCCGAGACATCGTCTGTTGCCTGCTTCCCCTTGGGAGATAGCACAGAAAGCGCCTCGGTTTTGAAAGTCGTCCCCTCAGCCCGAGACATGGTCTGTTGCCTGCTTCCCCTTGGGGGATAGCGCGGGGAGCGTTTCGTTTGTGGAAGTCGAATCCTGGGCCCGGGACATGGTCCGTTGCCTGCCTCCCCTTGGGGGATGGCGCGGAAAGCGTTCCTGGGAAGGGTTTTATTTGTGTGTGGAACACAAATAGCCGGGGGCACTTGGTACCAGCCGGAGCCGAGGGGTGTTGCACCCCCCGTTTTTTTTTTTTTTTAGAGGGTAGAGTATGTATAAGTATGCATAATGTATGCATGATTGCGTCCTCGTGGGGTACGGCTTGGTGAGAAAACACTTGGCGTTTTCAAAGAGTGATGGGGGTGACCCATACACTTGGTATTTGGTACCTAAATTGTTGTTCCCTCTTATGAGAGGGAGAGGCCTTGGGCCTATTTTGGTGGAGAGATGAGGGCTTGGCCACTCATGTGTAGGAGAGAAGGTGGCCTTGGGCCATTTGTACAATATGTAGGTGATGAAGGCTTGGCCTCGTGATTATTCTTCAAAAACAGATGGGGCCTTGGGCCATTGATATTTACACTTGTTGAGGATGAGGGCTTGGCCACTCATTGATAAAACTTCACTAGGTGGTGCACATTCCAATGTCTAGGAATCTCTGTCCCATTAGGACGTTTTAACTTGTATGTCCCCGGTTTGATGATGGCTGAGACAATGTAGGGGCCTTCGAACTTAGGCGCCATCTTGCCGCCTTCGGTGGGCAGACTGGCCTCCCTTCGTCGGAGGACGTAGTCTCCCACCTGCAATTCCCGGGAGCGGACCTTGGCGTCGATGTAGCCTTTGACTTGCCTCCTATAGTTTTCGGCCCTGAGGAAAGCCTGCTCTCGGCGCTCTGAGATGAGATGAAGGTCGAGGGCCATGTTGGCGTCGTTGACTTCGGGTTCATATTGTTCAACCCTTCGGGTGGGAAGAGTCACTTCTGTTGGAGCCTTAGCCTCAAAACCATAGCATAGGGAGAAGGGGGTTTCGCCTGTTGCGCGCCGAGGGGTGGTGCGGTAGGCCCATAAGATGTTGTGGAGCTCTTCTACCCAGCCTCCCCCTTCGGCTTCCAGCTTTTTCTTCAATCCTTCGAGGAGGGTGCGGTTGGCATTTTCCACTTGCCCATTGCCTTGAGGGTAGGCAACGGAAGAGAATGTGTGCTTGATGCCCCAAGCTTCAAGGAGGGCACAGAAGGGGGCTGCCTCGAACTGAGTCCCGTTGTCGGAGATAATTTGTTGGGGGACACCAAACCTTGTGAGAATGTTCTTGAGGACGAAGTGGCGGCACCGGGCCTCCGTGATGCTGGCGAGGGGTTCGGCCTCCACCCATTTGGTGAAGTAGTCAATGGCCACAATGATATACCTGTTGTTGGAGGTACCCCTCGGCAAAGGGCCTACTAAGTCAATACCCCATCTGGAGAAGGGAATGGCAGTGCTGATGGGAGCATAGTTGACCGCTGGTCTGCCGGGGGCCTTCTGAAAGTGCTGGCAAGCGGTGCACCTTCGGGCCAGATTAGCACAATCTCTAGCCATCGTGGGCCAGAAGTAGCCCTGAACTATGAGCCTTCGGGACATGGAGAAGGGTCCCTGGTGGGCTGAGCAAGTGCCACTGTGCACTTCCTCCATGGCGACTTCGGCCTCATCTTGGTGAAGGCACCGAAGGAGGGTGCCGTTGTAAGATCTCTTGTAAAGCCTCCCGTCTTCGAGGGTGTAGCTGGGAGCCCTCAGTTTTGCAAATTTGGCGCGAGCTTCGTCTTGGGGCAATTGCCCTGTGGTGATGAAGGTGATGATGTCAGAGATCCAGTCCTCCGGACTCAGGTTAACGCTCATGACGGGGCTCGCGTGGATGCTTGAGAGGCTAAGTTCCTCAATTCTTGCAATTTTTGAGAGGTGTTCGGGGGATTCATCCGAAAGTTTGGATAGAATGTCAGCCTCGGAGTTTTGAGCCCTCGGTATTTGGGTGAGAGAATGTGCCTCGAACACCTTGAGCAACTCCTTAGCCGCTTCTTTGTATTGCTTCATCCTTCCTTCCTTGGCCTCATATTCGCCGGAGAGTTGGCCTACGACTAGCTTGGAGTCGCACTTGACGTGGATTTGTTTGGCCTTCAGATTTGCTGCCAGCCGAAGGCCACAGAGGAGGGCTTCGTATTCGGCCTCGTTGTTGGAGACTTTGAAGGAGAAACGAATAGCGTAGTAGGCTCGGAAGCCCTCGGGCGTAATGAGGACCACGCCCCCTCCGCCTGCTTTGGTGGCCGAGGAGCCATCGGTATAGAGTGTCCACCATTCATCGAGGGGTGCCGAGGGCTCCTCGTCAGTTGCTGATCTTGCGGTGCATTCCGTTATGAAGTCCGCCAGGGCTTGGCCCTTAATGGCAGGCCTCGGACGGATGTCTATGTTGTATTGGCTGAGGAAGATGGCCCATTTTACCATCCGGGAGGAGCTAGTGGGACTTCTCATGAGGGCGCCGAGGGGTTGATGAGTGAGCACTTGGACCGGATGAGCTTGAAAGTAGTGGCCAAGCTTCTTGACGGTCCAAACGATGGCTAGAACCGTCTTCTCGACGGGAGAATACCTGAGTTCGGCCTCCCGGAGGGTTTTACTGACGTAGAAGATGGCATGTTGGACGTCGTCTTCTTCTCGGATTAGCACCGAACTGATGGCCGCAGGGCTGACGCCGAGATACAAGTATAAAGTCTCCCCCACCTTCGGTTTGGAGAGCACTGGGGGAGAAGAAAGGTACTTCTTGAGTTCGTCGAAGGCTTCTTGACACTCAGATGTCCATTGGAAACCCGCCGTCTTCCTCATGATTTGGAAGAAGGGGAGAGCCCTCTCGGCTGACTTTGAGAGGAAGCGGTTGAGGGCTGCCAGGCGACCCGTCAACCGTTGAACTTCTTTGACGTTGCGTGGAGGCTCCATGTTGATGATGGCCTGAATCTTCTCGGGGTTGGCCTCAATACCCCTTCGGCTGACCATGTAGCCCAAGAACTTCCCCCCTTGCACGCCGAAGGTGCATTTCTTTGGATTTAGCCGGAGATTGAATTTTTGCATGATGGCAAAGATTTCCCGGAGGTCGTCGGCGTGGGTGCCTGCCTTCTTGCTTTTGACGATCATGTCGTCAACGTAAGCCTCCATAGTGCGTCCTAGGACAGCTTGGAAGACCCTAGCCACCATGCGTGTGTAGGTGGCGCCTGAATTTTTGAGGCCGAAGGCCATTACAAGATAGCAGAAGATGCCTTCGGGTGTCATGAAGGCTGTTTTTTCAGCGTCTTCCTCATGCATGTAGATTTGATGATATCCGCGGAATGCGTCGAGGAATGACATGATTTCGCATCCGGCGGTCTCATCCACCAATTGGTCAATGTTTGGCAGTGGGAAGGGGTCCATGGGGCATGCCTTATTCAGATCCGTATAGTCCACGCACATACGGAAGGTAGGAGGCTTCTGTGCGAGGACTACGTTTGCCAACCAAGAAGGGTATTTCACCTCCTTGATGTGTTTGATAGAGAGGAGCATGGCCACCTCCTTTTTCACAAATTCCCTTCTCTCGGCCGAGAGGGGTCTTCTCCGTTGTTGTACTGGCTTGGCCGAAGGGTCCACAGCAAGGCGGTGAGTGATAACCCTTCGGTCAATTCCCGGCATATCCTCTGGTCCCCATGCGAAAACAACGGAGTAGGCGCGGAGGGCTTCAGTGATGCTAACCTTCAAGTCTTCGGGGAGCTTGGCTCCAATCTTCAGGACTCTCTCCGGCTTGGCCGGATCGAGTATCAAGTCTTCGGTCTCCTCGGCAGGCTCAGCCCTCGGCCTGCCTTCTTCCTCCTCCAAGGCCTTGGTGGTGATGGTGTCAACACGAAACTCAGTTTTACTAACCTTCTTGGTAAGCTGAAGGTAGCAGGCCCTGGATAGTTTCTGGTTCCCCCTCGAATAGCCGATGCCGGTGGGTGTAGGAAACTTGAGGCAGAGGTGCCTCATGGAGATGACGGCTTCCAAGTCCTCGAGGGCAGGCCGGCCGAGGATGATGTTATGCGCGCAGTCGAGGTTGACGACGACGAACTCCACTTCGAGCTTGGCTCTATGGGATCCGTCGCCGAATTCAACCATGAGGGTGATGACGCCTTCGGCGTCTATGCTATCCCCCGTGAATCCGGAGAGGGGGGTGTTGATGTGCCGAAGGGACCCCCTATCGAGTCCCAACTCTTGGAAAGTGCTGAGATACATGACGTTGACAGAACTCCCCGTGTCGACGTAAGTCCGGTGGATGATGGCGTCGTTAATCTCAGTGCGGATGACGAGGGCATCCCTATGCGGCAGAGAACCCGAGGGGAGGTCCGCATCTGTGAAGAAGATTGGATCCGCCCTCGGCCTTTTAGTAGGGGGCATGTGATTGACTTCCCCAACGTAAAGGGATTGAGCCCACTTCTTTCGCTGGCTGGTGGAGTCTCCACCAGTGTTGCCACCATTAATCATGTGGACGTGGCGCTTGTATTGTTGATGGGAGCCTTCCCCCTCATCTTCGAGGCCCCCAATTTCTCGCTTCTTTCCCTGTGGGTTCCCCAAGGGGATGGTGTTGGGGTTCACCCACTTGTTTGCCTTTGGTGGTGGCCCTTGATGGTGAAGGGGGCCCTGGGGAGGAGGGCCCCTGATAAATTGAGACAAGTGGCCCGCCTGTATCAGCCTCTCGATGGCGTTCTTCAGCTGATGGCAGTCCTCGGTTTTGTGTCCATGGTGGCGGTGGAAGCGGCAATATGGCTCATTAGGGCCGATGGCATAGATCTCGAGGGGTGTACGGGAGTCTCGCTCAACGAGCCCCCGCTCTTCTGCATGATCAAGGATGACGCTGACGGGATGCGTCAAGGGAGTGCATGGGTGCTCAAGGAGGACGGGTTGCGCCCATGCCTTCGGATTATTCTTGTAACCGCCCCCGGTTCTGGCTTGGCCACCCCGGGAGCGATCATTGTACTGCGCCTCTCGGTTGACCGGAGGGGGTGGCCCTCCGGGCCGATTCCTGCCTTCATTTCTCTGAGAAGGATCCGTGTTGCGGCGGTCCTTCTCGATTTCCTCTGCTTCAGCGTATTGGTCCCCCCGCTGAAGGGCCTTTGTATAATCGCGGGGGGGATCAGTGATAAGGCTCCGGGAGAAGTTACCGTTGCGGAGGACGGTGTGGAAGAGGGCCATTAGTGTCCTGTCATCAGCGCCTTCGACTTCGAGGGAGGCCTGCCTCCAGCGTTCCAGGAAACTCCGAAGGGTTTCCTCCTTCTGTTGTCTCACATTCAGAAGGTGGGAGAAGTGTTTCTTTGAGTGGTGCCTCCCGGCAAACTGCGTAAGGAAGCGGTGGGCAAGTTCTTGCCAAGAATCAATGCTGCCTTCGGGCAACCGATTGAACCACTCATACGCTGGTCCCTCCAAGGTGGAAAGGAACCAACGGCACAAGTATTCATCTGAGGCCCCCATCATCATCATGCTATTTTGATAGCGGCTATAATGCTCTTGGGGATCCGTCTTCCCCTCATACGGCTTGATGGGTTGCCCCCGATATTTGTGGGGGATTTTGGCCGCCAACACCCTTGGGGTGAAGGGTGTTCTAGTGCGGAGTTGAATGAGGGGCTCGCCTGAGCCCTCGGCAAGTTTGCGTTTCATTTCCTCCACCTGCGCCCGGAGGTCAGCGTACTCCGGATTCGGCCTAGCTGTGGAAGCCGTCGGGGGAGCCTGACGATTCTCCTCAAGTTGACGGAGGAGGGCTTCGATGATTTCGTCCTTAGGATCCTTCGGGGCAACCCCTTGGGAGTTGGCCCGGAAGGATTGCGCCTGATTGATTTGGTGCCTGGCGTCATCGGCGTGGAGGAGGGCTTTGCCTTTGCTCCGGGGTGGAGGCACGCCCTCGGCACCCGAAGCGGAGGCACCACTCTCCTGTGGCCTGCTGAATTCTTGCTTGCCGAGGCGGTCTTGGACCCCTCGGCGTCCGGGAGCTCCCCCAAGCCTCTCAAGTGCGGAGGTCCGGGGTTTCTCCTTCATCATGGGGCGCTTGTCCCTGGATTGAGCCTCCTGGGAGGCGGTATCCTGCGCTATGACCCCCTCGCGATTGCCAATCCCCGGGGGAGGATTGTTGACAGAGGGGGAAGTGGCGGCAATTGGATAACATTTCCTCCAGCGTAGGGCTGGAGGGGTGCCTGAGAGGCGAGGCCTCCGGAATTGAGAGCCATGTTTTGAACAAAGGCCGCAAAGGCAGCCTGAAGATCGATGGCCGAGGCCGGAGGAGGAACTTGGTTCTCACTCCGATCTCTCCTTCGATTATCAAGGCCAATGTGGGCATCGGGGGTGTTCTTCTGCAGCTGCTGACGTAGGTCAGCGGTGGCTTGCTCTAATTCGAGGATGATACCACCCTCGGGTACTAAGAGCCTGTTGGAGGCTTCAGCCCCGTTAGTTTCGCCGGGGGCTACGTAGTTTTCCTCAAGGGTTTTGGATTGGGCTCGGGTGGTTCTTCCCATTTTTGGTGAGTGCTTCGTGTTTGATAGAGGGGGAGGGTTTCTTACTTGATAGTTCAGACCTCTCAACGAGAGCACCAAATGATGGATAGTCTACCCGGGGGGTATCTTATCCGAGGGGTTATTGCGGGAACAACTAGAGAGAAGTCAGAGCAAATAGGAGGAGAGAGAGTCGATTTTATTAAATGAACTCAGCGTGTGTAGTGAGATGTAGATGAT
Source organism: Cuscuta epithymum (assembly GCA_945859915.1). Lineage (NCBI taxonomy): Eukaryota > Viridiplantae > Streptophyta > Magnoliopsida > Solanales > Convolvulaceae > Cuscuta > Cuscuta epithymum. The sequence goes on from CAMAPF010000006.1 coordinate 3,615,885, forward strand.
CATTTACAAGGAGCAACGGGCTGCTATTTATAGCAGCAATAAATGCGATGAGAGGACACGTGTCAGTAATCCAACGGCCGAAGGGTCACATCAGCCTAGTGGCACCGGCAGTGGTACGTCAACCGCATTGAATGCGGTTGGCGGATGTGACGTGGCATTAAATGCGGTGGTTGGCTGTCCCTAAAAGGAATCTTCGATGATTGAGCTAGTTTAGCCGAGGGCTCCTTGTGCAGCCGAGGGCCCCTTGTGTAGTCGAGGGCTTGGTTCAGCCGAGGGCTTCGCCTGGTGCCGAGGGCTCCATAGTGCCGAAGGCTCATGTTTTCGCCCGTTTGCTCCCAGTATCTTCTTATGTCAGAGAAGGCTGTCCTGTGAGTTTTGGAGCCTTCGGCCAAGGTAGCCGAAGGCATCCCAGTTTGTGTTTTGGGCTATGTTGAGGTTTGGGCCGCCGTATTTGGGCCTGAGTTGTTTCCTGAGCTCAATGGACTTGTGTGGGAGAAGTAGGAGTCTATGGGCCGGGGGTTCCTGGGCCATATACTCCATCACACGCAGTTTAAGACAATTACTGTAGACTTTATTAAAAGTAAGAGGTTTTTGGTACTGTAGCGACATTGTGGCGGTACTGTAGCAGTACTGTAGCTGCTTTTTGAGTGAGATTCTTTCCAAAAAGGGAAAGGGGTCAATTAAATTGATACACCAAAAAAGGAAAGTGAGTCAAGTAATTTGATACGGAGGGAGTACTTATAGCCATGTTGAGGTTAAGTCCTCGCTCTCCAAAGGTCCAACACAAGTCATTTGGGTTTCTTTGAATCTTTTATATAAATGAGATATTTTAGTGAATGAGTAGCAAGCAATGACAATTTGCAAACAACAAGAACAAATAAATTGCTAGGTTCTATTGAATGAACTTAGATTGGTTATAACACACTCTTACTCAACCCAATCCTTCAATCTCTAGTCCTAAGTTAAGAGTTTACAGAGAGGATAGAGAGATAAGCTAAGCAATTGAATGAAATGTAGTCAACCATTTACAATGAAATAAATGTAGGCATTTATACTTGGGATGGGCAAAAGACCCGGTCCCGTTGGTCCATTACGGAATGTTCCGTGTTCCGAAGTTGTCCCGTTATATTTGGGACACATTATTTTTGTCCCGTACCGATCCCAAACCATTTCGAAACAAAACGGAACCGAGACAAGTAAAATATATCATGTTCCATCCCGTTGTCCCGAATCCAAATTTGTACTTTGTAGTAGCCTAGTAGACTAGTGAGTCTACCAATAACTCATTATGTAATCCAAATAATAATTATCATTTTTTCACAACCTAAATACAAATGATTATTAAAATACTAGTTGTTTAACAATAAAACACCTAAAAAACTCTAAACAACCTAGTATCACATACTATGAACTACTTCGTATAATCTATCTACAAAAAAAATTGATTTTAACTCCCAAAGGCTTCACTTCGTATAGTATTCTTCTATCATTTTTTACAGATTTCTTGATATATTTTTGTGTTAGAGTTCTTTTGTTACGTTGCAACTTTTGTTTCATGCAGCTAATATGATAAGTTGCATTTTTTTCTCACAATTTTCTAGATTAGCTATAGTTTTTTTGTCATAGAGTTTTCTTGCGGTAGTTTTATTCAATTTTGAAATAGCTTTGCTTTGTTTTTGCGATTGCAATTTTTTCACTACATTTTTTTGGGATGTCCCGAACCGTCCTGTTTTGTTCCGGTACTGGTTTAAATGGGACAACAAAAGGACAACGTCTTGACCCGTCACGTTCTGAACCATTATTATAAAACGGGTTCAGTACCGGGACACACCAAGTCCCGTTCCGTCTCGGACCATGCCCTCCCCTAATTTATACTACAAGGTGGTAGGTGAGAAGGGTGACGTGGCGATCCCTAGCCTATGGCTAACGTCCAACCATAAAATCTCTCATATCTTACACATTAAATGTGCTTTCAACCAATTCTAGATTTGCCGCCAACCCCTAGTGAACAGTACAATTGTAAGTCAGCAAACAAGCGATAATATCCCAAGTGAGGTCATGTTCGCTACATCCCGTTCGGGGCATGCTCACGCAACGATTGCCTTGTATGAGTCTGTATGGGCTCAAGGGTGGATATTAGGCCTCATTGCTCCGACTGGACCACTAGGACTCTATGAGTATTTGCGTCTACATATGGTTGGACTCAATACCCCAACAAGCTTTATCGGCAAACTTTTTACCAACTTAATACGGAGTATTAGTAAGACGACGTTACTTATACGACTAAATGCGGTGAAGCGAATTACTTACAATCTCATCTTATAATGTCCCATTTTTTACATTAATTCCTTGCTAATTTTAGAGGACCTCGTCACTTCAAGCATTAAGAGGGCTTGGAGGAAATGTGTATATATTTGGAAGTTGATACAATTTAAGAGTGAAATAACTCTCCTTTTTTCAATCCATTTTGCAATGAAAAATGTTACTTTTACACTTGCACACACTATATATACTCCGTATTTTACATTTTATCATTCTAATTTTACATTCTAATGTATTCCCTCTTACTCTTTCCTTCTCTTTTATCACCTTCCACCCATACGAGTCTTCTCCCCCCCCACCCCCTGACCCCCATTATTTTTCCTTTTTTCTTCTCTTTTTATCACCTTCACATCCACTTCATAATCTTTCATCTTCACCATATTATCATCATTCATCTTCCTGACTCCATTTCTATCATCATATTACCATCTACATCATATTTCACTTTCATCCACTTCACCATATTCGATCATCACCTCTCATTTTCACAATCTTTCATACCCATCACCTCATCATCTCTATTGTTATCATCTTTTAGGATTGATTGAAAAAGAAGAAGTTTGAGAGTCGCCGAAAAGTTTTCAGGAAAATAGAGGTGAACACTCGCAGAGTAGTCCCAGGATATTTGTCGGTGTACACAGACACTGATTTTTTTCCAGTATTCGTGTGCTCATACAAAATTGTTAAACACATACAAAAAAACTCCAAATTTTCTGTGCGCAGACAACTAAATATCTGTGCACAAACATTAGTTTCCTTGCAACCAAACTCTAGCATTTGTGCAACACAACACGAAATTTTTGTTATCTATACATAGTCAACTTTTACATTTTTTGTCTATGCTTAATAATTTTGTGTGTGTGTCTAGACAAAATTGTTAAGTACAGACAAGTATATACAAATTGTTTGTATACAAATTATTAAATGTCTGTATACAAGCATTAGGTTCTATGAAATCAAAGTCCGGCATATGTGTAACACAAGTACACAACACGTAAATAAATGTTTGTGCACAAATAATTAATTGTTTGTAAATAGACAATTTGTACATTTTATGTAACAATTTTACCCGGTACACAAACATCGAAAAAAGAGGTGTCTGTATACATAGACAAACAGTTGTTATACCGTATGACCGTATATGGTGAGCACCGTATACTGGCATACGGTTTTATGCATCTTTGGAAGCTCCGCATGAAACATGTATTAAAATGATAGTGGGTCCTATTATTTATTTCTCTTATTGTTAAAAACTATAACAACTTTTTCATTTGTGATCTGGTTTTTATAAAACTTATATCAATTTTTTTTATTTTTCATGATCTTTCAAATGAGACCAATATTGCCTATGTAATTTTAACATATTATCGAACTATTATATTAACCTATGTAAAACATGTAATTTTACGTGTAGAAATATGTAACTCACGTCCAGTCAGGCCAAATGCAACTCGTGTGTATAAATATGTAACTCTACGTGTAAAAATATGTAACTTTACGTGTAAAAATATGTAACTCGCGTTCAGACAGGTCAAATACAACTCGTGTGTATAAATATGTAACTCGCGTGTATAAATATGTAACTTTACGTGTAAAAATATGTAACTTTACATGTAAAAATATGTAACTCGCGTTCAGACAGGCCAAATGCAACTCGTGTGTATAAATATGTAACTTTACGTGTACAAATATGTAACTTTACGTATAAAAATATGTAACTCACATGTATAAATACATAATACAATAAATTTTTTATAAACACATTTTTAAGATAAATTGTGATTTACACAATTATTTTTCTGTATTAAATTTAGTTCGGTTTCCCTTATAATCCAATAATCATTTATATAATAGTTCAATAATTTGTTAAAATTACATAAGCAATATTGGTCTCATTTGATAGATCAGGAAAAATAACAAAATTTAATATAAAATTTATAAAAATAGGATATGAAATAAAAAAGTTATTACAATTTTTAACAACAAAAAGGCATAAAAAATAAAGAAGTCAAAAATACTGTATACGCTGCTTGCCAAAAATAAAGACCGGTATACGGTGCTCACCGTATACCGGTCATACGGTATAATTTGCGGTAGACAAAAGTTTCATCGAATGTTATCTATAACCTGAGATGATATGAGCAAAGTTGATGATGATGGTGATGCACATGAAAGATTTTTTAGATAAGGGGTGATGAATATGATGAGTTAGATGGTGGAAGATATAAAGATGGAGGAGGAAGATGAAGATAGTGATGTTGAATATGAAGGTAAAAAAAAAGGAAGACTTTATAAAGGGTGTGCTAAAGGTGTACACATTTTGTGACACCTAACATTGTTGTTTCAAAAAAATCTTGAACACAAAATATGTACGCATTTCATACACACTTACATGTAATGGTTTGTGCACACATGCAATATTGCATGAGTTGTCTGTATACATAGACAATTAACGAGTACACATTAACAAATTTCGTGTATAAACATCTTTTTTTGTTTGTTATTGTTTTGCAATAGCCCAAGCGATTGGTTACTCGGTTATCCATAGATGAAATGTCACGGGGTAGTGAGTGGTACCCCTAACTAGGGGTGGGTTCGGTTTGTTCGGTTCGGTTTTGACCTAAAACCAAATACGGAACCAAAGTAAAAGTTCGGTTCGGTTCGGTTCGGTTTTACACTCCAAAACTTGGAACCACGGTTTGATCGGTTCGGTTTGTTTCGGTTCGGTTTCGGTTTTTTCGGTTTTTTACTAAAAAAAATTGTCATTTGATTTAAATTGATACTCCGTATAAAAGTTAGAGGGATCAAACATATTAAATAAAAATGCAAGCATACTTGAACAAATAAAGAAAATAATAATAAATAAATATGTCTTAAATTATATGAGTATGTGGGAGAGATAAAAGTGTATATATATTCTTAATTTACATTATTTGTGACTAGTTTAAAAAACGTTTATGAATACATATACGTCCTATGTGATATAGTTGAGATGAATATTTATTTGTTTTATCAATTTAAAGAATTTAAGTTACAAAAAAATTAGGTTACATAAAAATAAAAGTTAATTACTACTAATAACTAGTAAAAACATATACATATGCAATAAATTGCAACATACATCCATAGAATACGTAATAGATCAATATAGCTACATTATTATGGGCAATGAATGTGTAAATGCACTTGTGAACTAAACTAAACTAAACATAACACAAACATTATTTCTCTAGCACAAGAAATTCAAAGATTATTGATGATATCAAGATTAATGCTTACATTTAACAAATAAAATTTCATATTTTATTTTCGTTCGGTTTGTTCGGTTCGGTTCGGTTTTGAAGGGTAAAAACCAAAACCGAACCAAACTACTACGATTCGGTTCGGTTTTTTACATTCGGTTTCGGTTTTTTAGCGGTTCAGTTTATTTGGTCGCGGTTCGGTTTAATTTGATTCGGTTTTCGGTTTTCGGTTTTTCGGACCCAGCCCTACCCCTAACACACCTATGGGAGCCGCAGAGCCGCCGACGCGGACCGGACAAATTTTGCATTATTGAGAATCTGAGGTTGACACTTTCATCATTTATCCCCCCAACAGAAGGGAGTGCACTTCAAAGAAAAATGTAAAGCAAGAGACCGAAAACAACGACATTCCGCCAGACTCATAGAAACTTCACCGGAAGAAATCAAGCCCAAAATCAGCACATTTCTTCTGTTTTACTGGGAATCGTCTGATCTCACAAAGTATGTTCATCGCATTCTGCTAAAACACGTTTTTTTGCATGTATAACCTAGAACTCATGCTCTTTTCTGCTTCAATTATTCCCAAATCATAACCCTTTTATACTTTCTTTCTTTTGAGTCCTCCATTTTGCAAAGGCACACATAAATAATTTTCATATTTGAAGTTTATTTATGGCTGTAAAGAAAGGTCAAGGGAAAGCATGCATGGGTTCCATTGAACATGGAGATCCAGAAAGTCCTTAATTTAATAATTAATGACCTTTAATTCTTTTGGGACTATCTCTTTAGATTATTCTAATACAGACTTATCAACGTTGTAAGATGCACCAGGCGGTAGACAGGTTGCTGGAAATCAGTTGGGATTAGGTGGGTCTGAGTGGATATATATAAAAGTGTAAAACACAGTATTAGACATTTAGCCGTATCACGCGGAGTACACTTTCAGGTTGACCTACAGGATGAACTTTTAGGTGTACCATAATAATTTGGTGCATGCTGCCATAGAATTTGCCTAACAATTTAGGTCCTTATTTTTAGGCAAGTATGAACTCTTGAACCGATTTGGTAACACTGGTTCGGCTGAGTTGGTGAGTTCCGTGTAAAGCGTCTCAATTGACTAAATATACTAAGTTACCAAAAACTATTATGTTCAGAATATGTTTCTTAATCAATAAAGAAAATATCATACTACGCATGAAAATTAGCTAAAGTAGTCATTTCGAGCCAATTCAACCATAAACCTAACTCAAATTTACTTAATTTGATTATTACACAATTTAGCACACGAAATCAAAACTTACGTGTTTTATTAAAAAGTTGACTGAAATATGATGAAAATATAAGTAACCAAATGGACTCTAAGATGTGCTAAAGTTATGGGCTAATGTGCTTAATTAAGAAAAAAATTATATTTAAAATACCCCTCCGCAGCTAAGTGAACTACTCCGTACATGATTTCCTTTTTTTGTTCTTCCCAAAATGTATTTCTCATTTCTTTTTAGGAAACTAATATGCTATTCACAATTTCTCTCTCTTCTCTAATTAAATTTTAACAACATTGTTTTTACTTTCTTGAAATTTGTCTCAAGTCAAAGGGAGCAATATACGCGGGACATGGAATGGAGGAAGTACTATATTACTCAAGTAAAGAAACAATTATATGAAGAAAGCTGAAATGGTTCTTTTCATACAGTTGAGCCAAAAGAAGCACTACTCATATTACTTTTTTCATTATTTAATAATTTAGCGGGAATAAAAACAATAGTGTGTCATAAGAGTTTGGATGAAAAAGAAAAAACACGATTACCAAACGGGCACTGAAAGAATTGCCGCGTTACTCTAGTAAGCAAGCTCACATCGGTGCTTAGACGGGATAAGTAGGGGCTAGGCGATGGGTTTTACAAGAAAAGCATATCTATAAAAAAAGTTGTGGCCAAAGGTTTTTATATGTTAGTTGATATTTCATATTTAGCGGATTCAAGACAAATTCGTTAACATTTTGTAATCAGGAATCATTTATTATGTAACACTCAAATTGATTCTATTTGTTGATAAAAATATTGCTAACTATGTCCTACCAATATGTAGCGCAAATGGATGAAGAGAGAAATGTGTATACAGTAGAGGAAGCACTTGTTACAATGGGATTTGGGAAATTCCAAGTTCTTGTGCTCCTCTACGCCGGGATGGGTTGGATATCTGAAGCCATGGAAGTGATGCTTCTCTCTTTTGTGGGACCAGCTGTTCGCTCTGCTTGGAATCTTTCTCCTAGTCACGAGACATTACTAACTAGCATGGTTTTCGTTGGCATGTTGGTTGGCGCGTACTCTTGGGGTATTGTTTCAGACAACTATGGTAGGAGGTAATTATCTATTACACCTTCTCTTCCGAGCATCTATGCAAGATGGTATGACTGTCTGCAAGTTCTTTGCTTAATATAGCAGAACAGTTTTGTAGTCAATGTCCTCATTTTGGGGTTATTAGGCTGGATTTCTCGTTTGATCTTAATATACATTTTATATGCTCTTATTCTTAAGAGTTAGACTAGTATTCTAGCCAATGAATCTGATAGAAAGAGGGACAAAATGTATTGTACGTTTGCTTGTTTGTTTGTGTGTGTGTGTGTGTGTTTATATTTATGACATACTTGATGGTATAATCCCCACTTTGTGGAAAAGGCTTAGTTTGGTTTGTGAACCCAACTCATTTATGCTTCCTAGGCCTGTTCTACCACCATCCAATGATGTCAGGGTGCCCTTTTGATGTGTATTAATGAAAAAAACTTGAATATGACTATAAGAGAAGTGAAAGTTCTAAATGAATGACTCCTCTTTTATTCATCAGGAATGGGTTTTTCGTAACAGCAATGATCACTGCTCTTGCTGGATTTACAAGTGCCTTTGTGCCAAACATAACTGTGTTGATTATCATTCGCTGTCTGGTTGGTTTTGGTTTAGGAGGGGGTCCAGTCCTTTTTTCATGGTTCTTGGAGTTCATACCTGCTCCAAGTAGAGGCACCTGGATGGTTATTTTTTCAGCTTTCTGGACTATTGGCACCATTTTTGAGGCTTCATTGGCATGGGTACTCTGATTTGGGCTTCTCCCGTTGAAAGCTTCATCTTTCTCTTTCATTCTGCCTTAATTTGAAAGTGTTGTATTGACCAGATTGATGCAGTTTTTTTTTTAAAATTGAAATTTCACACTATTCCACATTGGTGGAATATAAAAGTGTAAACCTATCATATTAGCTTTTGGAATAATATAGATATAAACTCATATATAAAGTTTTCACTCCTAGTGTGAGACTAACCATTTAGGATTGAATCCCAAGTTTTTATATGATATTACTGTCAATTATACTCCAACAAGCAATATATCATATTAAGAATAAAAATATCATATCCAATTATCCATATTTCATAATTTGTCTGCTGCAATGCCCTACCATCCTGTTGGTTACCGGTCAAATGTAAAGGTGCATGGTCACATATTTATATTAGATTGATCTTTTAAGGCAAAAGTTCGAAGTCCATAGTTTGCATAAATTAGTGCGTTGATTAGATTTACCATTTGTCCCTTAATGAAGAATATTGTCTTTCTTTTTGTCTTAAAATGAGTCACTTCTATTGGAAGGGGAAAAAAGTTCTTAAATTTTGTGAATCCGTAAATCCACTCAATAGAGTTTTCATGCTTATTGTTGCAGATAGTCATGCCAAGACTGGGTTGGAGATGGCTACTTGCACTCTCCTCCATACCATCGGCGTTGCTTCTTTTGTTTTACACTTTCACGATCGAGTCTCCAAGGTTTTTATGTGCAAACGGGAGACAAGCAGAAGCGTTACAGATTCTTGAAAAAATAGCAAGGATTAACGCAGCAAGACTGCCGCCAGGCATTCTCGTCTCTAACAAACAAGTGGTGAATGAAGTCACACCAACAGAAGACAAGCATTTGCTGTCACCAAAAAAAGACCAAAGTGTGAAGTCTAAATGTGTGGAGTGCACCTCAGGATGGTTTTCTTCACTTGTCATGCTTCTTTCACCAAGCATGGCCAAATCTACTCTTCTTTTATGGGTGGTTTTCTTTGGAAATGCATTTGCATACTATGGCCTTGTTCTCCTCGCAACCCAATTGAACAGTGGGGACGACAAATGTTCGCCGTCCCAGTCAAAATCCAAGAACTCTGAGGCTGTTAACTACCGTGAGGTTTTCATCACTAGTTTTGCGGGTATGTTTGTATGGCTTTTATGGTCCGTTAGCTTGTTGCTTTTATATTTTATGACAAGAAATTAGGTTTTCAGAATTCAGAGAACCTAGGATTACCTCAGAAAACTTCTATGACTATGTTTTGAAGAACCCCCAAATCCGAGGTTTTGGGAGGTTAAGTTTTCTTTATCATTCATCATCATTACCCCAGTGCCGCTGTTAGAAACCTGCAATTCTAGTCTAACAGATCACAGAATTGAATCAAGAACTCAAGGCAACCTTTATCGAAATCTCCTTAGGCAACTGGCCGAAGCCCCCAAATGAAAAGAAAGAGAAGCTCGTCTCTCAATTTCCAACCCCCAAGACTAAAATGTCTAAAACAGCCTACTTACAATATCCTCCTATAGTCTATTTATAGTAATGAAGGCTAACCACCGATAGTTGTTTGCTCATAATAGACTAGACTAATAACAACCGTATTTCCTTCTAGAATACACTTTATTAGAGTATTTATCTCTTCTCTTCAGTTTAGTAAAGTCTCTATCAAATCTCCCCTCCTGAAAATCCAACTTGCCCTCAAGTTGGACGGTTGGAAATTGTTGTCTGATGCTAGGTTCTGTCTCCCAGTATTAATCAAACTCCGGCAGATCCTTCAAATGTACCCAGATTTCCCTCTCCCCTGCTGAATTCATTCAGATATTCTTCACTTCCTCAAGCCACACCAGTACTTCACACTCTTCAATTAAACAATTAGGAAGGTCTTGGCAGGTGTTGGCAGGTTTCAATTCCTTCTTCTGCTTCCTCTTCATCCTGGTGCTTCTACCTTCCCAATATCTCACTGGTTTCAGAGCAAAGAGCATTGCTACTTGATCTTTCCAATTCACAGATGTTACTGCAACATCTATTGTCTCTGGTAAACTTTCATTCTCTTCAGTCTTCAGGTCTTCAATGGCTACAATTATTTTCATGCTTCCCTGAGGTGTAACACTTACAACGGTAGCAGAATTTGTGTTCTTGTTTTGAACATCAAGATTCTCATCCACTTTAATCTGCTCATCAGGAATTTTTGAACTACAATTTGCTTCCACTCCAGTTGACTTTCCTCCCATTGAATTATGATTGACAACCATGATGCTTTTCAGTAAAATACTGCCACCCTCTGCCACACTTTGAGTACTCCCCATATCCTTCCACCATACAACTTCCATCGAAATTCCCCACCAAAAACTCTCTGCCACTGAACATTTCTCAAAAGGAGAGTCCCTTTTCACCTTGTGCCTTGAAACAGATAGTGGAAGTCCCCAGGTTATTTTTAAAATGGTACAATCTTTGCTACTATGAAGCAGCACATAAACCAAGCAACACTTTGCGGCTGAGAATACAAAGTCAGCTCCTGCATCACCAAGTACATCATCCCTATTTCTTTGGTTCCATCCTTCCTTGTCAGATGAAGGAAGTTCATTTTTTCTAAAAGCACTCCAATCTTTGCAGCTATTCTTCAAGCTGGAGAATTCATGAAGCATAGGATCCAAATTGATGTAGCAGCATCCTTCAGATTTCTCCAAATGGATCAACCACTTTATCCTTCTAATCGCATCAGTTTCAAGAATTACCTCCTTCCCTTGAGATATAGGATTTGACTTCCCAGTCTGGTATTTCTTGACTTGAATGTAGTCATCAATTGAAGGGCTACGCTCAAGGGACAGCAGCATATTGGTCTCCAATTCTGAATTAACTACTTCGTACCTGGAGGTGTTATTACAAATGAGGAAACGAGTAATTGCTCCATCTTCCAGTCCAAGATTAACTGAAGATTTCTCCTTGCTTTCCTCTTTGCCATAAGTGTGTGTATCCTCCGTGGGTGGTAGTTGCTGATTGACCAACTTCTGCTGCGACTCTGGGGACTCAAATAGAGATTGCGAACTAAAGTTTTCTACTCGAGTCGAAGCCAGAGGACCGGAAGAAATCTCTTGCGACTGAGACAAACCTCTGTTCTTCGAATTTATACAGTGACGTACAGTCCTCGACCTTCCTCGCCGACGTTGATGCAGCAGCTTGGGCTTCTCCTTCTCCATGTTTGAAGGCTTTTCTTTCTCCACTTTTTCGCTCTTCTTTTTCTCCACTTTTTCACTCTTCTTTTTCTCTACTTTTCCGCTCTTCTTTTTCTCAACTTTTCCGCTGTTCTTTTTCTCCACTTTCTCGCCTTCAACTTTTTCTGTGAACTTCCCCAAGGTTCCGCGCGAATCCTTTTGAGAGTGCGAAACAGTTCGCGAGTATCGCGACTCCTCCAATCTGGTCCTTCTTTCCTTCGCCCCATCCCTTTCTACTTTTTCTTTTACGCGCTCCACCTTTTCCGTGGTCTTTTCCATTTTTCCGCCCGAAGCCTTTTGTGAGTGCGAACCCGATGAAACAATTCGCGCTCGGTCTCTAGTTCGCCTGCGATGTTGATGACCGATCTTGTTTATTCTACTCCACATCTCCGCAGCCCAATCATCGAAGGATTGTTGATTTTGTTCGATCTTTTCCTGATTCTTCTCCATCTGCGACAGACTTCCTTTAGCGACAAAATTTCCACACCAGCGATCCTAACGCTCTGATACCAATGTTAGAAACCTGCAATTCTAGTCTAACAGATCACAGAATTGAATCAAGAACTCAAGGCAACCTTTATCGAAATCTCCTTAGGCAACTGGCCGAAGCCCCCAAATGAAAAGAAAGAGAAGCTCGTCTCTCAATTTCCAACCCCCAAGACTAAAATGTCTAAAACAGCCTACTTACAATATCCTCCTATAGTCTATTTATAGTAATGAAGGCTAACCACCGATAGTTGTTTGCTCATAATAGACTAGACTAATAACAACCGTATTTCCTTCTAGAATACACTTTATTAGAGTATTTATCTCTTCTCTTCAGTTTAGTAAAGTCTCTATCAGCCGCAAAGGCTCCCTCACCTATGGTGGGGTAAGGGGGGTTGGATGTACGCAGTCTTACCTCTACTAAAGAACAGAGAGACTGTTTCCGGATGACCCAAGGTGAAAATTCGCGTTGAAAATTGCATGGACTGACAGTTTTCTTTATACTTAATATTAATATATTCACTTAACTTCCTTCCAAACAAACTTTTACTGCATTCACATAGGTTAACTTAATATTTATCATAACAATATGTTTACATATGATCTCCTGTTCACCCAGTTTTTTTCTAAACTTAAGTTCACTTGCGCTTTGTTTTGATTGAGTGGACATAAGTAACCCATGTTTAGTGAAAATTGGGTGAACATAGGTGAACCACTGAACCCTGGTATGTTTGGATACTTGTAAAAGTTTTTTTAAATGGATTTTAAACTGGTTGTATATATTGAAAGTGCTTATAAACAGACTCACCTCACAAAACCTATTATTCTAAGGTTCTTCAAGACTACTTTTTTGTAGGTTTTGCCATCGTTTTCAATTGCGCAATGCAATAGTGCCTTATGGCGCGCCTCTGTTATTTCTGAGGCTGTGGCGTAAAATTGCATTGCATATTGCGAGTAGGTCTGTAGCGTACGTTTTCTGCGTTAAGGCGTACGCAATATAGCGTAAGCAATGGGACGTAGGTATGGCGTACTTATATTGTTTGATGGGTCAAGTTTTTTGTTGTAAGGTTCTTCCAAAACCGTTTTGGAAGGTTGTTTGAGGTAAACCTTAGTCCTTTGAAAAAGGTGTATTTTAAATTGGGTGTATATTTAAACAACTTATAAAGAGACTCACCTCACAACTTATAAAGAGACTCACCTCACAAAACCTCATATTCTAAGGTTCTTCAAGGCTAGTTTATTGGTGGTTGTGGAAGGTTGTTTGAGGTAAACTGTAAACATTGGTCTTTGAGAACCTATGTTCTGGTTCTAAAATATGAAAAAGGTCCCCGGAAAGGACCCAAAATCAAACTAGAAGATCCTATGTTGCCTTGAAACAAACAAGTTATTAAGTTGATCAAGTTTCTTAAATTCATTTTATTCATCTATATCTCGATGAATAAAGTATTCCAAAAAAGTCATTTAAATGTTATACCATTATATATTATGATAATTTTTCTCTCTTATAAAAATGTCATTGTATTATTTGTATATCAAGATATAGACTAAGCTACTCCAAAAACAATCCTCTCTGAACCTGTATAACCAAAGCAGACCCTTATTGTTCCTCACAGATATCTTGAATGGTAAAATTGTCATATTGAAGTTGATTCACACATTTTTTTCTTTGGTTTGCTATTTGAAGAAATCCCGGGGCTTATCCTATCCGCTCTAATGATCGACAAAATCGGCCGTAAACATTCAATGGCGTCTCTGTTCTTCGCATGCTGCATTTTTCTTCTCCCGCTCATTCATTCTCAATCCAAAGGGTTAACAACAGGACTTCTATTTGGAGCTCGTACGTGTATCACAGCAACCTTCACAATAGTATATATATATGCCCCAGAGGTATGTTATAAGTTTTAAGTCATTCCATATTGGGAAATATTAAGGGGATGTTTGGATCTGATTTTTAAAACTGCTTTAGTTCCCTGTGAAGGAGCAAAAACAGAAGTTGGAGTGTTTGGGTGAAAGTGTAGAAGTACTTCCGGTGCTCTAATTTACTCCCAAGAGTAGTTTTTTTAGAAGTTGGGGGAGACCAGCTTCTGAAAACTGATTCTGATTCTGTTTTAAAAAAGAATCCGAAGCAGAATCAGTTCCAAATACCCCCTAAATAACCATAGAGTCGTATTGGACTACTCATCCTATTAAAGTAATTATTAGTGAAACTTCTAAAATAACACGTGGCTCCAATCCTGTATAGGTATACCCAACAACGGTTAGGACCACGGGCTTTGGAATTGCAAGCTCAGTGGCAAGAATTGGGGGGATTGTGTGCCCTATAGTTGCAGTTGGGCTGATACATGGATGCCATCAGACACTGGCCATCTGGCTGTTTGAATTTGTCATCTTCATATCGGGGGTTTGTGTTATCTTTTTCCCCTTTGAGACAAAGGGCCGTGAGCTGAATGACAAGCTGCCTACTACTAATAGAGAAAGCGCAGTTGAGATTGATTAAATAGTTTATTACTGAGTAATGTACTGCCAAAATTATCCACATATAATTGCATCCATGTACATACATACAACTACCTTTTGTTCTTGTGTGGAATAAGCGCTTGCCTTGTATAGTCAGTTACTTGTACGAGGATTTGATTAGCTCATTCGAGCAGTCTTCTTAGCTATATTGTTAGTCCAAAAAGCTTTACAGGGATAAGAAGGATACTGTTATGGGATTCATTAATGGTGAAACATACGATAATTTTTTTTGAGGCATTTGTTCCTAGCAAAATTGTGACATTTCATAACGCAGTGCATTGCTATAAATGTATTGCATTGTATGTTTACTTATGTACAATATATGTAACAGTTTCGTTTTCCATTTGCAATGGAGTCAAAGATTCACTGTTTTTTGGCTTGAGAATATGATAGAGTAAAGCATAATGACTCACTAAATTGTTAGCACTTCTTTGTTATGAAGCAACCGTCTTCTTTCTTATGAAGCAATAGTCAGCTCATGCAATTTTCGTCATGGGTCATTCGGAAAATGTCTCTTTGTGCTTTAATACAAGGGTAATATTGCGTACATCCGACCCCCTAACCCCATTGCAGGTGGGAGTTTTGCGGCACTGGGGTAATGATGATGATGATATGTAAGGTTATCAAAATTTGAAAATGTAGAATGTGTTTTTGTTTTTTATTATCGAGTTATTAAAGTTATATGAAAATATTATGCGCGCGTTGTAACACCCCGATTTAGCGAGCTAGTTAAATTAGTCGTTTATCATTTTTTTAGTCAATTAAATGAATTACTTCTGTGAATAATGTGAAATTCTTTTACCATGTTTTATTTATGACAGGTAACGTTGATCGGTAAGCTCGAACAATTCTAAGTGATGAAATAATTAATAGTATTTGTTTTATTAGTTTATCCTGAAAGTTAGAATATAATATTGAGTCGAGTCAAAAGCATTTTTTTTAAAGACTTAGAAACCCAAATCAATTACCTTGACCCGAATCAGTATTTGGATTAAAAATCCTAGTAGGAGATATTTATTTATATACTAGCACTCGTAAACCCTTGGTCCGCTCTTTTCTTCTCTGCCTTTGAGACCTTTCTTCCAAACGATCGGACCAAGCTTGCGTCATCACCTCTCGATCAGGTAACCTAATTCCAATTTTTTTTATATCTTGTGCTTGTTCTGGGTTGGTCTAAAAGCAAGTATCAAACACCTGAGTTGTCTGAAAGCTAATATTAGTCGGCAAATTGAGATTGACATAGCTAACGAGCCGATTTTAGTTCTTGATAACTAATTGAGTTCTCCCTAAAATTTCATCCTTACGTGATGTTATGGTTTAGGGAATAATTTGTAAATTTAGTGGGTTGTTAGAGATGGACATGGCTGGAAACGTTTTTAGCTAAACGATTTTTTTATTTTATTCAGTGAAACTATTTTGGTTATGTACAATGTTTTGAAACATTTTAAATTTTCTGTTAGAAATTTGCTTCCCCAGACTGTAATGGTAACTTCGTGTTAAGAGTGTCTTTTCTAAATTGGCACCCCAAATTACATCTACCCACTCCGGCTATTTTACGGTTTGAATTGGCTTGACATTTGGTATTTAGCATATAAGCAGACTATTCATTCTATCAATATTTTTTTACCTTGCTGCACATATCTTTTAGAAAAAATTGCCAGGTTATTACTTATTGGGGGAGCTTCATTATCACTTTAGCTTTTGATTATTGTATGTTTTGTTTATTCCAGACTAAAAACTTTTAAATCTGTTTAAATGGGATTTTTATCACACAGAAGATTCATTATCACTTTAGCCTGTGATTTTTATCACTTTAGCTAGTCAGTGCTCAGCTGGAGAAAATTTATTTGAACTTTCGTTTGTCACCCAGCAAGTTCCTTTTACCAATGTTGATTACTCAATTGATTTTAAGTTCTGTTTTAAGTTGATGGGCAGCAAATTAGTCTTGTTTCCGGACAACAAATTTTAAGTGCTGTGTAAAGGTTTTCAAGTTTCAAGATTTTGTTGTTTTTAGTTCGCTGTAGCAGCAAGAAAAAAAAAATTTAAAAAGTTCTAAGCTTTATTATGTCCAATAGACAATTAAAAGTTCGGTTGTAGGGTCATTTTCATATTTGGTAAATTCTTATTTCATAATTACGTTTATTTAAAGATATAAGAGAAGAGCTTACCGGAAGACGTTATCAAGGTGCCACACTTAACTGAGTATTTTGAGTTCAGCTACTAACAGGTAAGTTCACTACCAGGTAAGTTCACTACCACCTGTACATGTTTGTTCAACCAAATAAAAGAAAGAAGTCTTGTTGATTTTTAATAGATGATTTTAGTCTATTTGCTATTATGTGAACTTGGTGAGTTATTTGCTATTATGTGAACTTGGTGAGTTATTTGCTGAGTTATTTTATTTGTTGTATTAAGTGATGATTATTATCTGGCATAGTCAAGAGTTTGTCAGTATTTTTATTTTCTGATTTAATGATGTTGTTATCCAAACGACACTATAAAAAGAACTAATATTTAAAGTGAAAGATTAAGTGATATGTACCCGGGAACAAGTTCCCACAGAGTAATCAGAGTTTCAGAGTTTCAGAGAGTCCGATATGTTTAGTGGGTCGCTCCCCTGAGCTGTCGGATTGGCGCCTTTGGGTACATATCACGGGCCCACAGTTAAAATTAGCCACAAAGAGTTTTACAGAAAGTTTATGAGATCTCTTTCAGAAAGTTTTACAGAAAGTTTAATGAGATCTCTTTCAGAAAGTCTTACAGAAAGTTGTTTTTGAGATCTCCTTCAGAAAGTTTACAGAGATGTTTTTAGAAAGAAATTTTGAGATCTCTCCAGCAGTTTTGAGAAATTATTTTAGAAAATATTTCCTTTTGAGATCTCCCTCAAAATGAATTTGAGAAGATATGTGTTATTGTGTTAGTTACTTGTTCAGTGCATGCTTATAGCCTAATTTTATCTATTGATAAATTAGCATAGACTTCTCATATATTTTTGTGGATCCATAGTGACTTACTAAGCGTAAAGCTTATCAGTTTTCTTTCTTCGCATGTACAGATACTAAGGGTAAGGCCAAGGCCTAGGAAGATGACGAGGGAGTGGAACGCGTGCCAAGATGAGTTAACGGGGACGACCTTGGTGGCTTCTAGCTAGATAATATTTGGTTTCAGTATTTCAGTGTTATAATAAAGTGACTTATATCACTTTATTTTTTTTATTTGAGGATTTGAAGTTTTAGCAAATTCCTGGATCCAGGTGGTTATCACATGTGCTGGTGATAACTATATTTTATTGAGTTTTTATCAAGAGTTATACTTTAATTATATTTGAGATTTTATCAGGGTTATTTTCTTAAATAGGCGGCCGTTAATTGCAGCTATTTTTTTAAAAGTAGTAAGTTAGTGTAACGATTCCTTTAACCCTGAGAGGGGCGTTACACGCGTACACACATATAAATGAAAAACCTGCTTACATATATGAAAAAATATTCATATCATTAGATGTATGCTTATGGGTGTTAGCAAATTTCCAAAAGTCTCTAGTTTATGAAAAATGCTTAAAAGAAGGCTCATGTTTGTTTGTCCTTGTTACAAGCCTACAAACTACATCCTCCTCTTCGTGGAAGAGAATCTTCCTGCAAGGCGGGTGATTGCTATTCGTGGAAGACAACTTTTTTTTTTCAAAGTCCATTTTGCAATAGCCTCAAGCGGCTGGTTATCCATAGATTAAATGTCATGTGGACACCTATGAGAGCCGCAGAGCCGCCTACGGATCGCACAAATTTTGCATTATTGAGATTTGAGAATCTGAGCTTCACATTGTTTATCATTTATTCCCCCAACAGCGGGGAGTGCATTTCAAAGAAGAATGTAAAGCAGAAGACCAGAAACCGCAACATTTCCGCCACACTCCAAAAAACTTCACCTTTATAATTGTTGTCTTCGGTTCTGGCAAACAATTTCATCCGAAGAAATCAAGCCCAAAATCAGCACATTTCTTCCGGTTTACTGGGAATCGTGTATTCGTGTGATCTCACCAACTACCAAGTATGTTCATCACATTTTGCCAAAACCTGTTTTTTTTGCATATATATAACCTATCTGGAATTCCAGAGGAGAAGTCCATTGGACACCTCCATTTGAGGTACTTTTGGCAATTCATTTATGCAATTGTTTGAGCATATTCTACTCGAAGAGTGTCTATTATGTCAATAAAAATCACTTTAAAATTTAATTAGAAAATTAGTTAAAAGAATTATTGAAAAATGTTGTGTTTTATATAATTTTGGTACGGTTTTTTTCAACAAAAATGATTTCGATTGAGTTTTAAGTTGAAATTTTTTTACACATAACCTACCCTTTAAAAAAAAATTGAAGCAGCTCAATTTTCTGATGGAAGCGTCCAGCAGGCGGTTTCTTTGAAGGAGGCACCTCAAAAATTTATATGAAGTCGTTCTCTTTTCTTCAATTATATTATTCCCAAATTATAATCATTGTATTCTAATATTTTTATTTCTTTTGAGTCCTCTATTTTGCAAAGGGTCAGTTAAAGAATTTTAACATTTCAAGTTTATTTATGGGTCTAAAGAAAGGTCAAAAGAAAGTCTTTAGATGAACATGGAGATCCAGAAAGTCTTCACTTTCATAATAACCTGTAATTCTTTTTGGGACTACCACTTTAGATTTCTCTAATTCAGACTGTACATGCACCAGGCGGTAGACAAGTTGCTGGAAATAGGTGGATCTGAGTGATTAAAAGTGTAAAACACGGTATTAACAGTTTAGCCGTATAATGCGGAGTTCACTTTCAGGTTGACCGAGCGGATGAACTTTAGGTGTACCAAATTAAAAATCACGTATTTCATACAAATGTTTACTAATTAGACAGATATATGATGAAAATATGTTACCAAACTGGCTGTGAATCATGCTAAACTTATGGTTAAACGTGCTTAGATATTAAAAAAAATACCCCTCCGCGGCTAAGTCAACCACATGTTTTCCTTTTTTGTTTCATAAATTTATTTCTCATTTGTTTAAAAAAAATTTAGGAAACCAATATGCGATTCATAATTTCTCTCTCTTCTTTAATTAAATTTTAACAACGTTGTTTTTCTTTCTTTAAGTAAAGAAGCAATTATATGAAGAAAGCTAAAATGGTTCTTTTCAGACATTTGAGCTGAAAGAAGCATCACTCATACTCTGTTTTACTTTTTTCATTATTTATTAATTTAGTGTGAATAAAAATATTACTGCGTCGTAAGAGTTTGGCTGAAAAAGAAGAAAAAAAACAATTACCAAACGGGCTAGGCAATGGGTTTTACAAGAAAAGTATGTCTATAAAAAAAGGTATGGCTAAAGGTGTGCCAAAGGTTTTTATATGTCAGTTGACATTTCATTTATAGCAGATTCAAGACAAACTCTTTAACATTTTGTAATCAGGAATCATTTATGATGTATCTACACTTAAATGGATTCTATTTGTAGATAAAAATAGTGCTAACAATGTCTTACCAATATGTAGCGCAGATGGATGAAGAGAGAAATGTGTATACAGTAGAGGAAGCACTTGTTACAATGGGATTTGGGAAATTCCAAGTTCTTGTGCTCCTCTATGCCGGGATGGGTTGGATATCTGAAGCCATGGAAATGATGCTTCTCTCTTTTGTGGGACCAGCTGTTCACTCTGCTTGGAATCTTTCTCCTAGTCAAGAGACCTTACTAACTAGCATGGTTTTTGTTGGCATGTTGGTTGGCGCCTACTCTTGGGGTATTGTTTCCGACAACTATGGTAGGAGGTAATTATCTCTTCTGAGCATCTATGCAAGATGGTATGACTTTCTGCAAGATCTTTGCTTAATATTGCAGAACAGTTTTGAAGTCAAGGTCCTAATCTTGGGGTTATTAGGCTTGATTTCTTGTTTGATCTTAACATACATCTATATCCTCTTACTCTTAAGAGTTAGACTAGTATTCTAGCCAATGAATCTGAAAGGGAAAGTAGCATACTGTATTGTATGTTTGTTTGTGAGTGTGTGTGACTGTGTGTTTATATTTATGACATACTTGACGGTATAATCCCCACTTTCTGGAAAAGGCTTAGTTTGGTTTGTGAACCCAACTCATTTGTGCTTCCTAGACCTGTTCTACTACCATCCAATGATGTGAGGGTGCCCTTTGATGTGTATTAATGAAAAAAACTTAATTTTGACTATGAGAGAAGTGAAAGTTCTAAATGAATGACTGCGAAATTGAGGTTATTGTATAGCAGTATAGGGAGTCTTAGTGAATATGTTTCTAACAGTGTCACCTACATTCGCCATCTGTGTTTGTTTCTCCGCCTCTTTATTCATCAGGAATGGGTTTTTCGTAACAGCAATGATCACTGCTCTTGCTGGATTTACAAGTGCCTTTGCGCCAAACATAACTGTGTTGGTTATCCTGCGCTGTCTGGTTGGTTTTGGTTTAGGAGGGGGTCCAGTCCTTTTCTCATGGTTCTTGGAGTTCATTCCTGCTCCAAGTAGAGGCACCTGGATGGTTATTTTTTCAGCTTTCTGGACTATCGGCACCATTTTTGAGGCTTCAATGGCATGGGTAAGCTCATTTGGGCTTCTCCCGTTGAAAAATTCATCTTTCTCTATCTTTCATCCTGCCTAAATCTGAAAGTGTTGTATTGAGCAGATTGATTGTTCTTTGTAAAATTGAAATTTTACACTATTCCACGTGGGTAAAATATAAAATTGTAAACCTAACATATTACTACGTAGCTTTTTGGAATAATAACTCATACTCCGTATTCAATGTTTTTACTCCTCGTGTGAGACTAACCTTTTGGGATCAAACCCCAAGTTTTAATATGAGATTAGTGTCAATCATACTCCAATGAGCAATGTATCATTTTTTTTGACAGAAGGAGCAATATATCATTCAGGGTAGTAATTTTTTACCATATCCATATTTTTTAATTTGCCTGATGTAATGCCCTACATTCTGTGGGTTACCGGTCAACAGGGGCGGACCGTAGTACAGACCTAGGGGGGCTACCTCCCCTCCAACAATAAATTTTTTTAGTGTATATATATACGAAAAATAATTTTCGCCCCCTAAAGAATTTTTTTTGTTTGAACTACCGCCCTCCCAGGATGAATTTCCTGGGTCCGCCCCTGCCGGTCAAATATAAAGACACATGGTCACACACACACACACACATATATATTAGATTAATATTTTAATACAAAAGTTCGAAGTCCATAGTTTGCATAAATTATTGCGTAGATTTACCATTTTCCCTTTATGAAGAATATTGTCTTTCTTTTTGTCTTAAATGAGTCACTTCTATTGGAAGGGAAAAGAGTTCTTAAAATTTGTGAATCTGTTAATCTATTCAATAGAGTTCTTATGCTTATTATTGCAGATAGTCATGCCAAGACTGGGTTGGAGATGGCTACTTGCACTCTCCTGCATACCATCATCTTTGCTTCTTTTGTTCTACACTTTCACGATCGAGTCTCCAAGGTATTTATGTGCAAAAGGGAGACAAGCAGAAGCATTGCAGATTCTTGAAAAAATAGCAAGGATCAATGGAGCAACACTGCCGCCAGGCATTCTCGTCTCTAACAAACAAGTGGTGGATGAAGTCACACCAACAGAAGACAAGCATTTGCTGTCACCTAAAATAGACCAAAGTCTGAAGTCTAAATTTGTGGAGTGCACCTTAGGATGGTTTTCTTCACTTGCCATGCTTCTTTCACCAAGTTTGGCCAGATCTACTCTTCTTTTATGGGTGGTTTTCTTTGGAAATGCATTTTCATACTACGGTCTTGTTCTCCTCACAACCCAATTGAACAGTGGGCACGACAAATGTTCGCCGTCCCATTCAAAATCCAAGAACTCTGAGACTGTTAACTACCGAGACGTTTTCGTCACGAGTTTTGCGGGTATATTTGTATGGCTTTTATTTATAGAGAAAACTTAACCTCCAAAAACCTCGGATTTGGGCTTTGTTTTGATCGAGTGGACATAAGTAAACTATAGTAAACCCAAGTTTAGTGAAAATTGGGTCAACATAGGGGAACCACTGAACCCTGGTATGTTTGGATACTAGTAAAAGTTTTTTTTTTAAATGGATTTTAAACTGGGTTCATATATTTTAACTACTCATAAAGAGGCTCACCTCACAAAACCTCCTATTCTAAGGTTCGTCAAGACTAGTTTATTTGAGGTTGTGGAAGGTTGTTTGAGGTAAACCTTAGTCTTTGAAAACCTATGTTCTGGTTCTAAAATATTAAAAAGATCCTTGGAAAGAACCCGAACTCAAACTAGAAGAACCTATTTTGCCTTGAAACAAACAAATTATTAAGTTGATCAAGTTTACTTAAATTTATTTTGTGCAAAAAGAGCATTAGTATCTGTTTTGATGTAGGGTTCTCCAGGTGAAGGCTATGAGGGACTATCTATATCTTGATGAATAAAGTGTTCTTAACAAACAAACAAATAGTTATTTCTGTTATACCATTATATGTTATTGAAATTTTTCTTTTTTATAAAAATGTCAAATGTATGTCAAGATATAGACTAAGTTCCCCAAAATATCCTCTCCCAACCTCCCTAACCAAAACAGACCCTTATTGTTTCTCAGATATCTTCAATGGTAAAATTGTCATAATGAAGCTGATTCGCACATTTTCTTTGGTTTACATCTTGAAGAAATCCCGGGGCTTATCCTATCTGCTGTAATGATCGACAGAATCGGCCGTAAACATTCGATGGCGGCTCTGTTCTTCGTATGCTGCATTTTTCTTCTCCCGCTCATTCATTCTCAATCCAAAGGTTTAACAACAGGACTTTTATTTGGGGCTCGTACGTGCATCACAGCAACCTTCACCATTGTATATATATATGCCCCAGAGGTATGTTATAAGTGTTAAGTCATCCCATATTGGGAAATATAAAATACTCCCTCCGTCCCCCTAAGTTTGTCCCGTTTTACCTTTTTCGTCCGTCCCATTAAGTTTGTCTCATACCATATTTGGTAACATGTGAGTGGTTGGAATTCATTCTTACTTTATTCACACTTTATCAATTCAATACCAACCACACAATTCCACTTTTTCTTAAAAACCACACCACACCCCTCCGTCCCAAACTTAGGGGGACGGAGGGAGTAACAAAATAGTCGTGTTGGACTACTCATCCTACTAAGGTAAACTTAATATGAATCTTCTATAATACACATTGCTCCAATCCTGTATAGGTATACCCCACAACGGTTAGGACCACGGGATTCGGAATTGCGAGCTCAGTGGCAAGAGTTGGGGGAATTGTGTGCCCTATAGTTGCAGTTGGGCTGATACATGGATGCCATCAGACACTGGCCATCTGGCTGTTTGAGTTTGTCATCTTCATATCGGGCGTTTGTGTGATCTTTTTCCCCTTTGAGACAAAGGGCCGTGAGCTGAATGACAAGATGCCTACTACTAACAGAGAAAGTTCAGTTGAGATTCATTAAATAACTTATTACTGAGTAATATAGTGCCAAAATCAGCCACATATAATTGCATCCATGTATACATATATACAACTACCTTTGGTTCTTGTGGGGAATAAGTGCTTACCTTGTATAGTCAGTTACTTGTACGAGGATTTGATTAGCTCATTTGGGCAGTCTGCTTAGCTATATTGTTACTCCAATAAGCTTTACATGGATAAGAAGGATAAGGTTCTGGAATTCATTAATGCTGAAACCTACGATAAGATCTTGAAATATTTCTTTCTAAACATTGTGACATTTCATAACTAGTGCATTGCTATAAAGGTACTGCATTGTACGTTTAATGATGTACTCCATACAAAATATGTAATGGTTTCAAAATTTAAAAATGTAGAATGTTTTTTTTAATTATCGGGTTATTAAACAAGTTATATGAAAAATATTATGTGCATATATATAAATGAAAAATATGTGTACACAGTACATATATGAAAAAATATTTATAAGTATTTCTTTAGGTGTAGACTTAGGTGTACACGGTACACTTGAAGGTATACAAATATTTCATTTTTCCATTTTCGGTTTTCCATTTCGCATTTGCGTAGTACTTAGGAAGTGTTTGCAAAAAAAAAATAAAAAATACGGAGTACTCCGTATGTTTTTTAGCTTTTGGCTTAAAAATTTGAAATGAGTGTTTTCAAGATTTAATTCTACTTAAATTAAGTACTTAAAAGTTAAAAGCATGAAGCAAGTAGAAAAGTGATTTAAACTGGTTTTCACTTTTTCTTTTACTCAAAAAACACTTATTTTATCAAAGACTACTAACTTTTACTTTTTCAAAAACACTTTTTTCTCAAACACTGACAAATTTCACAATTAAGCACTTTCTCTAAAATTATTTTTTAAAGTAGAAGCAATCGCAAATAACCCTTAGATTTATTGTAGAGGTAACATATAAACTAAACTTTATACATGTATATCCATGTAATTAAGTGACAAATACACTGTTAATTGATTGGTATTTCTTACCTCTAAATACTGTACAGAATACATTTAAATGGAAATGTTGGGCTTTGATGTTAGTAAATTTCCAAGTCTATCCCTAGTTTATCATTCAGCTAATTCCTTAATTAATTACTACTCCGTATTCTTTTGCTTGTATGAAGTATGCTAAGTAGGAGCAATACAACTTCAACTCTTCAAGGTTCATCAGAATGATGATCTCACAATGTATGAAGGGTTCTACTCTTGAAAATGTTTGATTTTGAGAATAATTTATAATGATAACTTTTGCTAATTTTTCCTTTTTGTGTTTTGGACAAAGTTTGTGTTCATATTTAGTAATGTTTGTGCGATTCTAATTCATTCTTACTTTAATCACATTTAAAAACTCATTATCAATCACATCGATCAGATAACTATAGGAACGAAGGTAATAGCTGTCTATAATTCTTTGGGTGTTCCAGTCTAGTCTGTACGTATAGCAGCTATAATAATTACTCTCTTTATCTCATTTTTCATTGGCGAGATTGACACCAATAATCTCTACTTTTAGGCATTTTACAAAAATAATCTCTTCTGGAAAAGTTCACAACAATAATCCCAACCGGATAATTGTTTCACAAAAATAAACCGGAAGTTAACGGCGTTAACTTTTCCATTTTTTTTGAAATTTAAAATAAAATGAAGCAAATATATATAAAAATATTAATAATATTATGTTTTTGTTTAGTCTTATTTCTACTATAAATTAAATTTAATAATAACTATTTTGTAAAATGTAATAAAAATATTTGAACACAGACTTGTATTCATTTTAGTACGTAGTTATGTTTAATATAAAATTACTAAAATTACTTTTAAATCTCTATTACAATGAAATAAAAATGAATATAAATAAAATATTGATTAGAACTAAAAGAAAAATGAGAATTTGATGAGTATGTTTATAAATATTTCTATTACATTTTATGAAAAATAATGACTATTAAATTTAGTTCATAATGAAATTAAATATAAGGACAAATATATGAAGTATATAATATTCTTGATTTTTGTACATATTTTCGCTTCATTATATTTAAAACGCAAAAAAACTAACGGAAAAGTTAACACCATTAACTCCGGTTTATTTCTATGAAAGAGTTAAGTAGTTCGGATTATTGTTGTAAACTTATTTGGTAGGGATTATTTTTGTAAAATGCATAAAAGTAAGGATTATTTATGTCAATTTTGCCTTTTTCATTTTGGTTGTCTTGCTTTTTTTGGGGTTGTCAAAAACAAAGTCATGTTTCTTTTTTGGTAAGAAATGCATGGTCCATATCATTTTTAATTGGGATAAGGGTCAGTTTGGTCCTCGAAGTTGCAAAAAAGGGGGTCAAATAAGTCCTTATATAGAAAATTCTGTCCGGATGTGCCATTTGAGGTGGCTCCGGGTGGAATTTTTTGATGAAATTTTTTGAGCATCTTATTCATTAAGTCTAGTTTACTCATACCAAATTTCAAATAAAAATTCAACCGGGAAGACATTCAAATGAATTCTTGAAGATAATTGTGTCGTTAAAAGCACAGTTATCTTCAAGAATTCATTTGAATGTCTTCCCGATTGAACTTTTATTTGAAATTTGGTATGAGTAAACTAGACTTGATGAATAAGATGCTCAAAAAATTTCATCAAAAACTTCTATCGGGAGCCACCTCAAATGGCACGTCCGGACAGAATCTTCTATATAAGGACTTATTTGACCCCTTTTTTGCAACTTCGAGGACCAAACTGACCCTTTACTCATTTTTAATTTATACTTTATTCCACTCAAACTCCAATCACAATTTTTTATTTTTGAACCACTTTATTAATGTTTGTGCCAAACTAAAACAAGCCATCCAATATGGGATAAAATGAAATGAATGAGTAGTACTAATAAATTTAGTTGATTATTTTAAATGGGGCTGGGTTTTTTTAGAGTTGGGGGTGGGGTTTAACCAGGCAATATCACACTTTTGAGAGAGCACAAGTTTCATTTTTGTAAATTCAATGCTTACTTTTTAAATACATCGGAAAAGATGTTGGGCAGATAATCAGTAATCATTTTTCCGATGTACTGTCCAGCACTTGCCCATTTTGGAAAAACTTGATGCTTACTTATATTTATGTGCAGTTCGTATACCACACGACCGTCCCACCATGAGCATTGTACACCCACTCCCAAAACGATGTAGTTTTGGACAAATTTAAAAAAAACGTGTGAACAGTACACACGTGAACAGCACATGCGTGTACAATGACTTTTTTTGTTCCAGTAACATGGAAGGTGTAACTCGCGTGTAAAGATATGTAACTCGCATTATTGATCAATGTAACTTGTCAAATATTGATTTCAATGTAAACAATGAAAAAAGAGAGTCTAATTACACAATTGTTTTAGGTTAAGCACATCCAGAATATGTTTTGTTTTTCATATCATGGCCATAAAAAATAATTTTTTAGAAAAGGTCATTTTTTTGTTTCAATAGCAGGGGTTGATTTTTTAATGTAACTCGTGTTATTACAAATGTAACTCGCGTTGATGCCAAATGTAACGTGGGTGTATACAGAATTTAACTTGTTGGAAAATTGAACAATGATTTTTTTTGTGTTTGAGATATTATAAACATTGATTTCAATGTAAACAGTGAAAAATTGATCCTAATAGCTTAATTACTTTTTATAAATAGTGAATATGTTTTATTTTTAATATTAGGGCAATAAAAATGACATAGCTGGAGTTTATTCAGTGGTGTAACTCGCATACATTAAGATGTAACTCGCATATATTTAGATGTAACTCGCGTACATTAAGATGTAACTTGCGCAGAAGAAAATGTAACTTCATATAATATCAAATGTAAACAATGAAAATAAGAAGTTTAATTGTTCAACCAATTTAAATTAAATATGTTTTAAAGAAAAATCATTTTTCCATATGGTATGTTTATTTTATTTGACCAATAAATGTGTTTATGTTATTTTTTATGGATAAAATTTTGTTCTCAATGTAAAGACAAATCTGCATGTGGACATGTATCATATTATGGCAGATCCCATACGGACTACATGACAATTGGGTGGGGAAGAGGTAGTCTTTAGTTCTTTGCGTGGGGGAATTGAAAAGGAGGAAAAAAAACGAAGCAAAAGCACCCAGCAGCAGTGACGGAGAAGGAAGAAGACTCACAGCTGGCCAAAGGATTGGAGAGGAGGATTTTGAATTGATTTTAATTAGCAAAACGGTGTCGTACCAGACCTGGCATACCATGTGCATGGTATGTCGGTCGTACGGTATAATTTGCCATTTATGCACTTCACTTATTTTCTTTCCTTATGAGTGATGACTAACTGTAACTTTGGGTGAAAAAATTAAGTTTGAGTTTTTCATGTATTTGGAAGTGTGAAAGTAGGGATGAATTCGGTCCCGGTTCGGTTCCGATCCCGGATCAGCCGGTCATTATATTGGTTAGTGAAGCCAGGGTCCGATCCGGTTATATTCGGGTCTGGGCCGGTCCCAGTCCCGTTCTATTTTTTTGGCAGTCCAATCCCGGTTATGGTCCAGTCCCGGTCTCGCTCTATTTTTTTTGCCTGTTTCCAAGGCTAAAAAATCGCCAGTCCAGGATCAAAATCGGGAACAGAAGCGCACGGTTCGGTCCCCAAATAGGTGAAATGCGACCGAATACCCCTCTTGGGCGGATAGTGCCAGTCCTAGATTCGAAACCGGAAATTCCGGACCTGGTCCGGTCCCAAACAGTCCCGTACTCAGTTCCAGATCGGGCTGGAATGCCAAACTGGTCGGGTCCACCCCTAAGTCAAAATAGAACAAACTGTAGAAAAATAATATTTTACAGAGTATTTGATTTACGAAAATATTTTAATTGAAAATAGAAAACAAGCTGACATTGTTAAATCTTACTCAATGAAGTTCACAAATATAACAATTTATCAAGCTACATTAAAATTTAAATGAAACTTTGAATCTTTGATTAGAGAAATGATATCATTGTTTGTAAAACATTGTTGGTTACGTTGAAACAAGTCCATCACGTTAATGTATGCATTCCCTGGCTTACTGGCTATGTAACTATTTTTATTTCTCATCTCATTTCATCTCATTTGTATTTGGTACAAATATATCCATGTAGTATGGGTGTGAGAACAGATATACCCCTGTTCTATTTTTTGGAATAAGTATACCCCTGAACTTTTAAAAAGGTGCAAAAATATCCCTCATGTTCTTATAAAGGGGCAAATTAATCCTTATTGACTTTAAATTAATAAAATAAATTTCACAAAACACCAAATATAAATTATAAATTCAAAAATTAAAATAAAAAAATTTTAAAAATGGTATAGTGTCTAATTATCCCTTTATAGTTTTTATATCACAATTTAATATTGTTTAAGCATGAAATATTATTTCAAAATTTTACTATATGTTTAAGATTCTTTCGAAAAGGTGCAACATATGTTTTGCAATGTAGAGAAAAATTAATTTTTTGCATTCTTTTCAATGTAAAATTACATATTTTGAAATAATATTTTATACTTAAAATATTAAATTGTGATATAAAAACAATAAAGGGAAAAATGGACACAATTACATTTTTAAATTTTTTATTTTTTAATTTCGATTTATTAATTTATTTTTGGTCTTTTTTTAAATTTATTTGATTAATTTAAAGTCAATAAGGATTAATTTCCTCCTTTATAAAAAATGAGGGATATTTTTGCACTTTTTTAAAAGTTCAGGGGTATATTTGTTCCGAAAAATAGAACAGAGGTATATGTGTTCCTCCACCTGTAC
The DNA here is from genome assembly GCA_945859915.1 of Cuscuta epithymum. Taxonomy (NCBI): domain Eukaryota; kingdom Viridiplantae; phylum Streptophyta; class Magnoliopsida; order Solanales; family Convolvulaceae; genus Cuscuta; species Cuscuta epithymum. Next base: position 3,646,064 of record CAMAPF010000006.1, read on the forward strand.
TACAATGGTATATAGGTACCTTTTCCCTTAGTTCCTCTCTCACAAAATTTAGTCCAATTAACTTTTGCCCCTTAAATGATAGTGAATTTCGGGCAATGTTTTTAGTTATTATATACGTGTAAAATTTAAAGATTTATGTCCTTTAATGAAAATATTATTTTAAAAAAAGTATTTTCATAACATTTTTATATGTAAATAATTTCATACTAATAAATATCATTGTTCAAATTTAATTAACCAAAAAGATTTAATATAGTCAAACTTTTCTTGGTAAATTTAGATAAACCAATTTTACCTTGATAATCTCCGGTACACAGGATAATTTCAGAGATGATGGGCTGATTATCTCCATGAACCTCCTCTCTCTTTCTCAGTTCCTTCTGTTTCATTTGAATTCTGTACTATTTTCTCTCTCTCTGTCTCTCTCCCCAATCTCTCTGGGAACAAACCAGCTTAACAACAACAAGGAGAAAGATAGAAGAGAGATTATGATCAAATATCAAACACATTAGAGGCATAACAGGACATTGAAAAGAACTTTTTGGCAGGGTGGTGAAACGCTCAAAGGGACGCCTTAAATTCTGTTAACATTGATTTCTTTTTGGCAGCATTGTTAATTAATAGCTACTGGGTGGAAAAGTTGTTTTTTCCGGAGGCGGATCACGATGATCCGAGCCGGTGTGGCGGCGCAGATGCGTGGACGTCGCCGGAATGTGGCCGCTCCGCACGTTATTATTGTGCTTATCATTGCAACGCGGTTGTTTTTGTCCCCGGTTTCATCGTTGGAAGGCGACCTAGAAATTCACGACCCCGCCGGCGCCGGGAGCTCTGGCGCGACTCTAATGGAATTCAAAACCTCCCTTGTGTCGTCCCCCAACGGCGGCGCCGTGGAGCGTGCCCTAATCTCCTGGAACACCTCGATCAGCCCATGTTCCGGGAACGCGGGGAACTGGTACGGCGTGCTCTGCTTAAATGGCGATGTTATGGGCCTCCAGCTCGACGGGCTGGGCCTATCCGGAGACATTGACATCGACGCGCTGGTGCCGTTGAGATTCCTCCGGTTTCTGAGCTTCGAGAACAATGAATTCGAAGGGTTGATGCCAGATTGGAGAAAACTAGGAGCCCTCAAGTCTCTTTTCTTGTCCAATAACAGATTCGGCGGCAAAATCGACGACGATGCTTTCTCGAGCATGGGCTCTCTGAAGAAGGTTCACCTGGCAAACAATCGCTTCACCGGAAACATTCCCACGTCGCTGGCGATTACTCCGAGGCTGCTTGAGCTGAGGCTCGAGAACAATAACTTCAGCGGCCCCATACCGAAGTTTCAGGCAGGGCTTAAGATGTTCAATGCGTCTAATAATCAACTTGAGGGGGCAATCCCTCCCACTCTCTCAGCCATGGATCCTTCTGCATTTTCCGGTACATTCTATGAAAAATTATGCAATTTAAACTTTTACGCAAACAATTTTACACTAATAATTTAAACATTTTTTAGATTTGAGGTGGGTTGGGGCTTATATTGGCCCTCTCATATTTTTAAGTCTATAATTAAAATCATAAAGTAATAATAATCGCAACATAAACACATCTGCATTGAATGAGTATCTAAAGTCTAAACACTAAATATAACTTTTTTCTTATTTCATGTGAAAATAAAACTAATTCATGCTCCATAGACTTCATGACGCTGCACGTTACCGCAATAGCCGCAACACAACACCAATTTTAAACCATGGATACCATTATACATGAAAATGTGTAAGTAGAAGAGAGAAAATGTGATTACAGCTCGTATTCAGACTTCATCTTTAAAATGTCACATGATGAGTACTATATGCATTGAAATTCAAATTCAAGACTCTATTTATGTCAAATATTATCTTTTTATATCTTGTTGGAGAGATTTTATAGAATTGTAAAACCAGTATTAGGATTCGTTTTTAAAATGTCAGGGGATACTTAATTTATGCGCATAAACATGTTTGTTTATGAATAACAGAATAAGTGTTAGCTTATCTGTGATGCATCAATATGTAGGCAACAAGGGGCTATGTGGAATGCCTATAAACTCTGATTGCACATCGCAAAGCCCTCCTCCCCCCAAATCGCCGCCAGGAACAGACGCTGGTGATGCTGAGTCTTCATTATCTTATACTCTCACCGAAATTCTTATGCTCATAGCAATATGCCTCTTGGTTGTGGCCCTAATCATTGCGGCTTACGTAATTTGTCGTCCTAATCATTCTCAGCTAGACGGAGTAGCGTTTGATCCCTTGTTTTCACCCAACAACAATCCTGGTGTATCACCGTCACCTGATAGGGTCATCGGAGGTAGCACCCCGAACAACACTAGCAGTCCCGGAGCAGGGGCATCCCCGTCGGTCGGGAAGTTGGCATTTGTGAGAACCGATAGGACGCAATTCAATCTGCAGGACTTGCTAAGAGCGTCGGCGGAAGTGTTAGGGGCTGGAGAGTTGGGGTCATCGTACAAGGCGGTATTGATTGACGGTCAGGCAGTGGTGGTGAAGAGACTCAAGCATATGAACCAGGTTGGGAGAGAAGACTTCCATGAGCACATGAGACGTCTTGCTAGGCTTGAACACCCCAATTTGCTCCCTTTGGTTGCGTATTACTACAGGAAGGAAGAGAAATTGTTGATCTCTGATTTTGTCCCTAATGGTAGCTTGGCCTCTCATCTTTATGGTAAGTACATATACATACACGCACATGCATGTAGAAATGTCACCCTAAAAGGCTGTCCGGTACACTATAAAATCACATGAGATAATGTTTAAGTTTACTCGTTAAATCTTTGCACGCGAAATGATTGCATGCAAAGTGTTTAGGGAAGCTATCATTTTAAATGTAAAATAGATTACATAGTTTGGCTAGATGTGTAATTTTTTTAAATTGCATGTAAAGGCATTGCAGTGCTTTATAAAAAGCATATGAAGTAATTTACTACCCTCCTCCCACGTAAAACGTTTTATATGATACAGTGAAAAATGTTTTTGTCCTACACTTTATTTTAATTATCAAATCAATCATTTTAAACCTTTTACATCCATAAACTTCACATGCAAAGTAATTATTTTACATCCTACCTAAATGCCCCCTAATTGAATTGAATTGTCTTCACTAATAACTGAATGAAAAATGCAGGGAAGGATCTAACTCTAGATTGGCCATCCAGATTGAGAATTATCAAAGGTGTGGCAAAAGCCTTGTCTTATCTCCACAAGGAGCTAACCAGCTTAGTACTTCCACACGGCCACCTCAAGCCAGCCAATGTTCTTCTTGACGAAGCCTTCAACCCAATCCTCATGGATTATGCCATGGTCCCAATCCTTAACCCCGATGAGGTTCAAAGCATCCTCGTGGCGTACAAATCACCTGAGTGTATATTCTCGCCTCATCACCCCACTAGGAAAACAGACGTCTGGACTCTCGGGGTGTTGATTCTAGAGACCTTAACAGCCACATCTCCAACTAAATTCCTTGATACGCAATTGAATACATGGATCAATTCCATTGGCAAGGCATTAGAAGGGGAAGGGAGCCAACATGAAACAATATTTGATGCCAGAATTGCTGTCTCATTGACGGATAGTCGGTTGCAAATGCAAAGACTTCTCCAAATTGGAGTGGCTTGTTGCCAAGAGGATTTGAATGCCAGATTGGAGATAAATGAGGTTGTTGAAAGAATTGAACTTTTGAATGAGAGGGACGACCTTTGAAATTTGATTGGTTATAATCTTTAAGGTTATTAATTTATTGGTGTGTGTTTTGTAATTGCTACTGTATGTATGTACTTGTCTTGTAAATGCATATCAATTCTCACCATGATGTAAATATTATTGCAAGTTGTGCCCTTGATTGCAAGGTGGACTTTTCCTTTAGTTTCTTTCTTTTGAATCTAACTTTATAGTGACATTTGTAAAACGTAAATGCTCGAAATGAATTGTATAAATGGATTTTGATTTACAGCCTCTTATGTTCCACTTCTCCAAATGTCATGTCATCACCATGGTAAGATGTTCAGTAAAGTCACTATCACTTTCACCCACATGTTAAAAGCTATATTTTCATGTTTCTCTTTTCTTGGAGGGTTGAACTATTGTTTATTGGAGAGTTTTGGATGTGTAGAGGATGGAGTTGAGTTGTAAAGTTTTGGTTGGAGAGTGAGAATAGGATACAAAAGTCAAGTAAGCCCTATACTTTAACTTTCATTGGTTACCTGTTGACTAGGCATGGCAATGGGTCAGGGCGGGGCGGGTATTGCAAGACCCGGACCTGCCCCGTTACTTGGCGGGGCGGACCAGGGTCTGCCCCGCCCCGTGACCTGCACGGGTCCAAACTTGTTGACCCATGACCCGCCCCATGCGGGCGGGGCGGGTCTGCCCGGCCTCGCCGCAACCTAATTAGCTAGTATGTATTTTTATTTGTGGGAAGTTGTTACCAATTGAATCTACATAATGTTTATCTCTAAATAATAATTAAAAATCAATATATTAAATCAAATTCATGATACGCTAAAAATTTCAAAAATTAAGGAAAAATTACTCAAACTTTTTTTTGATGATAAAAATTACTCAAACTTGAATAGTTAATCTAATTAGTTATATTAATAATTGAATATATGTATTAAAATTCTATATATAAAGAAGACATTGATAATACGTCGTGCATCTCATTATAACATATATTCATATATTATAAGATCAAAGAATTTATGATTTATTGTATACACACATATGTATGTTGAAGTATATTTGTAGTATAATTTAAGAAAAAGTGTGTATACTTATATATTGAGCGGGTCGGGGCGGGGCGGGTCGGGGCGGCACGGGTCAATTCTAATACCCGGACCCGCCCCATTGTATTGGCGGGGCGGGGCAGACCCGCCCCATTTGCAAGACGGGGCGGGGCGGACCCGCCCCAAATGTCTCGGGCCAGGGCGGGTCATTGCGGGTCGGGTTTTTTTGACATCCTTACTGTTGACGCGTGCACACGCAAATTGACGCAGCGCACATGCAGCAGCCCATGGCACCGTTTTCTTTTTTCTTTTTTCTTTTCCTTTTTTCCTTTGGCGTAGAGCCCTTTTTCTTTTTCTTTTTCTTTTTCCTTTTCTCTTTCTTTCTTTCTTTCTCCCATTCCGTCTTTCATCCTTGCGCAGAATACATCCAATGACTCAAGATGGATGACGGAAACGAGGAGAGGAGGATGACGATCGAGAGATGGTGACGGGCATGATATCTACCCCGACCAAAGAGATCGGACCACTGACCAAGGCATCCATAGGGCACAACGGCTACATAAGAAGACTACTCCAAATGAGGACATGCTCACCGGCCTTAAGGAGTGGGGAGTTGGGGGGTTTCGCCTCGACTTTCCATCTATGGACGGATAGAAATGCTCTTCTTCATCTCAAGTATTTTCGGTGAAGGGAATGAGGGACTCTTGATGGAGTATATGGGTTCGAATCCATGACCTCCACACTTACATGACATTCCGGCTCATCTTAACAAGCATCAGATAACATCCTCAGTCCAAAGCCACATATGATTGAAGCTTGAAAGTACAACAAGCATCTCATATTGTTCTCATAAGGATTAACCAAGGATCAGAATGTGCACCCTCGTCCTTTGTCCCCTCGATCGAGACTAGATAAATAAATCCTCTACGTACAACTAAAGACTATCTCTTGTGGACTTCTCCCGTATGCATTCAAACGAGGATGACATGCATCCACCAACGGACACAATATAGATACTCACGTGCTATCCACACACACGCTGCAGGTAGTAGTAGACTCCCTTCGTATATTGTATTTTATGTACCATATTTCTTATTCTATACCCTATTTGCTACTATCTCTGTCTCATTTTATGCGTCCTACTTTGTTTGATATTTTAAGTATAAAAAAGTGAAATGTTGTGTAGACTACATATTTCTTTCAAAAATGAAAATGTAACACTTATTTTAGGATAACACAAAAAGGAAAGTAAGACATGCAAAATGGGACAGAGAAAGTAGTTTTTCTAGTTGAAAATATTACATTTCTTCAATTGTTGGATCGAATAATATTATTGTGTGATATTTTAATGATAAAGTAATTTTAAATACCTAACATTTTAGGGATCTCAACATTTTATTGGGCAGCAAGGCATTTTCCCATAGAATAGTAACGCATGTGTAGTGCATTAAACATATCCCTCATTCATTACTACTATAAAGAGGGTGTTTGGTTAGCAACATATCAACCGTTTTTTGGCTGATTTGATTAATATTTGGCTTTTTAACAGATAAACAGCTAATATGAGTGTTTGGTTAATTGACTTTTTCACTTGGCTTTTTATGACAAACAACCAAAATAGAAAAGCTAATGAACTTGGCGTTTAGGGTGTTGGCTGTTTGAATTTCTTCTTTAAAATTCATGTTTAAAATTTTATTTTTATTAAATAAAAATGGATTAAGTAATTGTTCTAATTATTATATTATCAAAGTTTGTGAAACACATACGGAGTATAAACTACTCCGTAGTTAGGATGTTTTTACTTGAACTGTAATTTGCTGGTCTGATCTGGTCTGATCTGGTCCGGTTTCTTTGTATTTTTATAACTACCCAAGTTTGGTCTGGTCTGGTCTGATCTGGTTTGGTCTGGGACAAATTACAGTCCAAGTAAAAACATCCTTAGTAAACAAAACAAATTAATAGATATCCTTAAAAGTGATTTAATAAGTTGTCAGCCGATTATAAACCCTTGTTTAACCAAACACTGTTGTATAAACAGCTAATACTATCAGCTAATCAAAATAGCCAACAAAATCCGTTGTCACCAGTCATCCAACAGAATTAGCCAATAGCCAACAACCAATTGCCAAACAACACAATTGCCAAACAACCCAAAGATTCTCACTTAGAATAGTTTAAAGCTAAGGTTCGATTATCATTTATTATAAATTACTTTCTTTATCTATCACTTAACTTTGTCTCTTTTTAAAAATATCATTGTCGGTTTACCATATGCTCCTTCCGTCCTTCTCACTTTCCTTTTTTGGACGTCCCATTAGAAGGTTCTTATTTCCATTTTAGAAAACAATTAACAATCTTAAATGACAAATTAATCAGTAAATATTAAAAATATTACATTTATAACATCACAGTTATCATTACTAACTACATTATAATATATGCCTATTAAAATAATTTCTCAAAATATACTCGAAGTGCTTTATTTAATTATTGCCTAAATAACCGTGTCATTTTGCTATGGGAACCTTTTAACGGGACGGAGGTAGTAGTTTAATAGTACTACCTTTGTCCAGTTGACGGTCCTCATTGCAAAATGACATAGTTATCTAGATAATAGATAAATAAGGTAATTCAAGTTTATTTTGAAAAATAATTTTAATTGATATAAAATATGATATGATGGGGTTAATGTTGATAACTGTAATCTTATAAATTTATTGTTTTTAATATTTGATAAGTAAATGATCATTTAAAAGTGTTAATTGTTTCTTAAAATAGAAATGAGAACCTTTATATGTGACGTCCAAAAAGGAAAGTAAGAACTTTTATATGAGAAGAAGGAAGTCAGGGGCAGATTTAGGAATTTGAGATCCCCTAGGCTGAAAAGCAATTATACTATGTTTAAACATTAACGGAGTGGGTTGAGTATAAAAATGAAAATATTAACACCAAAAAATGGGAAAAAATTAAGTTACACCATGCTTGAGCCCACCATAGCTCATAGCCTATAAAATTAGTTTTTTTTTAATGAAAAACAACTTACTACGTAGTATTATAAAAGCATATCATTGGCCCACCTGGCTTACAAGATAATCAGGAACAATGATAAAAATACTACTCTGATCTGAGATAGACACGTGAGCCCTTGGTAACGCATGAGTCGCACGATTCGCAGATCGTCTTCAAAAAGAGATACTAATGTTACTCTTTGTTTGAAGTAGATGCCGAACGTCATCCACTATCAAGTCTGTGTAGGAATTCCCCTCCCCTCGCCTTATTCCTTGCACAATCTGTTGCGCATCCGTCTCTATTATGACTTCACTCCATCCTTCTCTGCTAGCTACACTGATAGATTCTCTAATGCCCATAGCCTCGATTTCCGCCGGTGACCACCCTACTTTCCTCGAACCGCCCCCCGCCTAAATGAAATCGCCTTCATCATTCTGTGTGATCCATCCCCAAGCTCTTATCTCATCTGTCATGTTCACCACAACTTCAACGTTAATTTTAATCACTCCACGCCTAGGCCTAGCCCACCTATCCAGTGCTCCTTGCCCCTGCTTTCTATGTTTGGCTCCCGTAACTTGAGCCTCCCTCCATGAAGCTAAGATACCCGCTGTCCCATTTATCATTGCCGCTGAATTAAGCCACTCATCTTTCCAAACCAGTCTGTTGTGCCTCTTCCATATACTCCACAAAAGCATAATAAATTTGGACTTGTCTTCTTTTTTCGAACCCTCAACCTGCTTCTTCACCCAATCTTCAACGTATCATTCTGGCTGCCCACAGGGGCGGAGCCAAGGGGGTCAGGGTGGTCAGCCGACCCCGCTGAAAGTTTAAGAGTATAGAGCTCTGAAATATCTTCGATTTGATATATTATGACCCCCGTAACTCATTACGAGTAAAAAGTTATGACTTCTGGAAAATCAGCACCATCTAAACATAAAATCAGCAAAATTTAATGCATACTATAGATTATTTTCCCAAATTTTAAAAATAGGGTATAATTCAATTAATACTTACGGGACCTGACTCAGAAACAGAGCAAAGAAAATCTATCTTATTGCTACGAGTGCCTATTTATCTAAACTGCATATGAAATATTCAACTAGGACATTGTTTAAAAACGCTCCACCATTTTCATTCTGTGTATAGGTTGAGTTTCGACCCACCTGAAACGTTTTTCTGGCTCCGCCACTGGCTGCCCAGATCAACCCCGACCGAATGCCACACCTCCTGGACTCTCACACAAGACCTGAGAGCATGATCTGATGACTCCACAGCTTCGCCACACAGTTTACATGCCGTTGGTAACTCCACCCCATGCCTGTGAATATTTTCCAACGAGTGTAATGATCCATCTAGCACTTGCCACGCTATATATTTAAATTTAGGGGGAATATGCATCTCCCACAAGGCCACCCCACCCGCCCAGCCCCTGTCATCTTGCCAGCCCGCCACCTTCCGGTAACAACTCCTGACTGAAAAGTAGCCATCTTTTTTCCCTATCCACCAATAACCATCTTGTCTATCTTGGAGACTAATTGGTATGCTTAGGATTCGTTCATTGTCTTCTTTATCAAAAATAGATAAAATTCTCTCTCTATCCCAATTCTTCCCTGAATAATCCCGCAGAGCTGCAACATTCATGTCAAGTATCCAGCAAAGTCGCGGAGAATGAATTTTCCCAATACCGCCCTGGTAGCCCCGCATCAGCCCACACTTGTACCTACCTACCATTGCCAACTCTCCAAAATTGATTGGGTCTCCACAATACTTCTCCACATCAAGGATTATTTCCCACCGATGCTTTGTAGAAAGCATAGTGTTGGGAAAATATCGAGCTTTCATCACTCGTCCCATTAAACTTCCTGTATCTGTTATCATTTCCACCCTGTTTGGCCAACATTTTTAAAATCCCTATAAAATTACTCCGTAGTTTTTTTTTTGATCGAAAAATTACTCAGTAGTTAACAAATGTCTTTTATCACTGCAAGCTTTTTACATCCCTGTGGAAAGTACTACGTAATTATTTTAGATACCCCAAACTCTCTCTTATGTTGATTATTAATTGAAATTGAAATTACAGTATTTATCAAAATCTCCTGAATCAAGTGACTGCTGTGTAGAGATGATGGTCGTTGCAGCGACTATAACGGTCCATATTTCTTCTTGTACGCACTTCTTGCCGAGTACATCCCGCCGGCCACATTTTCTGTCGACTTCTACTTCTGCTCCCGTTTTCAGTAACAGTAATCAGTACTTCATCTGCCGGAGGAATTCGATATATCTCCGAACATGCTGCTGCTCGGATTCACGGTCATCTTCCACGCGTGGTTTTGGCACCAACGAATCCAAGGTATAAGATTCCAAGATGGATCATTGGATCCAGTATTCTCGTCATTTTTGTTATTGGTATAAATTGAAGAGGACATATTGTTATATTCTACTTTGGTATAACTGATACTTATCGTCCCCAGGTCAAGAAGAATTCTTCTACCGGCAGAAAGGATTCTAGGTACTCCCACTATACGTTACTGCACTTACGTAGTTATGTGTGTGTGTGACTGTGTGTTCTAGGGTGTGGAAATTCTTCCAATTTTGGCACTGATGGTTTGCAGAAAGCCAGGAAAGATATTTAAAGGCAATTTATGTTTTATTCTGTGTGCAATAAAAACTATTTAGGGAAGAATAAATGTTGATGTAGCCCCTTCAAGTTCAGAGCTTTGAGCTTCTCGTTTATACTTGTACTTCTTTTTAAGAGCACATTTCTCATTTATGGATAATGTAGGGTCCTAGGATAATGTATGTACTCTGAAATGAAAATAGTTTCATATTGTTTAACTTAGCATAACCTTCTGAAAAAAGAATGATGTTTTGGCAGAAAACTTCCCTCTCAACAATCTAGCACCAACCTTACAAGTAAGTATATGTTTATACCTTGCACATTATTTACTACTTCATTTTTTTCTGCATCATTGCCTCGTTGGTTTCCTCAAATCCTAATTGCAGATTAGTTTCACTTTTAAGGTGTTTTGACTTTTAGGCCTCACTTGGTAAGTTGGTAGTATTGATCATTTTATTCTGCATACCAGCAGAACTACCAGAATAGCTCCTGAATAAGCTGAAATAGTAACCTTCGACTTACTTATATGGTCGAAATGATCAAACAGCCAAACACCTTTACTGCACACGAAGAAAGTTATTTTAGGAAGTGGAACAACATATTTGGAATCAACTTAATTTATGGCAAAGAGAGTAATTTTTCCTTAAGGCTATGGAAGCATCTTGGTGTTTCTTTGATTGGATTGCCTATGCTTTCCAGTCACTCTTTTTTCCCACTTGCAGAAGCCCCTGTTCTAAATACAAAGTCAACAAATAGTGTTTGTGATATTCAATTTGAGGAACGACTGCAAGCAATTAAAAGGTTTATTTATAATGTTCATATTTTAAGTAAATATGCCACTGAGAACAAAAAATTAACCAATACACAGTAACTGTTCGATTTTACAAGTGCTTCCATAACTTGGTTAGGTCAACATTGGAGCAGAAAAAAGCCGAGGAAGTAAAGCTGTTTGGAGCAATTGATTATGATACTCCAGTAGAGATCAAAAGTAGCAGAGTTGGATTAGGTACTAAGGTAGCATTCCTGACTTGTGCATAATTCTATACGAGTTTAGCTCTTCACCAAAACACGGATTAAGAATAGCAACATCATGGATTTGTACAGATTGGAGTAGGAGTCGCAGTTGTGGTCTTTGGGTTGGTTTTTACCCTTGGCGACTTTCTTCCCACTGGAAGGTGTGGTTTGAATACTCTAGCTGCAGAGCTATGTTTACTGTCAGTTTTGTAACATTCTTTCTAAACATCTTTTATTCTACAATTCCTAGAGACATACCAATATAGATCCAATATATTATTATATGCTTGAGTTTTTGTTGCTTAATTGAAAAAGTTCAATGTCTCAGAAATCAAAAATATGAAATGAAACTGTTAGGTGGGTAAGTCCTGATTAACTTATATCTCATAAATGTTACGTAGTATTATTTTCTCTAAACCATCATATCTTGTATTCCTTCACAAGCCAAATATGATCCTAATATAGCTTTTGGATGTGTAGTGTTAGTCCCACAAATGAAGTCACTGCAGCTGGTAAGAAAATATCAGAAGAAGAGAAAGCAAATCTTCAGGTAAAATGTTTGACATTAATTGGAGCGCTTTCAAAGATTCACTAGTACAAGTGTGAATTGTTTCATTCGGCTCGGTGATATAAAAAAAGATTAAATAGAATATTACCAATTTTTGTTGTACTTCTATCAAGCTTCTGTTTCAACCTATTTGAACGCTTTTGAATGTTAAAAGGGGCAGTTTTCACCTCATGTAATCTTTGTTATATAGTAGCAATATGTTTTTATATTCACAAAGGAAGTTTGCGTAGAGACATCATAAATGTGTTTAGTGCATGTGCACAATTATTTAAACATGTATCTAAACTCTTAATATGCTCTATGTAACATTTGATATGTGCATGTGTCTTGATGTACTGTTATCTCTCTATAAATTGTAGTGCTGATGTATGAGAAGGATGTTAATAAGATTAACTAGAATATTTACTGCATGTGTACAAGTATTTGAGCATTTGTCTAAAACCTTCATATGCTATGTGTGACCTTTGATATGCCTTTATCTCTTGATGTACTCCTACCTTTATAAGTATTGAACTATTGATCATGATGTATGAGAGGGATGACAATAAGAATAATAATATTTCCTCTGTTTTACAAGATGGAATTCATATAAGATTATTTTCAAGCTGCAGAAACTTTGCTTTTGCTTCTTTGTTCGATTACTTTATTTTTTTGTTTGCACTAGAAATTTATTTTTAATTCCTTCGAGTTGTCTCTTCTTCCCTTAAAAACTATATTACCTGTTTCTCTAATAATTTTCCCTGCTGATGATCTTGAGACATCATTTCCAACCGTTTTCGCAGAAGAGGTTGAAGCAGTTTGAGGACACCCTTGCTACATCCCCAGAAGATCCAACAGCCCTTGAAGTTAGTTGTGGACTTCTGTTATTCGTCTTGTGACTTCATACCGTATACTTCTTTAATTTATTTTAGCTCATGCTCATTAATTTTAGAGTAGTTTGTTAATCAATTGAGAGTATAGAAAAGAATTATTATAAGAATTTAACAGCCCTTATAATAATGTATAAGAATTATTAATTCATTAAATTGAAAAGAATTAGCATCATTTCCTAGAAGTTTCTTTTAGTATCATTTGGCATTTTTTACTTGTTCTCTAGATTAACTTCTGTGCCTGTCCTAAAATTTGATATGGGGGTTAACAATTTTTTTATTCTTTGATGATGCATTAGATGATGATAATAATAATAATAATAATAATAATAATGATGATGATGATGATGGTGATGGTGGTGGTGGTGGCGGCGGCGGCGGTGGTGCAGTTCCCATATTTGACATGACACCTTCTAAAATCTTCTCTGTGCAATTACTGTGATCTTGTGGTGCAAAGTACAATGCACTACTCCCACAATCCCAAAAAATAGTTCTGTTTGTTTAAGTGCAACTTTTATATGTACTTTTGTAGTGAACTCGATCAAGTTCAACTTATTCCAAGGTTTTATGGAGTAATTGCTTAGAACTGCTTGTGCTTGGCTTTGCAGGAATTTGAATTTAAAATGAAAGCTGACTTTTATACCAGAATCTCTTTTAATTCTCTTTAGTTTAACTGCTTGTGCCCATGGCTTGAGTTCACAACTCACAATTGTTATGGTGGCTTGCAGGGAGCAGCTGTGACCTTAGCAGAGCTAGGAGAGTACAATCGAGCCTCCTCTCTCCTCGAGAATTTGACTAAGGTTTGTTTTTCCAAAAAGTTTTATTACTTTGGATGGCAAAAAAAAGTGTTTCCACATCACAATATGATGCAACATAAGAAATCATCTGTTTGCCTTGCAGAAGAAGCTCAATGATCCTGATGTTTTTCGGTTGCTCGGAGAGGTTAAGTATGAACTTAGAGATTATGAGGGTAGCGCTGCTGCTTTTAAAAGATCTGCATTGGTCTGTATTTTACATTTATGGTTTCATTCAAATATTTTGTAGCAAATTATCCTCGCAGTTGTTGTTAACACACGGTGCTTGTGTAATGCCGAACGAGACTCTGCTTCCCACATATGTGCTAATGTTTTTTACTTAGATATTTTTTCGTTGATCATACTTATACTCGTTTGGTTTCGTTATAGGTGTCAAAGTCTACTGATTTTGATGTTCTTCGAGGCTTAACAAATGCACTGATTGCTGCCAAGAAACCTGATCAGGTTGGCGAACTCACTGCACTAATAGCTTCTCAGTTCTCGCATAAAAAATATCACCTCTGTCTTATTGTACATTGCCAACTTTGAATTAGGCGAGGAGTAAGAAAAGTAAAAATTGTGTGATTGAGGTTTGTGCAGAGGAGAGAATAATGTACAAAATCACAAATTAGTTACTTAATAGGAAAATGTCAAAGTTTTTGGGACAACCAAAAAAGGAAAGTTGGCGAAGTCCAATGGGCGGAAGGAGTATTAAATAAAAAATAATGATTTCATGTGTAAAAACAAACTATAATAAGGTTGATTTACTATTGGAAGCCATGTACAATTTTATTAAATAGATAATTACTTTGGAACAAAACTTTGGCTGAAATGTGAATTATTTTGGGACGTGAACAAACTGTAAATTTGTCCTTGCAATTGCAGTTACCTTCTAAACTCCAACAACATGTTTTATCACCAGCACTTAACTTCTTTAAGGAAAAAAATGTCTCCAATGCAGTGAATCTAAATTGCATTTATGACCCACATGCTTCTTGTGCAGGCTGTCCAAATGCTACTGACATCACGTGAACGCCTGAGTGAAGAAAAATCATCTGGTGTTACTGGATCTGACATCGATGACACCAAATCTAGTCAACAAGTAGATCCCATTCAAGTATGTTGAGTGAGAGGGAGGCTATTTTGGTTTGTTATGACGGAAAGTACTTTGATTTTGGGGTGTTTGTAAACCACTTTCCATCATAACGAAGACATGAGTTTGTGTAGAAAAGGATCAAAGTCAGATCAAATTATTACTTTTCACAAGGGGAAGTGGATCATATTTCACTTTGATCACTTCCCCAAAAAAACACCAAAGACCCTTATTCTTTTACTTTCCATGGAAACTGAAATGACTAAGGATGAGATGTGAAAGTGATTCTTTTTAAGCAGGTAAATGAAAGTCCACTACGACCACTTTCCAAGAAATGTATCAAACTGTGGATACTCCTCCCATTTACAATCCCCCCCCCCCCCCCCCCAATGTTTAGACTAAATGTTTCGCTCTAAACTTTAGTAATGTTTATAAATTAAGCCAACGATTTGTGATTGGGTTTCAAAAGGTTGACTTGCTTCTTGGGAAAGCCTACTCAGATTGGGGGCATGTCAGTGATGCTTTAGCTGTTTATGATAAACTCATCTCTAGCCACCCCAATGATTTTAGGGGCTACCTAGCAAAGGTTGTTTCTATGTTTTTTGTTGATAACACTCATATACCAACTTTGTGTGCCATGCGTTGCAGAAACTCAAAGTTTATTTAATATTCTTTGTGTTTGACAGGGTATCATTCTGAAAGAGAATGGAAACGTTGGAGATGCAGAGAGAATGTTTATCCAGGTGAGTATATGAAAGTGCAAGCTTTCTTTATCTCATCTTTTTTATCTTTTCTCATCATCATCATTGCCCCAGTGTGGCAAAGGCTCTCACCTTCGGTGGGGTAAGCGGATGTACCCAGTCTTACCCTTGTACTAAAATACAAAGAGACTGTTTCCGGATGACCCATAAGAAAAATCGCATCGGAAATTGCATGGAGTGACTGTTGCTTCATAATAAAGAAGCGCAGACAGTTTATCTTTTTTATCTTTTCTATCTTATCTTATCTTTTTATCTCTCTTATTTTTCTTATCTTTTTATCTCCAATTTCATGTGTTGATTCATGTTAGCCGGGCCCCAAACTCTTTGGGGACTAAGGCTTGGATGTTGTTGATGTAGTTTTTGTTGTTGTATCACATCCCCACATTTTAATTGCAACAACAGGCACGATTCTTTGCACCTGGGAATGCAAAGACACTTGTCGATAAATATTCAAGGTGATATTTGCACCACCTTTGATCCATGGAGATTTGTTTTGGTGACGTCATCCCCAAACGTTGACTATATGATGCCTTCTCTTGTAAAAATGTAGACGACAGATCGCTCCTGAAACATTTCTTGGAATGTGATCAAATTGGACTTACTCACTTACATAACCACACTGATGTATCCTTTTGTCAGAAAACATCTCGTGTGGATTCGAGACCAAAGTTAGGTTTTTCTTGTTCGCTGACATTGGCGAGAATGGTCAAGCTACCCTCGCCTTATTACTTGTCAGCCAGTTTTATTGACAATTAATGGTCGACCTTTTGACTCCACTTGTTGACCAGTTTTGACTTTTGATGACTAGTGGCCTACCATTGATTGAATATCTAGTTGGTGGACGACTAGTTTTGTCACAAAAAAGTGGTGGTTTGTCAAGCATGGTTTGAGCATGTTTTTTCAAGTACAACTATACTAGACTTGGGACGCGTTGTAGAATAAGCTACTACTGCATATTAATATACTTATATCAAGTCCTCTAACCAACAATGGGGACTGAGCTTTTTAGAACTCAACCTATTAACTCGCCCACCATTGTTGATATTTCATTAGTGTTGTAGTGAATTTGTGTTTTTGAACAATTGTTTCTTCATTCAACATCCTGGAAGATTTCACTCATTTCAAGTACATATAATGATGGTGCCTGAATGCTAGTTCCAGCAATCCAAATGCAGAAAAATGAGAATATATTCTGGTATTCCCAGGCGAGCTCTTTTACTTGCGGTTGTACTCCCTAAAGAATTCATTTCATGAGAGGGTGTAGGATTACTATCATAGGTTTCTGGAGAGGTGTTCTCATAACGTCTAGGTCTGGGAGAATAATCTTCTTTTTCCTTAATGAACTCTACTTTCAGTATTTATTGTTGGTGCTGTAATATCTTCTTCCAACTCTAATGTTGGTGCCTGTAATATGTTATTCTGTTTATGCAAGGTGCAACAATACAACTGGAGTTGACTACCTTTATCGGCCTCTTTAATAGTTTAATCAATGCCCCTGTCCCGTTTAAAAAATCAAGTACTACCTCCGTCCCAATTTATGTGTCTTAGTTTGACTTGGCACGATTATTAATAAAGTGGTTGAAAAGTAAAATTTGTGGTTGAGGTTTGAGTATAATACTACCTCCGTAACTTAAAAACTTTCTCATTTCAAAAGTAGGTAGATTAAGAATAGTGAAAGGAAATATGAATTATTGAGGGTATGGTGGGAAGATAGTGGAATAATGTGATGGAATGTAGGATAAATCCAAAAAAAGTAGTTGTAATAGTGTATTATTTTTAGAATTATTGACGGTATGATGGGAAGATTTAGATGTGGGAAGATTTTTTTGTTACGGACGAAAAAGGAAAGTGGGAAGATTTTTTAGTTACGGAAGGAGTAAAGTGAAATGGTGTAGGTCACATATTTCTTTTCAAAAAAGGAAAGTAGACACTTATTTTGGGACAATTCAAAAAGAAAAGTAGGACATGTAAAATGGGACGGAGGGAGTAACACATTTGGCTGTAGTCCAACTATAATTAGCCATGATTATTGCCTTCTTCGATATTATTGCAAATTCAACATCCTAATTTTGCCACAAATTGCTTGCAAATCCTGAAAATATATGTAGCAAAAGCAGATATCATACAATAAATGATGTAATCAAGGATTTATAGTGGCAGATCATGTTTGGTCTTGGTTGACTAAATAAATACTAGTCTCATTCAAAGATTTTCATTGCAAAGTTGTATGATTATTTAGACAATAATTATATATAAAAATCCGAGTATATTTTGAGAAATGATTATGATGAGTATATAATATAGTGAGGTTATTGATAATAATTGTGATGTTATGGATGTATTATTTTTAAAATATTTATACATTACTTTAGGAAATAATTATCACTCTTAAATAATAATAATAATAATAATAATAATAATATAATGGAGTGTCAATGATTTCTTAAAATAGAAAATTGAACTTTCAGTTGAGACGTCCAAAAAAAGAAAGTGAGTCCTTTGGATGGCCGGGACGTATGGAGTACCTTCTCTTGGCTAATAAGTTATCTCAGCATACTTTAGCGAGTATTTTCTACATCTATTTTAAAATGATAAGATATTTGCATAGACACTTTTCGATATTTTGTCATAGGATGATCCAAATCTTGTTATTGCAAGGGTGCTTGAAAAGATCTTATTGTTTACATCTTTGATATAGATGCCTATGTCATAGCCAGTTATGAGAGAAACATGGTTGAATGCTGACCTGGTGGGAATAATAACAGGGCCATGGCGATGTCACATGATGAGTGCGCTGACACGTCGTGTTCTTAGCTGTGTTATGAAAGTCTCTTCTCAAATCAGTGACTTTTTCTACAAATCAAATATTAATTGATCCAACTAAAGTTTCATATTTGAGTAAAATTAAATTTAGTATGGAGTATGGATAAATTTATGAGGCCAAATTTGAATATATGGATATTCTGTCTTATTTGTTTGTAGTTCTATTTTACCGCATTTTTTATGTTCTGAATGTCGGTGTTTGCACTCTCATAGTCTCATCTATGAAATACACCACACAAGCTCACTACCTCCATTACCATTTTACCCCTTTTCAACCACCGAACTGCTCCAAGTCCCAAACCCATATAGTGAAAAAATTAAGAAGAGAGTAAAATTATCTCAAACTTACTCCAAATAAAAAAATTAATGTAACATTATTTATGTATAGGTAAATTTGATATCGCAACTATCATGTTGAAGACACTTCTAGTTCTTATCTTTTAAAGAATTCTTGTTTCTATGCTATAACTATTTTGAGACACTCTTGCTACTTGGCTGTTTTTGTCATTTATCTATTTTGAGACCGTTTAGATAATTACATTGAAATTGCATTGAAAGCTAAAGTGACAATTAGAGCATCTCCGATGCTACAATGTGCACAGTACACATGTGACATGAGAGATACACACAAAAAATTGAATTTATGACATTTCTCTCTTATTCTATCCACGGTTTTATGTGTTTTTGGTAAGTTCTCCCCTGCAATGTCAATCACAATGTCTACATCTAGACATTGTGTTTGACATTGTGAAGAAAAACTTACCAAAATGATACAAGACCCTTCAAATAAGGAGAGAGATATTCTATTTATTATTTTTAATTGGCTATCTCTCATGACATGTATACACCGTTCACGTTTTAACATTGGAGATGCTCTTAGTGTCACTTGCACAATAGTTAAAGAATTTTGTTAGAGGTACCAAATACCTCATTTGTACCCCTTCTATGTGTGTGTGGTTCACAAAAGTCCAAAACATTAAATTAATTGCTCCATTTTAATGAAGTGCTTTTGTGACCCACAAGAGGAGTACAAAAAATCAATTAAGTCCTTCTATATGAGACTTTGTCCGGTCGTCGCGGTTTAGGGCAGTTCATCAAAAGAAATTGATGAAAATTTTTGAGCATCTTATTCATCAAGTCTAGTTTACTCATACCAAATTTCAGCTAAAAATTTAATCGGGAGCGCATTCAAATTAATTCGAGAGCGCAAAAATGCGCAATTATCTTCAAGAATTAATTTGAATGTGTTCCCGATTGAATTTTTAGCTGACATTTGGTATGAATAAACTAGACTTGGTGAATAAGATGCTCAAAAAATTTCATCAAAAAAATCCACCGGAAACTGCCCCAAATCACGACGGCCGGACAAAACCTCCTATAGGACTTAATTGACTTTTTTATAAAAGTTCGAGGACCCATTTGACAGTTTTCCCTAGTTAAAACTTAAACACAGTGAAAAAATTAAAAAATATGTGCCCAAAGTGTCCCCCATACAGGCCATACTAGTCAAAATGAAAGGGACTAAAAGTGAAAAAACTATCCCACCAATGACAGGTTCTTTTAGTCTAATAAAATTGATAACCAATGGAACATCATTTTCTCTAAACTTTCACATCAGTATATATAAAGCAGCCTAAATAGAATATGAATACAAATATAAATTATATCAACATGAGGAGGGATTTCATAAGTTTACAGGACGTTAACCAGTAATTCCAGTAAAAAGAATAATTACAAAAGGTTACAGTGAAAGTGAAATACATTAGCAGAATAGCAGCTTTGAGTAAAGTTGCAACACAACGGAATAGACCACATGCCTATAGCGGTTTGGTATATTTACAATTTTACATCACCTCCCTTTGGGAAACACAGAGCCCTGAAAAAGTGGTGGAGTAAACACAGGGAGGCAGTTTTGCACCAAGTATTCCTATCAATAAAACATTAGAAAATATAATTAGTTTATTAGTTTCCACATAATAAATATATACACTCCTTGCATAACAATTTTGATTAACAAATCAAAAGCATAAATTTGTCATTAAATCTCGATTACTCAAATTGCAGTAGTACCAAACAATTCATATACATTATCCGGTAAATGCACGCTTTAAACTAAAGCATTACTAGACAATTGCCCTCACCTTAGACAACAATTCAGTTGTTAAGTTCTATCATTAGTCTTCCTCATCCTGAGAGCGGGCAGCTTCTGTCACTGTTCAATAATTAAGCACCAGTAAGTTTGTCCCCCCAAAATAATTTTGTAATTAACCATCCATATATCATATTTTTAAGCAGTCAGCAGAGCACATCAAACAGGGTTACAGGGCTACCAGCATAGAGAACAGAAAAGAAGAACTGATAGACTGATAACAGGGAAAACAAACAATTAAAATATTAAATATGATCCAACACAACATGACATACTCAAATCATATATCTGGCACTTGATCATACATACTGACAGACAAATGTATTTAACGACCTTTTCAGAAAAAGAAGATGATCCGAACGAAAATTGAAAGCATGGTAATTAGTATCGTATGCATACGTATAAATCACAATATGCAACAGAAATGAACAGAAAATGTGTCTGAAATGAAATTGTAAGGCAGTGTATAGCAACAGATTGCAAGAATCGTGACTACAATACTGAACCACACGATTCGATCTGGTAGTAGGTTAAGTCGTCAAGAGTAAATTCTAACGGGTCACGCGACCCTTTCTTTAAAAAAACTTCTAATATTGTTTTTGTAACACTTTTCTCTTATAAGAAGGGAGTGAAACTTCTAATTGACTAAAACGACAGATTATATAGTCCAGAAATACATAGTTTTGAATTCCTAAACCTTGGAAACTTAATGCCACGAATGTTAGGAGAAGATCTAACAAAAAAGGAGATAAGAGTGACATAGAAAAGATAATTGGAAAACGCAGAACTATAAGAGATGGAAAGATCTGATTAGGAGGTAGAGGAAGAGGGTGAACTCTATGATGTTGATCTTGGGGAGAAGGTAGTTAGTACTTACAATTCATGTGATACAAATCGTGAAATGAAACCAGATTGAACCCAGGAGTATGAATTGTATACTGAATTGAAGTTGGTCTAGATAGAAGCATAAAACAATGAAGTGCATGAATCAAGATTTTAAGAATAGACCAAATGATTTGATTTGGTCGTAGTTTGAGCCTGAACCCACATCAGGTTGCACCGTGTTTCTCTATGATAACTGAAAATGAAAAACAAGAGCTTAAATTTGGAAGTTAGATTTCATGGAATATATTATCTAGGGGAAAACAGATAATCAGTCACTAATAACCAGTGTACTGATGAAAATGTATGATATTTTTGTTGTTTTTGAATTTTTTCGTGTGGCTCTGAATTGGCAGTCTATATGTGCTTTAGTACAGGGGTAACGCTGCATACATCACTCCCCTTACCTCACCGTAGGTGGGAGCCTTTGCGGCATTGGGGTAATGTTGTTGTTGTTGTAGGCTCTGAATTGGAAAATATTTTGAACATTAGGTACGATCTACGACCTTATGTTATTGATGGAGTATATTGTTATATACCCCAATGGATTAGACAAGATGGTCCAAGACACTAGCCTGAGTCACACATACGGTGGACCGAGGCCTTGCGCCAAAGCCGAGATCGCACCTTACGCCCAAATCTACGGTGGTGGACCTATTCCACTCTGGATGAGCTATCTCAGCGAGGCCAAGCCTGATGGTTACCGCTCCAGGATTCCCTGCTGACACTACAGGATGAGTCCAAGCGGATCTGATTCGCCTCAGCTCGGTTACTGTTTCTACACTTAATAATTCCCCGAGCGTTCCAGACATGTGAACATCCCAGGCTTGTGTCATAGCAGCTACCGTTGACATCACAGGCCCAGTTTCTGAACAGCTGACATCACCAATGACATCACTGTACAGTTTCCAAGGGCTGTCGGCATCCCACATCACCATGAGGTCAGTAGGCATGTTCTCTAAATATTCAAGGGACACTTTTCATTTCCTCATTAGCTAAGGCTTAAGAC
This sequence comes from Cuscuta epithymum, assembly GCA_945859915.1. Lineage (NCBI taxonomy): Eukaryota > Viridiplantae > Streptophyta > Magnoliopsida > Solanales > Convolvulaceae > Cuscuta > Cuscuta epithymum. The sequence continues at coordinate 3,668,408 of CAMAPF010000006.1, forward strand.
TAAAACCTTGTATTTTTGCCTACAAATAGCCATTTTACCCTTTGGGAAAGGAACTTGAACTTGATTGTACTGTTATTCTGCCGAATTTATTATACAACTTTCTCACTCTATATTTTCTTCAGCTTCTGTCTGCCCCGATTCCATAAGACCATAACCCATCAGTTACTTTTCATACGCTGCCTGTTTTTAGTTTTTTTACTAATGTATATTAACTGCGTTTTTAATGTGTCCCTATTGGTTTCTCAAGGAGATTGAGAAAATAAGTAGGGTGACAACTGACAAGTAATGTAAAAGAAGTACTCTTCATCCCAAAATGATTTGCAAAGTCAACTTTTTTGTCAACACAGTTTCACTTTATCTACTTATCTAACATATCATTTTTTATTATATTCTGGTTTGAATTTTGTGACTTTGTAGATCTTTTAATGTAGTTCCTGAGTATGTAAATTTTAATTATTGAACTATCCGCAGTGATGACATTACTTTATCATTGGTTAACCTTAAAATCCGCAAAGTGAAATTCAATATGGGACAGAGGAAGAATGAAAGAGAATGAGAAAAAGAAGAAAATGTAGAGAAGAGTGTATGAGACAATAAGGTAGAAGTTACCAAAAATGAAAATGGGAAACATAAAATAAAACTATCCCATAAAGGAATGAGGGACATCTAATAAAAATGAAGTACTGTTGTACTATATTTTTATTAGTCATATATCTTACAAGATGATAGTAATGATTCACAAAATGGGTCTTGCTATTCATCTCTTGAATCTCAACATCATAACCTTGCCGGGGATGATCAGCTGGACTCCTGGACTAGACTGTGAAGTTGGATGTTGGTTACTTTAGATTAAATTGTCTGGGGAAAAGCCAGCCTCTATTTACCAGTGAAGTGATGAAAATACGAGGTATAAGATATTTTTGTTGTATTGAATTTTAATGTATGAATCAGATCGGTAAATACTTTGAAGGTCATGTATGATACATGAAGTTATATTTATTTCCTTGAGCTGCTTGTTTTACAAATATATACAACAGAAAATGTTTTTAGCCATGTATTTTATGATTCATAAAAATCAAAAAGATACAATTTCGTCAAATATAAAACATCCCCATGTGATAGAGCTGTAGTTTTTTGTTTGGGAAACAATCAATAATAAATTAGTAACATAGATAGATAAATTAGTAACACATAAAAGCTTGACCATATTTGTGATCCACAGTACAGGGAAAAAAGGACAAACAATCCTGACATTAGAGTTAATTGCCAATTTTAGAAGCCAAAATCCTACAAGCACTACATCAGAAAAAGAAACCCACGGTAGAGTGAAATAAAAATCCCAACTTCCAATTAGCTATGAACAAAAGACAGATGGGATAAAGAACCCTCAAGTGGCTCTGATTCCTCTGAATTAGCTGATAATTAACACCTAGAGAAAGATTGTGCACCCAAAAAGTGAAAATTGCAATTTCCCCCCATCCAAACTACTTGCAACTAGGAAGCACGCATACATTAAAATATAATTTAGCGCAAACATACGTCCTGGGAATAAAAGGTTCCTTTTTTGCCTAATTAAATAACTAGTACGAATGGGGAAAAAACTTGAAATAGGAAAGCTTTGCTAAGAGCTTCATGTACCATTGACAAAGTAAGAGGATGACGGCCAGCCGCGATCAGTGGTGAATGACATAACCTCCTCTTCTGAAAGAGAATTAGACAGCTTCTGAACAATCTCGGCAATACCGTAAGAGCCGTGGCGAGGTGGAACCCAATAGGATGCACCGGGAACAAAAGGAAGCCAATCGGGAGCAGATCTGCGAACTATAATACGGTGGATGGCGTCCTCAATCCGCTGCACCGCAATTGCCTCCGCATCGGAGACGTCGCCCGACGCATTCTTGACGGAGCTGTCGGGAACACTCGAAATTCGCCGAGAAGATAACACGATTATCGAAGAAACTGACGCAGATGATGTAAATCTGGCGCCAGCTTTTGCTGCGGAGCTCGTCCGGATGAGATTTAGGGTTTGCGGGATGGAACGGGCCATGGAAGAATGGAGACGGTGGCGTTTCTAAACCAGTTGAAAATGGTAAAGCTGATGGCTCTGGGGTATTGGCGGGCCACAACAACAACAGTTCTGCCGTAGCTTTTATGGTTAAGGATATGGTTAAGGACTTCCCAGGTACGATTTAAGGATAAACATATATTTTCGGGCGAAAAGTAAATATATTATGATCCAGAATATTACTTCCACAATTCTAATTCTAATAAAAATACGTTTATCAAAAAAACCTAATAAAAAACTCCGTATGAAGTTGTTATTTGTTGTGAAATAGAAGATAGATTATATTGATGCGATAAATATATTAATAATACTTCCTCTGTCTTTTAACCATTGGCCAAATTTGATCGGCATGAGAATTAATAAAATAAAAATTGTGTAGTTAAATCTCAAAATTTTGTGTAGAGAGGGACTTAAATGAAACTACAAATTCTTTACTTAAAAATGAAAGTATCAAAGTTAGTGGGACAACCAAAAAGGAAAGTTTACAGAATTTTAAGGGGCGGAGGGAGTAATAATCTGTACATTACTTTTTCTTAATCTCAAGTGAATTTACAAGGCTTCATCAAGCTCATGTTTATGGTGTTTGAGCTTGATGGTTAGTCATCTAAGGATGAATATACGGATTTGGTGGCAATAACAAATTGAGGTATCAATTCTAACTAGGTTACAAGGATCATTACAAGGATCAGGAATAACTTGGTGTCCTAATGAAAAGATGAACAATTCACACTTGTCATTTCCTAGATTTTACAACACTTCTCCTTGAATGTTCATCCTTGAATAGGTATTTGTTATGTTAAAAACTTATTATGAAAAATTGGTGCGAAAATGAAGGGGTAAATATTACGAGTTATAATATCGTTGTATTTGGATATAGTGTCTCGTTAAAAACCTAACCCGGAAAAACCCTGTGGGATAAAAACCTGATGAAGGAAAAAAGAGTGCATTGCATTCAAATACTCTTCTTCAAATTAACATAAATTTTGATGGCAACGTGTGCCGATTTTCTATACAAGTTCTATGAACTTCTTCGGGGGTAAAAAGATTTGGTGAAGAGATCGACTGGATTTTCATTGGAACTGATTTGTTGAATGCTGATTTTCCCTTCTTTCTCCAGATAGTGAGTAGAGAAGAATTTTGGTGATATGTGTTCCGTACTGTCTCCTTTGATGTAGCCTTCTTTAATATGAGCTATGCATGCAGTGTTGTCTTCGTAGATCACACTGGGGTGAAAAGTAATAGGCTTCATACCACATTCATTTTGGATGTGTTGAATTATATATCGCAGCCACACGCATTCTCTTCCAATTTCATATAGTGCAATCAACTCAAAATGATTTGATGATGTAGTTGTCAATGTTTGCTTCATAGATCTCCGCGAGGTTGTGGTGTTACCATGAGTAATAACGTATCTGGTTTGTGATTTTGACTTTTGAGAATCTGATAAGTATCCATCGTCTGCATACCCGATGAAAGTGGTTTTTGCATCTTTGTGGTAGAATAGGCTGAGTTCAATTGTACCACAAAGATAACGGATTATGTGTTTGATCCCATTCCAATGACGCCTTGTTGGGCATGAGATGTACCTAGCTAATAAATTTACACAAAATACAATATCTGGTCTAGTATTATTAACTAAATACATTAAAGCTCCAACGTCACTAAGATATGGTACTTCGGGACCGAGTATTTCTTCGTTGTCTTCTCGGGTACGGAATGGATCATCTTGTATGTTGAGAGATCAAATTACCATTGGTGAGGTCAACGGATGAGCTTTGTCCATGTAGAACCCCTTCACAACTTTCTCATTGTAATTGGATTAATGGATGAAAAATCCATTCTTCAAATGCTCAATTTGAAGACAGAGACAAAATTCGGTTATCCCAAGATCTTTCATTGCAAATTCTTTCATAAGATATTTTGCAGTATTCTCAATTTCATTGAGAGTTCCAATAATGTTTAAGTCATCAACATACACTCAATTATGGCGAATCCCGAATTTGATCGCCAAATGAAATGCATGAACTAATTGGATCGGATCATATTTGTATTCTTCTTTGAGAAGATATTCACTGAGACGATTATACCACATTCGCTCAGGTTGTTTTAGTCCATACAATGACCTTTGTTTAATGGAAAACATGTCCCGATGTTTCGAGCTGTAAGATTTAGGCATTTTAAAACCCCCAGAAACTTTCATATAAATGTCTGTATCGAGTGAACTATATAAATATGTGGTCACTACATCCATTAGGCGCATTTGCAGCCTTTCAAAAACAGACATGTCAATGAAAATTATTAATGTAGTTGAATCAACTATTGGAGAATATGTTTCTTCATAATTAATTTTCGGCATTTGAGAAAAACTTTGGGCAACAAGTCAGGCTTTATATCTTACGATTTCATTGCGGTTGCGCACAAATACCCATTTAAAACCCACTGGTTTAATGCCTTTTGACGTAGGTACTATCGGTCCATAAACATCATGTCTTTCAAGTGATTTCAATTTTGCCGGAATTGCTTCATTCTATTTTGGCCAAACATGTCGCCTCCGATATTCCTCAATTGGTGTCGGCTCATTGTCATTGTTTTCATTCATTACATTCGTGGCAATGGCATAGACAAATATCTCATTAATATCAATATATTTTCGATTTCATTGCATTCCAGTAAAAACGAAGTTTATTGAAATTTCATAATTATCAATATCTTCCTCATTTAAGGAAGTTGGATCTTCACTTGATATATTTGATTTATCAATATCGTTTGATATGCCAGTATTTTCAAATTGTTCAATTTTTGTTCAGAATGTGAACATCTTTGGCATCACAGATTGATTTCTGCCTTTTAGTTTTTCTTGGTTTTATATCATTTGATTCAAGTGGCCTGCCACGCTTTTTTTTGCGTATAGAAGAATCATTTGCAAGATTTTTTTTTCAGAATTCTCTAATGGGATTTCGATTCTGGCAGGAGCGTCCATAGGAGGAATATCTATATTGTAAGACCCGAACCAGACCGGCCGGTTCGACCCGGAAACCGGTCACCCAACCATATACCCGGTCCGGTTGAGCCTCAACCCATAAATCAGGCCAAAATCGGAATTACCTGTTGGCCTCCGCCGAAACCTGGGACGGACCCGACTCGGCTCAAGTGGTCTGCCACGCTTTTTGCGTATAGAAGAATCATTTGCAAGATTTTTTTCAGAATTCTCTAATGGGATTTCGATTCTGGCAGGAGCGTCCATAGGAGGAATACTGGAATATGTGACTTTGTCACATTCTTTGTGTATGTGAATGCATCAGGCATCTGATTTGCAACATTTTATAAATGGATTGTCTTTTACACCTCTTGCTCACATATATATATTTTTGTTTTTGAGTCAAGGTGAGATAATTTTGTTGCATTCCATGTGATCTCTTTCGTACTTGGGTCTAACTTATCACTTTCTCCCCATAAGGTCAGGAACATTGTCTCATTGAAATGATAGTCTGTAAATCGTGTGGTGAATAAGTCACCAGTCATTGATTCAAGATATTTTATTAGGGAAAATGGAAGTTAACAATCCAACCTTTTAGCGGTCTTATTACAATAATACCACCTTTTCGTTATTCATGAATAATCCAACCTTTGCACCTCATCTTCATTCATTGGCCCCTGACCGGTTGATGACCTGCTATTCAAAGTTATTTTCTTATCTTTGCAAACCATTATACCATAAATCTCACCTTTCACAAAGAGAATATTTTGCAAACATAAGAAAATAACTTAAAATAACAGGTCATTAACCGGCCAAGGACCAGTTAATGAAGATGGGGTGCAAAGGTTGGATTATTCTTGAATAACGACAAGGTGAAACTATTGTTAGAAGACTGCTAAAAGGTTGGATTATGAGTTTCCATTTTCCCATTTTATTACTGACGGAGGTTAAAAACCAACATAGATTGCTAGCCTTCTTTTAGGACTCATTTTTGTACGATGATGTGGAGCAATCGGGACATAAACAGCACAACCAAATATCTTTATGTGTGCTGAGTGTGGCTCTTGTTCAGTTACTAATTGCATTGGCGAATATTCATGATATGCAGTTGGTCTAAGCCGAATTAAATTTGATGCATGTAAAATAGCATGTCCCCATGCTGATGAAGGTAAATTGCACTTCAACAATAATGGTTTAGCGATTAGTTGTAATCGTTTAATCAATGGTTCAACAAGACAACTTTGTGCATGGACATGAGTAGCATGGTGCTCCGCATCAATCTCAATCCACATATGATAGTCGTTAAATGGTTGAGATGTAAATTCTCCTGCAGTTTTAAGTCGGATTTTCTTTATAGAATGATCCGGAAAATGAGCTCTCAGTCGGATAATTTGAACAAGGAGTTGACAAATGCTAAATTTCTGGTCAATAAAAGACTAACATGTGACCAACGTGTTGAAACATCAATCAACACCATAAAATATCTAAAATATCTCCTAGAATCCTTTCTAAAAATGCATGTGGTTCCGTTGGAATTTTGTTCACAGAAGGTCTGATGATCATTTTGCCAAGAGAACGGCCTTTACAAGGAAATTCACTTGATACTGGAACCCTTATATTCTTTAAGAGTAAAAGGGTCAGTTTGGTCCTCGAAGTTGCAAAAAAGGGGTCAAATAAGTCCTTATATAGAAGATTCTGTCCGGACGTGCCATTTGAGGTGGCTCCCGATAGACTTTTTCGATGAAATGTTTTGAGCATCTTATTCATTAAGTCTAGCTTACTAATACCAAATTTCAAATAAAAATTCAATTGGAAAGACATTCAAATGAATTCTTGAAGATAACTGCGCTTTTAACGACACAGTTATCTTCAAGAATTCATTTGAATATCTTCCCGATTGAATTTTTATTTGAAATTTGGTATGAGTAAACTAGACTTAATGAATAAGATGCTCAAAAAATTTCATCAAAAAATTCCACCAGGAGCCACCTCAAATGGCACGTCCGAACAGAATTTTCTATATAAGGACTTATTTGACCCCTTTTTTGCAACTTCGAGGACCAAACTGACCCTTATCCCTATTCTTTAATGGGCATCCAAGTGAATCTTTAATGATTTTATGCATCATTACTTGGCTTGGGTGACCTAAACAGTCATGCCATAACACAAATATTTTTTGGTCATCTAACTTTGTGTTAGATACCAAATTTATTTCAAATGGACTAATATAGGGGAAATATAGTCTAGAGGAATACGGTAGCATTTTTCACAAATATATTTTGTGCCAAATTTAGTGGTCGCAAGACACAAATATTCCTTTTTTATTTTCATTCATGGTTTTTATGTGATAACCATTTTGATGCATATCTCTAAAACTCAAAAATTTCTCCGCGGTTTTCTAGATAGAACATCATTTATTATTATTTTGTCCCGCTAGGGAGCATCACATATGCTTTCTCAGAGATTTCAATGAGCTTTGCAACATTTATTATTGTATTGACTTTGGGTTCAACTAAAGTTTTCTGAGAAAAATATAATTTATTTCTCAAAATGGTGTGCGTTGTAGCGTTGTCTATCGGACATAATTCTTTGTCACTTGAGTGATCCGTATATTCAATATATTTAAATAAGCATAAATTTGACATGTATACGTCACAAATGATGATCAATCTCTACTTAACCGTAGCTATTGTTGCTATTAAAATTGTGATTTATTAGTAATATAAACGACACAAGGTAAAACGTACATGGGTGTAAATTATGAACACTTAGCCCTGTGATTTTGTTTAAATTGGTTATTGATACTACATTAAATAGTTGATGATTGATGATTCATGGAGTATATTATTAGCACCCATGATTGACATACATAGGCATGAATGGAAAACGACTTATCTTTACTATTTTCATGGAAATCCTTCATCTATTGCATTTTTTTAATTTTATTAAATAATTGGCCATATGGATACATGATATACTTCGTATATCATTAATACCAATCATTCAAGTGCACATGGATATGATGCATAGCCGCATAGGTATTTCATTTTATCCATTTGGATATATATATTCGTACTTTCTTAACAGTTACTTTATATAACAACGATCATTTACTTTGTATATACGACAATAGTTTGACTTATATCTAATCAAATACAGAGCATTATCAAATGTAGCTTTAAATGTAAATGATTACGTTGCTTCTAAAGTTCTAGGATAAAATCACACTTTATTTCGTTTGTTATGATAATTTGTGAACAAGACTCTCTGAAAAATATAGAATGTAGGCATAGTTGGTTTGTTTTATTATTGTTATTAATATGGAGTACATATTTACATAACTCAAATGGTATTTTATAAGTTTGTGGTCATCTACCACCATTTGAAAAAAAAAAATGGACTTTAATTTGGTGATAAGTGCTAACAATTCATAGATAACAATACACCGATTTTTTTAATATTTAAATTGAAATCATTATAAGGACAAAATAAATTAATAGAGGGGCATAAATATTTTCAAATTGTCAGATACATGAAAAACTCGTGAACTATTGTCGCTATCAATGTTCTAAAAGGCGCTAGGCGCTAGTCGGCGCCAGCCCAGCGCCTGGCGCCTAGGCGGCTAGGCGGGCGCCTAGTCGAGGACTAGTCGGAGACATAGAAATTGCATTTTTATCTATATTTTTGCATAAATATGATAAGTAATATTGTATTTTTGTGTGTATAAAATACATATATACATATACATTAACAAACATGAATGATAGAATTCTCACATTTAATCATATGTAGTATATGATAACTAATCACTTAACTTCATTATGGCATATATATAATTAATGATAAATTTTAGGTATATATACAAACATATATAGTTTTATTTTAATTCAAAACTTCATTTCCTTATATTCATGTCTAAAGTTAAAGTAGGTATATCGCTTAGAAAATAAAATTTAAAAAGTAAAGTAATGTTCGGCGAATCTAGACGGCCTAGGCGGCCGATTAGGCGCTCTAGGCGGGCAACTAGGCGCCATAGGCGTTCGACTAATTTACCGAGACGGCAAATCAATTAGTCGGAGCGCCTAGACGAAAATCGAGGCGCCCGACCACCGCCTAGCGCCTAGGCGGGGACTAGTCGGGCGCCTAGAACGATTTTTAGAACAGAGGTTGCTATTAATTTTCTTTGTTTGTTTATGAAGACTACACATCCATTGATGCATGCAAACCACTTGTGACTCCTACTTCGTACTTAATATACAATTTTCTGTTATTTTATTTGCGTATAGTCCAAATTCACTTCATAACTCTTCCTAGTGTTATATGTTTGTTGATCTTAGTAGTTCTTCTCTCTCACCTTTGTTGTTTTCATACCTTTCATTCCTTTTAAATCTTTATTACTGAGTATTGGTATACCAAGGCACCAAGTTAGGTTTCCTGATTTAGGCCAAATTCTCCTTACCTACTATAAGTACAAAAGTGTGCGTTCATGATCACTCTAGGCGCACACTAGTTTGCTCTATTTTGCGAAGGTTTATTCGGATTGAGAAAAATATAGTTTAAAGGTATGTATACCTTCTTTTACTATATGAAGCAGAGGAGTTCAATTTTGAACCAAAATTGAACATGTGTTTTAGATTTGAATAATATTATAATACTAAAAAAATATAATAAATATTGATGCTAATACCTGCAGGAGATAAAGATTGTTGAAGATTTTGAACTGATTCGTGCTGATAACGTGTTGTGAAATGAAGAAGATGAATACTAAAATTATGAGATAGATATGTTAATAATCATCTTTAAATTACTTCTTCTTAATATGAGATTTTATGAGTGAATTTACAAGGCTTCGTCAAGCTCCTATGTATAGTGTTTGAGTTGATGATTAGTCATATAACAGATGAATCTACAGATTTGGTGACAATAACAAATTGAGTCATTTGTTCTAACTAGGTTACAATAATCATTACACGGATCATGAATAGCTGATGTCCTAATGACAAGGATGAAGAATTCACACTTGTCATTTCTCAGATTTTACAACATTATTTACTTATTTGTTGACCTTTGAGGCTTTGAGCATTAACATTGTTAGGACATTGATTTTATAGTAACATAATATTAATATGTTTGATGTTATATTTATTGTGAATTTCTAATATAATATGTTAAGTTTGCCAAAAAATATATAACATGTTAAGTTGTGACATCGCACCCGAACGTGCTTGAAGGTACTATTTAAAAGTCAAGGATAATGTATTGAATTCCCTATTACCAACCGTGTGTAACACGAGGAATGTTTCATGTAACTAATGCTTTGACCGTGTGTAACACCAGTACTGTTTTATGTAACTGGTGTTTTATTAACATGTCGTTGGATCCGTATTTCGAGGTCGGGCTTCCAAATACTTTGAGTGGGTCGTCTTAGTAGATATAAGAGTCCAATACAATTTAAAGAAATTCAAATGAATACAAGAGACATCACATTATAAGAGCACACAACAATAAGACCCAGTATTCCATCATATGGAAGTATTGGTAAATATTTTCCTTCCGAATTGATTTGGACCAAAGGGGGTGCATCCCACTCTTCCTTGGCACTTGATAGACAAAGGAATTTGAGTGCAAAGACTTGTTGCGGCGGACCATAATGAAGGGGGGTTGATTGAGAATAAAATGATAAGATATGGACCCCATTTGTACTTAATTAGTGAGACTTGGTGGGGAATCATTCACATCCCATTCATTTCACTCCACACAAAAGGAATAACGTTTAGGGAGGTCTAAGGAACACCCTTAGTACCCCCCATTTGGACTCCCTTAACTTATTGAAGAAGAGGGCCGCACAAAAGAAAGAAAAGAAAGGAAAGAGTAATTTGTCCCCAGAATTCATCATTGTGCGTAGGGTTGATTGTTCATCCCATATCTCGAGCTTCACTCGTTCAAATTAGGCGTGTGAGGTGTTTAAAGAAAGATCTCAAAATGTGGATTCTGGGATCGCAACGATCATAGTTGTGGAAAGCCTCCAAATCTTCGTAGACAAACGCAACCTCGCAAAATGTTTTTTCTTCTCTAAAAGTGAGTTGAACCCAAAACCTTTCTTTTCTTTACCTAGATCATAGGTATAGTTGAGGGGACTATTCTACCCTATTCCAAGAGCAGAATATGTTCTTGAAATGATTAATATATGAGGTTAAAGGTTAGACACTAACCTAGAATGAACCTTGGAAGGTTAAGAAGCGAACTCGCCGGAGAACACCCTCTCTAGGGGCTGTTTTCGGTTCGTTGGTTAGGGGTGGAGCTAGCTGCTTAAGGAGGCTGCTGTTCACCCATTTTCTAGCAGGGAGTCAGCTCTCAACTGTCCTTGGCCGATTGGCCGAGGCTTGATTGTTGGATCGTGAAAGGAAAGTCTAAAGCTCATTAATGTGAGGACCGACATCTAGTTGCTTACAACTTGTAGGTTATGCATGAGATTACCTAAATGTTTTAATCATGTTTTCATTGATAATGTGCTTTAACATGATATGTTTAATAAGTAATGGACTTGATTATCAATTTGAAACCATATTGATGGATATGAAGTTAAATGAGGTATAAATGGGCTATTATGTTAAAATAGGCATTTCTAACTCATGTATGAGTTGCATAGATATGTAAATGAATATTTGTATGATGAAACTGTTGGGTCTCGGGTAAAAACACGCAACGGAATAAACGAAAAATTTACTACCCAAAAGTAAACAACCGGATCTGAGGTTCATATTATAAACGAAATTACAAGACATAAGAGGGACTTACATAGCAATCTTAATCAAGGATGTCAGACAGTCCGAGAAAATGACCCCGAGATCTACCGGTATCCACACGCACGTGACTGGATTGGCCGCAAGGAACATGCCAGTGTTCTCTTATTCCTTCCTCTCTACTCTAGGTTTTACAAGTGAATTTTAACTCTTAAAATTCGTGGGTCTATATAGCCCTATTTACAAGAGGAGGAGAGAAAGGGTTTTATAGCTAATAAAACCCTCCAAGAGGCCCTAGCCCAATACCGCCATTCGAAACCTTATTTCGAATTGGGCTAATCAGGCTATTTTAATATTATTAACAAACATTAATGATCCAAATCACTTAGGTGTGTGACCCTGTAGGTTTATATATTAGTGGCAGTGGGCTAGAAAATTAATTCGAGACTCACAAATCATAAGCGGCCTCTAGAAAGGGATTATGACTATCCAAAAATATATAAATGTCAATTAAATCTGACATAACCTTTTAATGATTAATTTGTTCTAATAATTCTCTTTCGTCAAACGATATCTTATTTGAGACAAGGTTAGGTCGTGTCATCCTTGTTATTCTCAATTAATACTTCTTGATTGCCAAATAAGATTGATCTTGATCAAATGACACCTCATTTGAGCATGACCATGCTTATTAATCTTACTTGTCAAGGGGGCCAATAGATATCTTTATCTCGCTATACAAGAGTGACAAAAACTATCTTGATAATTCACATACTACTGCATGGTTCATAATATGTACAATCACCACTTTTATAATTATCTAATTAAAGATAACATTTAATGATGTTAATACATATTAATTCCCATGTAAGTAACCATGATTATCTCAAGTATAAGAATATAACACCTCATCATTATTGAGGACAACAGTGATGACATATAACCTAGCAGCGTCTTCAAGTTGGGTCTGTCCAATGAACTTGTTCCCTAACAAGCATCCGTGTTATTAACTTGATATCTCTATACCCATGACTAGTGGAATATAGCCATCAGTTAATCCACATATTGGTCTATTAATTATTAATGTCCCGAATTAATAATATTAGACCAGGGACAATTAGAATAGTATGCTTATTTTAAAGTGTAGCATTTCACAATTAAGTCACGTTCTAATTTGTGCAATTAATAATATTCATCATTCTTTTTCCACATTAAACTATTTTGAGACGGGTAATATTTGACACATTTAATAATCATGATATATAAAAGTAATTCCAATATAAAGTTTTGACCACTAATATATCTCCAAAATCTCGATCCTCTTAGTAAAAAAAAATAGGCTGGACTGCGAATTGATTTATGCCCCCAGTAAGTTTAACTTCTGGATCTGCCCATGCAACGACTAACATGAGTTTAACATGAACTTTAGAATCATATAATACAAAATTTACATTTATTATCAAAGAAATTCCGGACATGAACACATAAAACATACATGATAAAATAATGTAGCATTCATTCGAGCATATGAAATCATGCAGACTTCGGGTGTCTCGCAGACGATGCATGAATTCAAAGACCTTCATATTTGAATTAGAACCAATACCAGACTGTCTCTAATGCTATTTTACTTTTTCAAGTTGCGGTAAAGAGTGTGAGAAACAAAAATGATAATAAACTAAAATGTATGAGAGCTATTAAGAAAAATGATAATCAACTAGGCATATTTTCAAGATAACATATGTTTAGTAAGGATGTTTTCTTGTGGACTGAAATTTGCCGGTCCGGTCTGGTCTGGTCTGCTTAATTCTGATTTGGTAAACGCCTGGTCTCCGTGTATTTTATAATGGTCCAAGTCTGATCTGGTTTGATTTGGTCTGTTTAATTATGATCTGGGACTTGAAAACAGTCCAAAAGAAAACATCCTAAGAGTGGCTAAGTCTATACGTCTTCACAACCGAGTCATATGACATCATAATATATTACGCTAAAAACAAAAAAGTAAGAGCCCATTTGGGATGAATCGGTCGAATTTATTATAATTGTTGAAATTATGGTTTGAACGCAACTCAATTTTACTGAATTATGGTTTGAATTTCATCTCAGTTCAAGGATGTTGATTTTAACATAGAATACATACTATAATAGGTTAGGAAGTTTTGCAAATAAATCCTCTAATACTTGTTATAAATGTTGCTAATAATGAAACTGATATAATACAAAAAAATGAAAAACAACATTGGGGCACTAGTGCAAAACTAACACCAGGTAAAATAATTTAAATATCCCAAACTTTGAAAGTGAGTGAGATAAGTATCCCAAACATGCACATGTAATATATATATATATATATATATATATATATATAGGGGTTAGTTCCTGTGAGAACACCCTCTTAGGAGAGTAAAAAAGATCAAAATCTCACCTTCAATTCATTTAATCTCACGGCCAAAAACAATTCCAAAAAGTAGTTGATTTGCATTATTTTCGGAGCATTAAGTTCGTATATGTGTGAGGTATTCAACTCAATATTAAATGAGGGACACTATTGTAAATTTCATTTAAATAGCTTGTACGCACGTATAGCATTATAATAGGAAAGGAATCCTATAAATTAGGACAATGATTAATAAGGAGTAACTCCCCCTAAAAAAATACGTTATCTTATTTCTTTCTTCAAATTAGTACTCCTCACATCTAATCAAATAACTATTATTATTAAACAATAATTATACGAATTGTGCATCTCTATTCTCTTTCATTTTTAATCATTTTTTCAAATACAATGTCCCATTCACCTATATTTTTTATGTGCACTTCAATGCATATTAGCTACACTTTTAATAGAAATATTATGCAACATCAACTTAATTAAATACTTTAATATTTTTGTATTCTCAGGAGAGATGATGTTGAGAATGCATCATGGTAATTCCACTCTTATATTGTAAATTAATTTCCAATGTTGTAAAATGCACTTTATGCATGCAATTGAGCACATCCATACATGTTTTAAATAAAAATGAACATGAAATTACAAGAGTATAAGCTAACAACTATCATGTGCATTTTAAATACATACAAAAGTGCATTATAATATTACACTTTTGAAGTTTATACGTTGGCACTTTTTTACAAAACAAAATGCACTTTTTTACAAAATAGAATGCACTTTTATAATGTGCATTGTAAATACATACACAAGTGCACTGTTATAATACACACGTTATCTAACTTTAATTTACAATGATTGTTTTTACAAAATCAAATGCACTTTTATTCCAAAAGCCCCATGATAATTCAATTATAATGATGTCTCTTGATGTCACGTGTATCTGCAAAAAAAAACTAAAATAGAAGAATAATGAAAAGTGCACGAACAAAGTATGATAAGTGCATCAAAATGAAATGCACTTTTAACATGTGCGCATAAAATAAATCAGAGTGCAGTATCATACACCACTTTTTAAAATTTTACGTTGGCATTGGAGTGCAACTATCTTACTCTATATAAAAAGAGGTGGAATGCAAGCCAATTTTCCCGCCCAAACAACCAAATGAAATACGGATCCAGTCGGCTCACTCTACCTGTCTAGCTGGTCCAAGACCTTTAAATGTTGACTTGACAGGTGATGACATGCATATGTCTATTCTGGTTGTACTATTTGAGTGTTCCTCAATGTATCTTTTGTCATCTCTCCTTGATCAATGTGAAGCCGGTCAAAGCTACAGAGTATATATATAGTCAGTCGATCACATGGAGATCCAGTCGTACTCATCCTTTCTCAAAGGGTGGTGACTGGTGGTGAGCAGAGGCCTCGGTGAAACTACAAAGTTTTCTTTCTTTCTTGGCAAGTTGTAATCCAAACGGCAGGGACCTTGACATGGGAAGGGAAATCACAGATTTCGTCTGGAATCGGCAGGGCAGTCTAAGCCGCCAGGATGGCACGGTGCTTCTGGATTTAGCATGGATGAGGCAGAGCATTGGGTAACTCGAGGGCCAGACCCCTAACCGATCTCTGACCCTAATAGATTGTGAGAGCGCTGTACTAAGCACCGTCATTCCACTCCACTTCGAGAAGAAACGGGCAGCCAATCTCCAGAAGGAGCTATGGAAAATGTTCCAGCTCTTCTTCATATTCCTAACGCCGGTTGTCCCCGGTTAGGGGCTTAGGGCTAGACATCCAGGCTGCACTGCAAACTCATACCCTTGGGTTCCAGATGGTGAGGTGCATTAAGGGGTTCAAGAATCAGAGAAGGTGACACCCTGATGTGGCCACGACGCGGCTGAAAATGCAGATGAGCAGTGGCGCTGGCAACTTATCAGTCTGAGATGCACTACCAGGAATTCTGGGAGAGTTACTTTAAAACGTTGAAGAGGAATAGGGCTTTGCATTTTGAGTTTTTTTATCTTGATTACGGATTTAATTTTATGGTATTTTCCTGAGTTTTGCTTCTTTTTTCTAGACATTTCCTACTACGTATTTTTCTTTTGTTTTTATTTTAATTCTTAACTTTAAGTGTTGGATTCATTTGGTCGACATTCCACAATTGTAGTTGTACTCATTTTGACATTTACACTATTTACCTGACTCTACCTTAACTAAATTTGACGGGAGTAGTCATTAATATGATAACAACTTATAAAACTTAACTTGAACTATATAATTAAAATGTGACTTTTAGGTTAGAAAAAATTCCAGAAATTTGTTATACTATCTTCGTCCCGAAAAGGTTTACTATATTGGTTGTTTTCCAGAAATTTGTTATACTTTTAGTTTATAAATATTTGCTATACTCTAAATATTTAAAATGTGACTTTTCAGATTGTATTGGCTGAAGTTACTGTAAAGGATCATGTTAACTGTTTTTTCATACTCTGTATATTATTTTGTTCATTTTTTAATAAAATGTATTTTAAACTACAGTTTATTCATAAATTAGCAGAATCAGTCAACGCAAGCACTTCAGCCAAAACTTCATAAATTTCAGCAGAATCAGTCAATACGGCCGATTTGGGTATTACCAACTCGGCTCTGAATCAAGTTTCCAAAGTGTATTTTTTTAGTATGTAGTTTGTTTTTAATTAATAGTCTCATTAGTTTTTTTGTGGTTTTTAAGAAGAATATAGTTTAGGTAGTATAGAAAAGGTAGGGTAAATGAAAAAATAGGAAATAAAATATATTAAGAAGAGTAACGTAATGATAAAGTAAGAAAAATAAAGCATTATGTAAAAATGAGTAAGAGTAATAAAAGTGTGAGTATAAAAATATTTTGATTGAAAAAACTTACTAAAAGTGATATTAACGTGCCCAGCCTTCAGAGCCAATCCTTTTCCCGAAGTTATGGATCCATTTTACCAACTTCCCTTGCCTACATTGTTCCATTGACGAGAGGTTGTTCACCTTGGAGACTTGATGTGGTTATGTGTACGACCGGGCATGGACGACTGAGCTTTCACTTTCCCGACGAGCAGTATGTTTATTTTGAAGACGAGGCAACTGTGAGTGATGTTGTACTGCGTGAATCCGTTAGGGAGAGTATGTTTTTGGCATGGATGAGAGCGAATGTACAGTACCCGGAGGCAAGAGATTTAACTTACGCTGAATTCCCTCAAAAGTTTGTATGGAAGCCGAAGTGTAGAGAGTTTGTCCCTCGCAAAAAGGGTTTCGCTATAGAGAGACTAACATATGTCCCGGCCTCCAGTTTCAGGTGAGTCTTATTGTTTACAATGCATCCTTAATTTGAAGTGTGGGGCTACATGCTATGATGATCTTAGAACCGTCGATGGGATTTGCCATGATACATATCGCGATGCATGTTATGCGTTAGGATTGTTAGACGATGACAAGGAGTATATTGAAGGAATCTCTGACAACGTTGATTGTTACTCGGCTTGGAAATCACATCCTTGGAGCAAGAATTTTAGGCGGAAAATATGCTGGACTGGAAGTTGTCATTCCAAGGTTAAGTTTGACTCCGTCAGATGCAAGAATACTGTTCAAGTTTCAGAGAAGGCAATTTCCAGTGATGACTTCTTATGCGATGACAATAAATAAGAGTCGAGGTCAATCTTTGACCCATGTTGGACTCTTATTAAAGACACATGTCTTTATGCATGGTCAATTGTATGTGGCAATTATCTAGAGTGATAAACCATAAGGATTTGAAGATTTTGATTTGCGGTGAAGATGGGAATAGCACTGACCGCACTACAAATGTTGTTTCGGAATTTATTGTGTGTTTCGTTTTCCCCTCTTATCCTAATATATAAATCGTACTGAATATTAGTGATAACTATAGTTTTCTCTATAATTATTGTATATCGTCATATATAGTACATGCGTATAAAAAAATATCATCTGCACATGCACTAATAAAGTTAATAAATAAGATTATATTATATAACTATTTGATAATATGGACCGCGCATCGCGCGGGTGAAAGTCTAGTACTACTAAAGCGGTGCAACATATATAATCGAATTGTGTTAGTACAATTTTTTAATAAAATATAGAGCATACTAATATTAATAATAAAATGAAAATGGATTAGATAATTCTTGATAGTGACTTGTGGATGATGAGTATGGCTCTTCACTACAACACGTGGGTAGCATGCACAGCTTTCATCTTTGCAATTTAGACAAAAATCTTTTTCCCCAAGTCTGAAGAATCAATCTGTGTGTATAGAACAAACTACCTTTTCCCCTAAAATATGAAATTCGTAATTCTATCAATAACAACAAGAAAGAATTTGACGTCGTTCAATTTCCTAAACCGGATGACTACCGCCGGTTCCCCAATTTCACACATGGGATACGTTCGCACATGGAAAGAGAAGAACTAATATGCAGAAAATATCTTTGGAAGGAAACGGTTGTATAGTTGTATAAGGAATCATGCAACGTAAGATAAGGGATTGTAGAAACGGTCAATTAAAAAAGTCTTCCTTACCCTTAATGAAAGTTTAGGCGCACGGATTTTCTTAATCCAATCCAATGGTTAAGATGAGTTCTTTTTCCCTCTCTCTCTCTCTCTCTCTCTCTCTCTCTATATATATATATATATATATATATATATATATATATATATACCCCAAACTTTATATAAAAAAGTTATATTAGCATCATGATCATATATTTTTTTCACAAATGTACTTTTATGGTTTAAGTAAATAATTTAAAATAGAGATAATAGTCCTAAATAGGACTAAATTAATCCCTAAATGCAAAAATAGGACTATGCTAATTATCTTCCCCAAATAGGACTAAAGTACACCCTATCTTCCTATTATATCCTTACCATGACTTAATAGAATCATATTTTAATTTGTAATGAATAAATAAAAATAATAAAAAATAATGTAACTTATACGAAAAATCATAAAATAATATAAAAAATTTCTAAATTATTTTTAAAATATATGAAAATCATGAAATTAAATAAATTATTAGAAAAAACTTAAAAAATAGATAAGACACCTTCAAAAAATATGGAGGTCTTTCCCATAGTCTCGGCTACTGCCCAACAACGCTACCTCTGATCGGCCAAAAAAATGTCATTTTATGTAAAAACTGTAATTGTTATTTCTGTGGAAATGCCATGAAGATGCCGTTTTTACTCTTGAAAATGCCAAAAAAAATAAAAAATTGTTATAAAGATGGCATTTCTGACACATGTTGGCATTTTTCCCGATAATCGGAGCTGATGGTGCTGAGAGGTTTTTGAGGCAGCAACATAGGCCTACAATTGTTTTAATATTTTTTACATATTTATTTATTTTATTTATAATTTTTTATTTTTATTAATTTGAAATAATTTTTTCCTGTTTTTTATTTTTTTTTTTTACATTTTTTATTATAAATAAAATTATATTATTACTTTTATATTTCAATTATTAATGAAATATGAATTGTTTTAAAATAAACAAGGATAAAATTGGAAAGCTAGTCCTATTTAGAGATTTTTTAAGTTATGATCATATTTTGGCTATTAATGTTTCACTTAGTTCTATTTGGAGAATTCCCTCTTTAAAATACACAAAAATGTGGATGAAAATAAAATTAAATTAAACAGGATGTTTATTATTTATTTCACAAATGATATTTTAGAATGTTAACTGCACTCTAACAAAGTTTAGAGTATTTTAAATTACGTAATTATTCTAGTAATTTTTTTTATAATAAAATATATAATCATGAAGTGAGAATAACTTTTTATATAAAATTTAGAGTAAGTATACGGAGTATTATATATACTCCCTCCGTTCCAAAAACAACTTCACAGGTTGACATTCAGACAGATTAAGAAAATAAATTTGACTTTATTATAGAGTGCACTGTTTTGCACTGTTTAAACACTGTTTTGATGTAGATAATTTGTCAAATAAGGAAAGTATTGAAGTGTGAAGTTAATTTTGGAACATCCATTTAAAGAAAGTAGAAAATTGTTTTTGAAAAGGAGGGAGTATAAATTTTAGGGTACTTGTCTCACACACTCATACATTATTAAAGTTTGAGATATTTAAATCATTTTCTTCATAATAATAATAGCCCTAATAAGAAGTTGAAAAAAGATAGGGGTACACACTTTTTGTACACAAAAAGTGTACACTTGTCTGTCCCCCACAGACAAGTTGTCTGTCGCGAGATGAGTTGTCTGTTCCACAGACAACTCATCTCGCGACAGACAACTTGTCTGTGGGGGACAGACAAGTGTACACTTTTTGTGTACAAAAAGTGTGTACCCCTAGCTCCACTCTAAGAAGTTAAGCACACACAAAGGCTGTGACAAAAACCTAGACCTAGAGGAGCTGAGGTCTTCAGTAGCTGGCTCGTATTCTTCACCATTTCTTCGTTTTTAATCTACTGGTAATCATATCTTTACTCGTGCACAGTAGCCTGTCACTTCTCTCTCACTATCACTCACGGTCAGTCGGTCACTTTCTCAAATTTCTCTAACTTCAAATTTATTTTACTAAAAGGATTATTATACTTCTCCGTATGCATTTTTATATGCACCAAATTATCAAAGCGGTTGTCTGTATATAAACCCTAATCATGAGTTTTTCCCTCAGCTCGTTCGTTTTTCTGGGTTGGTGGTTATTGCTGGACGAGACACCCTACCTGATGTTGCGGCTTTCCGAAGATTCATAGAAACAGCTAAGGGATCGCACTACAATAGCGTCTAGCTACTCGTAGGGGAGTAACGTGTTCAGAAAGATTGGTTCTACTCTCTTCGGATTTTTGATCTGCATCTTTCTCAGGTCTTCAGATCTTTGCTTTCCCTTCTGCACATTTTGCTCTAAGTCGTCATTTTTGTTGGTTATAGCTGTCAGTATTTGGGGAGAGTCGTGATTTGCTTCTCTGGGTTCAGTCTGGATATAATGTGCATTAATTAGCATCGGCTGGTAATTAAATAAATGGACTTTTCCACTTTCCATGTATGGAAAATTGCACCATGGGCTTTTTTCAGAGGAGTGGGGGTGTGGCTGTTTTTAGTTTAGTTTAGTTTTGGCTCTCCTTGAGCCTCCTTGAGCCTATTCCAAAAAATCCACCGTGCTGCTGATTATTTGGCTCTCCTTGAGCCTGCCAATTTAAATTCACCCTAGCTTCATTTGGGCATTAAACAAACCCCCAGATTCAATGCATAGTTTTTACTGGACTGTTTGCTCCAGATCTTAGGGAGAAGATCCAGTAATTCTTTCTTATTACTGGTTTTTATGTGATGAAAATTTTGGTGTCTTTTTGAATGCCTTCTTTTATAATTGAATAATTGGGAATGTAAACCTCTATAGTTATGCATCTCGTTGGCATTCACCTAGAGATCGGAGAACTTTATGAACCTTTTATTATAACCTTTTTAATCTTATTTTATTTTCCCCGTTTTACTTTAATCGGCTTCGTTATCCATTCTTTTTCAATTTTCACATAAGGGTCAGTTTTGAACTCAATATGGCTTGTAGAGTTCGTTTCCTGCCATGATATTATTTGAATATATCTATACAAACAATGTAAATGATTATATGGTTCGATACCGGACAAAGATTGTTTGTGTTTATTCGCTTTTCTTTTTATACTGTGCACATTCTCCGGGCTTACTTTTGTGGAAGTGTATTTTTCTTTGTTTCATCTTTCCGCAAATCCGGTAGCCAGCTCACTTGCCTCGTAATGCTTGCCTTACCAATTTAAAGTTTATTGTCGTTTTCTGTTCACACATTATGATTCACCACAAAAAATGTTACTCAAATTGAATTGTTATTTCCCTTTTATAATAATGAGGTTATGATATCATGCTATATATAATACTCGTGCACATACAAAAGGTATAGACTTCTCACATTGTAAGTAAGTGAATTCACTTTGATCTATGTGCATTCATGAATGGACCTTTATTGACGTGCGTTATTTTCCAGATATTTTTATGGTCCTTTTATCTTCTGTCACGTAGTTTACACGTTATAGTAATATACTCCCTCCGTCCATTTTATTTTTGTCATCTTTCCTTTTTTGGTTATGCCTAAAAATTTGACACTTTCCTTTTTAATTCAATTAATTTGAGGTTTCAATCATATCTTTCTCCTCTGCACAAACTCAACCATACAATTTTTACTTTATTATTCCACATGCCGGTCAAAATGGACAAAGTTATTAGGGAGTCAGGGACAGAGAGAGTAGTATTTAAGTCCTTCACGGAATGTGCATATTTTAATAATAAGATGGCTTCTTAGATATTTTTTTGCATATACCTGTGGCAGGGCGCTGATTCACAAGGCAGCGTGATGGGTTCTAGATTTCCATCTCATCAGCTCAGCAATGGTCTCTATGTGTCAGGCCGGCCAGAGCAGCCAAAAGAAAGAACTCCAACAATGAGTTCAGTGGCTATGCCATATACTGGTGGTGACATAAAGAGGTCTGGAGAACTCGGCAAAATGTTTGACATTCCTGTTGATGGGTCTAAGTCGAGAAAATCTGGGTCTATATCTAATGCACCTTCAAGAACTCATTCGGGGCCCATCAATCCTAATGCTGCTGCCAGGGCCGGTTACTCTTCCGGTCCTTTTTCATCCACAATGGTGACCGGATCAACTTCAATGAAGAAATCCAATTCAGGGCCTCTTAATAAGCATGGCGAGCCTATGAAAAAGGTATCAGGGCCTCTATCTGGTGGAGGAGCAACGGGGCGTCAAAATTCAGGACCTCAACCACCGGTTCTTCCAGCAACCGGTTTGATTACATCTGGACCCATCTCCTCTGGCCCACTAAATTCTTCAGGTGCACCAAGAAAGGTCTCTGGCCCATTGGACTCGATGGGCTCTATGAAAATGCACGTTCCCTCTATCGTCAACAACCAAGCTGTGACAACTCTCACTCAACATGATGAGTTCTCCTTCAGAAGGAACTTTCCAAAACCAATACTGTGGGCCATGGTTTTGCTATTTCTCATGGGATTTATCGCCGGAGGTTTTATTCTTGGAGCTGTGCAGAACCCTATACTTCTAATTGTGGTTATTGTTCTGTTTGCTATTGTTGCGACTCTATTCATATGGAATTCCTTGTGGGGGAAAAGAGCTATCATTGGTTTCATTGCTGAGTATCCAGATGCTGAGTTAAGAACTGCAAAAAATGGGCAGTATGTCAAGGTTTCTGGGGTAAGTACTTTTATCTTGTAATTTTGAGAATTTAATTTTGGAGTGGCGCTGTTCAATTTTCTCCACTCAAGAAATCCATTTTATGTTTCCTTTCCTTATTTGTAATGTGGCTTTACGTAGTTAAGCACAACTAGAAATGTGACACTATGTTAGATCTATCCCATGCGTAAGTGGAAATTTGGTGAGCCGATAGAGAAACAAATAACACAAACAAAGAATATATTTTCTGTCTGCTGCCTTAGGATCACTTTAAAAGTGAAGGATTTTGAAGGACTTTGTCTATAACTCTATATCATAATATAGACTTGTGGTTTTATAAAAATTGAATGGTTAACATGAAATGCGATCATATAACATTTCAATCACCTTGTTTGTTTTTCGATATATTTTGTTTATCAACATATAGACTAAGCCTTCCAAAACCTTTAAGAGTACAAAAGTGTGATGTGACTCAATCTTGTTACCTTTTCTTTCCATCCACTAAAATACTGTCCAGCTGACATTTCCTTAGACCACAAACTATAGAGAAAAGGGTCAAATAAGGCCTTCTACTATTATGAAATAGTCACATAAGGTCATGTACTCAATAAAGTGTCATATAAGTACATCTACTTGTAAAAAGCATTCAAATGGGTCCTAATGACCTATTTAACACCTCTTAATCCCGGTTTTAGCGTACTTCTGACCATCTTTTTAGAATAGATTATACGGCATACGTCGAATATTTAACTAAGATTGGTTGAAATACAAGTCAAAAAAATCGACATGTAAGCTAAAACCGGGATTAGGAGGTTGTAAATAGATCGTTAGGACTCATTTGATTGTTTTTTACAAGTAGAGGTACTTATATGACACTTTATTGAGTACATGGCCTCATGTGACTATTTCATAATAGTAGAAGGCCTTATTTGACCCTTTTCTCCAAACTATATCATTCAACCCTCATCTTTAGATGTTATTCTATATACTAAAGTTTATATTTGAAATTAGACGCAATCACGCGATTATAGAAAATAAGAGTAAAAAACGGAATGTGATGGAATTTTTTTTTTTATTTTGCCCCATACTGTCTAGCTTCAAAGTTCTAATCACCCCTTTACTACTGACTTTTGGATTCTTATTTTCTCTCAAATATTTCCTTCTTTAGGAAGGAGAGCCTTGGTGCACCGGTTAAGGTGTCTCTGTGTGACCGAGAGGTCATGGGTTCAAGTCTTGAGAGCAGCCTCTTGTCAACATTTGACAGGGGAAGGCTTGGTCCTTCTACACCCTTGTGGTGGGACCCTTCCCTGGACCCTCGCCTTGCAGGGATGCCTTCGTGCACCGGGCTGCCCTTATTTCCTTCTTTTAACCAATGCAGTGGTAAAGCTGTTTCCGTGTGACCTCAAGGTTACGGTAACAAGTCAAACAGCTTCTTATTTTTAAATAATACAAATATAATGTAACACTACATAGATCTGATCTGGCCTTCATGGACCCTCTCTGAAACAGATCATCTACACACCGTAGCTCTTCCATGGGGTTTCCTTTTTAAAATGAATGTTTCACGCCCTTTTGCTCTGAGGTTATTTGAAGTCTCTTTTTTAATAATAAATTCATGTGTTAACTGTATATTGAATGGGTTATGTAAGCATATTTTGGACTTGGTTATATACTCATATGTTGATTTTATCATTTTAATATTCACGATGTGTACTTTTCCAGTTGGTTGTTTAACGTTTCCTTGCATAATAATGTTCATTCTAATGTTATGCATCCTCATATATTTAAAGGTGGTGACTTGCGGAAATGTACCTCTGGAGTCATCTTTCCAGAAGGTTCCTAGGTGTGTGTATACATCGACAAGTTTATATGAGTATCGAGGATGGGATTCGAAAGCTGCAAACCCTACACATCGTCGATTCACTTGGGGGGTTAGATCATCTGAAGTGAGTTGCTATGTAGCTCTCTATTTAGCTAACTGTTAGGGGTTTAAACTGTGAAACAACTTCAAGTGCTCTTTGATTTTTGAACTAATATGTTTGCAATTATTGATTTGCAGAAGCATGTAGTTGATTTCTACATATCTGATTTTCAGTCTGGATTGAGGGCGCTTGTTAAGACAGGCTATGGGGCAAAAACCACTGCGTATGTGGAGGAGTCCGTGGTGGTTGATATCAATCCTTTGAACAAGGAGTCATCTCCGGAATTCATCAGGTGGTTGGGGGAGAGGAATCTTTCAAGTGATGATCGTGTAATGCGATTGAAGGAAGGGTATACCTTTTCTTCTCTATTTGTGCTGTTTGTGCCCTTGTTATTGTTTTCCTTGGTTTTTATTGCTTGCTCTTGAAGTTCATAAGAGAACTATATAATGTACTCCCCAAGTCCCATATAATAATGGGGGAATTGCAGTTTACACCCTATATTTGAAATCATCAATATTTGGACTCCAAAGTTAGAAATAATCTGTTAAAAGCGGGACACAAACTCCAATGTGGAAGAAAATATAGGGATGTAAACTGCAATTCTAGTGGTGCAAATATTAATGATTTTAAAAATGGGGTACAAACTCAAATGGGAGGAAAAAGTGGGGGTGCAAACTCCAATTCATCCAAAAATATTCACCTTTTAGATAAAGTGAGCACGTGTTAAGGAACCTTACAAAATGACTGTTCTACCCTTAATTAATTTTGAGATTGAATGTATTTTATTTCTTTTCAAGGTACACTAGTATTTAATTTAGGCCCCCCTTTACAAAATAATTTATTCTCTGGAAAAGTGCACACATATTTAAGGAACCTTACATAATGACATTTCTACCTTTGGTTACATTTAACATTAAATTTATTTTATTTCTTCCTATGGTACAAAAGCATTTAATGCAGGAGCTTTTATGTGACCATTCTACCCTTGCTTATTTTTACATTAAATGTTTTTTTGTTTCTTCTCAATTTACAAACGTATGTAGTTAACTCAATTACTCTCTACGTTCTAGAAAAAGTGTACACATGTTGCAGAACCTTACATATTGATATTTCTACCTTTATTTAATGTTAACATTGAATCTATACTATTTCTTTTCGTAGTACAAAAGCATTTAATGTGGGGAGAGTTGATATGGGCCTATTTTTGTATGATCTAAAAACTATGCATTAGATTCCTAATTTTTGTTTCTTACTAAAACAAATGACTATAGTGTGTTGGGGATTTAACGAATATATTATTTGAAATTGTTTCGGCAGATATATCAAAGAAGGAAGCACGGTGAGTGTAATGGGAGTGGTGCAAAGGAACGAGAATGTGCTTATGATTGTCCCGCCTCCTGAACCATTCACAACCGGATGCCGGTGGATGAAATGCATTTTCCCGGCTAGCCTTGAGGGTATTGTCTTGAGACATGAAGATGCATCAAGAACCGATGTGATACCTGTGTGACAGCCACCTGCGTTTGTGCTTCTTTAATATGTAGTATTATTTCTTTAGGGGGGGTTCATATGGTACTGCTAAAAGATAGAGTTCTGTGGGTTGCAGACATCCAGTATAGATGGTGGTAGTGGCGATACAAGTGATTCGTGAATGATCAGCCGTGTTTGATATATATATATATATATATATATATCATCTATATATATAGTTGATTTCTAATTTTCTGTATAGTTGGTAGATTTCCCCCCTTTCAAGGATATCTTGCGATGGGGGAGTATGATTGAGTGATTTGGGAATGCAAATGTTTTCCTTGTTTTGAGAACAGTCAGTTATGCTGGAATCAAAACCATTGTGTTGGTTGATTCTTTGTATCATATATGAGAAAATGTTTGATATTTATTTAGTGCTAATTGTTTGGGGTTAAGGCTGCCATGTATTAGTCTTGTGTTAATTTTGGCGGGATTATTTAATTTAAATGTGAATGATGGTTTACGACTTGCTTTTGCTTTAATCTAGTCCTGGACTCGGGCCGGTTCGGGCCCGGTTCGGGCCTGGGCCCGGCCGGGCCTCGGGCCAGGAAAGGGAGGCCCGAGCCCGAACCGCCGGTGGCCGGTTCCGGTCCCGGTTCCGGGCCAAACCGGGCCGGGCCGGGCCGAACCGGCCCAATAATTTTTTTTTTTTTTTGTTCTTCTATTTAATCCCCTACCCCTCCCCCTCAACCCCAAACCATCTCAAATGGCCCAAAATACCTAATCCAACCTAAAACTTAAAAAAATTTCAAAAAAAAAAAAAAAAATTAAAATCCGGCCCGGACCGGGCCCGAACCGGCCGGGCCGGTTCACAAAAACCTGGGCCCGGGCCCGAACCGCCCAGCAGCCGGGCCGGGCCGAACCGAACCGAGGGACCCACCGGGCCCCGGGCCGGGCCGGGCCAAATAGTAACCGGGCCGGGCCGGTTCCGGGCCGGGCCGCCCGGCCCGAGTCCAGGACTACTTTAATCTTACCATGGGGAAAAAGTAATTTTTTGGGAATTAATAAAAGGTACTCCGTACATGGCCTTCTATAAGCTTGATTGTTGTCTGACGCTACATTTGTCAAGGCAGTCAAGTCAAAAAAGCTAATAAAGCAGTGGTTGAAGACTTGAAGAGTTGAAGAT
This sequence comes from Cuscuta epithymum, assembly GCA_945859915.1. NCBI lineage: Eukaryota > Viridiplantae > Streptophyta > Magnoliopsida > Solanales > Convolvulaceae > Cuscuta > Cuscuta epithymum. The sequence goes on from CAMAPF010000006.1 coordinate 3,696,402, forward strand.
TATTAAATTCTAGGGAAAAATAAATAAAATACCCCAAACTTTGAAGGGGTGTAACATAAACATCCCAAACTTTCATATGTATTTAAAATACCAGAAACTTTATATAAAAAGTTATTTTAGCACTATGATCATGTATTATTTATTTCAAAATTGTAAATTTGTGATGTTAATTGCATAATTTAAAATAGCAAATTGAAAAGGTTTCAATTATATAGAGTGTGAGTGATACTATTTCTTTTACAATTAAAGTTAAGAATGTTAATTATTGTATCTACATGAATGTTAAAATATTTTAAATTGTGAAATCAACACAAAAATGAACATTTTTTAAAGAAATAATACATGACCATGGTGCTAAAATAACTTTTTATATACAGTTTGGGGTATTTAAACTACATATGCAAGTTCAGGGTGCTTACCTCACACCCGTTCAAAGTTTGGGGTATTTTATTTATTTTTCCCTTAAACTCTATGGCCTATATTTTTGACTTCTTATAATAATACGGAGAAAAAGGGCAAATAAGCCTATGTACTAATAAAAAAAGATCAAATAAATCTTTATATATAAAGTTTTATCCGGCCGTCATCATTTGGAGCGGTTCCCGATGGAATTTTTTGATGAATTTTTTTGAGCATTTTATTCATTAAGTCTAGTTTATTCATACCAAATTTCAGCTAAAACTTCAATCAGGACGACATTCAAATGAATTCTTGAAGATAATTGCGCAGTTAAAAACGCAGTTATCTTCAAGAATTCATTTGAATGTCTTCTCGATTGAATTGTTATATGAAATTTGGTATGAGTAAATTAGACTTAATGAATAAGATATTTAAAAAAAATCATCAAAATATTCCACCGGGAATTCCCCCAAATGGCAACGACCGGACATAACCTCCTATATAAGGACTTATTTGACCTTTTTTTGGTTAGTACGTGGGCCTATTTGCCCCTTTTCCCTAATAATACGTGATAATTAGGAAAAATGGGCAAAAACAATATAACTATTAGTGATCTGCTTGAAATAATTCAAAGTATCAATTATCTTAAAATATTCTAAACTGTTGAATAAATTTCTCAAAATGCTTCACTGACTCGTAAATATTACAAGTCATTTACGGGTTATTATAAGTCATTGGAGTATTTTGAGATTATTTTTCAATAGTTGGTATTATTTTGAATAAATTAAATGTTAGATTATTTCAAGCATATCACTAATAATTGTTATCCATTTTTCCTAGTAATTATTACTATGTATACATTTGGGCATTTAGAGAATTAACCACTTAGAAAATATTATTTGGTGAGTGTTAGTGTATTACTATATCCCATATTCTCATTAAAAAGTGGGTGCCATATTAATGATCTATTTTATCATTTTATTATTAATTTATATATAGACTACCATGTTGCAATATTTTAATTGATCTATGTATATAAGGTGTATTATTTTTTAGATATTCATCTTTTCTTTTTGGATATCCAATATTTTAAATAGAAATCAACCCTTTTAAACATTTGAACTGGGACGGATTCTATGTTTTATGAACAATTAGTGAAACTGGATTGATTAAAAAAAAGGTGATCTAATCATCAAAGCTAGTTGCTAAGAAGAAAAATCAAAATAGGTCAAAAAATGAGAAACCCAATAAGTCTTGAGCAAAGACTAGAAAAATCTAGTGCAAAAGTTCATTTTTGAATATTTTTTTATATTAAATTTCTTTGATGTAATGAAATAGTAATCTTGACTTCATCAAAACGGAATAAGATATGTGATATATAACAGATTTGTATATGATAAACACTCATGTTGGCAATTACTAAGCTAAGAGCCCGTTTGGTAACTCTAAAATTGGCTGTATTGGCTAATTCTGCTGAAATTTATGAAGTTCTGGCTGAACTGGCTGATTCTGCTGATTCATGAAAAAATTATATTTAAAATATTTGTTATTAATAAATAAAATAAAAAATTATATGAAAAAATAGCTAAAATGATCCTCTACGGTAACTTCAGCCAATACAGCCAGAAAAGTAACTCCAACCTTACTTTCTCTGCTTATTACACAATTCAGCGCGCAAAATCAAAAGTTACGTGTTTGGTGAAAAGCTGGCTGATAAGCCTCATAAGCCGAAAAAAGGGGTCACCAAACGGGCTCTAAAGCGTACAGGCTAAATATCAAGATATATAGACAAATATGTAAACATTGAGTTACACTTTCTATTGGGATGATCTTTTTGTGAGGAATTAGGGCTTCGACGAATACACGCACACACACGATTGTAAGATGCGACAATTAAAAAGAACGCAAGAATTAAAAGTGGTTCACCGGTCAAACTAACCGGCTAGTTCACTGTGCGAACTAGAGAGGTTTTATTACTGAGAAAATGCTATTACACTTTCTGGTGATATCTACTTAGGGTTCACTAATGATCTATTTATAGAAATAGGAAGAGAATTCTAGAGAATAGGCTTTCTTTGGCCCCAAGCAACCTTGCTTCGGCCCCAAGCAATTCTAGTTTCGGCCCCAAGTAACCTAGCTCCTGCCTCAAGTAACCTACCTTTGGTCCCAAGCAACTGAACTATCTTCCCTTTACCATTTGAGTGGATCAGATCTCCACCACCTAACAATCTCCCACTTGGAGGCTGATCAACTCTCTGACTAGCTGCCATCCAAGACTCGATCTCTGTGAAAAAAACCTTGTCACTCTCTGCAATCTCTCTCTCTTCATCTCTAGTTCGCGTCTTCTCTTCAATCAACTAGAAGGCCGGTTGAAGCCAAAGCTTCAACTTCTTTGTCATCTGAACTCCACTACTTCGTGAAGCCTCACCAGAGCTCCCACTGGAAATGGAGTCTTCAACCAAGTTCTCAGAGCTTTCTAAACTCCTACTAGTCCCTGATTTCTTTCTACACCTTGACCTGGCTTTTCTGCTCCCACTACAGCCTGATATCTCAACTGATTTCGTGCTGGAACCTCAACTCTCTTTTCTCCTTCTACAACCTGAAATCTCAATCGATTTCGTGCCTTCCTTCATCTTTGTGTTCACCCACTGCCGGATCAAGAAAACCTTGTTTGATGCTGAGGATTTCTGGTACATGTTAGATAGTGCCTTGATTAGCCCGTGCGTTGTCTTCTCATTGACGATGTTGCAGGCTACGTTCTTTGCGAGTGACAATCTGACCACACCAAGTGCCTGCCGATCTAACGGTTTCCACTCATCATCTGTCATCTTTTCAGGTTTACTTTCTTCCGAAGCTTCATGTAACTTTCTCTGGTAGAGATAATCTTCAATTTGCATCTTCCAAACCCCAAAATCATGACCGTTGAATCTGTCAATCTTGATCTTCCTATCCTCCGCCATAGCCCTGCTTTGTAGAGATAATCTTCAATCTACACAGCTTTCTGAAGTTCTGAATCTGCCAACTGTGGCTCTGATACCAGTTTTTAGGAATTAGGGCTTCGATGAATACACGCACACACATGATTGTAAGATGCGAGAACTAAAAAGAACACAAGAATTTAAAGTGGTTCACCGGTCACACTAACCGGCTAGTCCACTATGCGAACTAGAAAGATTTTATTACTGAGAAAATGCTATTACACTTTCTGGTGATATCTACTTAGGGTTCAGTAACGATCTATTTATAGAGATAGGAAGAGAATTCTAGAGAATGAGCTTCCTTTGGCCCCAAGCAACCTTGCTTCGACCCCAAGTAACCTAGCTTCGGCCTCAAGTAACCTACCCTTGTCCCCAAACAACTGGACTATCTTCCCTTAACCATTTGAGTGGAATGTGGATCATATCTCCACTACCTAACATTTTTAAGATGAAACTCCAAGTCTTAATATGATAACAAAATTAAATAATTAGTTCATCAAACATGATAAGTCTCAATAATGAACTAACAGACTTTCAGATGGGGCATGCTCTAATAAGTCACCATCATATATGTAGGAGCATGTTAAGCTAGGGGTAGACATCTTGGTTTAGTGGCTGAACCGAACTGGATTAAACCGAATGAAAATGAATCAAAAATGTATGCAATTGAGTTTGAGTTTGATAATGTTCTTCCAAATCGTTTTAAAACAAAAAAAATGGAAGAAAAACTAAATAACATTGATTCCACTTTTAAAAATCAATAAATCCTTACCAATTCTTTTTTAAAAACATCAATTAAAACAAATCACGCCGAACTAGGGGTGGAAACAGGCCAGGCCAGGCTTTCGCCTAAACAGGCCCGGCCTGTTTTAGAATATATAGGCCTGAGCCTGGTCTGTTACCTGTTAAAGGCCCGTTTTTTCGGCCTGGGCCTGACCTGTTTAAAAGCCTGGCCTGGCCTGAAGCCTGTTTACCGGGTCTGTTAAGAAAAAAAATCAAAATTTCAAAAAAAAAAAAAATAGAAAATGAAAAGTGAAAAATCCTTTTAATCCAGTATAAAATTTATTGCACCAAATATTCACTAAAAAGTCTAATAATACTTTAGTTTAGTTTTGCTTTGGATGTCTAATAATATATTATTATGGAGTATTATTGTGTAGTTTATAAATTTGTATATACTTTGAATCTTGAAAAACTTTGAATTTCAATTACCTTAATAAACTATTAACACATTTTATGACATTTAAAATAGTATTCTATTCTAATTTATAATACACACTCATTAAAAAAATACTATTATACCAATATAAATATAAATAATACCAATATAAATAATAAAAATAAATATACATATAACTAAATATATATATATACATACACACACACACACACACACACACACATATATATATACAAGAATGATTGGGTCCGAATGTTCGGACAGAAGCCTCCGTCCGAACATCCTCGTTTGGGGCCCTTCCGGGTAGAATTTTTTGATGAATTTTTTTGAGCATGTTCCTCATCACGTCTAGTTTTCTCATACCAAATTTCAGCACAAAATTCGATCGGGAAGGCATTCAAATCATTTTTTGAAGTTGACTGCGTTGTTATATGTATATTTTGACACAGTCAACTTCAAAAAATGATTTGAATGCCTTCCCAATCGAATTTTGAGCTGAAATTTGGTATGGCCAAACTAGACTTGATGAGGAACATGCTCAAAAAATTTCATTAAAAAGTTAATCCGGGAAGTGGCCCAAACGTCCATGTTCGGACGGTGCTCGGACGGGGAATGTTCGGACCTGAACATCCCTCTCTCTTTCTCTCTCTCTCTGAAAAGGCCAAACCTAGCTTGATTATTAAACAGGTCAGGTCAGGTCAGACATTTAACAGGCCAGGCCACAGGCTCCTGACAGGCGCCTATATCCACCCCTACGCCGAACTAAACTAAATCAAAATATGATCTCCGTATGAGTTTTATTTGATAATAAATCTTACAATCCAATTCAAACCAAACTGAAAAACTAATAAAAATTTGACCGAAACTAAAATGCAACTTCTATGTCAAGTCATCTCACACCGACCAAGAAATATTAAGTTGACACGTGAAGTCCTAATAACATTATTTAAGAATATACAAATCAAATGGCTAGATAATGTTGTTGAGGTCCAAAATAGATATAGCACTATATTTGAAATGTCATATGTGCTCTTTTCTTATTTAGATGTATATACTATTAAATGTAGAAAAAGAACTGATTTCACTTTTAATTTTATGAGTATTATGGCAATTATACATATTGTACACGTTTTTTATTTTGTCCACTTTTGATACATAACAATTCTTTCTTGCCCATCCGTGGTCCTTATGGACAAAAATATCTGGCACCTCATTGGCGATTTCAAGTGCCAAAAGTATGGAGAGAAGGACTAAGTGTGGGCAATAAATTATATCATGTATTAAAAATGATCGAAGATAAATACATGATCAACCAAATGTGAAATTGATGTAATAGTTATAGTCTTGTACGATCAAAAGTGAAATTTATGTTCTTAAATGCATATTACCTCAAAACATTGTCAATAATTTGTATACAAGTTGTTCTTGTTAATAATTATATGTATATACAGGTGAATGTTGTTAATACTTTGGCAATTGTAAGAAACTTAGGGATACGTAAAACAATTGGGAAAAAGACATTTAGGTCTCATAACTATAGCGTCTCACTAAATTAAACTAGTTATGTTTGAATTTTCTTTGCAATTAAACATTTTTGTTTTACTATGCTGATAATTCTATCTTAGTCATTAGTAATAGCAAAACTTGTGAAAATGAAATAACTTCAAGATCAAGTCATCAAGTGAACTAATGATGAGCTGTTTTTAATGCCATAAACACATTTTAAAAAACTAATTGCCTTTCATTTTTATTCTTAAAAAATACATTTTAGCTGTTGGTCCCGGTTACACAAGGAACAGTCTAGGGAGGTGAATAGATTGTTTTTGTTTTCAAACTTTTTCAAGTCTAAGTACCAGACTTAACAGAATAGTCAGCTCTAATAACGAAGAACAGACTGGCAGCGAAGTAGTCTTCTGGTAGGTGTTCTGGTCGGGTAGCCTTAAAAACTTACTAAGGCAGTTGCCTTTCCGTTAACTCTTAGGACCAGATTTGCTGAACACAAAATCCTAGTCTTTTAGAGTTAATCAGTTAGAATCTAGTGCAAGAAATAAAAGCACTAAGTAAATGACACCAGGGTTTTTTATAGTGGTTCAAGGAACAACTTGTTCCTCTAGTCCACTGTTCCACTAAGCTTGTAAAAGATCAAGTTACACAGCCTTAGTCTTAGCAGTTAAGAAGCACTCCACATCTTCTTCAAGGCCAGATGTCACCCGGGATGCTCTTCCTAGCTTGTTGTGACTGATCTCTTTTCACTGAGCTTCCTTGAAGTATCCCCACTTCACTACTGTACTCCAGTTACTTTGAGATGTCCTTCTTAAACAAGATCTTTTGAGAACACAAAGATTTTCTCCAACGTGCTTCAAAGAAGATGTGTATGTGAAGCTCTTGAAGTGTTGAAGTACTGGAGGAACTTTCTATTTGTTGGGTGTTGAAGAATATTGTCTTCCCAACGTCAAGCTTATTCTCGTATGGAGGATGAGAGATCTAAGTTCTTGAGAGTGTTTGATAGCTTGAATTCAAAAGAATGTGTAGAAAGTTATCCGGCCAGTTGCTTCAAAGGGTATCATATATACTGAGAGATGTCTTCCTGTTGGAGTGTAGAAAACATCTTATTAAATGCTTGTACTGTTGATTTGACCGGTTGGTTCCAAAAGTAGACGGCTTGTATTTTTTGAGGGGCGTATAAAATATTATTCGCCTGGATCCTTTGTCAATCATCATCTTTAAATATCTCAACGAGTGAAGCTCATTAAATGAGCATTAAATGCACATCCTGTAGCTTTTCCGTTGAGAGGCTCCTAACCGTTAGGGAATTTCCCGTTAGTTTAACTGGCTGAGGTAGCTTACCTTGAATTTCTCCAAGTGTAGGGACTTCTGGTGGATCTTCTGAATTGTAGCCAAGTCCACGGAAAGCACACGAGCAGATCTGTCAGGCAAGAGTAACAGAGGACCTGGGGTCTTCTGTCCAGTCGAATATACTAATACTTATACTTATAAAAATTCTAATACAAAACTCTAATATCATAATTGGTCTAACATCATCAAAAGCTAAATACATTTATTCCTTACATTAGCATCTTTTTGTAAAGATAGAAATTTGACATGTCACCACAGAGCTCTATTATTTTGAAATTAGTTCTCACGAGTTCGGGTTTTCATGCCTAATTTTACATTGTAAACAAAAACTGATATGTGCTCATTTTTCATCTCGATACTAAAAGGATTGCATTTTTAGGGAACAATATAAATAATAAATCACTATATGAATGAAATATTATCATCACACAATTAAAATTTGGATTATATTTGACAACAATTGCCATTATGTTTATATTTCTATCTTTTTGTGTCATCTATAAATAATTGTACGTTCTTTGTTATCCACTTCTCGAAAACTAATTATCCATAAGAGACGCTAGAAAGCTTTGACATATATCTTAAGCTTTGTCATAGCTTTCTAACTCTACAAATACCTAAACCTTGGCCTTTGACGGCTTATATTATAAAGAACGGTACTAGTAATAAAAAATCTCTATAAGATTTCAATTAAGTAATAGCGATAATGAATGATGTAGTATAAATAGAATATTTGTTTGGATTGAGTTTAAATATGAAAAACTACCTCATTTTTATTTTGTTTGTGACGTTATTGGATATGAGACAAGTTTTACCTTCATCGTCTGAATGTGGGAGAAAAAGTGTAGGCATTAAATAGAAGGGGACGACTGAGTGGAGGAAACAAATGGATGGTCTCGGATTGGAATGACGTTTAGGGAAGGCCTAATTTGTCAATTAAGAGTGGGCAGAATACTGAAGGGGAAGGTGTGGTGATAAGCAGTCTTGCACCGATACTTCACCCTGATGCTGTATCCACGTATCCGATACCGATACCTCGATACATATCCTTTGTAAATTGTTGTATCGTCGTACCCGTATTCGCGTATCGACGTATCCGTGTCCGTGCAACATAGGTGATAAGCTTAAAAAATGTGTCGCGTGCAGGACGACTAGGGCAGAGCACGGGTCGGGTTCGGGCGGGTCGGGTTCAAAAATTGTAAACCCATTCGCTTATTGGATTGATAATTTCAAACTCTACCCTATCAAAAAAATTATCGGGTTTTTCCGATTGAAGAAGTTCGCGTTTTTGGGTCCATTCGGATTTTAATTTATTATTGTTGAAATTGTGATAAATTAAATGGTAATTGGTAAAAATATCATTCAAAGTTATACTAGTATAACATTCAAAGTAATAGTTGTATAAATACGGTAATCGACATATTGAACATGTAAAATAATTATATACGGTGATTGGCATATTTGATATTGTGATAAATAAAATGATAATTGGTCAAAATATCTTTCAACGTCATAACAATACAACATTCAAAGTTATAGTTGTACAAATACGGTAATTGGAATATTTGAACATGCATAATATGGTAATTGACATACAATAATTGAGATATTTGAACATGCATAATAATTCTAAGTAGTATATATACTACGCTAGTTCGGGTTTTTTTCGGGCGGGTCGGGTAGCATTTTTAAAACCCTACCCGATATATGTTACCCTTAAAGATCAAGGTTTGCAATTTAGGATCGGGTAATCGGGGTCGGGTCATCCGACCCGCTAGGCGTACCTCGGGTATATCCGATCAGTTTTTCGGGTGGGATCGGGTTTTGCTCTCCCCTAAGGACGACATAAAGGGCGGATTGTCCCTTTAAGTGTCGATACAAGAGAAGGTTCAATGGTCCTAAACGAGAACATAGAGAAACGTCTATTGGGAAAACAAAACATACGCAAATTATACCGTACAACCGGACATTTTTTTTTTGTAATTAAATCTGGACCAGCGCAACTCACCAACGAATGACGACAACCAAATCCATTGCTCTATCCTCTTCTCTTCCAGGTTCCGGTGAATTTGGCCGCTTACTTCACTTCTCCATTGCTCTATCCTCGTCTCTTACTGCTTCTTTAATTTCAGAAGCACCCAAGCAATCAAATCACATCACAATAAAAACCATCTCATATTAAAAAAAAACTCAAACAATCAAATCACAATTAGCCATCAAACTTTCCAGTTCTATGCATTTTTGTCCAAATAATTGAATCTCAATCTGGTTTATGTCCACTTCTATGAATTATCAGCTCTACTCATTCAATTTTGTGTTTATGTTGCCGGAGTCAATGGGGAATACATTGATGGATTTCATCACGCCGGCTTCCCTATTTCCCGACGCCACTTCATCATCACATACACAAATGAGTTTTAGTTAAAATCAAATGAGTACAACTCCCAAAATGAACGTGCATACACAAATGAGATTTTGATTTTTTTCGATACTCGTTTTGCAAGTTGAGTATGCTCATTTGGTACCGGTGTTCTGCTCATTATATTTAACATAAGACTTGATTATAAACTCAAGAGCACAAATTGTGATGCTCAACCGCGTGATTCTAATACTCAATAGAGGAGATTGGGTACTCAATTAAAATGTCTTCATGGTCAACTAAAAAAACTTACGACTTTCATATCAATGCTCATTTTATATGTTACATATACTCAATTGGTATTAATATTATGCTCATTTTTAAAATGTTATATCAATGCATATTTCAAAAGTATCATATTGCATTAGATTTGCATATTGAAGTTCATAGGAGTTGATTATAGATATAATTTAATAAGATTTTATAAAAGAAAAAATAATAAAAAGAAAGTGAATTCGAAGATAGGAAGCAGAGATCACGATGCTCATTGTTAGACTTCTAATGCTCAACAAAATATGTCTGATGCTCACTAAAAATGCATCAATGTTCATTTAACAGAAGACACGAATTTTATTTAAATTACTAAAAGCATTTCTAAAATGTTACATTAGGCCATTAATTAAAATGGTACAAAAGGCTAATGCAATGCTTTTATGGGCGTTACTTCATGTCTCGTTGCATAAAGTTATATGCAACATTTTTATCTTGTTATGCAAGAATGATTTAAAATGGTGCATGAATGTCCCTAAATTATAACATCACATCTATCATCAACGACACCATTATAATATATACTCATCAAAACTATTTCTCAAAATATATTTGAATTACCTCATTTAATTGTTGTCTAAATAACCATGTTATTTTACAATGAGAACCTTTAAGCGTGACGGGGGCAGCAATGTTCTATCATGATATAGAAATAGTGAACTCAAAATGCTTTAAAAACTTCAATTTATAGCCTTTTGCAAGTTAATTTTGATGAAAAAACTAGGTGTACACTAAAATGTCTAAAATGTGTACACTTTTTCTGTATGGGTGGGCAATTCGATTTACGGTTCAGTTTTTATGATTTTCGGTTTATTCGATTGGAGAAATATTGTACCAAAGTAAAATCATTTGTATTCTGTTTGATTATGGTTCGGTTTCAAATTCAGTTTACCAAAGTGAAAAGTACGAAGTATTAGTCCAATTTATTTTGATTTGATTCGGTTTCATATATATTATTTTATTTGACCAGGCTATATTTTAGAATTAGAAAATGAAGATAGTAGTTCATCTCATCTTATTGTATTTATTATTTATATAAAATGTAAAGGAAAATAAAAGATAGAAAAAGAAATAAAATTTGATTAGCACCTAATTTTAGAAAAATATTAATCTGAATAAATTAACACCTAATTTATCTTACTAAGACCGGTGACATGGAACCGTCTAGCATCTTTTCAATATTTAGTGAAAAATAAACATAAAATATAGTTCATTATACATTAGATAAAATATATTTAGTTAATGATTTTAATTATTATATTTGTATATAATTTATACACCGTAGATTTTTAGTTTTAGGAAAATATTTTGAACAAGGAATACTATAATATAATTTTTTTGTTTTAAATAATTTCAAATTAAAAAAATATCATTGATAAAGTTAATCGTTATTGACCAATAAAAGTTAATTTACCAAATCTTTTCAGAATCAAAGGAGTAGATCTTTTGAATCTTCACAAATACTCCGTATTTTGTTTATTTCTTAGCACTCCTTATAATGTAACAACAAAAAATCCTCGATGTTATTAAAATAATTACAAATTTATGTTTAAAAATAGCAATGTGAGATGTTAATATATAGATAATGTTTGAAGCAAATGTAAACACAGAGCATGTAGTGTAATTGGTGAGCATGTAGTATATTTGACCTTTTTTCCTTATTTCTTTAATATGTGTGAAGTCAAACCAGGACTTTAATTTAAGGACGGAGTAAGTGTTAACTAACTTTGTCATATTAAATACTTCGTATATGAAATGTGTAAAAGTTAAAATGATATATTCTAAACATGTATTTTTGATATCTAAACTATTTTCTTGAGTAAATCTAAACTATTCGGTGTTCGATTCAGTTTACGGTTTTTTTTATTTAAAACCAAACAAAACGATTCGGTTTGAGCAAATTGGTTGTGTATACACACTTTAGTTGTTTGTATACACAGTCAACTTATTTAGAAAAAATCAACAATTATTTGTTTACAAACGAGAGTGTATAAAAAGTGTACAATTTTTTTGTACAACAACAATACCTCAATGTTGGTTTACTTTAGTTGATAAAAGAAGAAATTAATTCAAAAATCAAAATGTTTGAAATTCCGTAGAGCTGTCCAAGTTTCCGACGGCGGACATAAAAAGAACTTCCAGCGGCGGCTGCGGTTTTCCTCCCTAGCAGCATCTATATTTGTTTTTCGGCCTTTTCCCAGTTTTCCTTGATACCTCTTCATTGTGATAAATTGAGTATTTATATCTTCATTAAATTAAAAGAGTTTATGTAAATAATAATGTAGTGATTGTAATCATACCTATACAAAAGTATGAAGTGACAAAGAACTGTTCGTATCAAGACTCAAGAGCCTTCTTTCATCCATGCATAGATTTATACCTGCTGATAGATGACGTTTTGATAAATCATAAGCAACGGATCCAGATTCTTGGTCACTCCTCCTCTCAAGGAATTGAACAAGGGATTAAACCAAAACCAAAACAAGGAAAAGAAAACGTTGGAGGAAATTGGGTTCAGTACCCACACTTTCTGTTAGCAGCTGTGTAATTCAGAAGTTCCTCGGAGCGGAGGGAGGGAGGTTGAAGCGAGATCGGGAAACTGATGAGATGAGATTGGGCGGCAGATCAGGCGGAGGAGCAGCTGCCGGAAAGCCCAGAACGGCGAAGTTGGTGTTTGTATGCGTGGGGCTGTTGGGGGCAGCTCTCGTAGCAGATCTGCTTTGGGCTTCATCTTCCTCTAACTGGGCTGTCCGGGATTCCATTAATGTCATCTTCCCAAATCAGACCAACCTCCTACCTAAGGTCACACTCATTGAGATATTTCTCTACTTTTTGTTCCCATTCTGTTTGATTTAATCATAAAGAGGAAGTTTAACGTTTTTCTGAATGAGATTCTTCGCTTAAATAAGCTTCTATGCTGCTGCTTGTATGATTGTTTATCAATGCCTTTGAAATTTCTAACTTTTCTGATGACGCATCTTGATCTGGTGGCTCAAAACAAGCATTCTTTATTTATTACAGGGCTCAACCGAGAAGGGTAAAAAAGATGTTACTAAAGAGAGGAAATTATCTGCTACTTTTGCAGATTTGCCAGCCCCTGAATTGAAGTGGGAGAAGATGGCTTCTGCACCTGTGCCTCGGCTCGATGGTGCTGCCATACAGATCAAGAACCTTCTTTATGTCTTCGCTGGATATGGAACCATTGATTTTGTGAGGATAACGACTGCCACCACCCCTCCCCTTTTCCTGTGGGACATCATGCGGTTTTTAATTTGTATTAGTCAATTTGCTGGTCTCATTTAGTGGCATTTTGTAGTCCAAATTCCTTGCTCTATCAAAATCTAATCAAAGGGAAAATGTAGGATTCTAAACCAATAGGGCTATGTTAGTATGTTTGGAACAAGGATAATGCTATGAGAAGAGATCATGTCTTTTATGTTTGGTTTTAGTATGGAAAATGCTAGGGGAAATCAATTTTGGTTGAAACTTTTTAAAACTATACACATATTTTGATCTTTGTCTTTGTATAATTGGAATACATAAATAAAAAGAGATTGAGAAAATATCTAAAATTGATCTAATGTTTTTGAACCATTTTTTGAACTCCCCCAACACTTTCTTTCCTTCCAAATATTCCTTCTATTTTTGTCCCTATTTTCTTTCCTTATAATTGTCCCAGTTCGAAACAGGCCCTAGCTGTGTTATCCTTTTAGGATGGCAATCTATTGGCTTGCCAACACATTATAAATATCAAACTAGATTGGCTTGCCAACACATTATAAATATCAAATGCGAGATCTTTTAATCTGGTTTATATCTACTCCTATGCATGACAGAGCAACCTTGAAAAATGACATTGAACTTATTATCACACTACTGAACTTGATCTTTGAAGATAAATTGATGGGCCTCGTTGTATTCTTTCATGGAACAGGTCCATTCTCATGTTGATATATACAACTTCACAGATAACACATGGGGAGGGAGGTTTGATATGCCCAAAGAAATGGCTCATTCACATTTGGGTATGGTAACAGATGGGAGATATATCTATGTTGTCAATGGACAATATGGTCCCCAGTGTAGAGGCCCTACAGCTCACACATTTGTGCTAGACACTGATACGAAGAAATGGCAGAACATGCCTCCTCTGCCTGTCCCAAGGTAAGAAGATCTGTAAAATTTGATTACGTATCAGGGTTAAACTTTTTCTTCTTTCAATGTTTATCTCATAGAGTTGTGCCTGGGATATATTTTACTATGTATCACATAGTATATTTAAGGTAGTATGTGTTATATAATTTTCTGTAACTCCTTTGCAGAACACACAACCACAAATTCTGTTGTGAAATTTGGGATATCATATACTCATAAGTTCATCCTCTCTTTAAAGCATGTACATGAAATAAAGAAGTTATAGAACAGTTATTTATGGAGTACTGTTTTTCTCTTAGTACTAAGGTCCTCTTGATTATTGAGTGTCTAAAGCATAAAGCTTGAAGTTCCAAGGTCTTAGCTAATTAATTATAGCATGTTCAATCATTTAATGCAGGGTCATTTGCAAATACTTTGTGTAATTAGTGCTTTAATCATAAGTGCTTTCATTTTTAAGCACTTAAAGTGATTTTTTGAAAAGAAGCACTCATATCCTTTCCTAAATAAGCATTCAAGGTATTTTTTAATTTTTTGAAGCACTTTTTCCATTGTTTGAAGTACAAGTGTTTTCCTTCATCTAAAAAGCATTTAAATCTTGAAAGTCAGTAATCCCAAACACTCTAGTAGTTTCTAATCTAGAAGTAGATCATCCTAACAAACCGATCTTAATGTTTCTGTAAAAGTATGAAGGTTATTAACAAGTGGATTTCAGATATGCGCCTGCGACAACACTTTGGGGTGGTAGGCTTCATGTCATGGGTGGGAGCAAAGAGAATCGATTTACTCCAGGATTAGAGCACTGGAGTATTGCAGTTAAAGATGGGAAAGCATTAGAAACAGAATGGCGCCCTGAGATACCCATTCCTCGTGGCGGTCCCCATCGGTATTATATTTTCTCATTTTAAATGTTAGCGTAATGTGCACATATTTCTCTACTAGATTTTCCAGTTTTCAAGTGATAAAAGTTTTCTACCACTACCTCTGCCCTACTATCTTTAGGACATGAGAAAGTGGGACACATATTAAGAAAAGAGGAATTATGTGGTTGATATTAAAGTATGTATGAGTTTGAACCACAAAGTATTACCAAATATGGAATGGGATAAGCTTAACGGGATGCACAAAAAAGGAATATCAGACAAATATAGTGGGATGTAGGGAGTAATTGTTTCACTTCAAGGTTTAGGATTTGCCCGGGGAAAAGAGGGAGTGAACATTCATCTTCTCATATATTTGGCTAGGGTAGATGGAAGGGGAATGGGTAGACGCTCTTCTTACTTCTGTTCACCTTAAAATGTCATCCTGCCAAGTTATAGTCAAGTGGAGGGAAAGGAAACGAATCCCACTCAAAATCATTAGTTTTTATAGCTTATGGTATTTTCTCTCCATTTCATTTATAATCCAAACAAGAGAAAATCGTCATCCTTTATAGTTACTAACTTCTTCCTTTCCTTTACTAGACCTATCCCTTCCAAAGTCCAAAACACATTATGATCAATTTTCATCTCATCATTCATAATTTCTGCTTTTCTATCTTTTACAAACCTCCTTCTCCCTCAATCCGAATTCCAAATCTCTATTAAAAATCGCTCTCATGGATGATTTGCCCTCAAAGACGTACTATAGAAGAAGAAAGGGAGGGATAATTGGTGAAGTTGTTGGATATCTATTTGTGACCGCCATACAGTTACAGTAGTACATACTGTTACTGTGTGTCAATTTTTTTTTCTAAGCTACCGAGTGATTTTGTTTTATTTTCCTTTTTCTTCAAACATTTGAGTAGGTACTAGCATAGTATCCTAATACTGCATCATGCAGGGCCTGTGTTGTGTTTGAAGATCGGCTTTATGTTATTGGTGGTCAAGAAGGTGACTTTATGGCCAAACCTGGATCACCTATTTTCAAATGCTCACGTAGAAATGAGGTATTAAAGCAAAACACTTAAATAGTCTGATTGCATTGTCCATGGTTGATCTGTAATTGCAGAGTTTGTTTAGGGCTAATCATTCCCACTCGTTTATCAAAAAATTGACCCGAAGATTTGTTTGAATCGAGAGGATTAGTTCACTTGGTGTTTAAATTTGTTTCGATACAGGTTGTGTATGGTGATGTGTACATGCTAGATGATGATATGAAGTGGAAGGTGTTGCCTTCAATGCCTAAACCAGATTCCCATATTGAGTTTGCCTGGACAATAGTTAACAGATCACTTTTTATCGTCGGAGGAACAACAGAGAAGCACCCAGAAACCAAAAGGATGATACTTGTTGGAGAAGTGTTTAGGTTTCATTTTGACACACAGGTCCCTTTCTTTTATAGTGATAGATGCTTATATGAAACACCGTGTTTTTTGAACTATTTCTAACCATGATTTGTTAACTTCGCCAGAAATGGGAGGTGGTTGGGAAATTGCCTTATCGTGTGAAAACCACTCTTGTTGGATTCTGGGATGGGTGGTTATATTATACATCTGGACAACGAGACCGAGGGCCTGAAGATCCTGCCCCAAAAAAGGTTTTGGGAGAGATGTGGAGAACTAAGTTGAAGTTATGAGCCGTTATCAGAATATTCACAATTTGAGGAAGAAATCAGTTTCAATTTTGAGAGCTTTTTTATTATTAGGACTTCCACTTACTGTGGGTGTGTAAATCTTTATGAACTTGTGACTTTGGATAGGTAAAAGGTTGCAAGTTCAGTTTGAATCTCAGATATACAAACAAAAAAACTATAAAGATCAGATGATCGGCGTAATATTTGTGCCGATTTTTTGTGTTATGTTATATTTTTGTGAGATGAAAGTTTGACACTTAACAGTACGGGCAAATTTGTAACCTAACTCCCTGTCCTCCCCAGCTAAAATCTCTGAATCTCAAATTGGAAAGTTTCCCAATCTGTGGTGCATGAATGTGTGATCACTCAGTTTTTCCATGCATGCATATTTTCACTAAAATCTTGATTTTCAATATGCTGGGGACTTGGGAGTTACTTGTAAGGAATCTGGAAGTAAAGGAGCGTGCAGGAAAATATTTTAACTTATTAAGTTACAAGTCAAAAGATTATTGTTCTGTTTGTTCTATTGGCAAACATAAGAAGCTGAACAAGTCATTTTGTTTACTGAACGGCACTTTTTCCCATAATCCATTACACTTATAGCGAAAGTATGGCACAAGGGAAAGTGAGTGGTACTGGATTTTATGAGGCTTAAATGTAAAATCCATTGGCAATGCAACAGGAATGATACAATAGTGCAGTCAAGAAAGGACTTGCAAACTGCATACTTAGGGGTGGAATTGAATCCAGCGGTTCTATGAGCGGATTGATATTAGGTTTTAATGATCGGAATCAGCACCTAGAACAAGTCCAACACGCTACTGGAATCGGCCAGTTCCAATTCAGTATTGGTCCTTCCCTAATCATTTATACCATGTATGTTGTAAGATATTTAATTAACAATAATGATATAATACGTAGTATATATGTACTCATACTTCCGGACACCTAAAATAGAAGAAACTAACGATTGTTGTTACGCATGGAGCTGGTATGGTTCTAGTCCCAGATCGACCGGGACCTCTATTCCTGATCCTGAGGGCCCGATTGGTCCCAATCCGATCATGTTTTTTTTCGAACCCTGCCAACTTGGAGCAGATCTTTTTCATAATTGTCGTTAGGAAATACCAAACCATTTAACCCTTTACCCGGCACCGTCCCTCCTACCAACCTTTTTTAACTTTTAAATGAATTCACACTTGCTTTAAAATGTGATCGAAATGTAAAAAAATGGCCCCAAAATTGCAGCCTAGGACCGGTCTCCGTGAACCACCCCAGGGCCAATCTCCTGACCGAACCACCTCTAGTGGTTCCAGCCGATCCAAGAACTGGGCAATCCGATCCCGAACCAATCCTGAGGCCGGGACCGGGTCCAACCATAGATGGGACTGTCACTTTTCACCCTTCTCTGCCCTTGTTGTTGTAGGAATTTAGGCGTCCTCCACATCCAATGGCTAAAATGATTTTCTTCCATTTTTTAGACCTCGAATAATCTAGACACGAAGAATATTAGAATACTCACTTATTAATAATACGGAGTATATAATATTGTATTGTACTGATAATGTTGTAAGCTAACGTATGTTCATAATATTGATAATAATGTTGATTCTTCTTCCCGTCTGGAATCCATCCCTTCATTCTGCCTTGACTTCATCATTTTCAAAAAGAACCTCAAAACGGCAGAACCCGGAGAAAAGAACATTTTCATTCTCTTAAACAGAGCCACATTGAAGTTAAGATTGTTTGGGCAATTGGTTGTAAAGCTGATGGTTGCAGCGATATTATTGAATCGCAAGATAAGATTATAAGATTATTGTTTCCAATCTCCTTTCCATGAAGTGTAAAAGATAAGATTATATTGCTAAAATTACAATTGAGTCCTGGAAATGGTTGGCGTGTTTAAGCCTTTTTCCATTGTTTTATGACAACTCTGTTATTGACTGCTGGAGCCTGGCACCAACCCCAGACCAGAAGTGGTGTCACTGGTAAATGTGGGTCTGAGTCTACAGAACATCTACTCTATCAAATATAAGTTCACTTGATCAGGGGTTAAAAGCGTCATCTTCCCATATAAAAGTGTTAAGTGGCAAAAAGCTTCCGGCAGATGTTCATTTCTGCAAATGATAGAGTTTGCCTGTATCAATCAATTTCCAGAGAGCTTCTTTGGCTTCATCAAGCGTTTCAATTGAATGTTCTGCTTGGAATGACATCCTCTGAATGTTGAACTGCAGCAGATCTCCAAATATTTAAAGGCAGGTATGATGGTACAAACAGATGCAATTCGAACAAGAAAATATGCTTACAGATGGTGCTCAAGTGAGTGGGTGGTCCATCGTTGGATTGAGTTTGGGCACCCGGGTTTCGCAACCAGACCGCACTGGGACAGAACTATTCCGCACTGGGACCGGTTGTTATTTACCCGGAGTCAGAATCGGAAAAACCATTCCAGACAGAACCAGTCCAGTTCCTCCAAAATAGAACCGGACCATACCAGTTCTGTTTTTTAAATATGATATCTTCAGAACCGACCCAAGGACTGGAAAGAACCAACCCGAGAACTGGACTGAGTATAGTAGTATACCCGGTTAGGTTCCACGTCCAGACCAGGTCAACCCCGGTCAACCCCTATTCACATTTGTGTGTGGGCGGGCAGTCCAATCTAACGGTCTGGACACCTCTCAGGAGCACTATTTGAGTGGAACCAATTGACAAAACCAAGTGAATATATAAAGTACCTGAGCCCCTTGACGAACGCGGATATCTGTGCCCTTACTATCTATTGATATGAGAGCCACATCATCGACCTCAGCTTCTTGGGACAATAGCTCTATCAGGGGCTTTGAAAACACCGCATTTAGTTCCTGTATGGATAGCAAACATCACTCAGCGGTTTTCTTTTAATTTTGGGAGACCACGGATTCAACTCAGTAAAGAAACCAAGAGCGCAACAAAAAAATGAGTCACTTTGGTTATTGCCACAATTTAGCGTCACTTTGATCAAGCCACAGTTCTTCTTATCTATCACAGCAGCCAATTTTTTCCCCAACCACCAATGTATTTGACCATGCAGAGCTATATCAGTTGATAATGAAAAAAGAAACGCAAAATGACACTCTTATCTTTATTTATATGTGTGGATAACTTTATTTTACTAAGAAAATAAATTTACATTATTTGTCAGCCAAATTTACCACTACTAAGGATTTTCAACCCCATACTTATGCATCACTTAGGTCCCGCCGAAAACCCCACATATGCCACTTAGGCACCTATGCCAGCCAGGCACTATCTCAACCTACCGTCTAGATGCTTTTTATAACACTAATTGGGGCTAGGCGAGATGTAAAAATAATGCTTATAAATTGCGAAAATTAATTGCACTCAGTGATGGATTATACCCCAACATAAAATTTACTCTCACCTTTTCCTTTTTTCTTCATATTTGACCTTTTCATTTGTTGTTAATAAACTGATGTTTTAGAAACAACGAATGAGAGAAAATTTTTGCTTTAATCATTTGAAACAACCAGGTATCTAAATCGTTCACAATTCTTGTAACCAATATCCTCAAACATAAAAAACAACAGCATCCAAGCCTTAGTCCCAAAAGAGTTTGGGGTTGGCTAACATGAATCGACATATGAAATCAGAGCTGAAAAGGGTAAAAAAGATAAGATAACTAGATAAAATTTAAAAAAAATATATTTCTGTGCAGTACGTAAAATAAAGCATACCTTTAGGTATTTTTCAGTCCCTTGAACAACAATCTTATCAGGCTCTAGGGTCTCATATTCCTTGGCATCAACCCAAGCAACAGTTCCAAAGCCTCCTATGAAGTATATATCACTGGCAATGGGGATACATCCAGTGAGTTATTACAAGCATAACAAAAATATTAAGAATCATGAAACCGGATATGTAGCTTAAAGATCTGCATGTGCACTTCATTAGTTTAACAAACCTTATATTGTTCATCCTAAAGTAACAAAAGTTCGCCCACTGTTGAGAAGGGCCTTGTTGATGCTTTATTATGAATTGCTTATGAGCCCACTCCTAGAAGGACATCCAGGACACCAGGATATGTGTATAAACAGTCTTAAGAGCAATAATAGAATGAGAGAAAGACAGAGAGAAAGACAAATAATGACAATAAATATGCTTATGCACATATAACTAATACCACAACAAATTTGCATTTTTTTTGTAGAGAAGAAGATAACAAATTGAAGAAAATGCATTGCAAATTTAACTACCTACCTGTTGATCTTCTGGGAGAGGATAGATGTCACCAAACATGGTTACTCTAGCATTTGACAAGCCAGTCCATCCAGGAACCTGAAAAAAACAAAAGATCATACCACTTGACCAGCAAGGACAATATATACTTCATAGAATCTAAGGATGGGTTTGACTCGGGAGGGAAAGAGAGGGGCAAAGACTTACCTCTCCCTTATTTAATTAAAAAAATGGACGAAAGGGGGTTTAATTTTTGTTCTCCCCAACCCCCCCTCCCCCTCAAACCAGACACACGTTACATGTTTGGTGTAAATCACTGACCTGGACAACTAGTGTACACCTTGGGTCACCTAACAAGTTTCGAGTGTGTATAGCTAATGGTGACAATAAAAGTATCGGATCTGCCAACAGGAATCAAAGAATTGGAATACAACATAATCAAGCCATGACAAGGTTATTGGCTTAGAGATGTGCCACAAGTTGTAGTCACTTACGTCCCATAGGGTCGGCAACAAAATCAACAAGTGAACCAAATGGATAACCTTCTCGTCTATGATGCATTCGAGACATCAAGGTGCACAAATGAGCAAACCTGGCCTGCAAAATTGCAATGCAAAGAGTGGAAAGTATAAAACAGCTGTACGTAGGTTATATTATTTCTTGCAAAATTGCAATGCAAGTAGTGGCCTTCTAAGGCTTATTCTGCTTAATAGCATAATAAGTAGCTTTTCACTTGCTTATTTGACTAAATACATGCTACCAAATGCATTTCTTTTCAGAAAATTCAACAGACTCGGCCATGCCAATTCAGTCAAACAACCCTTACCAAACGGAAATAAAGCATACCTGCTCCATTAGATTGCGGACTGCTAAAGCAGGTCTGTGTAGACCATGAGCTGAGGTAGCACTTTGTACGCCACCTGATATTGGGGCCCTGAAAAGCCCAGCTCTTGTACCTCCTCCCCCCGTTGTGCTTCCAAGTGAGACTCCAAGGGGCATCATCATTTTAGGTATTTCATTTATATTATGTTCATGGCTTGTTTGTTTTCCATCAAAATAACCCTTTAAAATATGAGAAAGACCATCACAACAAGGCTGGAATAGTTATTAGACACTTCCACTGAAAGACATTCAAGGAAAGGCATGTATGAACACATAAAATATTATAGCTTCCACATTTACGTGTATGTTTCAACAGTACTCATTACTACAATATCTAATGCTTACAAGCTAATGAACGAGCAATTTATCTTACTATTCCTTCTTTAGTAGTTCAAGTGATTGTTATTGCAACTAAGAGTTTTTACTGCCTGATTCACTGTTTGGGTGTATAAAATGACACATTCTTCAACAAAGCAACAGAGTTATTAACATTAATACATTAATACAATTCAGAGATCAAAATATCCCTCAATAATACTCTAATAGTGTTCATGTTCTGTTGACGACAATAAGCAAACAAAACTTAAATGAAGTATGATACTGTCCCCCCCCCAAAGTAACAAAGAGGTAGAGGTGGTTAAACACACAATGGTTCCCTAAGAGAAAGTGTGAACACTCCACAAACTTCATGACAAATTCAAAATATGTCAGTGCAAAAAGCTTTAAAAATAATGCAACCATGAGTTTGCAACTTTTCAAGAAAGCAAAAATATGTAAAACCAAATTTCACATAGCCGCTGAAGCCCTTGATATCAGCCAAAGCACGTGCATGCATAAAAGCAATTCCAAAGTTAAGTTGATGAGATAAGCATGTTCATAGTTGTAATCTTTAAATTCAACCTATGAGTGTCGTTGTGTTGTCACCTAGCAAAATGTATAGAAGAGACAGCAAATTTATACAAAATGAAAACAACTGAAGATGAACTGTTGTACTTCTCTATTCCTGAACCGGTGTCACTCTTGTCCAATTTTTTTTTGTTACCAAGTCATTTACTCTTTTTACCCTTCCAAGGCAACGCATTTACCTTTTCCCTAATCATTACCATTATACATTTCAACTACAATGATGCAATTTTTCACATTCTAATAATTCCAAAAACTACAGCAAGAAGACTACATAAAATAAGTGTCTATTGGCAAATAGCAATTACTACTTCCGCCCCTAAAGAGTCTTCCTTCACAAGGGTAAACCTTTTAAAATTTAGCTAGGAACAGCTATTTGAACCCATCGAATCCTAACTGATATTTTCGAATATATTTGAAGATTTAACCGGACTTAACATACTTTACTTGTTTGGGTGCACTTTTTCAAATAAATGTGCATTGCATATAATGAAGATTGGCTTAATTAGTTTAAATGTGACTCTTTTATGGGAAAAAGATAAATCTTTGCGGAACTCTATGGATGAAGGGAGATGTGAAAAAGTCCAAAGTCACAACTCCATTTTGGTTTTAGGAACTGAGGAGGAGAATATGTCCATGAACATAACGACACACAAAAAAGAACCGCCGTTGTCTGACAAGGACGAACCCGTTTGAGAGATACATTCCATGGCACGAAATATCAGAGAGATCATATTTACAGCTCAAGCTATAAATAAATGTATAAATGCTACTACCTGCGAAAAAGAAAGCGCCCCTTCAGAAAGTAACCCAATTCCATTTGTGTCGTGTGGGGAAAAATTCTCCTCTGCCTGCTCTTCCCCGCCTGTTCCACCTCCACCGGACAGGCCTTCGCGAGACAGTGCAGAAACTCTGGACCGAGACGGTGGGGCAGTTGTACACGCAACACTCAAGCTTAACTTCAGACAAGCATTATCGCAAAAATTAACGGCTCTGATCGGTTTCAATGACGAAGACGACGTCTCGGAACACCTCAGGTTGAAATTGGGGCTAGAAATAGCTTCCGCTGATGACGAAAGAGACAAAGAAACCGCCATACCTGTCCGCATATGTCCACACAATTTTATACTCCGTAATTCTTCTGTTTATATACAACTCTGGAAGCAAAGAGGTAACCAGAAGAACAAAAAGTGTAGATACTACTGCGTATATTGATAGAGGCGAATATTTTTGTGCGAGTTGGAGTGGGCCTTTTGAAATCTTTTGTGCTTTATTTGGATGGTTTGCTATTAAAATTATGACAACATCGTACTATCATCACGACATCACTTTCCTTTGATGGAGAAGGTTGAATCTCCCATCCTAGGAGCACCACACCCTAACCCGACAATACGGTGAAGGGGTAAGTCAATATGTCATATGTCATATATGTCACGATGACTCGGTTAGTAAAATGTCAATATGTCATATATCCTTTCGCACTAGAAGTCCAGCCTTATTTCAGGTTCAATAACCTCCACCCGGTTGTTGCGGGGATTCGAACCTTGATCTATTGATCCAAAATTTCCACCGCTCGACCGACTGAGCTACCCGTGCGGGACTATCATCACTTTCTTAAGCACAAAAGAGTCGGGCTAGGTGTACTGATAGAGTTGTATTTTTATCATGTATTATTTCTATTTTAAGTAGTTTTATTTGTTGTTGTTTGGAAAATTACACACTTTTGGTGTAATTAGTTAATTTTCTTAGATAGATGTAATTTGTTTAGATTAGGATTATTCTGAGCTTAAAACAGGTCGAGATCATCCAAAGGATCAAGTTTGGACCCCAAAAGATCAAGGAAAGTGCAAGGGGACAAGATCAAAAGAAGATTGAAAAAATATTTCATATACCCGGTCGGGTATAGGCAATACCCGATCGGGTATTGAGTTGATTCGGGTGTCAAAATCAGAATCTGGAGAGATCTGGAGAGACAAAAAAACGTGCAGGATTTTGAAGATTTGGCTCATACCCGATCGGGTATGCCTTCATACCCGATAGGGTATGTCTAGAAAAGTGATTTTCTGGGAAACTGCCTAAAATACCCGATCGAGTACCCTATATACCCCGGTCGGGTACACCACCCTGCTACCTCCAAACACCTATAAATACACTCCTTTTCCTTCACAATAAGATCACTCCTTCTTCCATACTCTTAAGCTCAGTTTAGAATAGTATTTCTTTTATATTTTTATAGCATGTTTAGTCTCCAAATGAGGAGCTAAACTTCCATTTCTTTGTGTTGCTCTTGAAGCTTGTTGATTATTAAAGTTGTGAGTTATTTTCTTAACTTCTTTCCTTGAATATTAATGCTTCTCTTAAATACTATTTCTATATCAATGTTGGGGAGTGTTGCTAAGATGACAATTAGTTAACATCTTGACATTGGTCTTAGTAATAGCTATTCCTTCCTCTATGTTAATATTGGGGAATGTTACTAAGATGACAATTAGTTAACATCTTGATATTAACTATAGTAGGATTCATTTTCCTTAATATTCTTCCTTGAGTATTAAATTCATATTCATATTTCATATTAATATTTTTGAACATTACTTAAAGGATCAAATAGTTTTGTTTCACATATTAGTTATTACTAGAAACGATCAACGAACCGATGGTTAATCGTTGATGGTTTCACAAGTAAGTAACTTCGGTTTATTAATGCACGGTCGTAGTTAGTAAACTTAAGAGGGATTAATTTTGTTGGTTAAACCGAAACCGTTGTGTTGAGGTTATCAATCTCAATTGATTTCATCAAGGAGTTAAGAGATTAAATGTTACTATCAAGTCGGTGTATGGCGTTGTTCTATACTTGACTAATAGTAAGGGTTATTAGTGAACGGTCGTTGTTAATAACTTTCCTCGATGAATTGGATATACTCCTCGATTGAGTATTCGAGAGGAGATAAGTTATAGATATAACAATGATCGACTGAAATATATCAACAAGTGGAAAGTAGCAATGCCAAGTCCCTTTTATCTTTGAATTAAAACTCATATAACTCGTTCATCTTCGTGTTTAAGTAATTAAACCAAATCAAACCAAAACCCCCCTTTTTACTACTGGTTCTGTAAAAAGAAAAGTTGTTCATTTCCCTGTGGATACGAACTCTACTACACTATACTACGTATTAGTGCTAGTATTGAATTTATTTTGAGTGCACTCACGACAAAGTGCACGTCATGTACACATTTTTGTGTACACCTTTTACATCCGTATGTCTCACGCATAAAAAATTATTTGTCCACAGACAATTGTACAAAGTTGTCTGTGGGCAGACAATTCTCTATGCGTGAGACAGACGAGTGTACAAAATGTGTACACAAAGTATTTTTTGAAACAAAAATGACACTACATAATATGTTGAAAAATGTTTTGTGTATACATTTTTGTGTGCGTATTTTGTACATTCGTTTGCCTCACGCACAAAAAATTGCCTATCCACAAACAACTCCGTACAATTGTCTGTGGGCGGACAATTTTTTATACGTGAGACAGACGAGTGTACAAAATGTGTACAAAAAATGTGTACACCTAGCACAACTCTAATATGTTCATCTACCAGTAGATCGATCCTTGGCACGGGATAAGGATCCATCAGGCATGCCTTGTTCAGATCTGAATAATCGACGCACATCCGCCATGTAGGTCCTTCGGGGCTAGCACATCATTGGACAACCACTCCGAAGGGTGCTGAAGAGGTGGAAAGTGAGCAGGTGGGACTTTGGTGGGTCTCCAACCCCATTGTAGACTAGCATGTTGGGCGGCCTGCAGTCCCGTGGAAGCTCTGCAGCCATGATCCTTGCATAGAATGGGGAGGTGAGTGCAATATGATGGTTGTGTTGGACTAGTCTTCGCGTGACGGTTATGCTCGTCGATTTGCCTTTGTATAGCAACAAGCATCTCATCTTGTGCCGGGGTGGCAAGGGCCACATGACTCATACCCCAGCGCCATATCCCTCCACGTACTGGAAACGTGGTCCCACGTTGCTCACCACGAGAGTTGGTTCCCTGGCCCGATGATTGTTGCGCAGCATCACTGGGGTGCGGTCTCGGGTCGCATATTGCTGCCCTCGCCTGGGTGCCTCGGTCCCTCCTTGGCCTCCCATGTCCAGGGCTTCCGCCAATCCACGTATGGACCGAGGTACGAGAGCCCACAATTTCATCCATCTGTTCCCTTGAATGGCTGCATGAACCGAATGGGGGAGGGAGGTGAACGTTTGATCTTCGCCGAGTACACCATCCGTTCAGCATCTTGCTCGTTCGCCATTCGTCGCATGGTTTCCGCCAGTTCCCTCATGATGTGAGGGTCCCTTTTGGCCTCTAGGGGTCAGATTGGTGACATCCCCCCATCCCGGCGGGTCCACAAGCTGCTGGACTGGCCGCTGGATGCCTGGGTGTGTGACCTTTTGTTGTTCACCAACTGTTCGGAGAGGTCACGAGTTCGCTAATAGTTGTCTCCTGCCATCTTGCTTGCTTGTAAGGTTCGTAAAGAGCTGATTTAATGTGAAAGCTTCTTTGGAAACTTTTAGGTCAGTTTTCCACAGACGCCAAGAACAAGTAATAAGAGTAGTAAGTGCGTGAGTCGTATATTATTCGATCAGTAATAGGGGTTCGTCACAACACACTCCACTACAAGCCCAACGGACCGATCGTCTACCTGAGCTAAGAGGAGGGGGTAATTACTATTGTTAAGGAGTATAAGTTGACAACTTTTTAAAATGAAATAAATGTTACTATTTATACTATCAAGAGGTAGACAATACTGATGATGTGGAGGATTGTGAGTGACTAGCTTCCCAACCCACCAAATCTACTGCATTAAATGCGTTCCCCGCCAATATCCCGGTTTCCCGCCATAAGATTTGGATGAGCGTCCCCCAAATCTTGGGTCCTGGTTCCAGCTGGTTGCAAGGGCAGAGCTCCGCTCGGCTCATGTGGACGCCCTCAGAAGATCGTGGATCGTCATCTGGCCTTCGTTGGGCAAGGTCAGTGAGGCCGAGCGTCCGTGTGGACCCGACGATCGTCTGGCCGGCATCCTTGCCGGACCGTGCCCAAATTGGGCCTTGATGGTTTCCTTGCCAAGGGTAATGGGCGATCCGTTATCGGGCCTATAAACCTCAACAAGTGTTATGTATGAAATTTTTCATGCGGAGATTTTGACTGTGTTTATAAATTATATGCATACTATTATTATGTTTTCATATCATAATGTCTTTATTCACAGTATATATAAAATATATGTGACTATGCATATGATAATTAAAGTATTGTTTGAAATGTAATTTACAATATGATTTAATGTACAATCCAATCAATAATTAAGCACATCATAGCTGTGTTTATAAATTTTATGCATACTATTATTATGTTTTCATATCATAATGTCTTTATTCACAGTATAAAATATATGTGACTATGCATATGATAATTAAAGTATTGTTTGAAATGTAATTTACAATATGATTTAATGTACATATGAGCATTTGCATCATGTGGTGGGTTAGTCCATGATTGTAAATTTAAAGTAATGTTAATATTTATTATGCGAAATCAATAAGAGACTCATACAGAACGATAGACAGTAAGGAATCCAGCGTTTTAGATCTTTTTTAAATTAACTCATCAATGTAAAAATTAATTATGAAATCTTAATTTTAAGATTTCAATCTACTTAAAAAAGTTTTGATCTTTATTGTCAAAAAAGTTTTAGGCTTTAAAATCTTCATCATCAATTGGATCTTCAGACAATATTGGTGTCGTATGAAAGATCATAAAAAGTTGAGAGAATTTCCTAAATAGGAGTAAAAAAGTTTTAAAATTCCAAAATAGGAGTATCATGTTTTTTATTCCCTAAATAGGAGTAAATTTCTGCCAAGTTTGGGCATTACAAGGCTTTAAACATGACATTTTCTTCCAAACTTGGCAGATTACTCATATTCAGGGAATAAAAAACATGATACTCCTATTTTGGAATTTCAAAACGTTTTCACTCCTATTTAGGGCAATTTCTGTAAAAAGTTTTGAATTTTGATATTTTTTTAATAAAAATTAGAGTACAAATAAAAATGTTATAACACTTTGAAAACCAGATATTTTTTTCCCTTTTTCTTCAAATGAATTGGCCTAATTAATGTGAATAGCTATTCATGAAACGTGTGAATTTGCATTGAGAGAATTAATTAAATCTAAAATATTATAAACACCAATGAGAGTTAGGGTATTTTTGGTATAGAAAATTTGTTGGTGTAACAAAAAGCAATATTCCCTTGTACATTATGCTCCCATTCTCGTACCATACATTTTTACTTTTGTTTCCTCCGTTACTTCCGTTAAAGTTTAAGTGTTCACTGCATCTAGCCGTCTCTGTCTTTGGAGTTTGGACTTCACGTTCTCCTTTTGTGTTAGAGTATTGATTTTTTTTCTCATTTAATAGTTCCATTTAGTTTTGATTAATTTTAAATTTCAAATTCATTTTTTGTGGTGCCGTTTCCTTTGATCTTTGAACTATCTCATTTTAAAATCAAACAGTTATAGGCTTGTAAAATCTCAAGTTTTAGCTTAGATCTAGGTTGTAACCTTGTACCCTACAAGTTGCAACCTTTGCAGAAACGATTATATATTGCTATTGCTATTGCTATTGCTATTGCTATTGCTATTGCTATTGCTATTGCTATTGCTATTACTATTGTTATTATTATTGTTATTATTATTATTATTATTATATTATTATTAATACTATCGTATTATTAATATGATCATTATCATCATTAATACGGAGTAATTTATTCATCTTCTTGAAGCTTGATTGGTCCTACATCCAAGAAATTTATGAAGTTGTTTGAATAGAATCAAACATATCAGATAAAAGAATTAATACTTAATAATTAAGTCGCTATTTTCTTTTGAATCATAAAACTTCACAACCTGAATATTAGTGAATTTTACCGTTCTTTCGATCTTCAATTCCTATACCTTTCATTACATATATGTATCGTGTGTTATCATCCAAAAGTCTCATATTAAATCTGACCATCAATGCTATATGTTTGTCACAATGCTTATGATACATGTTATTACGCAACTAGGGACATGGCATCTAGCCCATTTGTGGGTTTACATTTATTTTATTGGCAAAAATGAATATTAATAATCCAACTTTTAGCGGTTTTCTTACAAAATCCCACATAATCATAATTCAGAAATAATCTTATCTTTGCATTCATCTTCTTTGATCGATCATTGACCGGTTGATCGGGATAACCTGGTATTCCAGGTTATTTTCTTTTAATCACAAACCATTAAATCATAAATCTCAAATTCTACAAATCTTCTCAAAATGATCCCACATATGGTTTTTCTTTTTTCTTCCTAAGAGTTTTCTCTCTTATCCTTTATCATCACAATGTTGTCATTCCCTTTTTATAATGTATTTACCTTGTTTATGTATTCCTTTATCCAATTACCATAAGAATTTTCTTTTGATAGTTTTCCCTTTTGCTTCTCCTTTTTATTTTCTTCCCTTTTTATGTATTCCTATTCGTCGTAGTCTCTTTTTACAACTTTTTTCCCTACTACTTGTTTATATTTTTCATTGATTTTTACAGAAAAGAGAAAAATATATTAGGGGTGGAATCAAGGTAAGAAAAGGAAAAATAAAATAAATAAGTGGAAGTAAAAAGAAAGTAAAGTGAAAAATTAGTAGGATGAGAAAAGGATCTTTTATAAGAAGGGAACTACTCTGGAAGAAATACATAAAATGGAAATGAAATAATAAACGAGAATGATAGAGTATATGGGTCTGGACCACATGGCCCACATACTCACAAGGTCAAAACTCAAAAGTCATCAACAGGACACCCACATAGGCACGCTACGTCCCAGTGTGGTCCACAAGGGCCAGGAGTCGGATCAACCTAGGGCATCACCCAGGTTTCGGGGGTCGCATCGGTCCATGGGACCGCATCGGCCAAATCACACCGCATCGGCCAGACTTCATCCTGGCGGAATGCATTTTTCTACTTTATTTACTAAGTATTGTACTCAGCCCATTAGTGGCTCTATTTCGTCCAAAGAACACATGATTATTGTAATGGGCCTCCTAAGGCCAAAGTTAGGGGCCCAAATCCACTTTTTTACCTATAAATAGACCCTAAGGGGCTAATTATAGGGGGTTGAGAAATACTAATTGCTCACTTTCTCTCTCTGGCTCTTACTTCTCTCTAGAATTAATTACTCTATCAGAGAAGAAGAAAAAGGAAGTAAAAAATGAGATATATAAACTTGGAAAAGAAATAAAAATAAGAAATAAGAAGATGAAAAAATCGAATAAAAGAGTCTAGAGGATAAAAATGAAAACTGAAAACTTTTAGAGAGAAAAAAGAAAAATGATGTGTGGGGCCGTTTGAAGAAGAATTGTTAGAGGTGACTGATAGAGTATTAAAATTTAGAGAGAAGTGAGAGCTAGCGAGAGAGAAAATGAGTAATTAATATTTCTCAATCTCTATAACTCTATAACTACCCCTAAGAGGCTATTTATGGGGGGAAATATGGGTTTGGGCTCCCAAGTCTTGGGCTTGGGAGTCCCCTTACAAAATAAGGCCTCTAATGGGCTGGATACATGATAAATTTGTCTACGTATAAAATCTTTCCTATCAGACTATTTTTGGCCAACGTAGGACCAGTCCGAAGGAGGGTTTGACTGATGAGGGGCCCTATTTTGTTCATGGGCTTCTGAACCATGTTCTGAATTGATAGATGTTTGGTCGACGGAGGAGCATCTCACCAATGGAGGATCACGTGGATGCCAGTCTTGATTGTATTTAGTTTTCTGAGAATGTGAGCCATGGGTCTGGGCCCATATACTCCATCAGTGACATTTATGATTTAATATTTTGCAAAGAAGGGAAAATAAACTGGAATAGCAGGTCATCAGTCGGTCAGGGACCGATGACAAAAGATGAGGTGTAAATGTGAGATTATTTATGAATTATGATTATGTGAAATTATTATAAGAAGACTACTACCAATGAGTGGGATAATAAATTTCCATTTTTCCCTTTTATAATATTTTGTTTTGTTTTGTTTTGTTTTTAGAGGGTTCAATTATCAATGGAGTGAGAATGATCCCAGTTTACCCTAGCCCCCCATCCCCTCGCCCCCCTGGGGTAAAAAAATGGATCATCTTTCATACGAAGGAATATTAAATGCTCTGTTTTTAAGTTGATAGAAATGTTAACATGTCGATCAAACACTAAAAGTAATAATCATAACAAATCAACATGCAAATATACATATTTTTAATTTTTTTATATACATATTTTTTAATAAAAAGTACATTGGGCACTTTAATTTACTCAATCGCGCAACACGCGTGTTGAAAACTAGTGTTTTAATAAGAGTGATAATCAGTTTTATACTAACCAATCACAACAGATTGACACTTCATTGATTTATAACTCAGTTTTACTATATAAAACAATAGATAGTGTGCTTACTTAAACTTATTTCAGTTTCACATTAAATTATATCATACTTAAACAGATTGAATCAGATCTGATTAGATCGGATTTCAATAGTTTATATAAATAAACTAGATATTTCATACGCAAATATAAGATGAATGTCAGATTTGACCAGACTTAAATATTACAAATCAAATCGGATAAAAATAAGAAAAAATTGATAGCAATAATCTCAACTATTGGCGGTCCGCTCATAATAATCCCAACTATCGATTATTTCGGAATAATCATAACTTTAGGGACCTTCCGCCAATAATGACCCTACGTGACTGGCTATAAATAAATTCCTATAATTTTTAAAGTGGATGAAAAGAGATATAACAAGTAATCCCTATAAATAATATCTACTTTTAATTTTTATTTTTTAATTTCTATTTAAAACTCACATGTTATAACAGATGATATCCGGTTATGGACTATTATTGACGGAGTGTCCATATAATTGGGATTATATACAAATAATAAATAGTTGAGATTATTGTTAGCGGATCGGCAATTATTAGGATTATTATTTTCAATTGTTCCTAAAAATAATCAATATAAAAACGTTCTTAATCTGTTCATTTTTTATCACCACGTTCAATGTGGTAATAAATTTAGTTGACGTTGACGTTTAATTGAAAAACAATTCTTGTGTTTAATCAAACACGGTAAATAAAGACTCAAGTCTGTTTAGGGGGTAAAAATGTTGTTTTAATCAAAGACATCACTTTTATCGCATCATCATCCGAAGCCCTAGAATTTACAGGAAATTCCAATCCATCGTTCTCGCCCGACCCAATCTAATCCACACCGTCCATCGACCGATCTCCCCAATCATCGCCGGCGACTCAACCGAAGTCTTCTCACACATATCTCCGGCGCGAAATCGTACGGTACCGCCGTCAATTATCTGTCGGCAACAATCGAAACTCACTGGCTTTCTCTTGAATGGTAATCGAATCTCACCATACCTTTCAAACAATGTTTTCTGTGTGCAAGTAAATATATTTCTATGCACCATACACACAATCTGTCAATTTCTTTTTGCACGACCAAACTTTGTTATTTAAAAGTCTGGAATAAAATGGTGTGCAATGTACACCTATTTTGTTCTTTCAAAGGGGCGTTTTATCAACTTGAATTTATGCGTTTTTTCATGTGTTATATCCATGTGAAGCTGAATACAGGTAACGGGTGTATAAAGTTGTGAACTTGGCTTGAGATGGAAGGGAGCGAAGAGGGGGTGATGCATCAGCATCCTCAAGTTCATTACCTGCAGGAGCATGATGATCACCATCACCATGGTTTTATGAACAATGTGGGTGTGATGGAGCATGATGGTGATGATGGTGGTGGTGGGAATGGAGGGAGCGAAGGAAGTGACTGTATGGAAGGTGATGTTGCTACTGCTGATCCTGGGAATCTGTCAGATAATCATCATAGTGCAATGGTAGTTCATGGTAGTGGTGAAACTAGTAATCAGCTGACCCTCTCGTTCCAGGGGCAGGTGTATGTGTTTGATTCTGTGTCGCCTGACAAGGTATTTTTGATTTTATGCTTCAAACTAATGCATTTTGTGTTACCATTTTTCTTTCATTCAGTTAGCCAATGTCTTGAATTGGACATTTGGACTGATACTGCATTATGTATCCTAAGTAGGTATGATTTTAAATGAATCCAAATGTTTATAGTTTGATTTGTGAAATGTTGACTTCCTGGTCACTTGCCTGTTTATCTGTAACCTGAGCAAGGATTTAGTTTGTTTCTTCCAAACATTGGAGCTACTATGTCGTATTATTAGTTGTAGCAGAATATGGTTTTAGATGTTCCTATGACATGTCTCCCACTTAGGTAGGCAGTTGATGTTAATAAACCCTGTCTTTGAGTGTATTTCTAAGTGGGTGCTTCCTTATCTGGAAAAGTAATTTGATTTTCTGGTAAACAAAATATATTTCGATGTTGGGCACTTTAGCTTTTATTTGTTCGTAAAACAGGCACAAAGCTTATATATCTGTATACGAAAGCTACGTCAATAAATTAATCGATATATAATTTTCTTGTTTCAACTAATCAAGTTAGGGAGCATTGCCAAGTAGGAGAAAAACATGGGTCAATGGGTGCTTTCCCTAAATTTGACTAGTATGTTTTGTAAGAGTAAAGATTCAATGGATGTACGTAAATACACATACCTACATAATTTAACTTTTACGATACAAAAAATAGAAAAAAATCAACCACGGGGGACCTCTGCCATCCTGAAACACTACTTTCATCATGGATTCTCACAACCCTCTGCATTCTGAAACTATACTGACAGATAACTATTCTGGATTCCAACAACCGCCGTCCTAGCATTTTCATCCAAATATTGATCGGAGATTTACCATAGGTGAGCGGCAGTTGGGTATGGTGAAAGACTGATGCAGTTTGTTTTATATTAGAATAGTAAATATTATTTGAATTACATGAGTAAATGCTATTAACCAAATTCAGAGAGGGTAGTAACAAAATATGTAGTCCTATTTATCGAATAAAAACACCGCACTCCTATTCATGGGGAAAATCCTTTTTTTACTCTTGATGAGTTAATATTGTATTTTCACAATATCAACCAAACACAATAGTTAATCTCATGTTCTCACGCAGGAATAATCCTCTAACCAAAGGCTGTACTTAGGTGGTATTTTGGTGGAGTGTAAATTCAGAAGTAATATAATTACCAAAAATAATATTATGCTGATGGTGCATAATTGACTTACATGTTGCTTATTCTTCTGCATTTTTTAGAGCATAAATATCATCTGTTATCTATTTGTTTCACTTAAATTCTTTTAATTTTTTACTTTAGGTGCAAGCTGTGCTCTTATTGCTAGGTGGACGCGAGGTCCCTCCAACCACTCCTATGTCTGTACCAAATCACAATTATAGAGTAAGAAAGAACCCGAACTTGGAGCACCTTCCAAAATAATGCCCAAGTTAGAACTACTATCCCATCAAATATGGATATCTCAACTGATTGTTATTTTTTTACAGGGGGTACCTGCTGTTCCTCAGAAGCTTAACGTTCCACAAAGAATCGCATCATTAATTAGATTCAGAGAAAAGCGTAAAGACCGGAATTATGATAAGAAAATCCGTTACACTGTCAGAAAGGAGGTTGCTCTCAGGTAAGAACAGTACCCCCCTTTTCTCCAAGTTAGTTAGTCAATATAGGGCTGATTTTTTTGTCACACTTGAATAGATCCATGCTTCATCTTTTTATTTCATTTTTTAATTATAGTAAAGCTTTGTCTGTTGCATTAACCAGGTCCTTAACTCGTAGAACACTATTAAATGTTCGCCTTGTCATTGCACCTTAATTTAAAAGACGTAGTTTGTGTTGACATTTATGTGGTGTTTGTAGAATGCAACGAAACAAAGGCCAGTTTACATCTTCAAAACCCAATCAAGATGAATCTGCAACTGCTTCAAACTGGGACTCGTCTCAGGGATGGGCTTCCAATGGGGGCGGATCTCAAATTCAAACTCAAGAGATTTTGTAAGCATTGAATTCAATATGTCTATAGTAGTGAAATTGTAGTTTCTTGAGCTGTTATTGTACTTTTTATAAATAGTCCATATGTTGGTGGTCTGCTTAGGTCAAATTGGGTTGATGAGAATATGTTGGTGGTCTACTTTTTATAAAGAAAATTCTGAAAAGCTCAGAATTTTCTTTAGTTTGGTTTGGAAAATTTTGGCACGATATGAGAATGTAACACATTGTACAAAACTTGGCTTTTTATCCTCATAAATAATAGGGAAAATAACTTTAAATGATACCAACTATCACACATAAACCAATAATATAACATATTTTGAAAATGATTTTTAATAATACAAACTATTTGATTATAAAACAAAAAAAAATGTGGAGTCACTTTTCGATAAGAAATCCAGTCACTTAAAGCATTAAAAACTAATAGCAAACTATCAAATAAGTGATATTTGGAAATATAGTCACTTATTTTGATATTTTGGTACTACTTTATGATGAATTAAATAACTGAATTTTCAGTGAAAAATTGTTGTCTATCATTTTTTTTCTATATTTAGATAGTTGTCATTATTAAAAGTTATTTCCAAAGTACGTATTATTCTTGGTCATGGAAGATAGTTTGTATTATTTGAAGTTATTTTCTCTAAATTATAAGATAAGTTTCAAAGCTTTATAAAACTGATATTCCAAATTATGGAAGTTGGTGCTAAAAAGGGTAGCTGGGTGCACGAAGGCGCCCCCGCAAGGCAAGGGTCCGGGGAAGGGTCCCACCACAAGAGTGTATAATGAGCAAGCCTTCCTCTGTCAAATATGAACCCGTGACCCCTCGGCCACAAAGCTAACACCTTAACCGATGCGCCAAGGCTCCCCTTCGATTTGGAAGCTAGTGTTAATTTATTAAAAAAAATAGAGCTTTAAATGAACCATTTATCGATCCCATATTACTACACGAGAAGCTTATGGGAATTGCATTGCTTGATTGCCTAGGTTTCAGAGCCAGAAAAAGTGTCTTTAAATAAGAATAGAACTGGAGAATAATATTTCTTTTTGTATGCTCTCATGGCAGCTGCCGGCACTGTGGTATTAGTGAGAAATCAACGCCAATGATGCGACGTGGACCAGAAGGTCCAAGGACCCTTTGCAATGCATGTGGGCTAATGTGGGCAAATAAGGTGATCACCTACTGTTCGATGCCATCTCATGTGGGCTAATGTCTCTCTGTGCATACAATCTAACACACTTTTTAGGCACCATAATTAGGTGACTGGTTTGGGATTGGTGTAAATGTCTTATTTTTGGGATAATATTTGATGACTTCAGTCATTTTATTTTCCAAAGCCCTAGTTGCACACTTGTTTATCCCAATATTTTCTTTTGAATTCCATTTTTTCTTATATTTGACTTTCATTGCTGAGCGTCCAATCGTAGGATACTAATGTCGAATTTTGTTAGACTTTTGAAATCATGTTTTACCTAAGTACATAACTTTTCTATACTCTGGGATGTAAGTCATCAATTGGAGCAATATGGATGAAAATTCTAGATTTTCCTGATTCTTCTTGCATTAGATGGTTAAAAGGGAAGGAAGATGAAAAGTTATATAGAAATACATCATTTAACTAATATATACTCTTTTGTAGCTATTTGCTAATTGAAGAGTAAATATATGCACAAGTTGGATAACAAAAACCGAACCTCAGAAATTCCCTAACCAATCAAGCCTTTACAAGGTCATTATTGTTATAGATAGACTGGGTTACTATTGATTTTTATTTAGTGATATTAGTGATTAGTTGTTTGCTCAGCACATGTACTGCAACAATGTTACCGAAAAATCTGTTCAGCTAGGTTTGCTTTATATTTGCTACTGAGCTGAATGTTAAACCATTAGATCAAGTTTCCAGTGATATCACATCCATATCACAGGCACCTTGATCTAAAGGTGAAGAGTACCTAGTTGGGCAATCAAATCCCCTCTCAATGCTGACATCTTATATCACTCATTTGTCTGATTGTGTTGACTTGTAGGGAACTCTGAGAGATTTGTCAAAAACGCCACCGCCGCCACCACCCCCAGGACAAAGTTCATCCCTTCAGCAAAGCGAAGAGGTAGAGTCTTTCTGTCTTTCTTTCTTTTCACCCAAGAGTTACTCGGTATTCCGTAACCATTTCATGCTCGTTTTTTTTAAGTTGTGGCAGAATGGAAATGTGCAGGGTGCTCAAATTATTATTAAAAGTGGAGA
Organism: Cuscuta epithymum; assembly: GCA_945859915.1. Taxonomy (NCBI): domain Eukaryota; kingdom Viridiplantae; phylum Streptophyta; class Magnoliopsida; order Solanales; family Convolvulaceae; genus Cuscuta; species Cuscuta epithymum. The sequence continues at coordinate 3,734,560 of CAMAPF010000006.1, forward strand.
AGATGGAGACGAGTCACTGTGATTTTTTTACACTATTTGTTTAAACTACAATGACTGTATGATAGAAGCCTGTAGTTTAATCTTTGAACGCCTTGCTCTTACTCCATACTATCCTGTCCCATCATTTCATTTACTAGCTTTTGTGGTTTCTTCTGTGTATCATAGACAATGTAAAACAGATCACTCACTTCATAGAAATTCAAGTTAATCATCTTTGTATTTTGAAATATCATTACGAATTTGGATCTGACCCAGTTCTTGATTGGGAATTTGGGATTAGCTGTTTTTTTTTGCAATGAAACTGAACAAGCGATGATTGGTTCTACAGTTGGGCATAGGCTTGGCCTTATGATGCTTGGTTTGGGACCTTGGGTTCCACCAAAATGGGATCAAACTAGTTGATTTTAGCCCCCCTGCCCCCCATCATGCCCCTCTATTTTTATATTAAGAGGCCGTTTGACAACACTGTTTTTCGGCTTATCAGCCAACTTTTTCACAAAACACGTAACTTTTGCTTTCGCGTGTTGAATTGTGTAATAAGCAAAAAAAAATTAGGTTGGAGTTACTTTTCTGGCTGTATTGGCTGAAGTTAGTGTAGATGATCATTTTAGTTATTTTTACAATTAATTTTATCATTATTTTATTAATAGAATACATTTTAAAAATAAACTTTTTTTAAATCACCACAATCAGCCAATGCAGTCACTAAAGCAAGAACTTCATGAATTTTATCAGAATCAGCTAAATCAGTTGATCTTCGTGCTGCCAAACAGGTTCTAAAACAATGATCCGAATTGTGGATGAGTCTTGGTCCGATATTGTAGAGCAGCACTATGGCAATCCTGTCAAGAATGAGTCGAGCAGCACTATGGCAATCTTGACAAGAGTGATAGAGCATCTCCAATACAAAAACGGCAACAGTGCCTACATGAGAGTTAGGCATATAAAAGTTATTGAGTAGAATATTTTTCCTCATTTAGACAGTCTTATATGTATTTGGTAAGTTTTTCTCCACATTGTCAAGTATAATGTGTAGGTATAGACATCATGACTAAAATTGTCATGAAAAAGTTAATGCATAAGATCTTGGAAAGCAAGATACATAAATAAGAAAATTATCTTTATATATTTATTTTTCTCGTACCACATATCCGCTGTGCAATTGATACATGGAGATGCTTCCATATTTGGTGTAGGCGTGTAGCCGTGTAGTGTAGTATCATGGTTGGTAAGTTCGGCATTGTTGAGTGCTAAAGTAAAAGGCATTTTAGACAAAATATGGGGATTCATTTAGTCATATGAACATGTAAAACGCTTAATCGTAATGAGAAACTTAAGAAGAAATCTTCCACCTACAAAATACATTTGAATATGATGGTTTTGGTTTAATTTTCTAATTTTATTCCTTCAACTTGAAATATGGGTTAGTGTAAAAACGAGCCGGAAATGAGATGTAGAACCTTATTGTTGTTTTCTTTTTTACTCCGGGGGTCTGGGAGAGGGGGGCTGAGGGGCCTGAAATAATCAGAGCTGAAACTCACTTCATTGAGTTTCAAACCCTTTTGTGTCTAGCGGATTTTGAACTTGAGACCTCTCATTGAGTACGGTAACTTCACAATGAACTGGACTGGAATGCTTGGTTATAGAACCTTATTAGCAATTGATCTGGAATCATACTGAATATTACTAATTCTGGTTGAAGAGCCCTTAGGATAAGAACTGGGTGGTGTGAACCCCCGAGGGTCGGGTTGGGTGACAAGGCTAACAACTAATTTTACATTTTTCTACCAAAAAAAACTAATTCTTACATTTCTACCTATCCTTTGGCGCATTACTATATTGAGAGTAGTCTTCTTGTCCAGCCGGCCTGACGGGAACCGCCGTCCGGCCGAGGGCATTTCGGGCACTTCCCGATTGAATTTTTTGATGAAATTTTTTGAGCATATTCATCATGAAGTCTAGTTTATTCATACCAAATTTCAACTCAAAATTCGATCGGAAAGGCATTCAAATATATTTGTGTAGTTAACTGGGCAGTTTATATGTATGAACTGCCCAATTAACTTCAAGAAATTATTTGAGTGTCTTCCCGATTGAATTTTTAGCTGAAATTTTGTATGAATAAACTAGACTTTATGAGGAACATGTTCAAAAAAATTCATCAAAATACTCCACCGGGAAGTGCCCGAAATGCCCTCGGCCAGACGGCGGTTTCCTTCAGGCCGGCTGGACATGAAAAGTCCTCACTGTATTGAATTCAGTGAATAAACAATATTAATATATTATGAATCAAAATCATCTCTTCAGTTCTCAAGAAGAGTCATGATCAAGACTTCAAGTAATCTTCTTTCGCAGTCACCTCACTCGATACTTGCTTTTGACATAAGCAAATTGTCGTTTGAATCCCTAAAAATGGAAAATAGCTTTCAATAATTTAAGACATTATCCATCAATTAATAATTGTACATGCTTTTAAAAAATTGTCATACTCCAACTATTTAAAATTGTCATACGCCAGTCGGATCGCTTATAACTCATATAAGCTTGCATAAACCATCAAATCAGTTGGTTGTTTGATATAATTTTTTTAATGGATGACTAGATATATAGTCAAATATTAACTCAACCAACATGTTGAGAATTAAGGTTTTGTTTTATTCATTTATAAATATATACTCCATATACTTCGTATATAGTTAGTAAGTTACTACTATCCTATATCATGAAGGTCAACTGGTAATATGACCCTACAATGTTTTACCTAAGCTCATTGAGGCTGGGCTATACCTAGGGATGGACCCGGGCCGGGCCGGTTCCGGTTCCGGGCCGGGCCCGGGCGGGCTTTTTTTCGGGTTACATGGGCCCGGAACCGGCCCGGGTTGATACCGGGTCCGGGCCTAACCGGGCCGGGCCGGGCCGGGCCCGGTTCAATGTTTTTTTTTTTTACTTTCTTGTTATCTCCCTACCCCCCCCCCTCACCCCCATGCCCCAAACCTCCCTAAAACACCCAGCCCTACCCTAGGAAAAGAAAAAAAATTGAAAAAACCAAAAAAAAAAAAAAAAATGAACCGGGCCCGGCCCGAACCGCCCGGGCCGGTTCAAGAAAAATAGGGCCCGGAACCGGCCCGCCCGACCCGCCAACACGGGCTAAAAGCCCGGAACCGGCCAACCGGGCCCGGTCCGGTCCGGGCCCGCACAGTAGCGGGCCGGTTCGGCCCGGCCCAGTCCATCCCTAGCTATACCGTTATGCGTTTTAGTTGTCTTTAGGGCCCAACCCGACCCGGACCCGCCTGCCACCCAGGCCGGTTCCGATTCACCCATTGTCAAATAAGTCCGGCCGGACCCGGGCATGAACCGGCCCGGGTTCACCTATAGTCCTATAGGTACATTTTTGTACACCCTCCCCTATTTTTGCCATTGTACATACTACATAGGTGAGCTACACAGGCAAAAACAAGGTACACGAATTTATCTCTGGTATGGGATGAAGGGAAAAATCTTGACTTTAGTGTTGACAAATTATCATTATAAAAACACTTTGTAAATAGTCAACTTACCCCAACGAAAACTGCAATAGCGAACATGATATCAAAACTCGAGTACGGCTATAAGTATAGCAAAAAGATGTAAAGGGCAATGTCAATAACATGCTAACAACTTGTTTCCAAGAAATAACAAAGAAACTCTCAGCAGTTCGACGAAACATTAAGTTTAACAAAATAAATAATAAAAACATAAGTTCAAAACACTAAGGAGCAAGAGGATCCTGATACAATCCCCAAAAGCCAAAATGATGCCTTAGTTCATCCTTCGGATCAATTCATTGATATAATCTTCCCTGTTGCCAGCATCTCCTCCTTCAACATAATGGTTTCTCTTCTTCTTGAGACCACCCAATGGAGCCTTGAGTTGGAATGGCCACAAGAAATTGTTGGCCTCCCTGAAATGTGGTCCCACTGTGATGATCTCATGAACCAAATCTTCAATGCAGATTATGTTGTACTTGCCAAGAGCCTGTAATGAAAAGGAATGCTAATTAGCATAAATTTACTTCACCCAAATTTGTCAAAAAAAAACCATCTAGTGATATGTTTGAATAGAAGTCATTCAAGGGCTTAAGAGTACACCTTTATAAATGAAATGTTTTTAATAAAACAAACAGGTGAATGAAATGATATACATCCATATATTCTACAAAAACATCTTGAGTTATATGGAATCAGAAAAGTGTTTTATACAAGCAAGTATACATATATAGGCAAAGCCCTTCATAAGATTGCTTTGTTAACCAAGACATCCAAACAGATCCCAAAGTCAAAGAAATCGTGATTTACCTGTTCAATTACGGAGTTGTCCGTGAAGGGAATTCTTTGTTTGTTAACCTTTCCGAATCCTCTCTTGTAAATCAACTCCCTGACGCTCTTCAAGTTGGGGTACCTTTGTAAACAAGAACAAATCATTCAGAACCATGCCTAGATTAATGAACATGTGCTTCAAAAATTGAGCTAAATAAGATATATAGATATAGGTAGATCAATACCCAAAAGCGACGTATGGCTCGACCTTGTGCAACATGTTGGTTGTAGCTTTGTTAACCTTTAAAAACACACCGTTGAATATCTGTAGGTTCAAGATAAGTTGGTGAGCAACATTTTCGGGGACAAACATTTTGAAAGAAAAGTGACAAGTATTCATCAAAGTACCTGTCTCAAACGGAGAAGCTGCAGGATCTTTTTGGTGTTGGGGTGCATGGCATTAATACTGAAATACATTACCAATACCAGAAATGTCATTTATTAGTGAAGCACGAATTACACTAATTTTATGCCATCCCATCCCCCCAGTCAGACTTGAAGAACTATGTTTTATAGTCCCAAATAAGTCCATGGCTTCAATTTGAATAAAATGCTTATAAAGCCCGTTATGAAGTGGGTTACTAAACTAAATTCAAGCAATTTGAACTCAAGTTTGGGAATAAACAAGCGACATTTATAGCCTGCAAACGCTTACACCCATGGAGAAATACAACAAATAATTCAAGCATTACCCACGGATACGAATGATGAATAGCAGTTTAGCTTCAGGGTTCACGTAGAAACCTCCTTTCAGCCTAGCCTCGCGCTTCATCTGAACCAGCTCCTTTTGCTACATTATTACAAATTCTAATCTTAGATAAGACACATAAAAAACCAAAACCCCAATGCCTTACACTGTCTATACATAATCACAACGATTGGAAACAAAATAAGGCAATAAAATACCTGCTTCTCGTATTCCTCAGCATACAGTTTGGCCCTTTTGAAGATTTCCTTCCTGTTTGCAGCATTCTTCTTCCGGGTAGCTTGAATTTCTTCCTTCTTGATGAGCGCCCACTCCTCTTCCCTTTTCTGCTTCTTCAATACTGACTCAGGGACGCATACTGCACTTTGCGCTTCAGCCATCTCGACCGTCTGGGTGAGAGATGAGCGGCAGTGAGATTGTAGATCGAATGACCTGGTATGCGTCGAAGAGAAAAGGTTTTAATATGAGCAGAAGTAGGGTTACTTTATTCCGATCCTGGGCATGTGAGTTTATAATTGGGCCGGATCAAACACTTTGGCCTAATAACTTTTTGGGGGGAAACTTTGGCCCAATAACTTTAAATCACTTAATTTGGCTGATTATAAATAGTAATTTACTGTTTCTTAAAAATTTGTCAACTTTTCTGTTTGATTGTCTCACTAACTTTGTCATTTTATCGATTAATTACAAAAAATTTTCTCCTTTTTAATTTTCTCTCGTCTATGCAAATCTCAATCAATCAGTTGTTTTATTATTATTCTTCGTATCGGTCAAACATAAATGAATTGTAATAGACGAAAGAACTATTTTTTTGGTAGCCGTTGGATAACATTGAAATCAATTAAATAGGTTGAATTTGTTGAAACTGATGAAATTCTAGCTGAATAGGCTGACTTCACTAATTTGTATATTTTTTTCGCATTATGAAAATTTTTGTATCGATATTTTTTGTCTACAAGTTTAGATCATACGTAGTATAAAAATTTGGAGGCATTCAATTTTAAAGACAATACACATCTAGTATAGAACAAAAAATTGAAAAACATTTCGGACAGAGTAAAATTATTGTTTATCTTACGTTTATTGTTTGTAAAAATGTTTTTATATTGTTTGTCTGTGCCCTAACTTAACAAGTAAAATTATTGGTGCAGAAGATTTAGAACATGTATATAAAAACATACAACTGCTACCCTATCTAGACATTTTTGTGTACCTGAAATTTACTTTCCATGTCATTGGATTTCTTCGTCTGAATAAATTCCACTTTTGGTCCTACGAGTTTCAGGTCAATTTCACATTTAGTCCACATCTTACACTGTGTCCATTTTTGATACATGACTATTGTATTTTCGCTCATATATGGTCCTTCCGACATTATTTCCGATGGTTATAATCGTCGGAAAAGGATCACAAACGGTTAAAAACATAAGTCAAATACCAAAAATGGATAAAGTGAAAGACGCGGACTAAAAGTTGATTGACACAAAACTCGTAGGACCAAAGGTGGAATTAATTCTTCTTCGACCAACATTTTTTGGCCTTGTATAAAGCTTTTATTTGTTTGTCTTAGGTATTTATTGTTTGTAAAATTGTATCTTTTCAAACGACATCTTTCGCTCATCACCTAACTTTACAAGAAACAATTGGGAGTGCCAAAGTTTTTTAAAATGTAATATACAAAAAATATAAAGTTGGATTGTTGGAGGGGCGCATGATGTAGCTGATAGAGAGGCAAAACATGTTTTTAATTGGAGTGGACATTTACGGTGTTGATCTATTTAAGTATTGTCTCATATGAGCTAGTAAACAATATGTTTTACTAGAGAACATTATATATGTCAGATATGATCTAATATGATTTGTTTGAGTTTGATGTCGCCTAATTTGGGACTGAGAAGAGTAAACCACCCCAAATAGGAAGGAAGGGGGGAAGAAAAACAAAAAAGAAAACAAAAAATAAAAGAATAAAAGGTGAATAAAAGAGAGAAAAATGAAGATAATAATTTAAGAGAAAATACAAATTGAAGGAGAGAGTTAGGGTTGTGACCGATTCGGTTATTAGACAAAACAAATGGAATCATTTTAAAAAACAATTCTTAATATCATTTCAATTCTTATAAATTATTTGTAGAATCGACATGGAACTAATCAAACCTCAATAGTCCAGTTCTTGTCATTTTTTCGATTACTAATAATTTTAAAATCTCCTATAAATCACAACTAAATTTGTCTCACATAAAGACATTCAATGTTTGAAATGATAGGAAATATGAATATACTCCCTCCGTCTCTAATAAATTTGCCAAGTTTGATCGACACAGAGATTAATAAAGTAAAAATTGCGTGGTTGAGGTTTGTGCAGAGAAAAGAAAATTAACTGCAACCACAAATTCTTTACTTAAAACATAAAGTAGCAAAGTTAATGGGATATCCAAAAACGGAAAATTTGTCAAAGTTATAAGGAACGGAGGGAGTATTACACTTCAAACCTCAAAGTTAAGTTTCAAATATTATAATTACATAATAACAACAACAACAACAACATCAGAGGAGGAATGGATCGGGCCCGATCCGGTTTCAGGTCAGGCCCGGGCGAGCTTGGTTTTTCTGGGGTGAACCCTAGCACCGGCCCGGAAATCTACTGGTACTACGTCGGGCACAGGCCAGGCCGGTTCATTTAATTTTTTTAGCTTTTCTTATTTATTCCAATCGCCCACCCCCAAACTCCGCCAAAATAGCTGGTCCAGCCCACCTACCACAGGCCCAAAAAACAAAAAACAAAAAGGCCCGAACCGGACCCGGCTGGGCCGGTTTCTACTTCCCCAGTCCGGAACCGCCCCGAAAAAACCTCAGGCGGGTCCCATGCCCGGAACATGTCCCAGTTCATCGGGCCGATCCAGTCCCGCACAGTGGCGGTCCGGCTTGGTTCCCGGGTCGGTCAGACCGGAACCGGGCCACCCCTACATCCAAGCCATATTTCCAAAAGATTTTAGGATTGACTAACATGATTCATATTATGGTATTAGATACGCAAAGAAAAGAAAAAAAATATATAATAAAACTAAATATAAAAGGTAAGGTTAAAAGGATACTATAAATAAAATTAACATAAAAATATAATAAATACAAACAAGATATAAAAAGAATTTATTGTTGATTTTTCAAAAAGAATTTTCTAACCCACATATCCATTCTTATTTATGACATTTAAACTAGGGGTGAATAAAAAACCGAAAAACCGAAACCGACTAACAAATCGACCGAAATTCGCTTTACAGTTTACAGTTGTACCCTTGGGTTAAAAAACAAGCCAAACCAAAATTCGCTAACAAAACCAGACCAAAACAAGCTAAAATTGACCTAAACCGATACAAAAAGATTGAAACGATTCAAATTTTCTAGTCCGACTCTCAGCTTCACCTGTCATAAAAATCGCTAAATCCGGCCGATTACAAACCGAAACCGACCATGTACGTTCAACTAAAAACTGAAACCTGCAAAAACCGAACCGATAAAACCAAAGTCTGTGAACACCCCTAGTTTAAAAACTTGAAGCACATATTTACTATTTAGCCGTATTTTACAAAGCCCCATGCATCACACAAACATACAGATCACCATCTTTATAGTTCCAGCAAGGTATCGAATTTCCAGAGAGCAAAGAAAAAGAGACTTGATCGATAGATAGATAAATTGTAAAGGTAGTGATTATAAAATCGTTCCCGGGCCAAACCAACAACACAGAAAGGTACAAGGATCAAACTCCAACCTGAGCGAGCTTGCATTGGGGTGGGAAGAGAACATCTTTTTTGTGCTTTTGGATATATTCTGTTGCTCTATTTAAAGTCTCAGTATATGTCCAAATAACTAAATGCAAAATGGAGATCGAAAACAAGTAGAAAACAGGTCTTCTTAAATGTTTAGATGTATCTCAATTCCAAAGTTATTCAATACGCGGAAAAGATGATGAACAGCCTAGCAAACCTAATGAAACCAGTTTGGGCCTCTTGCAAAATCACTTCATTTTCTCCTCCTTGAACAGAACATGACAATTAACACGAGGGTCAAACTTGAGAAATTCAAGTTTTGTCTGACTAGTTTGAAGCCTCTTTGTCTTCTTCACCACATAGAAGAATCCTGTTCCTGCTGCTGAAACAAGTTTCACAAACATTGCACCTGCCTTCTTTTTGTCACCCATTTCCTTGTTGGACCTGGTGGCGGGAAAGTACAGGGCGAGTAATAGCATATAAAATCATCCACAGATGAGGGAAATTAAAGAAATAAAAGGAAAAAAAGATAAGTAAATCAATAAAATGAGGTGGATGGCAAATAAGAACAATAAACAATCAATAGCAATTAGCCATAGTTACAAAGGCTACATGATGAAGGAGAAATTGAATGTCCTTAAACAGTTCATATGTTTAACTTGCTGCTTTTTTTGGCCAGGGGGCGATTGCCTTATCTAATATAGAAGGGCATATTTGACAGTTTTTTTTTTTTAAGTTAAAGATTGGATGAGAGAATATTCACTAAACCTGCCACTGTCATTATTCTCGAGAGGCTTTTCGTTTTCTCCTTAGAAAACCACCACAGGCCTAGAAAAGCTTGATCGGAGATTTGAGCATTTAAAGGAGTGAGTTGTACTTATTGAATTTAGATGCACATTAGCATATGTATTTGCCTTCATTTGTTTTGAATGATGCATTCTTCTGTGAAGTGCATTTGGTGCAATCTCTACTTTTTCTATGGAAGAATAACATCCCTACCTGCCCTATACTTTATCCTTCTCCTTCCCCACAGTCAAGCCTACTAGCTAGGTTGGCATGCTTAAAATTGGTTAGATAACTTAGATTACATTAGCCTGTGCTTAACTTTCTACCTGCCCTTAACTTAGATTCATGCAAAAGTGTCTATTTCTGTTATGCTATAAAGATGTTGAATTTTTTTAGTGACCTTTTAAGTGGTCTTCTTTGCGAGACCATTACTATCTTGCTATCTACTTTATGAACTTACACTTTTCATTCCTCATTTCATCTATCTTCATATGCTTGGTATATTATTGGATTTGGCATGTAATCAGTATCCCTTATCTATGGCAGGTACTGCAGTCAGCAGCTGGGATTCCGAGACAGGGGAAAGAATGTGTTCATGCACAACAGAATTACTTATACTATGCAGTTTTTATCCCATACATTTTTAATTCTGCATTTATACAGTTTTTTTCCCTTTCAATTATATAGTTTTAAATCTACATTAGTTCCCCTTTTTGAAAAACAGGGTTCTTCGTTGCTTGCTAATAATTTTGAAGGTGCAGAGAGAGAAGGTTTGCAGAGAAAAATGTATGAAGAGGAGTTCAAGATACTACAAAATTTTAGGGAAAGGATGCATCTGTTGAAATGCCAGGGCCTGATGCAACAGAGATTTATGTGATAAAAAAAAAAGGCACCAAGCTTGGATTTTCTAATTAGATTCCATATAGGCTAAGCCGCTAAGGGCAGCTACTGTAAAATGTGTCTAATCTTAAAAACAATTGTAAAGCCCTTTTTGTCTAAACTAATATTTCAAGACGGTTATAATAAAGATAAGACTTAAATTTGTTAAATTAAACATAGTAGAATCACGCTTTCAAAATAAAAAGAAAATCCTTCAATACATTTCTCGCTGAGCATCGTGAAAGTTTTTCTAACATCGAGCTTAGAAATCATCAATAATAAAATTGTCTGTTTCTCTAATCATATCCTCTTTTTTCTCTCCCGTCGAGATTGAACCATTTATGTTACACTTTAAAATTACATAAACTTATAAATTTAATTACAACTCAAAATTTTTACCAAAAAACTTAACACTAATAAAAAGTGAGATTTAATACATAACAGAAAAATGAATTAATCATTTTAAATTTCAACAAGTGAACCAGTAACCACTATAAACTAATCAACTAATAACTTCAAAAAAAAATGGACAGAACCGCATCATCAACAAAGCCACTAAAGCAGTACTGAACATTCGGCATATCAATTAATTCAGAAACCAAGTAACCTCACTACCTCGGCATCAATAAAGGCTCAAGGCAGAACAAATCAACAGAAAAGAATCAACAATTATGAATTATGAATATGATTATATGAAGTAATCAACAAATTAACTAAACATTTACCAACAACTATGAAGTAATCGATATAGGAGTCAAAGAGTTTTAGAGGAGTACCAGTCTCCAGAACTACCAAATACCAAGAAAGATGAAGGGGCAAAAGTGCAGAGCCGTAGGGCCTTAATGGCGGAAACTGGAAGCGGGGGAAGAGAAGCTAAGCGTGCCGCGCACTAGAAGGCTGAGGCCGCTGAGGATTGATAGTGCGGCAGGCGGCCATGCGTCGCTGTGTTGGCCATCGGCGCGTTGGTGACGGTTGGGCTGGGTAGATCGTGCTATTCCTTAAGTCCTTTTCAAAGCCACCAAGCCCACTTTTTAAGATTTTTTAAGGAAAAGTTTGACAAAAATAATCTCACCTTTCACTGGTCTTTTCATAATAATCTCACCTTTAGATAATTCCATAATAATCTCACTTATGCACCCCATTTTCTTTCATTAGACCCTGACCATGTATTCTACTCTTTTTTTGAAAATCATATAAATAATCTCACCTTTCATTTTTCTAATATTACCTCCGTCCCCCTAAGTTTGGGACAGAGAAAGTGGCACAGTTATTAATAAAAGTGGGTTTATGTGGTTGATATTGAATTGATAAAGTAAGCATAAAGTAAGAATGATTTAGAACCACACAAACTTTACCAAATAAGGTATGAGACAATCTTAGTGGACAGACCGAAATGGTAAAATGGGACAATCATAGCGGGACGGGGGGAGTATATCTTTATAAATGTGAGATTATTTATATAAGATTTTCAAATAAAGGTAAAAAACTTGGTCAGTGTCCAATGAAAGAAGATGAGGTGCAAATGTGGGATTATTTTGGGATTATGTAATAGGATTATTATGAGAAAATCAGTGAAAGGTGGATTATTCTTGTCAATTTTTCCTTTTTTTTTATAGAAGATGGCTTAATTCATAATAATAATAGCATTCAGTAGGGGTACAGGGTAATAAAAGAACCACAAGTGACCATTCGTCCATGGCCGAGACTGAGAATTAACCACCTGTAAAAAAGCAATATAACTTGCTAGACCTGAATTAGGCAATTTAAAGCCAATAACGATTACTGAAGACCTTTCAGCCTCAAACCTAATGCAAGAGTCTTACAAAGCAAAATAACAAAAGAATAAGAGTAAAATAGAACATAGTTTCCAAAATAGAAGCAAGCAAGACAGAAAATAAAGATAGCACCGCCCCAAGCCTTCCTCGCCAACACCATCCAATAACATCTCGGCGGGTCTAAGGACACTGACCCGCCGCTTCCCCATTTTTTGGCCCATCCAGAGCCATTCCTTCACCCGTTGTGTCACCTTTGGGCTGATTATCCCAGATTCTCATCCGCTTTGTATCTCCAGAAGTTTCTTCTCTATCATCTGTCTCGTTCTGTTGTTGCATACTGGCCTTTGACTCAGACGAAAATTCTCCCCCGAGATCAGCCTTCCGCTGATATCCGTATCCACCTCAACTCGGAGCTACATTAGATAGCCACTTATTGGGTCATGTTGGGCTCATATTCACCCCCTGCTCTAAGTTACACTCCAAAAACTTTTCGGCTACAAAGCCTTCTTCGTACTTCAACGGACAAAATTTATCAGAATGTCCAATTATACCACACAAAAAGAAAAAGCTGGGTAGTTTTTCATATTTAAAATCCACCCAATGCTTAACCCCATCTTTTGTTAAAGTATTGCCCTTTTTTAAAGGCCTGCGAACATCCAGGCACACCCTTATACGCAGATAAGAGCTCTATTTACCTTCAAATTGGCTTGTCTCAAATTTAACAAAAGAGCCTAAAAATTACCAATTTTCCTGGAAGATCCCAAATTTCTAAACTTAATAGGGGCATTATGAACATGTACCCAAAAACTGGCCTCAAATAAAGTCATCGTTTCAAGGATGTCATCTGGCTGAACAACTTTCAATAGGATTAAATCACGTTCAAAAAGCCAGGGACCATCTTCAAGCACACGATTCATATCCAAAACATGATTAAAAATAACCAAATACCTTTTTTCTCCAATCTCCTTGATGGTCATACCTCGCCCAGGACGCCAGATAGAAGCCATCAGTTCTTGAAAATCCGGCTATTTGACCCTTCGGTCTAAGACGACAACCCCAACCACCGGGAAGACCTGCGGTTCACTCGCCACCTCCCCTCTCTCTTCCGCCTCCTCGTCGAAGTTAAGTTTGTTCACTTGTTCCTCAATTGACAACCTCTTATACGAATTGACAATATCTTCCATCCAAGACTTATCACGGTCGAACGCCCTACTCTTCTTGCCCAGGTCCAGAACTGCCTCTGCTACTCGACTGCTGCTAGCTATGCCTTCCCCGATCTAAATTGCCGATCTTCGTAGATAATGAAATCGGAAACGTAACCCTAGGTCCCTAGCGGTCGAGCCCTAGGAAAAACGAAGGTTTAGAGAGAGCCTGTCCACTTTTTAAGATTATAGTTAATAATCTTGCAAAAAAAAGATTATAGTTACTTTTCTAGCAGGGTTGAATGAAGTTGTAAAAGATCATTTTAGTCATTTTTCATATTTTTTTTCTTTGTTTTAATACTAGTAATAAATATTGCTTACATCTTAAAATTAATTATTCATTATTCAACATAATCAACGAATTCAGACACATCAATCGAAACTTCAAAAATATCATCAGAATCTGCCAGTTCAGTCATTTTTTGTGTTACCAAGCACGCTCTCGATTTTCTGGGAGCGGACTCCTGAAGAGGCTGAAATCTCTGTTTCAAATAGTCATTTACTAAGCTTTTCTACATTCTTAGACCATTGGGCTATTGGGCTGGACAAAATCACCAGTTCAAGGATGAAAATCAGACTGCTTGTGATAAACTTAGGTTTTGTTTGCAACCACTTCTATCTATTTATATATAAGAAAAGAAACAGCTCTTCAAAAGACAATTATATCCTTCATTAATCTTAGGTGTCATTGTGTCCACAATTTTCTCCTCTCATTCCTTACTGCCATGTGATGAGGTCTGGGGCTATTTTTGTATATCTGCCCTTCATTCAACTGATGAGAGCCTGAGATGGATGGTCTCTGCTTCCGCACACCAATTTCTTCACATGTTTATCTTATCCACTTACTTCTCTCATCTCAAGATATTTGAACGCTATTTGATTATTTATAATTCTTCATCTCTAATCGATTGCAAAAATGCCGCAACCACTGTCCAAGTAGCAGAGGTACGGCTACTAATTCTCTGTTTCTCTTTTCATCTTTCTCCAATCGTTTCATCTAAATAAGCGATAAAACAATTCTACTGCTTCAATATGTTGGGAGTTCCCTGCATTTCGTTTATTAAATCAAGCAACCAAGTTTATTTCTCCCCTGCATTTCGTTTCAACATATTGTTCCCTTCATTTTTCGGGAGTCCTTTATATATGTTCTGAAAGCACACTACTGTTTTTAGTCACTATATTAATTCTAGGATTTCTAAGTTTATTTATACCATGGACTACAAAGGAGAGGAAGCATAGGTACGTTACCCCTTCTCCTCATTCTATACTATCGTATTTGTTTATTGTCGATGAATTTATTTCTCAGTTGACCAGTTTTAGTTTCTTTACCCAGTAATGACCTATTTAATTTGAAAAAGAAAGTCTACGGGGGTCGGTGATCATCAGCAGGTGTTCGATGAAATGTTTATTTACATTAGAAGAAGATATTAGTTCAATTTATGAACTAATAAATTTATCATGCAGTGTGATCGCCTCTTTTCATGTAATGAATATGACCTTCTATCCTTCTATCCTTTGTGTGAACTCCATATATAACAAAAATGAGAGACTCATTATGTTAATTTTCTGCCCTTCTATCCTAGGTGTCATCAGCCCCATCTTCTCCGATTAAGTAATGTTATCTCTAATGCTTCCTTTTCCTTTGTGTTTGATGTGTTAGCACCGCTGCTATTTGAAGACCCTCATCCTCCACTCTTTTCATCAACTCTCCAAATTTGACATCTCTTCTTTCATTCGTTATACGATGTGTTTCTCTATGCTTTGAAATAATTACAATCGAAGACAATTACTCCCTCCCACGTCTCCCACAATTTTTAGAACGTACTTATCTTCAAACTCTATATTCTTAAATTTTTGTTTCTAACCCTGACATTTTTAGGCCCCTACAGATCTGCTACAGGTATACATTGGAGAAGCCTCTGTCTATACTATCCTTGGTCCTTGCTATTAGCTGCAGGTGATATTTCAAAAGCTTACAAGCTGAAATATCATACTCCGTATTATATGAGCCTATTTTGTGAGTTTACATCATGTAATTACATTGGGAATGGTTACTGAAACAGTATCATGTTTTTGGCAATTTTATCGTATAAGCATCATAATGTTATGATTATGAGTAACTTACCAGACTTCGTTGTAAACTGAAAAGGTATCAATTTTTAACAACAATACTGAATATATTCTTTTAATAATGATATCATACATTATGCATCAGCCAATTCACTCCAAAGTATAAAAATCCTAAAGTATACCATGAAATCTAAACTGAAAACTGAAGTTAAACTTTAATTTAGTTGCACCAAGATTAATGTTATAACAGCAAACTGCGCCCTTCCTACTGTTTTATGAGTAAAGTATAAAACGCATTGGGTTTTTTCTTATCTCTCAATTTAAAGTGTTCAACAATAATTAGGGTTAAAGTGAAAGAGTGTCTGTTCCACAATAATCTTAAGACTAAAAGTGAAAAAAATTTAAGTTCAGCACCAAAAGTGTCACTGACATAATAGTCGGATGACATAATAGTCAGAGAACTGAGAATTGGAATGCTTATGTATGTCAGTCTAGATGCCTAAAGAAAGTGAAAATTTTCATGTCTTTTACGGCTATGATTTGAGAACACTAAAATTATAAGTAGTGAATATATACATTTTTTAGATTCCTGGACATCATGATTAATTCTCTAATAAGAATAAAGGATTTCAACAAAAAGTTTAGGTCAAGGAATGAAAATAAAGATAGATACATATATAATTCAGGCTTAATTCAAAAACCGGAGCTCTTTCCCTTTATAAATTGTAGTTTTAGATTTATACATGTAACATGTCAAACACTATGAATTACATACAAATTTCTTTATTTGTTTTTGGACACAAGGGCTTCCAACATCGGGGTAATTACATTTTTAGTGGAACATGTGATCAGTATCGATGACAATTGACACACACTATGTTGCCCGTCTGAACTCCATTTATGCAAGGTACCATAGCGAGTAGGCCATTTTAAGAGTCTTGCTTGAGATCTTATCGAGTATGATAACTAAAACAAGATCATGTTTTTGGTAATTTTATCTTATAAGCATAAAAAGGTAATGATTATACGATAGTATATGAGTAACGAACACTAGCCTATATTTGTGAATTGTTTGCAAAGCTCTATTCGGGATTACTGTGTGACTGCGTCTATAAACACTTTGCTCATGATCACCACCAAGTTAATTTCATCTTTTCTAATGATTAATATTAACCTACACTAGACTTAGTTGTAAACCGAAAATGTATAAATTACAAACAACTATAGTGACTATATTCTTCTATTAATGATGTCAGTGGCGTAAATACTTTGCTCATGATATCAATGACTATATTCTTTTACAAAAATATATCAACTTTTTGTATGATCTTTAGTACTGCGTGTGACATTAATATTGAATACATCAACTTTTTTCAAAAGCTGGCCTTTCCCCAACTTCTAAAAAAACTATTTCTAGGTTTAAATTAGTGCAACCAGAAGTATTTCTACACTTTCACTCAAACACTCCAATTTTTTCTTCTGCTCCCTGAAGGAACAAAAGCAGTTATAAAAATCAATTCCAAACACCCCCTAAATAAGCTTCCTATTTTCGAACCTCACTACGGATTATTTCATACTACCTCCATCCCAATTTAGTTAGCCAATCTTGACTTTTTCGGTCAAAGGTGGTAAACTTTGACCAATTATTTTAACTAATATATTTATGAAAAAATTAATAATTTTATACTTTTATAATAGTATTTTTAACAAAGAACATTTTCATATAATTTTTATATTATTAATATTTTCTCTATATAGATATATAATCGGTGAAGTTATGTACCATACCATTGATTTGAAAAATGAAGTTTGGTTAGTAAATTGGGACGGAGGGAGTATTAAAATAAGAAAGAATTCCTAAAATGCAAAAAAAAAGTAAGAATAGTGTATAGAATATAAATTTTTAACATTCACTACAATAATGCTTAAAATAAAATCAAAGCATCTTACGTGTTTTCTACCCAATTTTAACTCCTTTACTATGTAACTGTCACGTGACAATTTTACCATATGAAATAGTAAAGGAGGGTAGTTAACGAAGTATGATAACTGTCAATTGGCAGGATGACAAATTTTACACATGAATCTCATCAAATTCGAAAATACCCCTCATCTCATAATTTTATCGCTCATATGTATTGATTTTAAATTTAAGAATAAGCCATAAGTTGTCTAACTTTTGAGTGAAAAATATCTCTCTCATAAGCAGTGGTTTTAGGTATAACATAATCCGGATAACGGGGAGAATTTCCTCTATCATATATAGTGTTTTTAGGTATAAGACAAGTCGGCTAACAATTGAACGAGAGAATTTTCTTTCTCATATGTAGTGCTTTTAGGAATTAGAAGATAAGCTTGCTACCAGTTGAGCGGAAGATTTATCTCTCTCTATACATTTTTTTAAGTATAAGATACGTCGCCTAACAATCGAGTGATAGAATTCTCCTCTATCATTTAGGTATAAGGTAAGTCGACTAACAATTGATGAACGGGGAAACTTTCTGTGACACCGCACCCAAACGTCCTTGAAAATTTGGTTTTAAAAATTCAAAGTTTATGTATTGGATTTCTGATTCCCAAACGATTGTAAAGCGATTAATGTTTTACGTAATTAATGATCGATTTTTGTACTGATCGAACTCGTATATTAGTATCGGGCCTTAGTAATAAATAAGAGAGCCCAACATTATCAAAATAAGTGATAGGATGATTAGAGAAGAATACAAATGCCTATAGTCCCATCTTTGACATTATTGAGCTAAATAATTGGAGTAGGACTTTTTCCTTCTATAATATCCATCAAGTAATTTATTGAGATGAACCTACACATATTGGAGATCAATAATGTGATGAAGGAAGTTGACTTGTTCTAAATAAATTAGGATGAGTACAAAAAGGCATCTTTGACAAAAGATAAAACAATAGGACCCATCTTCCCATTTTTTGGAAGTATTGATAGATATTTTGGACTCAAAGTTGAATGGGATCAATTGGGAACCATCCCACATGGACTTAGTACCTGCAAAACAAAGAAGAAGAGGTGAGATGACTACATGGGGCGGACTCTTGGCTCATATACACAAAACACTCCAAGAGAAAACAAAAGGGGGAGGTCCACCCCATATTTGATTGCAAACCAAATATCTCTCATGCTCTTTTGTGAGCCACATGCTCTCTTAGCATGTTTAAGGCATCCTTTACACTCCCCCCTACACCCCATTCGAACTCCCCAATATAAGAGAGAAGGAGAGAGCCACATAACCAAGATAAGCCAAAGAGAGAGCAAGCTGTCCGCAGGTTCGTTCTTCAGTGCGTAGCTCTGATTGTTTGAGCCATAACTTGAGATTCACTCGTCCAATTTAGTCGTATAAGATACCAAAAGAAAGCTCTCAAGACGAGGAATCCGTGGAGGTCTGGTTTGCATCAATCGGAGTAGTGGAAGGCTTCCAAATCGTCCGAGCAAAACGAAACCTCGCAGGAACGGATTAAATCTTCTAAAGTGAGTTTGAACCCCCAACACATTTCTTTTCATTTTTCAAATGATATGAACGATTGGTGGGACTATTATACACTACTTCAAGTGTATAATATGTCCTTATAAAGTTATTTTATGTGTGTAAAGGTTGGATACTAACCTAGAGCAAATCTTGGAAACTAGGAAACGAGTTAGCCGGAAAACACCCATTCTAGGGGCTGTTTTCGTATCAACGATTAGGGGTTGAACTAGCACTTCGAGGGGGCTGTTTAACACTCATTCCTAAGCAAGGAATCAGTTCTCAAGCTTCCTTGGCCGAGGCTTTGGTCATTGGATCGATAAGGAAGGTTTTAAAGCTCAATTGAGGTGAGGATTGACATCTAATTGCTTACAACTTGTAGGTTAAGCATGAGATTACCTAAATGCTTAAATCATTATTTTTCATGGATTATGATGATTATATATTGATGAAATATTGATATAGTTTCCAAAGAATGAAATTTGGAATGATTTGAGAATGTATGAATATTATGAGATTAAATGAGTATAAATGAACTATTTTTGTGAAATAGACATTTTGCTCATGTATGAATTATGTGGTTACATAAATGAATATTTGTGTATTGAGATTGAATACTTAAGTTGCTGCTACATAACTATAAATATGTAGAGAATTACAAATAATGAGGATAATGGTATGATAACAATAATCCTAATAGTATTGAAATACTAGTTAGTGATTATTGGAACTTGTTGATTAAATTGATCCTAGGGATTGGATTGTATGAAAGGTACTTGAAGTGTATCTAATAACTTAGTATGGAACTAAGGTTAAGTTATGGGAAGTCTTTAAGGATGACCCATGGTAGTTTAATGATATGTCAATTCTAGGCATAGGGTTGCTTGAGAATTGGACCTTAATGCATGGTGATGTGATAGAGCCGAGCTCTAGAATGCATGTAAGGTGTAGACTTGGAGTCTATGTATTGTATAGCTAGAGCCGAGCTCTAGGACTTGCGTGGTGATGTGATAGAGCCGAGCTCTAGAACGCAAGGTAGGGAAATTGACCCGAGTTATATGAATTGTATGGTGATGTGGTAGAGCCGAGCTCTAGAATACAATGTCATGTACTAGGGTTGGACTCTAGGAGTTGTTGTGGCTTATAGTCACGGGGTTGGGAATGGTGATTTCCAAATGAACATGGGCCCACGGGCCGACTACTTGACTTTTATATAAAGTAAGTATATTTTTAAACGGGGTAACCTAGGGTTACAATCATAATGTACTATCACCCTATTTGAGGGTCTTGTGTTTGAAATACTTGTTGTATATCTATTAGATGCCTGCCACACCAGTACTTTATAGCCGTATAGAGTACTGACCCCTTCGGGGGCGTCCCACCACCATTTCAGGTTGAGGCTAGAGCTTGCTTCCTGTGCTCGTTGCCCGAGTGATTTCCCCCGGAGAGAAGACTTGGTTCGTGCTTCCTCCATTCTGTTTTAGAACATAAATAAACATGCTCATGGATATTTTACTTTAGAGCCTGCGTGCTCATGTTTGCCCTATGTGACCCTTTTGTTTTAAATAATGTTTTCCGCTGCGTATTGAATTGTTTATTATGTATGTTTATGGATGACTTATGTGTGAATGATATTCATGACGCCTTGTATAATATGAATGTGTTGGACTGCGGTTGACTATTCGTATTGTACGGCGGGTTGTTGACGTGTCCGGGGAGGTCCGGGGCGTGACAATTAAGTTGGTATCAGAGCCTTAGTCCATAAACTTCATAATGAAGTCTCAAAATTCTCTTTTTGAAAAGATTTTGAAAAAACTATGAGCATAGAAGTTTTGTACTTGGAGAGCTTTTGGTACTTGGGTTGCAAGGTCTCTAATTGTTAAGATGGTACCCTTAGCAATTGGTATGGCGGTGACTCGAGCCAAAATGTGTCTTAAGTACCTATCCGTCAATTGACATTTGATACGAGTCTAACGACTCTTTCCAAATTCTTTCAGAAATGGACCGTGGTGGCAGGATTACTAGGAGAAACCCGACCGGCCGTGTACCAGTGGAGACTGGACAGGGCAGTCGAAGGACCTCTAGGGCATCTAGAGGAGCTGGCCGTGGAGGCCGATCACAGACCGTAAGTGACGGCCATGTTGACACAGAAAGTGAAACCTACTGGTCCTACGAGGACTCGACTTACCAACCGGAAACCGAGCCGGTTGAGACCCCTTACGAAGGGGATGACGATGATGTAAGTGATGAAGAGGGGGAGAATGACTCCCTAGCAAGAATTGAGGCGCTGCTCCAACAATATCAACGGGAGCGCGAGGAAAGGAGGCAATGCCGAAGACGCCGAGCGGGGCAACCTTCGGGCATGGCTTCGAGAGGAGGAAGTCATGGTGCATCTAGAGTCCATGTGGAACCACATGGAGGCCAAAATGATGGAGGTCCAACCATAAGGATCTCCAAATTTATCAAAGAAGCAAGAGATTTGGGGTGCAAACCCTTTGATGGAGCAGGGGACATTTCAGTTGCAGCACAATGGATCAAGAGGCTAAATGAAGCAGCCCTTGACATGCAAATCGCGCCGAATCTCAAACTGAGAATTGCGGTAAGATTGCTCGAGGGGATGGCATCCAAGTGGTGGGATGGAACCAAGAGCAAGTACGGTGAGACCGTCGTTTGGGAGGACTTCCAACGGGAGTTCTTTGCCCAATATTATTCTGATTTTGAAGTGAACAAGAAGGTGAGGGAATACACCCTCCTAACCCAGGGGGGTAACATGACAGTGAAGGAACTTGAGTACAAGTTCCGAGATCTCGCCGACTACATACCGGAGTATGCTTGTGACGAGAACCGAATGGCAAACCACTTTTGGGATGCTCTTGACTTGGAGATACGTGATAGGGCAACACAATTGCCTAATATGACCTTCGCCCAAGTGGTTGACCAAGCGTTGAAGGGGGAGAAACAGTGGGAGGAGAGGAAGAAGAGAGACGCCGAGGAGGTGAAAAAGAGAAAATGGGAGAGTCATGGCTCCCAAGGTTCCAACAAAAAGGGGAACCATGGAGGAGGATCTTTCCGGGCACCGCCGCCACCGTCTAGGGGGAATCAAGGCCCGAGTGGGCAAGGCTCGAGGTCACAAACCTCGGTGGTAACTCGTTGCAACAATTGCAAGAGGAACCACTCCGGTAAATGTCGCGACCCCCCTAGATGTTTTCAATGTGGGGATGCCGGGCATTTGAAGGCGCATTGCCTACAATTGGGTGGGACAAGGACATCGGGACCGAGCAGTGGCTCGACGGGTACACGGAATCAAACCGGAGCTTCTCAAGCGAGCCGGGGACATGGGGGAGCGAGTACGAGCAACGCGCCATCCGTGAATCAAGGAAGAACTCAAGCTAGAGTTTATGCGATGACGGAGGCGGATGCTCGATCTAACCCGGACTCGGTTGCAGGTATTGCCTCTTGCACAATTGTATTTTGCCCATATTTAATCCATAAATTGATGACATAAGTCATAGGGATTGAGTGCGAGCCATTACGGGGTCAAACGGCGAAATTCGGGCCAAAACTGACCAAAAACAGGGACGCACGATCGTGCGTCCAACCCCACGCACGATCGTGCGTAGGGGACAGTGGTTCCAGGTGAATTTCGCGCAGGACGCACGACCGTGCGTGCCGGTACGCACGCCGTGCGTGGACGCACGATCGTGCGTGGCCGGGTACGCACGATCGTGCGTAACCGGCAGTGGTCGGATTCGATGTTTTTTCACGCACGCACGACCGTGCGTGTCCCACGCACGACCGTGCGTGGACCCCAGCCGCCCGAAACACGAGTTTTTCATCCCGTTCTTCTATGATTGGACCCCCGTTTGATTCCGAACATTTATATGAACCTATTAACCTCCTAAAAAGTGTCCTAAACCATTAGAAAAGGTATCTTACATGGTGTATAAATGTAGGAACATTAAAGATTAATGGGAAGGATGCACGAATCCTTATCGATACCGGGGCGCAACGTTTGTTCGTGAGTGAGGCGTTCGCCGAGGACTTAGGGGTACAATCAACACCAATGACGCACACATTAGTGGTATCAACATTACTAGGGGATGATGTCGAAAGAACTAGTTATTATCCATCTTGTGAGGTGGAAATTGATGGCCAAACCTTGACGTGTGATTTCGTACCGCTGAGTATGATGGAGTTCGATGCAATCCTAGGGATGGATTGGCTAGAAAAGCATCATGCTAGGGTAGATTGCTACACAAAGGTTTTGGAACTCGAAGGCAATAATGGGGACACCCTACGCTTCGAGGGGGATCGAGGCAAATCAAACAGTTGTATTATTTCCACCGTGAGAGCGAGAAGTATGATGAGAAAGGGATGTCACGCATATCTAGCATACGTGGTTGACAAAACCAAGGAGGAAACGAACATTGACGACGTGAGGGTGGTTTGTAAGTACCCGGATGTCTTCCCTAAAGACCTACCGGGGCTTCCACCTGATAGGGAGATTGAATTTGTGATCGAGGTCGAGCCTGGTACCAAACCAATCTCCATACCGCCATACCGTATGGCACCCGCTGAACTTAACGAGTTGAAGACCCAATTGCAGGAGCTTTTGGATAATGGTTTCATTAGACCCAGCCACTCCCCGTGGGGAGCACCAGTTCTTTTTGTGAAAAAGAAAGACGGGACACTCCGAATGTGCATTGACTATCGTCAACTGAACAAGGTCACAATCAAGAATAGGTATCCTTTGCCTAGGATTGATGACTTATTTGATCAACTACGAGGAGCAACCGTGTTTTCAAAGATTGACTTGAGGTCGGGGTACCACCAACTGAAGATTAAGGAAGATGACATACCAAAGAGTGCTTTCCGCACAAGGTATGGGCATTTTGAATTCCTTGTTATGTCGTTTGGGTTAACAAACGCCCCGGCGGCATTCATGGACTTGATGAACCGAGTATTTCATAAATACTTGGACCGATTCGTGATTGTGTTCATAGATGACATCTTGATTTACTCAAAGAGTGAAGAAGAGCATGAAGAGCACTTGATACTTGTTCTTGAGACACTACGGGAGAAGCAACTCTATGCCAAATTTTCTAAATGTGAATTTTGGCTGAAGGAGATTGGCTTCCTCGGGCACGTGGTTTCTGGATCGGGAATTGCTGTTGACAACAAGAAGATAGAAGCCATTACCGAATGGGAGAGGCCAAAGAACGTCAAGGAAATTCGTAGTTTCCTTGGATTGGCAGGCTACTATAGGAAGTTTGTGGAAAAGTTCTCTGTTTTGGCATCACCATTGACGAAGCTCACTTGTAAAGGGGCTAAGTTTGTATGGGATGACAAATGTGAGAAGGGGTTCATGGAACTAAAGAAGCGATTGACCGAGGCACCGGTACTTGCATTACCCAAAAAGGGTGTGGGGTACGATGTATATAGCGATGCCAGCATCCAAGGGCTTGGATGTGTACTGATGCAGAATGGGAGGGTAATCGCCTATGCTTCACGACAGTTGAAGAAGCATGAGGTGAATTATCCTACTCATGATTTGGAGCTGGGGGCAGTGGTGTTTGCACTGAAGATATGGAGACATTATCTCTACGGGGAGACATGTCACATATACACTGATCACAAAAGCTTGAAATACGTGTTTACTCAGAAAGAGCTAAACATGAGACAAAGACGGTGGATGGAGTTGATAAAAGACTACCATCTAGTGATAGAGTATCACCCCGGCAAGGCAAACGTGGTAGCAGATGCTTTGAGCCGGAAGAGCTCGTCTGGGGCATTGCTAGCTAATTTGAGGGCATTAAGAGCCCAACTGGAGGTATCCAGCGATGGTGCCTTATTGGCACGATTTGAGGTGAGACCTACGTTACTTGATGAGATCAAGAAGGGTCAGGAAACAGACGAAGAAATTATGAAGATCCGGGAACGCATACAAGCAGGACCGGTGGAGGACTTTAGAGAGAGAGATGACGGTCTCTTATTATTTCGTGACCGAGTGTGTGTACCGGCAGATGATGAGCTCCGAAAATCCATCTTAGAGGAAGCTCATTCATCGGCTTATGCCATGCACCCGGGGGCACGAAGATGTACCGTGACTTGAAGGAGAGTTACTGGTGGTCGGGTATGAAGAGAGAGATAGCCGAATATATCAGTCGATGCCTTACTTGTCAACAAGTTAAGGCAGAACATCAGCATCCAGCAGGCTTATTGCAACCACTTTCCATTCCTGAATGGAAATGGGAACACGTGACTATGGATTTTGTGGTAGGTTTACCACGAACAGTCAGGAACTATGATGCAGTTTGGGTTGTAGTAGATAGGCTCACGAAGAGCGCACACTTTTTGCCTATCAACACTACCTACCCACTTGAGAGGTTAGCCAAATTATATACGGATGAGATCGTGAGGCTGCATGGGGTCCCAGTGACCATTGTATCCGATAGAGACCCACGATTCACATCACGTTTTTGGCCGAAATTTCAGGAGTCTATGGGAACGAGGTTGAAGTTCAGTACTGCTTTCCACCCACAGACGGATGGGCAGTCTGAAAGAGTCATACAGATCTTAGAAGACATGCTGAGGGCTTGTGCATTGGAGTTCCAAGGAAGTTGGGACAACCACTTAGCACTTGTGGAATTTGCCTATAACAACAGTTATCAGGCAAGCATCGGTATGCCTCCATACGAGGCATTGTATGGGAGGAGGTGCCGTACACCGTTATGCTGGGACGAGGTTGGCATGGCCAAACTCGAGGGTACCGAGTTGGTTGAGGTCACCAAATCAAAGGTGAAGTTGATCCGAGAGAGACTCAAAGCGGCTCAGGATAGACAAAAGAGTTATGCAGATAAGCGTCGAAGAACCTTAGAGTTTAAGGTTGATGACGAGGTATTCTTGAAAGTTTCCCCTTGGAAAGGGATCATTCGATTCCAAACCCGAGGAAAACTTAACTCACGATATATAGGTCCATTCAGAATTATAGAAAGGATTGGGCCCGTAGCATATCGTCTACAGCTGACTCCGGAGTTAGAAAAGATACATAATGTGTTTCATGTATCCATGCTTAAGAAGTATGTGCATGATCCCTCTCACGTATTGGAAAAGCCGCCTGTAGAGGTACGTGAGGATTTGAACTACGCTGTGCAACCAATCAAGGTCACCGATAGAAAGGTGAAGAAACTGAGGAGCAAAGAAGTCCCAATGGTTAAAGTCCTTTGGAAAAGCGATCGGGTCGAAGAAGAGACATGGGAAGCAGAGGCCTTGATGAGGAAACAACATGCTTTCCTTTTCGAGTAGAGCTGTGAATTTCGGGGACGAAATTCCTGTTAAGGGGGGGTGAACTTGTGACACCGCACCCAAACGTCCTTGAAAATTTGGTTTTAAAAATTCAAAGTTTATGTATTGGATTTCTGATTCCCAAACGATTGTAAAGCGATTAATGTTTTACGTAATTAATGATCGATTATTGTACTGATCGAACTCGTATATTAGTATCGGGCCTTAGTAATAAATAAGAGAGCCCAACATTATCAAAATAAGTGATAGGATGATTAGAGAAGAATACAAATGCCTATAGTCCCATCTTTGACATTATTGACACTACTAGAATTTTTGTCATTTGCTGCTACCTTTTTGCTGCGGTTGTTGGTGTACCCGCAGCAAAATGTTAAAATTTTGAACTAATTGCGGCGGTTACACAAGAACCGCAACATTATCTTAAATTTTTTTGGAGTATTAGCTGCGGTCACTATGGAACCGCAGCATTATCTAAAAAAAATTGAATTATTTTTTTGGGATCTTTAATTACCGCAGCAAAATAACACCTAAAATAACCAGCCTCCATCTATCAGATCCGCAGCCTCCAAACAAACCCCTCCACATCCGTTAGCACTTCTACATCGATCGTCCAAAAAAAACCCTCCAACACTCCGTCGACCGTCCGCCCTTCCCAGCTGCAGCCTCCGAACGCCGACCTTCCAAGCCGCAGCTGCAGCCGTCGCACGCCCTCCCTCCTAGCCGCAGACGCCGCACGCGGCTCCTCCCAGCCTCGTCTGTTGAACGCCGCTCCTCCAGATGTAGCCGCTGAACGCAGCTCCTCCAGTAGCGGCTGAACGCCGCCCTACTCCGCTCCCTCCTAGTACACTCCTTTGCCGACTCAGTGGCTGAATAGAGGTTTATTTTCCAACCTTTTATTTTACATTTTATTTAATTTATTGAATTTTGTCAAATTTGTTGTACATTATTAGCATTATTAGCATTTGTATTTATTGATAGAATTAGTATTGTGTTTAGATGATGGATAAATTGAATTAGTATTCATTATGTTTGGATGAAATTAATGGGACTGTGAAGAAAATAGGGACCCAGAGTAAGAGCATGGAGCTCAAGTCAATAGAGTAAGAGCATCTAATTTAAGGTTACACCAACTTCTTTCTTACGAAAAGGCAGAACATTGCTAACCTGCACTCAGAGTTTACATCCACTGAAAAATCACCTGAGAAGCATAACAAAATAATCTAGCATAAACACTAAAACGTAAAATTGAGGCAACAGAAAAGTTTTGAGGAAATAAGATAGTTAAGAGAAGCTAACTGCAACTCGAGATGGATCTTTCACTAATTTGGAGTGAAACAGTTGGACTGATTGATTCCACCCCTTGAGAAGTTGAATTCTCTGGGTCAACATACTTCCTATGTGTCGTTTCACCATGGGAACGATATGACTGAACAGAATTTATGTCATTTAATCTTTTAGACTTCTCACTTTCCTGCTTCTCCATGCCTTAAATCAACTTCTTACTACGGAGAAAGAAGTTGCCTCAATAACTTGAATGTCTACGGAGTATGGAGCTCAAGTAATGAAGAATCTAATGCCTATTTAACTCAAATGCCTTTTTTGCTGAATCAGTGAATATAAGTTACTGCATTGACTTTGTGGGAGGGGGGATTTCGTTTCAAGTTATGTAAGGCTATCTTGGAAATGATAGGAAGATTATGTCATGTTATATGATTTGAGTTATAAGATTTGCAGCAAAAAGTTCAAACTTTACTAGGTTCTCATACTGTTGCCATACAGAATAGAGTGCAATTATAGTATATGTAATACAATATTCTCTCCTAAGCTTTCTTTTCCATTATCATATATCAATGATATCACAATTTTTGCTTGCTTCAAAGGACCCACTCGCCGTTTAGAAGAATCTAATCTAACTAATTTTAGCTCAAACAAGTGGTGGACTTTGAGGAAATTATTACTTTAATTGGGTTTTTCAGGGAATTGTAGATTAGTACTTTGAATAGAGTGTAGTTATATGTTCTGTACATTCAAAAGTTTCTTACCCATATTATTGATTGTTCTTCAAAAGTGATGTGTAATCATATATGTCACTAAGCACCATAGTGTTCCTTTCTTTGAAAATAACTTAAGTTGTTTTTTAATCTCTATTTCTTTTTTAAAATGATCTATTAATTTCCCTAAATCATATTTAGGAGTAACTATTATCATACTTGAAATTAAGATATTGTAAATGATAGGACCAAAGAAATAAGATAGCCTAAAACTGAGATAAGAGAGAGTTAGTCAATTAGTTAGCCTAATTTATTTGGTTATAAAATCTAACTAATGCAACTTACATTTTTTTCTGTAAAGATGAATCGAAGCTGGATGTACGGTAAACGGAACACATTGGAATTTATGAATGGGGTAGCTGAGTTTTGCAAATGTTGTTTAGAATACAGAGCGTTGACCGGTTATGATGAGTTATATTGTCCTTGTGTTGATTGTGCCAACATAAATGTAACCACATAATTCATACATGAGCAAAATGTCTATTTCACAAAAATAGTTCATTTATACTCATTTAATCTCATAATATTCATACATTCTCAAATCATTCCAAATTTCATTCTTTGGAAACTATATCAATATTTCATCAATATATAATCATCATAATCCATGAAAAATAATGATTTAAGCATTTAGGTAATCTCATGCTTAACCTACAAGTTGTAAGCAATTAGATGTCAATCCTCACCTCAATTGAGCTTTAAAACCTTCCTTATCGATCCAATGACCAAAGCCTCGGCCAAGGAAGCTTGAGAACTGATTCCTTGCTTAGGAATGAGTGTTAAACAGCCCCCTCGAAGTGCTAGTTCAACCCCTAATCGTTGATACGAAAACAGCCCCTAGAATGGGTGTTTTCCGGCTAACTCGTTTCCTAGTTTCCAAGATTTGCTCTAGGTTAGTATCCAACCTTTACACACATAAAATAACTTTATAAGGACATATTATACACTTGAAGTAGTGTATAATAGTCCCACCAATCGTTCATATCATTTGAAAAATGAAAAGAAATGTGTTGGGGGTTCAAACTCACTTTAGAAGATTTAATCCGTTCCTGCGAGGTTTCGTTTTGCTCGGACGATTTGGAAGCCTTCCACTACTCCGATTGATGCAAACCAGACCTCCACGGATTCCTCGTCTTGAGAGCTTTCTTTTGGTATCTTATACGCCTAAATTGGACGAGTGAATCTCAAGTTATGGCTCAAATAATCAGAGCTACGCACTGAAGAACGAACCTGCGGACAGCTTGCTCTCTCTTTGGCTTATCTTGGTTATGTGGCTCTCTCCTTCTCTCTTATATTGGGGAGTTCGAATGGGGTGTAGGGGGGAGTGTAAAGGATGCCTTAAACATGCTAAGAGAGCATGTGGCTCACAAAAGAGCATGAGAGATATTTGGTTTGCAATCAAATATGGGGTGGACCTCCCCCTTTTGTTTTCTCTTGGAGTGTTTTGTGTATATGAGCCAAGAGTCCGCCCCATGTAGTCATCTCACCTCTTCTTCTTTGTTTTGCAGGTACTAAGTCCATGTGGGATGGTTCCCAATTGATCCCATTCAACTTTGAGTCCAAAATATCTATCAATACTTCCAAAAAATGGGAAGATGGGTCCTATTGTTTTATCTTTTGTCAAAGATGCCTTTTTGTACTCATCCTAATTTATTTAGAACAAGTCAACTTCCTTCATCACATTATTGATCTCCAATATGTGTAGGTTCATCTCAATAAATTACTTGATGGATATTATAGAAGGAAAAAGTCCTACTCCCATTATTTAGCTCACACTACTAGAAAAAAGCTTAATTGCTGCGGTTGTTTTGACTTAATTGCTGCGGTTTTGAACCGCAGCAATTGCAGGGGCAGCAAATAAGGGACCGATTTTTTTTTTAAAAAAAGTACTTATTGCTACGGATCCCCTTACGACCGCAGCAAAAAGGCCGTTCAAATTTTTACACATTACTTTTTGCTGCGGTTCCTTACATCTGCAGCAAATACTTTACATATTTAAAATATATCTGCCCTATTTAATAATTATTTGCTCTAAATTCACAATAACAAATTTTAGATCACCAAAAAACCTGTATTTCTAACCATCCAAGTTCTCAATCATTACAATACAAGTTTTAGACCACCAAAAAAGCACATTAC
The DNA here is from genome assembly GCA_945859915.1 of Cuscuta epithymum. NCBI lineage: Eukaryota > Viridiplantae > Streptophyta > Magnoliopsida > Solanales > Convolvulaceae > Cuscuta > Cuscuta epithymum. The sequence continues at coordinate 3,765,089 of CAMAPF010000006.1, forward strand.
AATGTCAATAACATCTGAAGCAACAAAAATGTATATTGTTAAAATACATGATTCATACAAGAGTTTACAAGAAATTGTCAGAAACAAATATAGCCCACATATCACGGATTTCACCGATTTCTGCCATTGACAGCGCATCATCTCTTACGTTGCTTATGTACACCTGATAAGAAATATTAATTATTAAAGTTAGGATTTGCAATATAATTTCATAATATTTACATTGTAACATTTGTAACTTTTTAAATGATTACTATTTCATTAACCAATTAAAAAATAACTTAACTTCAAGCAAAAGTAATTAGCATATTATAACTTATAAACACCAATGATGGTAAGGGCATTTTAGGAGTGATAAAAATGTTGGTGTAACATTAAAGCATTATGCACTTGTACAATTTATTTTAGTTATTGTACCCTTCCGTCATTAAATCTAAATTCCCCCTACCTCCGTTAACTCCAACTTTTGAGTTTTCGTTTTCATTATTCTTCATATTTTAATTATTCTATGCAATTGATTGATTGGATCTCCATTTAGTGTTATAATTTATTTTTTACTCTTTATTATATATGTTACGTTATGCATTACTTCTAAAAAAATACAATTTTATGTAAGGATGTTTTGTTTTGAACTGAAATTTGCTGGTCTGGTCTGGTCTGATATGGTCTGAACTGGTCAGGTCTGGTTTGGTAAACGACTGGTCTCTATGTATTTTATAACTACGGAAGTCAAGTCTGGTCTGGTGTGGTCTGGTCTAGTTTGGTCTGGTCTGATCTGGGACTGAAAACTGTCCAACAGAAAACATCCTAAGTTATTATGAATGAAATGAGCAATACCCAACAAGATTTATATCCTATCAGATTATTAAGATCGGATTAGATCTAACAGATCCATATCATATCATATTATGAAAATACAATCAAAATTGGAAAAATTCAAAATAATTTACTACTTATTGTTGTTGCTGTTATTGTTATTATCATTGTTATAATTATTGTTATTATTATTCTTATTATTATTATTATTATTACTATTACTCTTATTTTTATTATTTTTAATTTTTATATTATTATTAGGACTATTAGCTTAATATATCCTCAACTATCATCAAATTCACAAATATATCCTATACTTTCACTTTTATTATAAAAAGACTCAAACTTCAATTTTTCTAACAATTACACTTTCAATAGATGAATTTGTAAAACTTAAGAAGAAAATCATATTTATATTTCATATTTTTCACTTCTTTTAGTTTTAAGCTTACAAACTTGTATTGATTATATCTTATTAGTATTAATAAAAATGTGTAATTTTGAATAACAAAAAAGAAAAGCATAATTGTTGAAAAAAGATGAAGTTTGAGTCTTTTTTTAATAAAAGTGAAAGAATAGGATAGATTTGTGAATCTGATGATAGTTTGGGATAAAATAAGCTATTAATCCTTATTATTATTGCTGATAGTATTACTATTATTATTATTATTAAAAATCTCTTATTTTAATCTTGTCAAAATAACGTTGGGCATTTCCTTCTCGCGCATCGCGCGTAATATAACTAGTGTCATGAATAAGAATTGAAATAACCTGATCCAGATCGTGACCTTCAGCGATACTTTTAACAACATCAAACATGAATCTCATTATATAAAATCCACATTCCAAACCACCCGTTTGTTTTGCGCACTGTGATGTCAAATTGTACACATAAGATATTTGTTTTAATTCATACATTCGCTATCAAGTTAAATAAATTAAATAATATAGTAAAAAAATTAGTTAGAGAATGTAAATACTAATACCTTCATCTGTTTCCAAGTTATCTTTTTCACTTGTCCACCACCACAAATATTTCTAAAAACACTATTATGAAAACATTCAACGTTATAAACAACATAGTTCCGAAATAGTAAGATAATGCAATAACAATAATCATGTTTGTAAAGAATGATTTTATAAAATTACCTGCTGAACAATGGCATGATTAATAAGCGACGCATCGGGCTAGTCCGGAGCGAATCATACATAAAAATTATGCCGCGAGAGATCCAAACCACAAGCAACACCCAATGATAACTACACAAGTAATTTGATATGGACATTATTATGTAATAGCTAGAAAATCACATTTGTATATCGTTCATATTATAAATATAATAAATCAACTTAATATATATTGAAATTCATACGCTTCATAATAAGGAGCAACAAGAATATCTATGCCCGTATTCCGAGATTCAGTGATGGCTCGGTGTATGTAAACTTTCACATCTTCAGGATTATTTTGACATGTAGTCGCACAAATTGAATCAGGACACATCCATCCAAGTCGTGCATGTGTATCCAAACCATGTAGATAATCCTGCATTGCTCTGTAAAAATAAATTGAGTTTAAAATGTGGCATAAATTAAATACTATAGTAATAAGTTGTACAACTTGAAAATCTTACATCACAAATACTTGAATAATGGCAATATTAAGCATGGCACCAGATAGAAACTGACTGATGTCCTCGATAGTAAGATAAGCATTACCATCATCAGATTCGTAATGGAACATTCTAGCATCTAATGTAACAACAATGGGACCATCGCTAGATTGGGATGCTAAAATAGAGTGCATCCATTTGCAATCTCTGCTAAGGGACAATAGAACCTGTTCAGACACTAGAGATCGTTGTTTGGCTGGTTTTTTATGGACATCCATTTTCTTCTTTCCCTTTGATGATTTAAAACTTGTCGCCTACATATAATAACATAGCACATAACTAAATCAAATATTTAAGATGTTTATTATACACACATACACATTCAAAAAGACATATGCATGTACATATATACATATATACTGATTACTATTGTTATTACCTCACTTATAAATTTCACCCAAACAAGTGGCCATTGCACAAAAGTGCCTTGAGCGTCACCTAGAGTAAACAGATTCACACTCGGAACAGGTACAGGAAGTGGGGCACTCACATGCTCATCCAAAATTGTGTGAAACTTGTGTCGCTCCAATTGTTCTTGGCTTTCACATTATAAAGTGTTATCACGGCAGATAGCTTTGTGTATTTTGTACACCCGTGATATAATGGTTTTTCTGCTGCTTGTGACAAACTTTCAAATATATGTGGTCGTCCACTAAAGTGATCTTTCACTTCACCCATCATCTCATTGATTTGATCTACGTTGTCACTCTCATCATTATCTTCAATATCATCTTCATCGTTACCTTCACCTTCACTTTCAGTTTCAGTCTCCTCATTATTCTCACCCTCCGCATCAGAAAGATTCTCGATTGTGATATTGGTCATCTCATTGACTTTGATTTGATCTTCTGTATACCGTCCTTTCTCGCCATGCCATACCCATACATAGTATTCTTGCCTAAATCCACGACGAATTAAATGTTCTCTGATTGCATAAATGAATATTTGTGTATTGAGATTGAATACTTAAGTTGCTGCTACATAACTATAAATATGTAGAGAATTACAAATAATGAGGATAATGGTATGATAACAATAATCCTAATAGTATTGAAATACTAGTTAGTGATTATTGGAACTTGTTGATTAAATTGATCCTAGGGATTGGATTGTATGAAAGGTACTTGAAGTGTATCTAATAACTTAGTATGGAACTAAGGTTAAGTTATGGGAAGTCTTTAAGGATGACCCATGGTAGTTTAATGATATGTCAATTCTAGGCATAGGGTTGTGCTTGAGAATTGGACCTTAATGCATGGTGATGTGATAGAGCCGAGCTCTAGAATGCATGTAAGGTGTAGACTTGGAGTCTATGTATTGTATAGCTAGAGCCGAGCTCTAGGACTTGCGTGGTGATGTGATAGAGCCGAGCTCTAGAACGCAAGGTAGGGAAATTGACCCGAGGTATATGAATTGTATGGTGATGTGGTAGAGCCGAGCTCTAGAATACAATGTCATGTACTAGGGTTGGACTCTAGGAGTTGTTGTGGCTTATAGTCACGGGGTTGGGAATGGTGATTTCCAAATGAACATGGGCCCACGGGCCGACTACTTGACTTTTATATAAAGTAAGTATATTTTTAAACGGGGTAACCTAGGGTTACAATCATAATGTACTATCACCCTATTTGAGGGTCTTGTGTTTGAAATACTTGTTGTATATCTATTAGATGCCTGCCACACCAGTACTTTATAGCCGTATAGAGTACTGACCCCTTCAGGGGCGTCCCACCACCATTTCAGGTTGAGGCTAGAGCTTGCTTCCCGTGCTCGTTGCCCGAGTGATTTCCCCCGGAGAGAAGACTTGGTTCGTGCTTCCTCCATTCTGTTTTAGAACATAAATAAACATGCTCATGGATATTTTACTTTAGAGCCTGCGTGCTCATGTTTGCCCTATGTGGCCCTTTTGTTTTAAATAATGTTTTCCGCTGCGTATTGAATTGTTTATTATGTATGTTTATGGATGACTTATGTGTGAATGATATTCATGACGCCTTGTATAATATGAATGTGTTGGACTGCGGTTGACTATTCGTATTGTACGGCGGGTTGTTGACGTGTCCGGGGAGGTCCGGGGCGTGACACTTTCTCTCTCATATGTAAGGTTTTATGGTATAAGAACTTGCTAATAATTGAGCTATAGAACTTTCTCTCTCATATATAGTGCTCTTAGGTATTGGGAGATAAGTTTGCTAAAAATTGAGTGGGGGAATTAAGTGGGAGACTTTTCTCTATTATATGTAGTGCTTTTAGATATTATATTAGATTATAATATAAGCTTGCTAACTATTGAGCATGATAACCTTCTCTCTCATATGTATAAGAAGATAAAATGGCTAATAATTGTCCGAGATAATTTTCTCTCTCATATGTAGTGCTTTTAGGTATAATAAAAAGCTAAGAAGATAAGCTTGCTAGCAATTGAGTGAGAAAACTTTCTCTCTCACATGTAGTCCTTTTCAACTATAAGATAATCCGTCTAACAATTGAGTGAGAAAACTTTCTCTTCCATATGTAGTGCTTTTATTTATAACATAAGCTGGCTAACAATTGAATGAGAAAATTATCTCTCTCATATATATGTACTACCTCTGTCCCACTATGTTTGGGACAATTCGGTTTACGATGCTTGACTGATGATAAAGCAAACAGATCCCTGTCCGCACTCAAGTTATTTTTATAAAAACAAGTTTCATATTCAGAAATTACATAAAAAACTTAACAAAGTCGCAAAAACCAGAATCAAATTTGATAAAAATTTGATATATATAAAGTAAGAGATTAAGAGTGATTTGTGTTGACCAAGTAAATAGTGTATGTGACAATCTTAGCGGGACGGAGGGAGTAGTTATTTAGATACTACGTATAACAATATAAACTTGATAATAGTTGAACTGGAGCAATTTCTCTCTCATATGTAGTGTTTTAAGGTATTAGAAGATAACTTCCTAAAAATTGAACGGAGAAATCTCATAAATGTAGTTCTTTGAAGTATAAGATAAGTCTGCTAACAATAAAGCAGTGAAATTTTCTCTCATATGTAATTGAGAAAGATAATTGAGAAAGATAATTTCAGTAACAATGTGTAATTTTGGATATAAGACAAGCCGGTTAAAAATTGAGATAAATAATTTCTTTCTCATGTGTTATATTTAATTTAATTAATGAAAAACAAGTTCTTATGTAATATTCAGTTTCTTAACCTGGTGGGCAAACCACTTAAGTCGGTGGGTTAAATGTTGGAGAACATTTACCGAGTTTTATTAGAAAAAAATAAAGTATGCAATGTGAGGAGGACTATGCCAAAACCTCATAGAAGGGATTCCTTCTACAAATACAATGTAGAAAAAATAATTCAAAAAAGTTGGGGGGACTAGACCTTGCCCAATCATACACCAAACACTAATTTTTATTAATTTTAATATTTATTATATTCACTTAAACATTATGTCACTCACTTATTGTACTCATTTTTTAGAATAGTTTCTAATATGAAAATTAATAAGTAGGAAATTCTAATGAATGATATCAATTAGTTTTTAATAATATATTCTTATAGTATCAGCTTATTGTACTCTTTTTTTTCAAAATGTTGAATCCAACAAATAATATTTATTTTAATATTTGATTAGATCATGGTAAAAAATATGCACCAATTACCCTTTCCCGTGCATATGCACGGGTACTATACTAGTGTGCTTAAATAAAAGCACTTTTTGGGAAAAAATGATTAGTAGCAAAAGTTGGTAGTGTTTGGTAAAATAAGTGCTTTTTGTGTAATAGAAAAGGTAAAAAGTAAATTCTACACAAAAATCGAGATAGTAAAAGTTGGTAGTGTTTGGTAAAATAAGTGCTTTTTTCTTTAAAAAAAAGCCTAAAACACTTATTAACAGAGATTGCAAACAGAGCCTTTAGGAGAAATTGGATAAAGGGCAAGGCAAAAAGGAAACCAACTGTTCAGTTGGTCTCTGCCATTTTCTTCGAGCATATGGAAACCAATTGGTGGGGATCAACCTCACGTCAAGTTCCACTAGCACCTTCGTGACGTTGGGATCTCCATCCCTGAGGACCCCAACACCGACCGGACGACATGATATGAGGATGTAAATTGGACTATAATCACAATATGACAGATAGAGAGTGGGGCTCTGTTACCGGTACTTGCAGAGACCCTATGCATTTTTCAGCATAGTAACCTTTCATCGCAGTTGTCAGGATTCGAACCCGACACCTAACCCTCGTGGCACTCCCTCACTACCAGTTGAGCTACACCCACCGGTAAACTAAGGTATGGGTAAACTTTTTATAGTGACTAACTTCACCGCTTTCACGGCCCTTACCCCAGAAACCTAACTTTGGTTTGGCCTTACAGGTTAGTATACACCGCTTAGCCCTACCACTTGAAGTTTTTTTTGGGGGAGCATAGTTCCACTGGTGCTAGTGGGACTCGAACACGAGACCTCTCTTTCGTGATGTTGGGTAATCCAGTTCTGACAATCTGACCCATCTGGACCCACCCTCTATCACCGCCTCTGAAACTTGTTGTTTGGATTAGGGGTGGGAAAAACCGAACCGAAACCCGGAAACCGACCCTGGACCGACCCGAATTATGATTCCGGTCCGGGTTTTATTTTTAACCGGCCCGAATTAAAAAAACCCGGATCGAACCCAAAATTCTGGGCTCATTAACGGGCCTTAAAATCTATAACCCGGTCCGGGCTGATAAAAACCCGAAACAATTAGCTTTAATATAAAATAATATAATACTCGTATATGAATATAATTTTGTAAATATTTCCTAATATATATTATTATAATCACTGTGCATAAAAATAATTTAGTAACTTGTAGTGACTTCAAATATGTTCAATTTGTTTAGCGTAATGACCATGAAAATATATTTATAGCAACTCTAGTCACATTTTTATATATAAATTGTACTTCGTAAAAATTTTAAGAAACCTATATCTATATGCATCTTAAATAAAATATTATGATAATTATCTTTTTTGGATTTGAATTGTTGATGATTTTGGAGACTAATATTTTTATTATTATTTGCGTTTTGTATTTTTTGATTAATTTTATTTGAAAATAGGTGTTAAAATATAAAAGAACAACGACATATTTCACGTTCGGGCTTTAACCGGCCCAACCCGAACCCGGACCGAACCCGGGCTACCAAAAACCTGACTCGGACCGAATATAATGAGTTTTTTTCCGGTCCCTAATTTTCATAACCCAATACCTTCCGGGTAATTCCCGGGTTTAGCAAAAACCCGACCCAGACTGTACCGATCTCACCCCTAGTTTGGATGCACACTGATGTTGGCTGTCATCCCTAATGTTGAATCCTCGTCGTCTCGGTCGCTTGCGACCGTGGATCCACGGCATGAGGGGTGGACTTTGTCTGATCGCGTTCGCTTCTGAAATATCCTTCGTCACCAGAGCCTAGTTGTTGCCTCTGATCTAGGGCTGTTAACGAGCCGAGCTGAGCCCGAACACCTAAAGCTCGAGTTCGGCTCGATAAGGAATTAATGGTGTTCGGGTTCGAGCTCGAAGCTCGACGAGCTTTACAAATGAGGCTCGTGTTTGGCTCGATAGACGTTCGATGTTCGAACCGATCGTCGATAAGCTCGATAAATTTGCTCGAATTTAAAATTTTAGGTGATGCTCGTTAATAGGTTCGTGCTCGAATGATTCGACAAGTATTCGGTTCGCTAATAATCATATTTAAATTCATAAAATTATACTAATTATAATTAAATTTTGATTATATATAAATTATATTTATAATTTCAGGGTGTTCGATAGGCTCGAGTTCGAACCGAGCCGAATACTACTATGTTCGAGCTCGGCTCGATTAATTTTTCGAACTTAAAACTTAGCTCGGGTTCGAGTTCGAAAGCTCGTTAAGCTCGGCTCATTAGGTTTGAAACCGAGCTCGAACCCGAATAGCTCGATAAAAGCTCGGTTCGTTAACAGCCCTACTCTGATCAGCAGATCTGGTATCGATCTGATTCTTTGTTGGTCGGCAGGGACTCCCCTGGAGATGACATGACTCCTGGTGATCTATGTCTTTTGTTGGCTCTCATCGTCCACTAAGATGGAAAAAATGAATGAGCCGAAGGGGTTTGGGTTGGTGGCTTTTGGTCTCGGCCCAATTGCGGTGGCGGGACTGGCGGCTAACGCGTCGACGCTAGAGCTCCCAACCCTCTACATTCATCCGTCGACGCTTTTGCGATAGTTTTTTTTAATAAATCCTTTTTTAGATTTTAAAAACTTCATACGGAGTACATTAAAACGTAAATATAAAATTAAAGGTAGCAATATAATACTACCTCCGGTTTTTTTTAATCTTCACAGTTTGACTTCATACAAAATAAGGAAAGAAATGTGACTTTACTGTATAGTACACTGTTGAGGCACTGTTTGACACTGTTTGGCACTGTAGAGACACTATTTTGCACTGTGGAGACACTGTTTGACACTGTTTTGATGTAGATTTCTTTGCCAAAAAAGGAAATAAGGAAGTGTGGAGTTTATTTTAGACCGTACCAAAAACGAAAGTGTGAAGTTTATTAAAAACCGGAGGGAGTAAATGTTACACACACATAAAACTAAGGCAACAATTTAATAAATGTTACACACAGATATATGTATATATACGTTCATAAAAATTATTATTTGCTATTGCAACATTTTAGAAGCAAATGTTACATAGTAGTGAATAAAATGCAACACTTTATTATAAAAGTTGTATGTTTGTATGTGTCACTTGTTTATATAATATTTTTGAAAATGTGTTGCATATTATTACCTTCAAATGTTTTTTGCAACAAAAAAACAAGTGTTACAGAGCAAGTTAAAAGATGTCATTTTTGTTGTACTGAAGGTTTCCCTACTCGATAATAAATGGAAGCCAGAGCCCGATTGCCATAAGTGACTAGGGCTTTATTTGCAACCACTTGTGCTTAAATAAAAGCACTTTTGTGGAAAAAAATAATTAGTAGTAAAAGTTGGTAGTGTTTGGTAAAATAAGTGTTTTTTGTGTAATAGAAAAAGTAAAAAGTAGATTCTTCACGAAAGCCGAGAAAGTAAAAGTTGGTAGTGTTTGATAAAATGAGTGTTTTTTTTTAAAAAGTTAAATGCACTTTTTTTAATGAATTGCAAACAAACCCTAGGAGTGATATCTCTATTGCTGCCGGCCTGCCATGGTAATATAGAATGTCATCGTACTCGTTAAAATTATCATTTCATGAAAATCAATATTTAAAATATTGGATAATCATTACTTGTGTCAATAAATGTTACGATGTTTTTTTTGAAAGGTAAATTTTACGATTTAAAATCATTAAATTTTCTAAGTAATTGTACTAATTATATTAACAAAAAAGTGATGCACATTTTCCCTATAATTAATAAATTATATTTAAGTTTCGGCCGTTTCTCTCTAGGGATTCAAACCGCTAGAGCCAAAATTTCCGTTTCGGCGGTTTCCGCTATATTTAATTAAATGTTACGATGTTTGTTTTAATTGTTTTTTCCACGGTCAGATTGTTGTGCTTTGTTTTTATTATTTCTTTTGTTGTAAACCTCTTGCATTAGGTTTAGGGGGTGAGAGGTCTACGGTAATCATCATTGACCTTAGTTTGTCCAAGTTAGGTCTAGCGAGTTATATTGTTTTGTCAAAGGTGATTAAATTAGAGTCTCGGCCAAGAACAGATGGTTACATGTGGTTCTTTTTGTCTTATTTTGCCCCTGTTGAATGCTATTTTATCAATATAAAATAGCAAGTCATAAAAGTTACTTAACAAGCCTTTCAAAAAAAAGTTACTTAACAAGTCATAAGTAGATTGTAAACTCTTGTAAACAACTATTTAATTTAACTAATTATCATTTCATAAATTACTAATGTTAATCAAAACAATCAATAGAATTCAATCATTATCTACTGGCCAACATAATCAGCTAAAATTGAATTACAAAACATCTAAACCAAATTGCTCGCTAAACCAATAATGACGACGTAAGTTGTTTCTCTTGGCAGGAGAGCGTGGCCGCCCTTCTGAATGTATTGGTTCCTCCGAGCGCGTGGACGCAATTTGTGAGGGCCATGGCCAGGAGGAGAAGCAGAGAGACGAGGAGGAGCAGGGTCATGAGGAGGTGCAGCGCTATCTCCGACGGCTCGTCCACCCTCATCAGCTCTTTAGCCGTATTGCTCCGCGCGACCGTCCACGTCATCGCTCCGGCCATGCACGCGAACCCCACCGTCTTCACCACCGGCTGCAACGCCCCTTCTTCCTTCTCTGCCTCTCCCGCTGGCGCCGGAGAAGATGTTCCCAACGGCCGTGACATCTCAGCGTCCAGTCACCCCTAAATCTTAAATTCTTAATAATAAAATTAATCTCTTCTCTGGAATTGTTTCATTGATGAATATAATTACGGAGTGATTCTCTAAGAAAGGTTTGTATTTAGCATTTTATGACATGAAACTGGAAAGTGGAGGGCCCCGCCTGGGTAGGTGAAGCCAAGCGTAGGAAACTTGGACGAACCTTCGTCCTTCCGTACGTTTGGCGTTGTACTCCCGGAATAATAAATGGGAAAAAAAATGGAGTACTTGCATGATGTTGTTCGGTCACCACGAGGAAATATGTGGACCGGGTCAACTTGTGTGGTTCAGTGCGGAACATGTTAGCACTGTAAGGACATGTTTACTTGACGGGTTACTAAGCGGTGCTTATTAAGACCCGCTTTAATAAGCGGCGCATAAAATAAGCAATGTTGTAAGGTCGTGTTTACTTCACAGGGTTTAAAACACTGTTTAACATTAAAATGTCCAAAATAACCCTATACATACAGACGCACAAACATTCATGAACACAAGTATATAATATAATATGTGGGGTCACCTCGTACATGTACCCATACCCCTAACCCCTTTACCCCGCCCCTACCCTACACCCCACCCCTACCCTACACCCCACCCCCAATTCCACACCCTTGAACCCTACCCTACCCTTACCACAATAGGGGGTGGGTAGGGGTAGGATGGCGGTAGGGTGGTAAGGCTAAGGGTGGGGGCGGGAATCGAGTGGGGCCAAGGTAGGGGCAAGTGGTAGGGAGTGGGGTAGGGTCGTGGTTAGGGGTAAGGTTGGGGATGGGTAGGGTGGGGTCGGGGTCAGGGTAAGGTAGGGTTGGGGTAGGGGTCAGGGTAAGGTAGGGTAGGGGTCGGGGGTTAAGGTAGGGGTGGGGTCGGGGTAAGGTAGGGTAAGGGGTTGGGGTTGGGTGGGGGTCAGAGGTAAGGTAGTGTAGGGGTAGGGTGAGTCGGGGTAAGGTAGGGTAGGGTCGGGGTAAGGGGGTAGGGTAGGATGACGGTAGGGTGGGGCTGGGGTGGACCGAGGTAGGGGTGGGGTTGGGGTCGGGGTAAGGGGGGTAGGGGTAGGATGATGGTAGGGTGGGGCCGGGATTGGGGTGGGCCGAGATATTGGCAAGTGGTAGGGGGTATGGTAGGGGTAAGGTACGAGAATGTAGGTAATGGGAGGGTGGGGTCAGGGTCGAGGTTGGGGTAGCAGGTAGAGGGGTAACAATAGAGTAAGGGCAAGGGGTATATTCGGAAACTGAAAAAGCTTAAAGTGCCGCTTAATTAATACATGGGGGGGTGGTATGCTTAGTAAGCGGCACTTTAAGCATCTCTTTCGGTTAGTAAGCGGTTTTTTAAGCAGCATGCGTGTTTACTTCACATGTCTTACTAACCTAACGGTGACTTTAGCAGCGAAGTAAACACCTCCTAAATGGTTAATATACAAAGGACCCCGAAGGGCCGTTTGGATATTAGTGGATTAGAGCAAACCGCCGTTTTCCAACAAGCAAAAACGTTGATATTCCCAACGTTTTGGCCCTGAAACGCTGAAAAACAAACGCCCCCTTCATTTTCTACTCCGTATTTGTTTATAGTGACTTTCAATGGCCTTTTAGATGAATATTACTCCCTTTGTCCCGTTTACAAGATATTTTTGTTATGGACTTGGTCAACACAAATCACTTTTAATCTCTTATTTTATATATCAAAATTTTATGTAATTTGAATTATTTTTTGCTGATTTTGTAGCGGGAGCAATATCCATTGATCAGAAGCGCAAAAGAGTTTGGGAGGATCTGACACAGGATGACATAGCAGGAGAGGAGATGGCTCTGGACGGAGAAAAAAACGGGGAGGAGGCGGGTCTGAGCTCTTAGATCCGCCTGTTGCGTGCGTGAGGCTGCTGTTGAAGGATTTTTATTTTGGTGTCTATTTTATTGCAGTTTTGCACTTTAATTTCCACGCTAAGACTGTTATCTTTGGTTTTTATTTTGTTCGGTTCTGTAAGACTTTTGCATTAGGATTGGGTGATGAAAGTTTTGTGGTAATCATTATTGGCTCAACTTTGCCCAATTTAGGATCAACGAGTTATATTGTTTTTTCAAAGTTGATTAACTCAGAGTCTGATCCAAAGACGGATGATTATTGCTGGTGCTTTTGTTATTTTAGACCCTTTCCGAATGCTTTGATTTTAATCTAGAAAAATGTTTGGTGTACCCATTTTGTGTGTACACCTAGCAAAACTCTTTAATCTAACCCCCTTCTCCCAAAAAAAAGCCTAACATGATCTATTCTAACTTGAAACTCGGCCCAAGTGAACAAACATAACTATTGAACCCGGCCCGACTTGGTGCTGAATAAACTTCATAGCTCACTTCTAAAAATTTGCGGAGACGGGCGTGCGTGCACGATTAACTTGAAGAAGATAAACAGGGAGAAGAAAGAGATGTCGTCGAACGCGGCGGTGCCGTTCTGGAGAGCAGCCGGAATGACTTACATCACTTACTCCAACCTGTGCGCCAACATGGTGAGGAACTGCCTTAAGGAACCCTACAGATCCGAAGCCCTAAGCCGGGAGAAGGTCCATTTCTCCATGTCCAAATGGGCAGATGGAAAGCCCCAGAAGCCCAGTAAGTACTAATTCACTTAATCGATCCAAATCATATCTTTGATCATATCTCGTTTTCAGATCTTAAAATGGTTGGTTTGATTAATCTAAATTATGCCGCGTTAGAAAATTTGTTCTTTTGGTTTTGATTTGTTGAATATTGTTTCTTTCCAAATTAATCCCTAGAGCGTGGTTAGGACGCCAACTCCCAAGAGTTATGATTTGTCCTATGAGCTTCATTATGATGTCATTCTACTATTCTTAATCGTTAGCCATTACCCAGGAGTACTTGGGTAACTTGGCATGATAACATCTGCAACGGATTATCTGGTTTCTATGTCCTATTCAAAGACTGACCTTGTTGGGTGTGAAGGCCCCATTGTTTGTCAAGTATTTCTAGAATGTATCTGAAAGCCTTCATTATTATAAGCTGAAAATGTAGATCTGTTTTTATAGTATTAATTTTGAATGTGTGGTCGTATCTCTACAGTATGACACTACAGTCATCCATTATGCACATTTTGGTTTTACAACATCAATTCTGAAATAGGACACGACTCTGTTAACTATCTCAAATCTTCACCACCTAAGTGGAAAAATGTCATCTCATAAGATGCCTTGGCAAGCTATTGTCCCTCCTTTTACAATGTAGCCATATGGTCTACATTTCTGCAAGATGGTCAATCAGCTTAGTTATTTCACTATAATGTTATGCTTGAAATTATAGCATTAACTAATTGAAGATATTTAACTCTATAAGTTTTGTTTTAAAAAAACTCTATAAATTTCATGCCACCCAGACACTGACCCAATGTAGTTAGGAATTGGGATGAAGGTGGTGGTGATGGTGCTAATGATATATAGTGACAACATCACAAGCTAGGTTGTTATGCTGACTTAAAACTTTCTCATTTATGATAATGTGGAACTTTATGGAAAAACTCCTGTAGCTGACTAGCTGCTAATTCAATTGTGAGTACAATTTTATCTTAAATATATAGATGTATGGCTTCCTCATGTGGCTTACTTGTATTAGTTATTTAGTTAATCATCATCATCATTACCCCAGTGCCGCAAAGGCTCCCACCTACGGTGGGGTAAGGGGGGTCGGATGTATGCAACCTTACCCCTGTACTAAAGCATAGGGTGATTGTTTCCGGATGACCCATGTTGAAAATCGCGTCGAAGATTGCATTGACTGACTGCTGCTTCATAACAAAGAAACGCAAACAGTTTTGTGAGCCATTTTGCTTTATTCCATCATATTTTATAGGCCAAAAAATAACAAAAATAATGAATCTTTGTCTCCATTGCAAATGATGGAAAACCATTGCAAATGATGGAAAAGTATTACTACCTCCGTCCCATATTGGTTGTCCACTTTCAATTTGGCACACTTATTAATAAAGTAGTTGAAAAGTAAAAGTTGTGGTTGAGATTTGAGTAGAATAAAGTGAAATGATAAAAATCACATATTTCTTGCCAAAAAAGGAAACAAGACATTCATTTTGGGACAACCAAAAAAGGAAAGTAGGACATCCAAAATGGGACGGAGGGAGTAGTTATTTAGTTATAGGTATTTTTTTCCCATTGAAAGTCCATCATGCCACCTTAGGGTTTTGCTATGTCCTATTCAAAGACTGATCTTGTTGAGTGTGAAGGCCCCATTGTTTGTTAAGTATTTCTAGAATGTATCTGAAGGCCTTCAATGTGAAAGTGCAGACAATTTGCTTACATAACTTTCTATATTAATCTTCTCCTCCTCTTCATATGTCTTCTATTTTTTCCGTATTAGATCTTCTCAAGAAGTTTCTTGATAGTATCTTATTCTTCTCAATCGTGAATCATATCAGGAATCGTCAAATAAAATCTTTATTGGGTTTAGCTGCATACCTTTGCTTGTTTGTCTTTGATGGTTGTAGAGATTTGGAATTCATAAGATTGTTATATGTGTGTTTCTTGCTAATTTTTCAGCACCCCTGGTACTAATATACTTCTCTTGGTTTTTACTTTAACAGCCGTCCGTTCAGATACCCCTGAATGAGGCTGATCACATCACTTATGGCCGTGTTTGGGATCTTTTGCACTGCCATGTAACCTTTCACTATGTTTGGAGCACTTTTTTAATAAATAGAAGGCTGAAGAAACGGTAGAACTTCGATATTATGTCTTCATGTTGCAAATCTGGAATTCCTCTTCACTCGGATTTGTTGACAGATACTGTTCTTTTGTTGTTAATTAATGGTATTGTCATTTTAATAGGGATTTGTTGTTTTTATTGTGTTTATGTCTTCTACTGCCCATCGAGGTTTGTGAGTGACAAATAATATAACCACACCATACTGCTACTATCATTTTATATGCCGTTTTAACTTTGTGCATCAGCCATGCTTTCTGCTCGCGCTGTAAGCTCGCTGATCGGCCTGATCCTATTACTGCAAGTAAAGTTCTTCTGATTTGATTTTCCGGCCATGGCTCTTGATATGGCGTTCTAGATCAAACTTCTTTGTTTACATTTTTTCCTTTTTATTCGGCCTTTTGGAAACAGAGAACCAGTCAAAGCAAAAGGCCTTTGATTTAGACCAGATTATCTTTGGTAGGGGTGTTGGAGGTGAGGATCAGGTCGGTTGAATTCAGGTCGGTTTTTTTTTTAAATGTCATATCAAAACCCAAGCCGAGTAATTTGGGTGTAGTTTTGGTTCTGTTAGGTTTCTTATGGTTTTGAAGCAAAGTAAACCCCGAGACTGAACTACCTACAGTTAGATTGGTTTTGGTCTTTTGTGGTGTCAACCTAGGCCTGTCAATGGGTTGGGTCCGGGCCGGAACGTAGTGTTCCAGACCCGGACCCGCTAAGTTAATAATGGACTCAGACCCGACCCGTTTATCCGGCGGGTCTGAAAATTTGGACCCGGACCCAGACCCAGCGGGTCTCGGAACCGGGTCGGGTAGACCCGCCGAGTATGATACCGCTATAAATTTTGTGAAAATAACAAGACCTCAATGTGAAATGTAAAGAAAAGTGTGCAAACTAAAAAGCAAAATATATCCCTACTTTTTAAAAAAAATCAAGGTTTATCATGTTATTACTTTTATCCAATAAAGTATTGGTTCTTGCGTATAACTTAACAATCTGTGTCGCTTTTTCTCGTACATAGAGCTCATAGCATAAACTTCAAATTAAGTCACAAAAAATGTCTTGGACTATTGAGAGTATAAAAACATATTGTGTGGAGTGTATGATAATGATATAATAATATTAATAATACACATTTATCACTATGAATAAACGGTCAAAATGGGTATTAATTTAATACACACACTAATAGGTATGTATTAGTGTGTGTATTTTCAATTGAAGAATTAGAACTAATAATTTTATGTATTATTATTATTATTATTATTATTATTATTATTATTATTATTATTATTATTATTATTATTATTATTATTATTATTATTATTATTATTATTATTATTATTATTATTATTATTATTATTATTATTATTATTATTATTATTATTATTATTATTATTATTATTATTATTATTATTATTATTATTATTATTATTATTATTATTATTATTATTATTATTATTATTATTATTATTATTATTATTATTATTATTATTATTATTATTATTATTATTATTATTATTATTATTATTATTATTATTATTATTATGTATATGTGTGTGTGTATCGTTTGTAATTTTTTACTTGAAGTGTTATAATTAATTACTTTATGTATTAGAGTGTTTGTATACAAATAAGAAATTTTAAACGGGTCCGGATTCTTAACGGGTCGGAATCATATGTACCGTACCCGACCCGTTTGTTAAATATACTAACGGGTCCGGATCCGGGTCCGGGTAAACGGAATAAAATATAGACTCATACCCGTTAAAAATAATCGGGTCCGAGTCGGGTCCGGGTCTAGACCCGACCCATTGACAGGCCTATGTCAACCCCACAAAAGCATTGTCAAGTTTCCAATTTGTGCCCAATTTTTTCATATTTTAATTTCTCGGAGAAAGAATTGGATATTAATGGTCATAGTTTTTCTTACTCTTTGCGGGATCATTCGATCTAAGAACATTTTCAATGCTACACTTTTAACATGAGAAAAATCTTGTCACATCAGGAAGTGACAAAGTGTTTGATTTTTTTGCCCTGCAATGGGTGCAATGGGTTCTTTCGTTGATCAACATTGTGCTGATGTGCAAAAAATAACCAAACCCACTTTCTCAAACCAGAAAGCAGTCACACTAGCCGAGTCAACAAACTAAGACTCTTTGTGGGTAAAACATGGGTAATTTTTATACTTTCCAGTTGAGGACTTTTTATTTTCAATTACTTTCATTGATTTCAATTAAATAATTGGCACATGTATATGAAACAAACCATTGTCGCCAATATGCATGTGTACCACCGCAGCATTTTAGTTTCTCAGGTTTTCACATGCATCCTATGTGATATCACATTTCATACATTTTGTGCCACGTGTCACAATTTTATTAATATTAAAAGCTTAGCGGAGATGCTCTAATAATTGATTTGTTGAATTTGGAGGAATGACTTTTTATTTGGAAAGGATCTCACTATGAAACCATTATTATGATTTATATTACCCAAGACCGAATCCTGCCGATAGTAGTGTGGGAGGAATCTCTCAAAGTTAGAGACTCCCTGTGCGTAATGGGCAATACTATAATTTCATTGTTTAGCTGAGTTATAATGATTAATAACCTCATATGCTTTGCCAAGTTAGAATAGGTGGCCTTGGGGTCATGATTTACAGTTTTGGAACAATCGATGACATAAATAATGCATATAATAAGTATCTCGATCAAAATGTATTTTGTATCATAAAAATAAAATTAGAAAATGGACACAAATTAATATTCATAATTAGAAATAAAATGAAATTGTGATGACCAAGAAGGTTATCTCGGCTTATACATAATCAAACTTTATTTATACAAAGTTCAAGCGAAGGAATACCGTGAAGCTTTTTCTCAAGGAAAGGTACTTTTCAATCTTATTTCTCGATCAAGGTACTCATAAGGAAATATGCCAGATAAGAATAGTTTTTGTCTTATCATATGTCATGTGTGTGCAGTGGTCACATCACCTATGTGATAGAGTATATGGGCTCACACCCACGGCCCATACACTTTTGGACACTTGGACGGTCCAAGGTTGTACCATGGACATAAGCCCCATTTAGAGAGCCCAATTCACAAGGAAGAGGCGGGCTTTGTGTACTAAGCCTTCGAAGGAAGGGCGCCTCGGCACATCCCTCAGCAAGACTGAGGTGCACCATGCACCTCGGGACCATCGCCATCTCTCTTAGTGGATGACTTATACATGTAAACAGCTCATTAGTGGCCTATTGTTGTAATCGGGCCTCACAGGCCCAAGACTTGTAAGCCTAATCCACATTTCCTCCACAAATACCCCCTTAGGAGTTGGGGGTAGTTGTAGGAGTTTAGAAATCTTATTGTAAGATCTTTCTCTCTATATATTATAGGTCTCTCTTCACTCTAAGCACCTCGGTGTAACCCGGAAGTTATCACTATGCCTTGTCACTTTTACATCAATGAATTTGGCCTTGTCATGTTGGAGTATTCAGTATGAGCTAATGAGCTACCACATGTTTTCCTAAGATATATGGAGTAGTTTTGAAGAAAGATTAAAAAATGTATTGGCGCAGATATTTTAAAAAAATAGGCATAATATTTAATCTTTGTAATTAGTGTGATTATTGGTGTGAGTATTGTGATTTTCAGTCCCAATTTAATATTTTTCTTACGGCCCAACAGCCCAAGAATAGGAAAAGACAGAGTAATATACTTCGTAGTTCGTACTACATACTATTGCTAACAGCCCAAAAATTGAAGAAAGACCGAAAGATTGGAGTAAAAAATTTGAGGACCTCAGCCACTTCGAAACAGTGTTACGAAGGGCTAGAGGGGCAGCCGAGCAGAGACGATCGTCAACCCACTAACTCGCCAAGTCTCCGACACATCGAGTCAGCGTCGGTTGGCCACCCTGCCCTTTTGCTAGCTTTCTGGTGCTCGGTGGCTCGGTAGTCGGCCATCCTGCACTTGAACTTCTCACCTTCTGTGGACCGTGGACAGCAGACCTGCAATTCTGCCCATCCATCCATTCTCAGCTTCTGGTACCCGGTACTCCTCATCTCCTCTTTTAACTATTTTAGTCTTTTGTTTATTATTTGAATAATTTGATTAGTTAATTACTTTATGTGTGTCGAGTGTTAATAAATGATTAGTTGTTTGTTTTCTGTTCAATGTTGATTAGTTCATAGTTCATACTCATAAATTTAGGGAAAAATTGATTGTAATAATCCCAACTATTGGCTGTCAGTTCATAATAATCCCAACTATAAATTATTTCAGAATAATCCCAACTTTAGGGATCTTCCGCCAATAACGATTTGACATGATCGATTATAAATAAATTCCTATAGTTTCTAAATATTTATATCAAGTAATCCCTATAAATAACTCCAACTTTTAATTTTTACGCTTAATTTCTATTAAAAACTCACCTGTTATAGCAAGTAATATCTGGTCATGGACCATTATTGGCGGACGGTCCATATAGTTGGGATTATACAAAAATAATCAATAGTTGGGATTATTGTTAGCGGACCGTCAATAGTTGGGATTATTATTTTCAAATTTTCCTAAATCTAGTTGTTGATGGTTGCCTATTAATTTCTTCTGCACTTGTTGATGTTGTCATTAATTGTTAACTTGTTGAATTTTAAGCTATGTTGCACGGAAACACAAAAATCATGGGGAAACGGGAAACATCAACTTTTGCTCAAAAAGGCTTATTTGGAGAGTTTCCAAAGAGTGTCCGAGAGTTTCCGAAACGGGAAACGTACTCTTTCCCGAGAGTTTCCGTGCTACATAGATTTTAAGTGATTAGTGATTTCTGTTTTTCCATTCAATTTGGATTTTCTATTGGTGTTATTTTTTTTCCGGTAAAATATTATAATTAAATTTATCAAATTAGTTAATTTCTAGGTGTAATAAAAATGCTTGATTCCGAATGGGCGAAAGAAAAAGGAGAAGTTTTTCAAAGTTGAAGATTCAAAAAAATAATTATATGCAGTCAACAATGTCTCAAAAAGGTTTAATGGATTAGTGATACTAAACATTGAGCATAATGTGTTAAAAAAGTTTTATTATGAAGCTATTGTTGATGATCTCGCTTCACAATGTAGCAGAATATGTAATCAAGTAATATTTTTATTTTCTCTGATTTTATTTTGCAACCGTGGTTCTTGTTTGATTTAACGAATTTAAAAGTCTTTTTTTTAGAGCAAGTCTTTTCTTTATTTTAAACGTCTCAAAATATTATCAGTGTGCATGTTAGTTTAGACCAGAGGCGGATATGGGGAAGTTGACTGCTTCAAGTCTTCAGGGTACCAACGCCTCCAATCATCTGTGGAAGAAGCTAGAAAGACCTAGCGTGTGAACGCACGACGTTCTGCGTTTCCAGAAATCAGACCACCGAACAGCAATTCTCCAAAGACTCCGATCGCCTCGCCGGCCGCCGTCGGTCAACTCTGACTCTGTGTGTCGTGAGTCTCTTTCAGTCTTTCTCTACGATTTCATTGATTTTGCTCCCCAATCGTGAGATGCATCATACATGTAGATAAAGGTGTAACCCCAAAATGGAGTATCACTGATTTTCCATACTGCCATATTGTCGTGACTTGTGAGTAAAGCCTGCCAGCCTATAAAGGCTAAGGCTAAATTACAGCCTAAATTACCATTAAAATTAATTTTATTAAATACTTAAATCGCTATATTGATATTGAGTTAATGACAATATAACACATTGTACGGAGTATATTGTTATATGAAGTATGTATTAGATGAATAAGATAATAATTGATAAATACATGAAATAACTAATTTGATGGTATTGGTAGTAGACTAGTAGTGAATATGTTTAATTTGTCATTGTATTTAGAAGAATAAAAGTTTTAGGTTTTTTATTAATTGATTTTGCAGTGATATTATTATTGATCTTGCACTTCAAAAGGCAAGAAAAATAAGCCAATAGGGTGTTACAAGTACAAGTTTGTGATGTATTTTACATATGTTTGCCTTTAAAAAGTTATCCTTTTGAATGTCAAAAGAATTATATCGTACACTTTGAATATGTTTTTTCAAATGGTGTTGTTTATTCAATTTATGACATTTTCCATATCATTTGTGCTTAGTAAGTATTTTTCTGTCTAGGGCCTCCGAAATGCTAAAGACGCCCCTGGTTTAGACACAACAACATCCAAGCCATTTTCGGGTTGGCTATGCATGTTAGTTCAGATAAAAATGTTGCTTAAGTTTTTTAAAAGACTAAGCTCACTATATATTACCCGCCCCTAGGCCTCGAAACAGACAGGACCGGCCCTGCTAATGGACCTAGTTGAAGCATGTTTTAGGACATTGGAACTCGAAAGGAAGTATTCCAGCCATGCTGGTTGAAGGAATCGAAACCAAATGCTATTGTCTAACTAGATATTATTGTCCGAAAATGGATAAAACTTGCTGAAAATGAAGCAGACTCGTTTTGCTATTGAAAAATATAAAATTAGCATTAACATATATATATGTATGTATGTATGTATGTGTTATAATGTGTACATATATATATATACATACATACATACTACGTATATTTTAATAGGAGTAACATAAAATTTGAATAACAAGAGAATAAAATTTACTCAAGATAAATTAAAGGTGTAAACTGAAATGCTGAAATTAGTAACAATGAAACTTTCCATATTTATTTTTTTCGAAAAGGGAAGCCTGGACACACCGGTTAAGGTGTTGCGGGTGGCCAAGAAGTCACGGGTTCAATTCTTGGGAGCAGCCTCTTGTAAAAAAAATTCAACAGGGGAAGGCTTGCCCATTAAAGCTATACCTGAAGTAATGATTTGAATTGATTAAATTTGAATTCAAAATGAGACCATTTAAGTTACAAGATGGTCCATTCAAAGTAAGGATGTTTTTAATTGGATTGAAATTTTTTAGTCTGGGTTGGTTTTGTCTAATTTTGTTTGATAGATGTTCGTTCTGTGTGTATTTTACAACTGACAAAGTATGATTTGGTTTAATTTGGTCTATCCTGGTATGGTTATGGTTTGATCTGGTCTGCTCTATTTAAGTCTGATGTAGTTTAGTCTTGGACTTAAACGAGTCCAATTAAAATGTCCAAATTATATTTGCACTCTTTAAGAGTCTAGAAGCCCAACCCTTGAAATGGGCTTCCGAAATTGGCATCTTTCAATAGTTTATATGGACCATTTTATATGATGAGTGCATGATATAGAAGATTTCTCTGCAGAAGAAAGAAATGAATGGGGCCGAAAGGCGGTTTAGTACAAATGAAGAAGAGGAAGATGAAGACGACGACGATGGAAGAGGTCTTCAAGCATGGGAGAGGACCTATGCAGATGAGAGGTCATGGGAGTCTTTACAAGAGGATGAATCAGGATTTTTGCGTCCTATTGACAATAAAAACCTCTACCATGCTCAGTATCGGAGACGCCTCCGCTCTGCAAGTACCGCTCGCATTCAGAAGGGCCTGATTCGCTATCTCTACATAGTAATTGATTTCTCCCGGGTATGCAAATTTTGAAAGATTTATTTGTTGACTATATAGCCCAAGTCGATTGCCAAAAAGCATTACCTCTTCTCCCCCTCCTTAGTAAGCTGTTTTCAACATTTTGAGTATCTGATGTGTCCTGGAGAGCTTAGATTACTGCCTCTATAACCTGTTTTCCCTTCTAATCTCCACAATGTGGGAGCTTCTGCATTGGGTATGCAGTTCTTTTGATAGGTCTATATTGCACTACATCAGTTTCTGACCTAATTTGGGAATTCAGCATATTAAAGCTCACTGCTATACCATTTTGACTGATTAGCAATTTGATTAGCTCTGAGAAACTAACAGAAGGTTCTGTAACTGAATTTTCTAGTAATCTAGTATCACCCAATAAGTGATAATGTAGTTACACGTTTCTTGTTTTTAGGCTTTTATGGATCTATTTAGCCTTTCACAGTTCACTACATGCAAAAAAAAGAGCAAATAAACCTAGAAATAGAAAGGAATGAAGCAGAGTCCAAATTGTACTATTGCATTGAATCGCTCTAATCTTGAAGTGAAATTATTCCTTACACAAGTTTTGGCATGTAGGCAGCTACCGAAACAGACTATAAACCAAGCAGAATGGTTGTAGTTGCAAGACAAGTGGGAGCTTTTATTAGAGAATTTTTTGATCAGAACCCCCTGAGTCAGATTGGCCTGGTAATGTTGAAAGATGGGGTTGCTCATTGTTTAACAGATCTTGGAGGCAGTCCAGAGGCTCACATTAAAGCTTTGATGGGTAAGTTGGAGTGTTCAGGTGATGCTTCACTTCAGAATGGATTAGAACTTGTGCATGAACTTCTAAGTCAAATCCCATCATATGGTCATCGTGAAGTTCTAATTTTATATTCGGCGCTGAATACTTGCGACCCTGGGGATATAATGAAAACCATCCAGAAATGCAAGAAATCGAAAATACGATGCTCCCTAATTGGCCTCGCGGCTGAACTCTATATATGCAAGCATCTTTGCCAAGAAACTGGTGGAATGTATTATGTTGCATTGGACGAGGTGAGCTATATCAAACTGATGGCATCATTCTAGGTTTTTCCTAAATGAACATTTTGCGTAGTGGCCAAATTCAATGATTTAATGATGCCTTGGTTGAAATAATGTTAACTAATGAGCAATATTTTCTTAGGGATGTGTTTCCATATAGGGTTTTCGGATGGAATGCTATCAAGGCAACGAAAGATTAGTCAAGTCTATATCTTGATAATTATTTCTAAAATTGAAAAGTATAATTTTACATCCAATCTTATTCGTTTTCAGAGACATATTTAACAAAATATATCCTCCCTCCGTCCCTAAATAAACTTCCATTTCGTTTTTCGAGGGTCAACTTAAATCACACTTAAACTCTTACTTTATATATCAAAATTTTATAAAAATTCAATTATTTTTTTGCAGGTTTTGTAGCGGTTTTAATGTAGTTTCTGAATATGTAAATTTTATTTACTAAAAATAATCCGAGTATCCACAAGGATCATTTAACTTTATCGCTGGTCAAACTTCGTAACCTGCAATTGGAAGTTTATATGGGGACGGAGGTAGTATATCATGTCTTCCAAAGTCATCTCCCTTCGAGAACCCTTGACCCAAACTGGCCGTTATTCGTAGCTAATTTAATCTAATTTGAATATGCGAATAGGCTCACATTAAAGAGTTGGTGCTGGAGCATGCTCCGCCACCTCCTGCAATAGCAGAATTTGCAGTTGCAAATTTGATCAAGATGGGGTTTCCCCAAAGAGCGGCAGAAGGCGCAATTTCTATATGTTCTTGCCACAAGGAAGCTAAAGTTGGTGGAGGCTACACCTGTCCAAGATGTAAAGCACGTGTTTGTGAACTACCTACAGAATGTTGTGTTTGTGGGCTCACCTTAGTTTCTTCTCCACATTTGGCAAGGTCATACCATCACTTGTTTCCAATTACTCCATTTGAGGATGTATCACCCTCCGTTCGAAACAATTTGCAAAAGACACAAAAAAAATGTTTTGGTTGCCAGCAGAGTCTCATAAACCCTGGTATGTCAAGTTATTTCCATCACCTTTTATTGCCATCACCATTTAAAAAAATGTTTATCTGCTTCTTGGTATTGTACTTTGTAAAATGTGGTAACTTTACCTTCATATCTTTTCTCTTAATCTGGTATTATCTGTCTTAAATGAATATGTGATGTCTTGACATGTAAACTGATTTTTTCTCAGAATGTGTGTTACTACTATATATTTTTTCCATTCTAAAGCCTAACTATATGGTGTAAAAAATCCATATGGGTTAGTCACTTAGTCCCGGGGTGGATAGTACTAAGTCTATGTAGTAATGTTTGTACAATTCACATAAAATTGATTACTTCCACCTAACAAGTAAAATTTCTTATGTGTACTTCAGAAAATAATCAAGTGTACTTTTATAGGCATTAGGCAACACACTGTCAGAGTGCCAGGCCCACTGGCCCAGTTGGTAACAATGGAAAACATAGTGCTCTGTTCCATAGCATGAATAAACCCACAACCTTGTGCGGGGGGGGGGGGGGGGGGGGGGCTCTTAAAGATCCATGTTCCTTTGTGTATGCATGTATGGTCCCAACCCCTTCTTTGCAAAATGGTTCATTTGTGAAGCACGGTTGGTTGATACAACTGCTTAGTGCTATATCTTCACAAATGGCATGCTACAATAATACAATATCTTTCCATGATATTATTATTGCCTCAAATTTGTTTGCCTGCACGTGCAACAATTTATATGCCCACGTATTTGAAGCATAGAGTATGTTTGGGAGCTTGGATTTGAATGGAAAGGGGGGGTAGGGTAATATTTCATTTTGAGAAAATAGTTGTCTTATGAAATGATAATCTTGTACGGAGTATATCTCAGTGTCCAAGTCAGATATTTACTAGCAATGCACACTGCATATGTATTTTTCTTCATTCTAAAATAAAGAGCTGCTTGGTGTACAACTTTTTTGTACACATTTTGTACACATAACTGATGCCTTTTTTAGACGAAGTCTGTGTACACAAAATGTGTACAAAAAGGTGTAGGCAACATACCCTCCCCTCCAAAATTTACTTCCCAAACATGACCTTTCTGATGAAACTGGTTTCTTTTCTGATGCAGGCAACATACCCGGTCCATGTGTTGCTTGTCCGAAATGCAAAAAACACTTCTGCCTGGACTGTGATATCTACGTCCATGAGAGCTTGCACAATTGTCCAGGCTGTGAGAGCTTCAGGACTTGTGCACCAGTCAACAAAAATATGCAAGAATGATAGGAATGGCATGATAGCTACTTCTATACCGAGAGATCTAAATGCATTTCAACCAAGAGTTCATTTTTTTACATGCCCAAGGTGTTGATGCTCTTTACAACGTTCTTTTGATTCACAGAAAAGTTACCTCGTCTGTTTTCTTGCTGAAATATCATCTCTTTAGGTTTGATCCTTTTCGGTAAGGATGACTTTGATAAATTTTCAGGTCTAATTCTTATTCTTGTTTCTCAAAATGAATGACCGTTCAAAAAGGTGGCCCACCACAGCAAGGGGAACTGTGAGGTGGAACTGCTCAGGAATGACATCTTCCTTTTGAAGTCTTGCTTCCATTCATTATAGTCAACACATTCATGATTCATGAAGACATGTTAATTCATCAATTAAATTATCTCTGTCTTTACTTTCGTTTAACAGTTCCTTCCCTTCCCAGCCCCGAATCCCCGATAAACGTTATCATTCTGTTCATCATTCTCCTTTTCATGAAAGTTTAACTAGGGGTGGGCACGGTCCGGTCCAATATTTGGCCGAACCCGTACCCGTACCGTTACTATTGAAACGGTTCGGTACGGTTCGGTCTTAGACCCAAACCCGTTCGGTACGGTCCATTTTCAAACGGGACGGTACCATGCCATGTCATACCAAACAATGCCACTTTTTCCAGGTGTTTAAGAAAAAATTAAAGTTTAGCCATCCTCCAAAAATCCACACAATTTATCAATTTTCATATATCATACTACCTTCGTTCCAAATTAATTTGCAAAGTCAATCTTTTTTTGGTCAAACAATTTCTTTTTATTCACTTAATTAGAATTTCACTTTTTAATTATATTCTAATTTGGCCTTTCAAAAAAACTACTCCCTCCGTCCCCTTTTAAATGGGACAGGAGATGGTGGCACAGGTTTTAAGAAAAGTGAATTTGTGTGGTTGATATTAATTGATAAAGTAAGAATAAAGTAAGAATGATTTTGAGCCACACAAAGTTTACCAAATAAGGTATGGGACAATTAAATAGGGACATCTCAATATGGTAAAACGGGACATTTAAAAGGGGACGGAGGGAGTACTCTGTACTTCGTAGATTTTAATTTGGATTTTGCAACTTTAGAGAGATTTTAATGTGGTTTCTAAATATGTAAATTTTAATTATTAAAAATTGTATGAATTATCAAGAACTTAACATTTACTTTGACAAAACAATGTTGGCTTTGCAAATTAATTTGGGACGGATGATGTAATTAATATATTTTAGATAAACTATAGTAGTACAAATTCAATAAACCATACTTCAGTCCGGTACCGGTTCTCATTTTATGAGAACCGGTCATGATATTGTTTGGAACCGGTTCGGTCCGGTTCGGGACAAAAAAATTTGAGATCCGTTTCAAATCCCGTTTATCGGTCCGGTACCATACCGGTCCGGTTTGGTATCATGCCGGTTCGGTATTTTTGCCCACCCCTAAGTTTAACAACTTACGAAAAACTGAATTGTTCAAAACTTATACAAGTATATAGCAAGTTGAAGTCTATAAAAAAGACGCAAACTTGTAAGAAAACGATCGTAAACTATACTTTCTCAGTTTTTTAATAGTTGGAATATTATGATTTTTGTACTATTCACTTATCTTTTTGTGACCACAATTTTCTACTAATATATACGTAGTATATAACAAACTATAATGCATAAAAGGTTATTAAATTTATATAAATGTGAATTTTCAAAATATTAACTTTTTATAATGTTTATAAATACGTAATTAAATATAACTACTGTTAAAGTTGTGTGATGACAAACATGAAAGTCAAATTATTGTAACTATTAAAGAATGAAGAACACTTTTTTGAGTGAAAAAAGTTTATATAGATATATCAAAAAATCCCTAACCATTGAACATGCAAGTTGCTTGTGTTCAAAAAACTAATAAAGTGAAACACTCCCTAACATTTTGGTTAAAATGACTAAAAAATAACACAAACAAAATACATTGTCTGAGAAAAAAATTATATTTAAAACAAAGTGCCCAAGTGCGTAAATATCTTGTTAGTTTCCTCACGAGTGTGTTATCCAAAATTTTCGCTCCAACTCCATTTTTACCGCCATTATTTTCCAACTCTATCAACCACCGACTCTTCTCCTACTCGATACCGTTATTGTTTCGTCACTTGTACGCCTTCCGTTTGCTTCACATTAACACTAGACTCGCCACATTGATGACAAAGGCAGATTTCACTGTAGTTCTCAACAATGGGGATCCTTTCGTGTCAGTCGCTTTATTATACCCTACATATTCCTTTCTCTAGAATCAGTCGGTAACCTTACTTTCACAACTTTGCCCAATGTTTACTCTCATTTATGGCCCAAACTCCATGAGTTGCTCCGAGTTTGGCTGTCCTAGGACCTGAGGGCAGAACCTATTTGCATGGCCAATAACACCACACACAAAACAAAGATTGGGGAGTAGTCATTTGCTTTTTGAACTTTCATATTCTTCTTTAAATATCTCCCTATATCTAGGCACACTAGAGTTCTCAAATAAGCCCTTCACGCCGTTCATCTAACTTAACAAACCTTCCTAGAGACTTACTGATAATTTTGGCCACCTTTAGCACCTGTTGGCAGATTATGCAATGGAATCCATATTCTGAAATAATTTATGAATCTTTCAAAGGGAGATCATCAACTTTTAGTTCATGCAAAACTACAATGTTTTAATCATATAACCACTGACCATATTACATAACACGCTTGAAATCCACTTCATGAGAGACAGAGAACACATACCGTTTGTTTTCGACTCTATTGATTGAAACTCCTCTGCTAGGCCTCCGAATGGAGACCAAGATCTCTCTGAACAATGTGAATTTGAAAACCTTTTCGGTAATAAAAGTTCCAACCAGCGACCAACCGCACCTGGAAGACCTCAAAGGCAGCAACAACTAACCATAGACGCAAGCTAGGAACAATCTATTTTTTTTCCTAATGTTACGAAAGATCTCATGCTAAAAAAGATTAAATCATACTAAAGAAATTTACTTCCATTGTAGGTTTATACTACATAGCACATTTTCTTGAAGTAACTAAGAAATATTGTGGTAAAATTGTTGAAAAAAATTTGTGTTTTTCATATATATATATATATGCGCAATATTTATCAATAATTTATTTGACTGACTTCCCGATTGAATTTTAAACTAAAATTTTATGCACGTAATCCAAATTTAATGATGAACATACGCACAAATTTCATCAAACAACTCCAGCCAAAAGCACATCAAATAGAGGTGCCTGGACATCATTTCGCTTTGGAAATTCTTGATCGGGAGATTAACACAGAATAAAATTTTCATCTATCACATTCCTCGGCAGCGCATCACACATGGTAGTGCAATCATGATGAGTGGGTAATCGGGAAGAGAAGTGTTGCCTTCTAATCGCTCTCTCTCCGATTAGACTGAAGGTAACATCACTCCCAGAAATTTTTGGTAGGATTATGAACCAACTTGGTTGCTCTTCTTTTGTTGTCGTGTTTGTTCTGTTTTATGGATGTCCCTTTACGGGCCCTAGTGTTTTGATGCGTTTTGTCTCCCTTGATGTGGGGAGCTGCTTTGGTGCCCCGATCAGCTTTGTCTGTTCGGGACTTTCTGTCTGCCTTGTTTTGGGATGCGTAGAGCCGTAGAGTATGAAAGAGACATAACGATTGTGTATAGCGAATCAGGTTACTTTGTATAAAATAATTAATTTTATGTCCATTCTTAGAGATTATGATTAAATCTATTCTTGATATATTTATATAAAAGCTGATCTTTTATTATTTTCAAAAAAAATCTGTCACATTCCTCTATTTCTTATTCACTTTTTTTAGAAATGAATTACATAGTATACAGGTATTCTGGAGGCTGCAGGTATGATGAATTAATCGTGTCTGATATGTCAATGGCGGAGAAGAAAGAGAATGCGTCCTAAGAAGTTAACCACCGCAGCATTTCCACCGGCAGGCTGCAACAGTCAACACGGAGAATTCCGGAACAATTGCGGAGTTGGAGATTGCCAACTCCAACAAACACCATCTCCCTCGCTCTCACCAATCCGCCGCCCACTTCTCTATCCTTCACCCATGATCCACCACAGGAATTCTCCTTTTGCCCC
This sequence comes from Cuscuta epithymum, assembly GCA_945859915.1. Taxonomy (NCBI): domain Eukaryota; kingdom Viridiplantae; phylum Streptophyta; class Magnoliopsida; order Solanales; family Convolvulaceae; genus Cuscuta; species Cuscuta epithymum. Next base: position 3,795,659 of record CAMAPF010000006.1, read on the forward strand.
CTCGACCCTGTAGATCTAACCGCCTGATTCTAACTATCTCGTTCTTAAATACTCTTTGATCACGCCAATAGACTTCGAGGTTTATGCTCGGGTGATTTGGTGTTTGTTATGGCCACTCTCAAGTCTTCTCGGTCTCGAAACCACGCGTCAGTGACGCCGGAAAGTGCCAGCAGTAGGGATGCAATCTCAAACCTCGACGAGAATATCAAGATCTTCAAAGCGGATAATTTCGACGCCGATGGTTATGTGCAGTCCAAGTGTCACTCCTTGAATGAAAAGGTCTGACTTTGTCGTTTTCGCCTTAAGTTTTTGTAATGGCTTGGTCAATTTCACCAAGTATAGCACTGCCACTTCATAATTGTTCAAACTACTCTGATTCAAGGCTCCTAAAGTATAACTGCTATGAGGATAAAGGTATGGTTTGGCCGTTTGGGCTATGCCAGTGATTTAGAAGCTTCAAGCTCAACTGCTCAAGCTTGCACTTGACTAGACTCGAATGCACCCAGTCCCCACTCTGTAGTAATATGTGCCCAGTTTTTCAACTTTTGCTTCAATGAGTAACTAGGTATTCAACAGGCAGCACACCTGCCGCTTACCTGAGCATTATTCTTCATTTCTTCTTCTGAAACAATATAGTGGTTTCTAAATAGAATTGACCATAGAATTTTGGTATAGCTTTGGACTAAAATATCTATGTTAGTACCTACAACATTATTGGTGAAGTCAACAATATATCTTAAGGATCAGGGGAAGTTTGACAGACAATGTGTTAAGTGTGTGCACTGAAAGGGATTCAATATCATCTTGTTGTTGGAATGTCCTCCGTAGCAATGCTCTCCTGTAAAAAAACACAATGTGAATAATATTCTCATCCCAACCAAAATATACTAACAGAGGTATATAACACCAGGAACCATTAAGCAGCAACCCAGAATCACTCGAGTGATAAGACATCTTCATACTGCCCACCCGCCCGGATGCATAGCATAGGCCGAACGATGAGCTTCATGAAGGATAGCTTTCCGGAGCTCACCGTCGGATGGTAGGCACACACGCTCACAGGGGTTAAACCGCTATCGCATCGTGATCTGTGACCATCGTGCATAGTTTTTTTTTTTGTGTAGCATTGATTTTGGAAGAAGTAAAAGAGTTAAGAGAACCTGAAGCCATTTGTACATTTGGGAGCGTACATACCTAAATACACATTTGTTTCCCCATATGTAGATCATTTAAATAAATGCATGTAAGCTTTGATTCAAAAGTCAAAATTTTCATCATTTAGGCTTTTCTTACTCAAAGTAATTGACTAATTGTTCATGCAGAAAATTTGATTGTAGTTTTTTTTTTTTTGCTTTTTTGCCTCTTAAGCAACCTTATCCAAGTTATCGCTCAAATTAGTTTCCATTTTGTCCATAAGTCGTCAGACTAAGTCTAACTTGTCTATTTTCCCGTAAACAAATAGGTTCAGCAAGCTCTGTTTGCTAAGCTTGGTGCACTTATTGGCTCATTGACAGATCTACTTGTATCTGTGTAGAACAATTATTATCCATTTATTTCTTCTATACATTTATTTGAAATTGTTCGCCAACCCCAAACTATTTTGAGACTAAGGCTTGGATGTTGTTGTATTAATTTGAAATGGTTTCTAATCAATTATTCATTTGTACTAAAAATAAATATAGATGAGCATGAGATTTAAAACAACCTTATGAACCCTGACTTCGATAACTGGTCTGTTTTTAGTTCATGATAGAATCTGTGGCCTAGTGGGCCGAGGTAAAATGGAAACACTCAATCTGCCATTCTTTGTAAAAAAAATTGTTGGTTATTTGGACTATATGAGCTATCTGTGGCCTCGTGGGCTGAGGTAATATGACCTACTTCTCTTTTGTGGAGAAGATAACTCCAAAATAAGGTAAACTTTTATCAAGGAGAGCTATTATGCGTAATATTGTTAACTTGTCCCCTTGTTTTCTGGGATCAATTTGAATTTTAGTGTACGTCCTGTGTCCTTATTCCTGATATTAGCGTCTGAAAGCTCGTAGTAAGTGGCTACTTTTCTATGGGGTGCTAACGAATCTTCACTATTCAACTTTGTATTGTTCTTGATACCAGTAAGTATTTGTGTTTTCAGGAAATCAGGCAATTATGCTCAAAACTGTTGGATCTGAAAAAAGCTTCTGCAGAGGAGATGCGCAGGAGTGTCTATGCTAACTACACTGCTTTCATTCGGTGAGTCATTTTTAGCTCACCCCTGCCCCCCTCCCCTCTCTCTCCTATTTTTCGAGAACTAAAAGTCTATTTCTTTGTCCAATATGCAATTGCAGGACATCAAAAGAAATTTCAGATTTGGAGGGCGAGCTCTCATCAATGAGAAGCTTGTTATCCACTCAGTCTACTTTAATCAATAATTTAGCTGAAGGTGTTCTAATTGATTCTTTCTGTGATGCTCCTTCTGATCCTACCACCAATACCACTCCCAATGGTGGAACAAGGGAACCTTCAGATATAGAGAAATGGTTAATAGAGTTTCCTGATCAACTTAATGTTTTGATAGCTGAAAGAAGGGTAGACGAAGCCTTGTCAACCCTTGATGAAGGAGAATCCATAGCTTCTAAAGCTGAAGAAAGCAACACACTCAACCCTGACCTGGTTTTGTCTCTAAAAGCTACCATTGCTGAATGTAGGCAAAGGTTAGCCGATCAGCTTGCTGATATTGCTAATCAACCCTCAAGTCGTGGTTCTGAGCTTCGTGCTGCTATCTCAGCTCTTAAGAATCTTGGTGACGGTCCTCGTGCTCATACCTTATTGCTGGATGCACATTCTCAGAGATACCAATACAATATACAAAGTTTTCGCCCATCAAGCACTTCATATGGAGGAGTGTATACAGCATCACTCTCACAACTCGAATTTTCTGCTATTGCTCAAGCTGCTACTGATTCATTAGCTATTTTTGGTGAGGAACCAGCTTACACGTCTGAACTTGTAATGTGGGCTACTAAGCATACAGAGGCGTTTGCTACTCTTGTTAAAAGACATGCACTAACATCATATGCAGCTGCTGGGGGCTTAAGGGCCACTGCAGAGTGTGTCCACATTGCATTAGGACACTGTCAGTTGTTGGAAGCTCGTGGTCTTGCACTTTCCTCCGTGCTTCTGAAGCTTTTCAGGCCTACTGTTGTGCAAGCACTTGATGCCAACTTGAAATGGATTGAGGAGACTACGGCTGCTTTCGCCGCAGCTGATGATTGGGAACTCACTTATCCTCCTACTTCCTTGCGTCAATCTACGGTTTATCAGTATAAACTTTCTATTAGTGCTCACCGGTTTAATTCAATGGTTCAGGTACATCTTTTCCTTGATAGTAAACAAAAGAGAACTGTTTTACACATTCATAGTATTAGTACGAGGATTGTTAGGTATATGTGGATTCAAGTAAAATTTGTCTTCCCTTCTGCCCTGTTACTAGTCAGCATCCCAACTCTATCCATCCAGTGTTCTTAGGCTAGTTGGTAACCTTTATTCTGCAATACTAATTTTTAATGACTATTGTACTAAAGTGCTGCAAGCTATGTTCTAGTTATCTACCCGAAAAATAACTGAATGAAACTATAAAGGGCAATCCAGTGCGCATTGGTGTCCCTTCACATTGGCGTCCCTGCAATGTGAGGGTCTAGGGAAAGGTCCCACCACAAGGAGCAAGCCTTCCCTTGTCATTTTGACAAGAAGCCACTCCCAAGACTTTGAACCCTTGATGTCTGTATTCATCTTTATTATTACGATCATATGTGAGTATGCACCCCCACCTTGTCAACCCTGCTAAAGGAACCATTTGTTGAAAAAAACTTATTTGCTTCTAATTTAATGTTTTTAAACAATGACTGGCATGGTGTTACTGCCTTTGAGATTTCTTTAATTTGTATGCTGCTAATATCTACTGGAGGTAGATGATTGATTCAAGTTACCCCAATTGCTTGTGCAGGATTTCTTTGAGGATGTGGCCCCCCTGCAAAGTATGCAGTTGGGTTCAAGGGCTTTGGAGGGATTGTTTAAGATCTTCAAATCTTATGTAAATATGCTGATAAAAGCATTGCCTGGTTCTTTGGAAGAAGAGATTAATGATGAAGGTTCAGGAAATACAGCTGTCCGAATGGCCGAGACCGAAGCCCAGCAAATCGCTTTACTTGCCAATGCATCATTACTAGCAGATGAGCTATTGCCACGCGCAGCCATGAAACTTTCCTTCACTCAGAAGGATGAAACTCAACGGAGGCCTGATAGGCAAAGCCGACAACCTGAACAAAGGGAATGGAAAAAGCGTCTAGTTAGCGTTGTTGATAAATTAAAAGACAGTTTTTGTCAACAGCATGCACTGGATCTTATTTTTACGGAAGAAGGAGAAAGTCATCTTACTGCAGATATGTATATAAACATGGAGGATGGTAATGCAGATGTGATGGAATGGTTCCCTTCTCACATATTCCAGGTAACTTTACCTTCTTTATCAGCATTTTTATCATTACAATCATAATTCCCTCCATCCCCAAAAATAATTCCTATTTGAACACTTGCTTCCCCCCAAAGATCCTATTTGAACAAAAGATGCTAATTTTCATCATATTTAATGCCTTAAAAAGTCTCCCGAACAAGTTAAATTAGTCAAACTTAGTCAAACCAACAAATAATTTTTTAAATATAGCTGAATTTTTTAAAAAGTCTCCTGAATTTTTTACACATTTCAATGGCTTCATATGATTGTTTATATTGTGCCATTAGGAACTGTACGTAAAGCTAAACAGAGTAGCAGAAATTGCGGCAGAGATGTTTGTGGGGCGGGAAAGGTTTGCAACATTGTTGTTGATGAGGCTCACTGAAACTGTCATCTTATGGATTTCACAAGACCAGAGTTTTTGGGATGATATTGAGGATGGACCAAAGGCTTTGGGTCCTCTTGGCCTTCAGCAGGTTTACATAATTTGTATTCTCATTCGATTTGAATATATACCATTTTATGTATTTGATGGTGATAAGGTTAATGCTTTCTTGTTTGTCTTTGTGTAGTTCTATTTGGATATGACGTTTGTCAGATTCATTGCTTCGCAAGGCCGTTATTTGTCTAGGAATTTGCTCCGTGTTGTCAATGATATCATATCTAGAGCGATGGCTGCATTTTCTGCAACAGGGCTGGATCCAGACAGGTATATAAAACAAATTATTTTTTCTAGGACTAATGGGCATTTGGTGTTATAAGTATTGGTTCAGTGGATCACCCATAATCCTCTGTCTGACCTTTAGGTTCCGTTTGTGAGTTGCATTTCAAACGGGAAGATACTAGGTATTTTGTTTTTAGGGAAGTATTGTTCAGATGAGATGAATTATCAAAGTAAAAGATACTAACTCCTGTTGGAGTTGGGCTGGGGAAAGGATTGGCGTCCCAGATTAAGTCTCCTTTCCCTTTCGGAATATATACATAAAAATTCCACTTTGAAACTATAGATTTACCTTCTTTATGTTGTGAGGAATATAAAAATGAGGGTTATTAGTAGTTTTTTGCCCCAAGAGGGGGGGTCTGAGGGAAGGCGCTGAGGGGAGCTTAGAGTAAACTTGACTGAAACTCCCTCCATAGAGTTTCGAATCCAAGACTTCCCATATGGGAGAGTGAGTCAACGACCAGCTGAGCTAGACCGCTTTCTCAAGTTATTTGTAGAGTATTAAACACGCTTTCTTAATCTTTGCGTCCATGAAGTTTGGGACTTTGGAGAAGGGAGGGAACGATTAATACACAACGGACTTGTTAAAATTACACGCTCCATAAATTACAGCAGGAGTTTCTTTTTGCAGCATTCTTCCAGAAAATGAGTGGTTCGAGGATATGTGCCAAGATGCAGTGGTTAGGCTTAGTGGAAGTGCTAAAGCCTCAAATGGGGAACGAGATTTGAGCAGTCCTACTGCTTCTGTCTCTGCCCAATCAATTTCCTCCTTTAGATCTCATGGCAGTTATTAGTGTTTGGTAATTTAATCTTCTTGCACCACCTGAACATATTTACGTATACGAGCATTTTCTATTTTTTTGATGCAATAATTTTTTGCCTTTAAGCTCTTCTGTTCGGTATTTCTATGTTATTGTTAGACTTAGTTGTTACAGTAATTGTTAGTTCTTTGTACGGATGATATTATTTTCCATCTTTTTAATCAATCAGCATCATTCATTTTCATGTTCTTAATAATCATTGTCTACTTCAACTAAAAATCTCAGAGGAATATAGATTGTTATTTGGATTATTTCCATTATTATTAAAATTTTCCCATTACGAATTTACGAATACTCACTTTTTGTATGACATTGTCTCTAGATCATGTGAAATATTAATATTAAACTCGTTCACCCGACTGATAAGGCAAAATAACGTTTTTTGTGAATTGCAGTTCTATTCTTTAGTTGCAAACTTTTATTAATTCATTACAAAAAAACAAAAGTAAGGGGTGTTTGAATCTGATTCTTAAAACTGCTTCTGCTCTCTCAAGGAGCAGAAGCAGAAGTTGGAGTGTTTGAGTGAAAGTGCAGGAGACCAGCTTCAGAAAACTGATTATGATTCTGCTTATACTTTAAGAAGCAGAATCAGAATTACTTCTAAATACCCCTAAATGTTTCAATATTTCTGACAAGTATGAGCTTGTTTGGTAAATTTGATTTTTGACTTATCAAACAAATCAATCAACTTGTAATAATTTTTCAATATTTTTGAAAAGTATGAGCTTTTTCACCAAACATGTAATTTTTTATTTTGTGCTTTAAATTGTGTAATAATTTAAAGAAGTGGACAATCATTTTATATTGGGATAAGGGTCAGATAAAGCCTCGAACTCGGAAAAAAATGTCAAATAAGGTCATATTTTGGATGCTCTGTCTGGCCGACGCCATTTGGGGCGGTTCCCGATGAAATTTTTTGATGAAATTTTTTGAGCATCTTCCTCATTAAGTCTAGTTTACCCATACCAAATTTCAACTAAAAATTCAACTGGGAAGGTAGTCAAATAATTTTCCGAAATGTACGGCGTTGTTTAACTTCACAGTTATCTTCAAAAATTCATTTGACTACCTTCCCGGTTGAGTTTTTAGCTGAAATTTGGTATGGGTAAACGAGACTTAATGAGGAAGATGCTCAAAAAATTTCATCAAAAAATTCCATCGGGAACCGCCCCAAATGGCGTCGGCCAGACAGAGCATCCGAAATATGACCTTATTTGACATTTTTTTCCGAGTTCGAGGCCCTATCTGACCCTTATCCCTTTTATATTTTTAAAATATATTTAATTTTTTTTGAATCAATAGAATCAGCCCATTCAGCTATTTCACCTAGTATTTCATAAATTTAAGCAAAATGGCCAAACAAGCACTATATTCTTCTCATAAGTCACAACTTGAGCAATTTAGACAATCGTTTAAGCCATTTTGAGCTTCACCAAACAGACTTCGTCTGTTACCGACTGGTCCAAAAATAAGAGCCATGCAGGCAAAACCACAAGGATCAGTTCATACGAAATTCAATAACCACATAGAGCTTTTAAATATAAATAGTACCTTTTATCTATCAACTTGTGATAGTCATATTTACATTTGAGAAAAGGGTCAAATAAGGCCTTCTACTATTATGAAATAGTCACATAAGGCCATGTACTCAATAAAGTGTCATATAAGTACCTCTACTTGTAAAAAACAATCAAATGAGAGTCATAACAATCTATTTACAACCTCATAATCCCGGTTTTAGCTTACATGTTGAATTTTTTTACTTGTATTTCAATCAATCTTAGTTAAATATTCGACGTATGCCGTATATTCTATTCTAAAAAGATGGTCAGAAGTACGCTAAAATCGGGATTAAGAGGTGTTAAATAGGTCATTAGGACCCATTTGATTGCTTTTTACAAGTAGAGGTACCTATATGACACTTTATTGAGTATATGGCCTTATGACTATTTTATAATAGTAGAAGGCCTTATTTGACGCTTTTCTCTTTACATTTACATCTTTCTAATTTCTTGTACAGTCAATGGTGAGGGCCTTCGGGGCTGGAATGATATCCGTTTTTAAATTCAAAGTACTATAAATCAATCAGGAATACAAGATAATTACAGCTTAAACTTTGAAACTGTTCATCTTAGCTCCACATGTCCAAAGTGGGGGGGTGCTCCCTCACAAATGCCACCAGAATGCCAGATTGGTAGTTCTAAATTCTCAATGCTGAAGATTATGGTCTCACGAAAACTAGCCAACTAGGCATCGTTAACATTGACAATAACAAACGTGTTTGGAATTTCTAATGGCGCGTCCATGCTTTTGATTATCTTTTTTTATTTTGGAATTACAAAATAACAAACCCAATGGATCACTGTATTATATGATTGGAATGTGAATGCCTAAAAATGAGAAGCCACATTTTGAACGCTAGAATTGGCTTTCATTTCATTTTTAACACTAGAATTGGCTGAATCCCCAAAATTTGTTTAAATTTATAAAATTCTGACGTAAGTGACTGAATTGTTTGAATATCATGAAATATGAAAAAATTATATTTAAAGTGTGCGCAGTATATTATTAAAAAAAATAAAGAAAATTACATGAAAAACAACTAATTCAACAAACCTCAGCCAATTCAATGAAAATAGAAGTTACGAAACGAATGTGGTATGGAATGATTATTATGTTACATACTTGCACTTGGCAGCAATAACAATCGCAATAATGAAACCTGCCAAGGTAGGATTACTAGGAGAAAACCATATCCGGTAATCCGATTCCAATTTGGTTCTAGCCATAGCTTACTTTTTCAAAAAATAAAAAATAAAAATATATAATGGAGGAACTAGAAGTGGTTACATGCCAAACATGGGCGCTAGTTCAGTCCCTTTTACGGTTTTACCTGCCCAGTTCTGGAACTGGGTCCAGCCTACACTAAAGTTGGGTTGCATCACTATGACAGTATAAACAAAAAAAAGTGATCTTATATACAACCTCCATCCCACCATCCTAATTTGATGATACCATTGCGGTTTACGATGTTTGACTGACGATAAAGCAAACGGATCCCTATCCGCACACAAATTATTTTTAGAAAAAAATAATTACATATTCAGAAACTACATTAAAAGCTTTACAAAATCGCAAAAACTTGATTCCAATTTGATAAAAATTTGATATATAAAGTAAGAGATTAAGAGTGATTTGTGTTGACCAAGTGAATAAGAACGGGTACCATCAAATTGGGACGGAGGTAGTATAAACTTTAATCACAAGAAACAATGTTGTACCTTTCAAGGGTAGACACAACTCGAACCAACTACATTGTACATCATAACCTGTTCAGTTTTTTTAATGACATTTATAGTTGCAGTTTTTGAGATGCATAGTGGAGGAAATATCACTACTGTCAAGGCATAATATACCCCATCAGAAACTTTCTTAAAATTGATTTTCTAATTTTTTTACCTTCGAAGTGTAAGTTACACTACAAGAAACACAATTCGTCACTTGTATAAATTCAGCACAAAGCCCCAACTATCTGCTATCACAATCACACTAGACTACATGTGGCTGATGAGAAATTCAAAACACACAGGGGAAACAGTAAATGCTAATCGCAAATTAAGTTTGGTTCCGATAATTACTTCTGATGTAAATGGGAAAATCTTTACCTTGAAAATAAACACACGCTTTGAGGAAAAAGTATGTCTCAACACCTCATCCCAAAATAATTGGAGCACTCTCTTGCTTAAAGAATCCAATGAGAGCCGGCAAATTAACAAGGCTCCATGTTATAATGCTGATCCCATCCCACACATGGAGAAATTTAATATACCTGATTGAAGATATTGCATTGCTGGCTTGGCTTGATTTCCCATAACTTTGTAAACAAAACCTGCAAAAAGAACATGGGTTGGAGATTCTCTCCATCACTGTGATTTGAGAACCTGGACATTGGTGTTGAGAGTAGAAATGATCCCATCATGGAAATCTAATAATGGTAGAAATGAAAAACTCCATTGTTGATCATGACCATAGTGTAGATTTCTAGAAATATGCTAATCATGATCATGTAGATTATAATAGCAAAAGCCTATTAGTAAACAAAATCAGTGTAGATGTCTATTCAATTTGTGTCATGATGTGCAAATGATTTTTCAGTGGGAATCATTTCAAGGGCATTATGGGATGGAAAGTTAGCTAGTTGTCTGACTAAACCAGAAAATGGACAATAACAAATGTTATGAGAGTATAACAAAAGCAACATCCATGACTTCTTAAGTATTAATGGCAAAGTGAAAAGTCAAAAGCACACAATTACTACGCTACAAATTACATGTGCCCTTGCTTATATCTAACAAAAAGAACATTAACCCAATGCATTAGCTTTTTCTCGTGATGCCCCTGCTTCAAATGCATGCTCTGGATAACAAACTATAATATGCTAATGATGATGCCACGGTTTGCATTCATTGACACACATAAGAAGAGATGCTAATGCTGATGATGACTTGATGACATGAAACAGCTGGCATGATGCATCCTATCATGTAAGGATTTGTATTTGTCATAACATAGAGAACAGAATACATCCCCTTCTTCCAGCTACTGGTATGTCATCGGTGGAGCTCCGTTTGCAGCATCAGGAGCAGGAGCAAGAGCAGGAACAGGAACAGGAGCCGGACCAGGTGCAGGGGCAGGGGCCATGTTGTTGAAATCCCTCCTTTTCCCAAATGGATTCTTTGAATATGTAACTACATGTTAAGGAAAACCTTTGACATCCATGTGAAAATTCTCTGCTTTGAGGGCATAGTACTATAAGTTGTGCACAAAAACACCATATGCTTCTCTGCCTAAAACAGTTATGACTTGTGACAATCTTTTTCCAATTTTTTTTTAATATTAGAGAAATCAATATTCACAAGGAAAATTTTATATCCCATAACCAGATGAAAAAAGTATCAATGGTCTATGGCATCAAAGTTTAATGATTTTGAAGCATATTAAGAGAAAGAGATAAATTTGCAGTCACAGTTTGACTCTGGGGAAGCAAGCTATCACATGCAAAATAGCAAATATAGGGCAGTGTGTCTTTTGAAATTAACCCCCTTGGTGCAATATTTAAAAGGGAACAATGGGAAGATGTAGAAAGGATATTGAATTCGCATGCCAACAGAACCAGAACTAGGTATAACAGCACCCTGCAATGTCTGGTGCACATTCGTAGCACTCTGCACATCCTGAACAATGACGTGACATGAAAATGATGAGGGGAAACATAGATATCAGAAACTTCGTCATAAAATTACTAGAACAAGTATCTGAAAGCAGCTTCAACTGCATGGCAGGTATAAACTTACTTCAAACTCAATGAAACATACAGTATGCCTGTCTTGTCTCAATACCTTCATCTGCTTATAACCAGGTTGACTGTCCACAAAAATAACAAAACAAAAAAAAACAAGATATTAATGGGAGTGAAAATGTGTTATAAGAAAATGCAGATTAAAAAGAGGAAAAAGTCCAAGGTGCATACCCAGTAAAAAGGCCCCTCAACTCTTCCTCATTTATGTTTTCTCCAAGATTTCCGATGAAAAGTGTATTGCAAGGAGGGTTGTCTTTCATATTCTACAAGTTTAAACTAGTCACGAACAACTTGCATAAGCAGGAAAAAAACTAAAAATGCACGCACTGTTGTCACACGGTACCTGGACAGGCACATAGCTGCTTGGTGAAGCATGTATAGGAGCAGGTACAGGCATTGGAACAGGCTGGACATGGTAACCAGCATATGGATCATATGGTTGAGGTGGTGGGGTCATGTACCTGAGCAATATATTGGTATATTACTATGTAGATTCGCGATAAAGCATGATGACAATGATACAAGCCATCTGACTGACTTAAATTCAGCGCACTGATCATTAGATGCAGGATGATTCTTACGCTTGTGGGCCCCAAACAGGTGCAGGAGGAGGGTGAAAAGGAGATGGGCTGGCATACCCAGTATGCGTATAATCACCACCAGTCCGCATCCGTTTGCTCTGGTCATAAGCATTTGAATCGGTTACAATTCCTGCACATGGGTGATTGTTGACAGAAATGAATAGTTAGGAAAAAAACATGTGCGCTGGTTTATGATTTATGATATTCCCACTATTCTACTACAATGTGAATCACCTCTCCACAGTGCATAACATGGTGCATTTTGAGGAAACAGCATATAATGAAAAGAAAATTACTTTCCTAGTAGTAAAAATTTCCTCTTCGCATGGTACATTATGGATGTGTCTTATTTTACATGCATATACAATAGACTTGCATGCAATGAGAGGCCAACCTCAAGCATAAGAATGGATATACAAAAAACTACCTCTTTTGACAAACAGATTCTTCTTTGCCATCTCAGTGTGAAGTACAGATTTTGACTCCGTGTCAAAAACCATATCCTACACTTGAAACATTTAATAAGGAAAAAATCTAATGAAAATTATTAGAATCGCAATTTGCATAAGATAGGCCAGTAATTGCCTGAAGGGCATCCTTAGCTGCAATGGCAAACTGATGATTGGTGAACAGCGCGAAACCCATGGGGTGCTCGCCTTTGAAGTTGACCTGAGATGCTTCATAACCTGGCAGCCACCTAAGAAGGTTCTGGAGCTCCCTCTCCTTCACGTCCTCCGGCAGCCCAGAGATAAATACAGTTCGCACCTAAAATCCAAGCATCATAACGCGCCAAAATCAGCGCGCGCGCGCAACAGAAAAGAGAACATTTTATTGCGTTCGCTGTTACCTCGTCTCCCATGAGATTATTAGGGTCGTTGAGGGGCATTGGTGAAGGCTGAGGAAGAGCGTGAAGATGTGGCGGAGGAGGTGGTGGCGCCACGGCGGGAGGGGGGGCTGGAGCCCATTGCTGGTGATATTGGTGCATCCCGTCCATCAATCAGGAATCAATTGATCGATTCCTAAAAAACCCTAAAAAGGTAGGCGAATCGAATGCAAGCAGTTCTTCTAGGCGCTCTTATGCTGAGATTTATCTTGGGGCCCATAGTTTATGAAGGAGATTAATCATTTAATACTTTCCCGGTTCTTGAATAAATTGAATGGTCAACGTTTCACACTTGTCAAAACATAACTTTGAACATTAATATATCTAATTTTGTATTAGTAAAATAAATAAAAAATTAGATTTTGAAAATTTATAATGAGACAAATTTAACAATATTTTCTTCATAAAATAATATCAATACATTAATAAATAAAACGTGGTCAAAGTAGAACATGTGAATAGTGTAAAATTTCATATATTGCATTTATTTAAGAACAGAGGCAGTACTACATAGTAATATGTGGTTCTGTCACTTTCCTATTAAAGCAACTAATTTGTAGTTCTGCACATTTTTCTCTCCTCTGCACAAATTTAAACCACACATTTTTTAATATTCTTATTTCTCACATACCTTGCACTTGACAAAGCCCAACGGGACGGAGGAATAATTTTTTAAAAGGAAAAATGCTTATATTAATATCATTATGATTCGGTTCGTTACATTAAACTCCAAGAGAAATTCTGACTATAACTATCTGTAACCAACTATCACTATCAACTCTACGGCTAGACTTAGAAACGATCACCCCTGAAAACAGCAATATGAATTGCTAATCACCAACCGATGTGTGACGCAACAATCACTGGTCGCATAGATCCTTTTAACGACATAACACCTGGCAGAATTGTCAATCATTATTATAGACCTAAAATTAAAGACATCAACAAAACATAGAGAAACACAAACAAACATAATGCAAAAATAAAACTCATTCTTCCAAGCCTTTAGTTTCTTGAAACATCATCTTCCAAGCCCTGACACCTTGATCTCTCCAAGGTGGCGGTTTAGGAGGGGGCGGGCCATCGATCCGTCTTCTCCCTTCTTCAACCCTTAATCGCTCCTCGTCTACTCGTCACCCATGCCGCATCCTAATATGTTTTCGCCCATGATAATCTTCAGGTTGTGGTCTTGATCCACCAACTCCTCCATTGGACCAACCCATAAAGCTTCGACGCACGTTGTCTCCTTGAAATCCATGAAAACTCAACCCTTCCTGCTTGTATATCTCACTCTTTCATGCGTTGTTAATCATCGAAGCACAAGAAGAGAAAAAACACTCACACAGTCATAATTCTCTAGAGGGAGGGAGGGAGGGAGGGAGGGGGAGGGGGAGAGGGTGGGAGAGAGAGAGAGGGAGGGAGGGAGGGAGAATTAGGGTTCACTGTATTTTTTAAAAAATATACTGTTTTTTGTCAAGAAGAAATTTCATAAATTATTTTTTAAAAATGAGGTGGACAAAAATATTACACAATAACTATTAATTACTACTCGTATAATTGTGTTTAAACCTACATTGTAGCAGTTATATGTAAGTTTCTACGATATAAACTTTGAACACAATTATGATGTTTTTACTTGGATTGAAATTTGTTAGTCTGGTCTGGCCTGGTCTGAATTGGTCTGGTCTTGTCTGATAATGTATGGTCTTTGTGTAATTTATAACTATGAAAGTTTGATCTGGTATGGTCTGAGACTGAAAAGCAGTCAAAGTAAAAATGTCATTATGGTCACTAATTACATAGTACTAAGTATTATTGTTGTCCATGACGTTTTTATTAATAATATTCAAGGAAAACCCCATATTATCAATCAATATATAAGGAGAAGCAGGAACAACTAATATTCTACAATATTCTACAAGTTTAGAAAACTATGCACAAAACACTCCCGTAGTACTTTTTAGTTAATTAATTGATTTATTAAACTAAATTTATGCACAAGTTTTGTGGAATTGCATTGTTTATTGGCAAATTATTGCTTATTTTTTATCACACTGCATACCATTAGAATCTAGTGCAGAAGATAGATGGAATCAAAAGATAAAAAAACTCAAACAACTTTAGAGTCCAGAAAAGAGTCATGTGAAAATTGAGGAGCTATTGTACTATTGCATTATAATAATGAGGTCAATTACCTATTGAGCTGTAACCAAGTGATCAAGATGAAACTTACCATGAGAAAATAATTATATGGCAAAAGAGATATACCAAACATGCGTTTTTCTGTTATCCAGATTAACTAATCTCATATGACTCACATAACTATGAAAATATGTACACATCCATGTACATATATCTATCCAATCCCATCTATCTAACCACAAAACAAAATACAACACTGCGTGTATGTCTATATACTTGACTAACTTCTTAGCTCCCTCTTTCTCTCAGCATCAACAAACCAGCATGCCTGCAAATACACCAACCACATTAGTAAGCCATAAGGAGTGAATTGTGTTAAAAAAGCAAAAAAGAGACACAAAATGAAAAAGTGAAGCAAAATGCTAGACTCCCACTTTCTTTCTCACCAAACCTAATATAGATACTCCTAAGATCTTTAAAATGTATTTTAATTAATAAAAAACTTCAACATTACTAATCTATGTTCATTGTTTGATAACAAAGTCGGTTGATGACCAATGAGTGGAAAAAAGATTGCAACAGACTTTGAAAGATGTTTTTAATTGACTTGGTTTCAATCAGACCATACTTAAATAAACTATAACATACCAGATCAGACTTCAACAATTGTAAAATGCACATAAAACATACATCTTACAAACCAGATTAGACCAAACTAGATTTAAATTAACCGATTTAGATAAATAACATTCAATCTAATCTAATTTAAAACATTCCCAACCCAAATGTACTTATAGTGGTAGGAGGGTGAATCTACAATTTTTTAATGAATGGTGATAAAATTGAATTCAACCAAACCAAGCTACCCATTAATAGTCTATACTCTATACTGACTATACATGTTATTGACAGTCAAAATAACAACACGGAGTAAAAACAATGAATACGGAGTAAATTTTTTTTTTTTTTTTTATTGAAAAGAGTAAAAATAATTATTACCGTCCGAGCATGAGAAGAGTGGCTTGAGGATTTGTCCCCGGAGAAACAGTAAAAGTGGAGCCGTCGATGATTCTCAGGCTATCAATTCCGATCATTCTCAGATCCCCATCCACCACTCTCCCAACAACACAGCCGCCGTGGTAATGCCATATTGTACTAACAGTCCGACGGCAGAACTCCGCCATGATAGCATCGCTGGATTGGTTCACCGGCAACGCCGGTCCAACGTACCGGAAATCCCTTCCGCCGAATCTCTGATCAAACTTGTAAACCTCCATTGATCGAGTGTTCAGCAAATCCCCGAGCTTCCTGGTCCCGTTCACGCACCTCTGCAAATCCCCAGGGTCGCTGAAGTAATTGAAGCGGACCACCGGGTTGACCCGGACATCTGGCGAAGCCAGTCTGAGTGACCCGACGGAAGCCGGGCCGGAGATCTTCTGCATAAGGGTCGCCACGGCCAGGTAGACCGGTGACGCCGGAGCTCTGATGAAGATTGAGTTGATGGGGGAAGCGAAGGGGATGAAATTGGAGGCGGCTTCGAGGTAAGAGCCGGTTCCGGTGATGCCCACCACCTGTATGAGAGAATACTCCAAAGGGATTGGAGGGACGATTGAGATTCCATTTCTGGGATTGTCGTAGACGAACTGTCCGACGTATGGTGAGTGGTGGGCGACGGGGATTCCCAGAGAAGAGAGGTATAATCTCGGCCCGATTCCGCTCAGTAGAAGCAGCTGCGGGCTGCCCAGAGCTCCGGCGGTCAGCAGAACCTCGCCGTTATCCTTCACCATCGCGTGGTGGTACTGCCCGATCCGGTCCCGGAAAATCACCCCAATCGCGGCTTGTTTGGATTCCGGTGAAGCGGAGGTTGCCGCCAGAAGAATCCTCTCCACGTAGGCGTACACGACCACCCGGATGTTGCTGGAGTTCGAGAAGAACAGTAGGTCCGCCGCGCTGTGACGGCGGCCGGAGTTGTCGAAGGTGGACGCACCGATTTTGGTGCCAAGAACGTGGTGCAAGGTGAACCCATTGTAAGGGTCGATCCGGGCTTCCAGCATCCCGTCCCTCACCGCCGATTGCCAGCTCTTGAGCTCCGGCCGGAAAACGATGGACCTCTCCACCCACTCGTACGACTGGTTCACCAAATTGAAATCCCAGTTGATCCCAGAGCTTGCGTAGAACTCTTCGTCGGCTCTGCTGTAGAACCCGGCGTTAATGGCGCTACTGCCGCCGAGGACGCGGCCGCGCGCGTTTGGGACGCCGTCTTCGGAGATGAATGTCTGGGCGGGAGAGTCAAAGGCGTCGACTTCGGATAAGGCGGCCAGAAACCCCTCTTGGGTCATCAAGTTGGGGTTCCCAAACGGAACGCCGCCTCTTTCAAGAACCAGGACCTTATATTTCTCCGACAACGTCGCCGCCAGGGGACAACCGGCGGTTCCGCCTCCGACGACGATGTAATCATAGTAGTCCTCTGACGGCATCTCTACTGCATCCACCACAAAATCCATATAAAAGGAATCTGTAAATGTGAAGAAGAGGGAAAAAAATCAAGACTTTGAATCACGATAATGATATATAGTTTCGACGCAGACAAGAAACTTGATTCAACCGGAAAATCAAGAAACGATAAAGATCCGGAAATGTGTGATGTGATTTGCTCTGGGATTAAACTATCAGAAGAATTACCTTGTTGAGAGACTGAGTTGGGCAGAGAGATGAGGGTGAACAGAAAAAGGAAACCGAGTTGGATGAGTTGAATCAGTTTCACCATTGTTGCAGTGATGATGATGGTGAAGGCTATATGTAGGGCAACAATGGCGGAAGTGAGGAGCTTCCCCTTTTTGGCGGGAAATCCCGTTGGGTTTGAATAATCTGAATCTATCGACTGGTTGAAGAAAAACGGAGCGGTGGTGGCAGGTAGTTGGGATGGCTCCGCCCAAACTCATTCTTAAGTTTGCCGGAGGGGATTATTCGTTTCAAACCCATTCTCAAAAGTTCATATAAAGCCAGAAGATTTTTTTAAGTGCGGAAAAACATGCCCCAAAACCCCCAAGTCGCTGGCTATATTTGGAAATTGGAACTGATTCTCTTTTATCTCTTTTATTTGTTTTGAAAGTAGAAATAAAATTAAAGAATCAATTTTTCAAAAGTTAATCATCTCCATCTATATGAGCTATTTTTAGAAGCAATTTGAAACACTTTTACCCAAATAGTATAATGTTCGTTTTTGTTCTATGGAAGAGTAGAAAAAGTTTTAAATAACAGACCCCAAACATCCATCCAAACATCCCTAAGTTTTAAATTGAATTAATATCAAATCAGATCAAATTAGAACAAATTGAAGAAAGCCTAATCAAATCAAGTCAAACTAGATTTAGACAATTGTAGAATATATACTCTGTATAAAACACAGATCTATCGAAGAAGATTAAATCAGGCCTGATCATATGAAAAAGAACACATTCAATTAAAAACATCCTCTACATACTACTCCATACTTTGCGACTTTGTGTTGATGTTAAGTCCTCAGACTTCGAGAGCCCAACGCGTTTTTTCGAGTTTCATTGGATCTTTTATAACTGGATATATTAGAGTATTTAACTAGCAAATAGATGACAATAGAGCAAAGCAAAATGGAGAAGGTAAAGCGTGTCAGGTCCTATTTAATTAATATAGAACGATTAATGTAGAACGATTACGAACCAGTATCGAATATGAGCCCACTTAATCTCTAGTTCTGGACTGAGAGTTTACAAAAGGCATATAGAGAGAAGTTAAGTTATTAAATGCAAGTTTGCCAACCTTTTTATAATGAAATAAGTGTATATATTTATGCTACAAGGTAATATGTGAGAATATGGTGTGGCGAGTCTTAGTGGCTAATTCTCAACCATTAAACCTCTCATATATAGAACATTAAATGCGCTTCTCGTCAATTTACCGATAGAATAGACCAATTACCGTGAAAGCTGCAATGAGAACGCGTAAGTGTTGCCACTCGTCCGGGATGTACCGAGCGAGATGAGTATCTTGACCGAGCCTAGCCATGATTCCCATTTCCCATGAACAAACTTTTGATCATATTTAACCTTTTGTAGTGTATGTGTATTTTCACTTAGATCAATATTTAACTAGACAAAGGATTCTGGTTGACACTTTGTGATATGCTACTTGGTGTAATATGTTACAATTATTTTGAATTACCATATTATATTACATCTTAACACAAATTATTTTTTTAAAACATTCTCAAATTATCTTATTTATTCATTTGATTATTTCTAAAAAATATCTTTACTGGATTTTCTCTAGAAAATTATCTTATTTAATTATTTCTAAGTAAATATCTTTACCGGATCTTCTCTAGGAACTTGTCTTGGGGTTTCACTCCATTTAATTATTTCTATAAAAACATCCTTACTGGATTTTCTCTAGGAAATTATCTTATTTAATATTTCTTAAAAAAAACATCTTTACTGGATTTTCTCTAGTATAATCTACTCCGTGGTTACTGGAATTGGTAAATTGGCGATGACGAAAGCTGACGAATTGGCAGTCATTTGTGTAGCGCCTTGTTGAGTTTAAGCTTCAACACAGAGTAGGGGCTTGCTGTTTCGCGGAAGCTTCGTCGTCCTCTACTTATCTTATCTGAGCTCTTCTTTACCTACTTTCCGGCGTCTTAACGGCGGGCATCTCTCTCCGTTCTTAGCAAAAACAAAACAGATCCTTGCTTCTGCTATCCTCTCTCCACACACACAGTAGCAAAATGATACATGATACACACAACTAGTTAGTTGGCTTTGGCGTCTACTCTTTTTCGTACTGTAATCCGAAAGCTTGAATCAGTTGAAAAGGAGAATCAGCAATTTTCAATTCTCAACCCGGTAAAAGTTCACCTTTCTGACTTGCTTTAGCCTTTTGTCTTATTTGGTTCATTTCAAGGAACGCCGGATCTGCTCGTTTATTGTTCGGGCCGATTCACTTGGACTCATGATTGAATTGAGTGCGCTTTTCTGATTAAGCGTTTTAATTGCAACATTTCTGTTCCATAGTGAGAGAATTTTCAGCGCTGGTCATGATGAAATTATCCAAAGCTTTTAATGCCGTGTAGGCTCTTTTTGCTGTATTCAGTATTTGATTATTTTGCTCACTTCCAATCCACTTCGTATACTAATATTCATTTTGGGCAGTCTGAGTGTGACACGATTGGTCAAGCTCAACTACAACAAATTTACCCAGAGAAGGCCATTTGGTTATCTGCTGGTTTAATAGTGTGCTGTAATTCATCACGCCTGAAGTTCTGTGCATTTAGGACATTGGATGGGTTGTTGATACAGAAGTGTTACGATGGGATCTGCAGGGGTTAGTCTTGATCTTGAATCTGATGAGATCCCCCTGAGCTCATCTCATAGAATAAGTAAAATCGAAACTTTGCATTATGAAGCGCCTCATAATCATATTCCGTGGACCAGAGCTTTTTCATCTTCAAGATTCTTTAGAACAATGAATCAGAATACTGCTCTCAGAAGTATTTACATCATTCTAATAAAAGCAAAGATCAATGTGTTGCTTCCTTTTGGCCCACTAGCAATATTGCTGCACTATGTCACTGGGAAGCATGTAAGATTTCTTTTGGCATGTCCTACTCAGTGTCTTCTAGTTAGAGCATTTGGACCAAATTAGCACGCACAAATGTGGTCAATGGCTTGCTATATATGGTGCTCTCTTATATTGCAGGCCTGGGTATTTTTTTTCAGCTTATTGGGCATTACACCATTAGCTGAGCGCCTAGGATATGCTACAGAGTATGTTCATACATCCGATGTTGTATTTTTAATCTAAATCTATTCTGTTTGGGTTAGCTTCTTCCCAGTTCTCATTTACATTTTCACTAACTTATGCTACAGGCAGCTGTCGTTTTATACCGGGCCAACAGGTATTGTATCTCACTTTCATGCACATCTTTGATTACCTAGGCAGGACAATATTGAAGTGGCGTTTTTTTAGTTCAACGACAAATTGATATTTCACACTATCACCCTCAGTTGAGTTACAAATAGTTAAGTTAATTTCCGGATCACATTCTGATTTCTGATGGTTAAGTTGTGTATCACTTGTAATTTGACAATGCTGGATATGACATCATATCTATAAAGTTGCACGTTGAAGTTTGGTGTTGCTGATACTCTGACAGATCATTAGGTTGAGCCATGTAATTCATTAGACAATGGATGTTAGGAACATCAAACATTCCCTTACCTTACCCCCCACCAGAAAATATAGTTTATCTGTAGACATGACTCTTTAGTGCAGGCACCCACACACGCAATCATCTTAATTCAAGTAGTCAACTGCTTCTGTGGGTACTGTTTATGATCTAAAAATCAGTGCTGGATCTGATTTTCTTGCATGAACACATTTGCCAAGTATGGTTCCGCTACCAGAGTTTGTCATTTCCTGAAATCCATTTCATCTCTTTTTTCACCAAGACTCATATTTCTGTATCATATCCGTGTCTTGCTTTTTGTGTGCTTTTGGATCAACATCAAATGTTTCTGTTCATATTTATATGCCTATTTGTGTTTTATTATGCCAGATTGTTTTTTTTACCAGTCTGCTTCACTGACTCACTATCTTTTTTTTTGAGGGAAACTGACTCACTATCTTTGAATGTGCAGTTGGTGGCCTTCTAAATGCTACTTTTGGCAATGCTACTGAAATGATAATTTCAATATATGCATTGAAGAATGATATGATGAGGGTTGTTAAACAATCATTGCTGGGTTCCATTTTATCAAATATGCTGTTAGTTCTTGGGTGTGCCTTCTTCTGTGGTGGGATTAGGCATTACAAAAAAGTCCAGGTTTTTGACAAGGTAGGAAATGTCCATACGAATAAATAAACTGTAGTCACTGTGAATGGCTTGTAATATTTTGAGTACTTCTTGGTCTTTATTGTTGTGTATTCACATTGATATATTGCAGGCAAGTGCTATTGTAAGTTCTGGGTTATTATTGATGGCAGTGATGGGCTTACTGTTTCCTGCAGTGCTTCACTTCACTCACACAGAGGTCCACTTTGGGAAGTCAGAGCTAGCTCTTTCTAGATTCAGCAGCTGTGTAATGCTAGTGGCATATGCTAGCTATCTATTTTTTCAGCTCAAGAGTGAGAGAAATTTGTACAGTTCCACTGATGAGGTGAATAAGTAATATCCTTATATTTGGTCTGTCTTTCTTATTTATATTCCCATTGTGTATAGTTCATCCAAAGGTATTTGCGCCACATGGTTATGCGAACACTAGCCCTTAGCTACGGAGTATACTGCCATTGTTCAACACTTTCACTTCTACTCTTCCAACAGTTTGTGATGAAATGCAACAGAAATAGATATGAGTTGGTTCAGCATGGTTCATCCATACCAGATCCTGGGCTATGAAATTCTTTGTCCAGTGCCTCCCAAAAAGTGGGGCAGGACCTGGGGGGTGTAAGGCTGGCCCCCCTCTGTACACACTAGTCAATTAATCAATTCATCAATTAATATGCTGTTCCACTGTTCGTTCCAGAACCACAGTGAACTGCCTGAACCAGAATTGTCAGTTCTGGCCCAGAATCATGGGCATGTTTCAGAAGTTGCCCGCAGATATTCTGAAGGCAACGTTTAATACTCCGTGTAACATTGACATATGTCCAGGAGGGAGAATCTAATTCTGAAGGATCTGAGGAAGAAGAAGTCCCTGAGATCACACACTGGGAAGCCATTGGCTGGCTTGCTATTTTGACTCTATGGATTTCTGTATTATCTGGTTATCTTGTTGATGCTATCGAGGTAAGATTATTTTGCTTTCTTCTGTTTTTTATCTTCTTCAAGAGATGCTGAGACATCAGTTTAAAAATTTCCTCTCTTAAATTTTTGGCTTTCTTCTTCAAATCTTAAAAAAATGTCATTTTTGTTTATGTGTTGTGAATTTTGAATTTAAGATTTTCTATGCTTTAGGGTCTAAAATGTTAGTAAACTCCTCTAGTTGTTATTAATTTTAGTAATACTACACATGCCCCCCTCGTACTCCATTTTTTTCACGTGGTAAATCCTGATTGGCTCAATAACGGGCTCCACATCTTTTTTTCATTCACTTCTTCCCAAATAAGCCATGTCACATGTGGCATGTGTGATTTTATGCTCCATGAAGGACACTTCATATTTTTATAAAAGATTTAGCCTTAAAATCCATTCTAGTTGTAGCTACTTTGATCTGACAAAATATTGTTATTGCTTGGGAGATTTGATTTTTAGATGACTTCTTTGTAACTTGTCCTGACCACTTACATGATTCCTTTTTAAAGGGAGCATCTGCCTCAATGAATATGCCTGTCGCTTTTATAAGTGTGATCTTGCTTCCAATTGTGGGGAATGCTGCAGAGCATGCAAGTGCAATCATGTTTGCAATGAAAGACAAGCTGGTGAGGATGGCTCTAAAATATCTATAATGTCCTTTTCTGCTTATTTGTTACAATGTGAGTAAAGAATACCATCTTTATTCAGGATATAACACTTGGAGTAGCAATTGGGTCATCCACTCAGATATCAATGTTTGTGGTAAGTCCGTTAATTACATCTTGGCACTCCTTTGGCCAACTGACTACATTTATATCATCATCATCTAAATTCAAATTAGTTGTTTTTAGTGGCATAAACTTTATAGTGCCAACTAATTCTTAAAATTAGTTAACACTATTAACTCATGCAAATAGAAACAAAATTTTACTTCGCGTGTCTTTCCCGTTTCAAATTATAGGGGAGTGATGAGATAGACATATCAAAATTGACATCATCAAATTATTTCCTCTTGCATGGAAAGTTAAGATAATTGCTATAGGCATGTCCCGTTGCAGGTTAAATATCATAAAGTGACTTAGTTTAGTTTCTTGAAAAGGAGATTACCCTTCTCCCATTACAATCCTTTTTATATTTGCACTGTTTGCCCGGTTTTTATTGTGGGGGTAGGTAAGCTCCGAAATATGTTGGGGCCAGACAAGCGCTTACTAGGTGCTTCTAGGGTTCTAGCTTAGGGTTGTCTTTAGAGCTTTCATACAGTCATACCATAAGGACTTCGAGTCAGCTTAAATAGTTAAATGTTTAAAATCTTACTTCGTATGTGTAAACTGATGAAGCTTGCTCTTTTGAAAATGCAGATTCCATTCTGTGTAGTTGTGGGGTGGTTCATGGGGAAGCCTATGGACTTGAACTTCCAACTTTTTGAGACTGCAACACTTTTTATTACAGTGCTAGTGGTAGCATTTATGCTGCAGGTTTGTTCTTCTATCTCATTTCAAAGGACCCCACCCAAAAATAACATAAGTGAACAGATAAATTACAGAAAAAGGTGAAAAAGGTAGTTAGTAATTAATTGTCTTGTTTGGTGCAGGAAGGGACATCAAACTACTTTAAAGGGTTGATGCTTATACTATGCTACCTCATTGTTGCTGCAAGCTTCTTTGTGCATGTTGATCTTCCATATGGTCAGCCTCAGTATACCATTTAGATCATTAATCTATGAAGCTTGACATCCTTTGGTTTACTTAGTACTGCACATAGTTATTGCGGAGTAATAATTTCATGTTTCTACATTTTTGCACTTCCTCATTTGGTAGTGGAAGATTGTTGGAACATGATGATTGCCCAGTTATTCCTTTGTTGTTTGTATTTTCAATGTCTTTAGGAAAACTACATATAATGTCAACTAGTAAAATCTCTTTTCCTTGCAGGTGCAGACTAATGTTGATGCCACGTCAGTTGCCTGCCCTACAAAGCAGCACTGTTTTTATACATAAAGAGATGTAAACCTCTGGACAAGGAAGTGACAGTTTGAAAAGCTTATTTGTCACACACACACGCCCACGGCTTTTCAAACATATATACTTTCTGGCATTGTGTAATATATGTGTGTGTGTATATTTGCATGCATGCATGCATGTATAATGCAAATCCTATTTATCAATGTAAGAGAGCAGTCACGATCTTCTACTAGAAGAAAATAGGATCAGACATACAGCGGACATCGTCCTGGCAAAGGGGCGGTGGCTATGTTACATAGACTATTCCCATAGTCAGGCATTGAAAGTGTAATATTTTTTGTCATCATTTCATAGAATTTGAGTATCCTTTGTTCATATCATCTGCGGTAATGTGTTTCTCCCTTCTGCCTTCTCTCTTTGTTCTATGGTTGTATACGAAATTACGAACAGTAGTAATAATAATGTTTTGGAACTACTTGGAAGGCTATACAAAGAAGATATGCCATATGTCCATCTGAAATCTTCTCGGTGGAAGTAATATGGGTAGGATCTGATTATCCCAAGCTCCCAATCTGTTTCCTTCATAGTTCATACAGTAATATTCCTCAAATTCCAAGTACCTCTTTAATCAATGAAACCTCGATACTTATTGTAATTACTACTCTGTTTCCTTCATAGTTTTTATGTCGTGTGTTGTGCGATAATGTCCATATTTTTTTTGCACATGATAACAAAATTATTACTTAATTCAAAAACATGATTGTCAAACACGTAACATAATTACCAAACAATATGAACCCGAAAGCGCGATAATTTCCACTAAATTTATAAAAACTGCTTTTAGTTAGTATTAAAATGACAACAATAGACTTCCTAGCTATTGAAATCAAATGATTTGAATTAGGCAGAACAAATAATTTTGATCAAGATAAATTGTCAAAGTATTATCGAAAAATGAATGGTTGCTTATTAATTTTTTGAGATACAGAGCTACTATGTCTCGTATAAACACCAAATAATGACATAAATAATATTCCTGACTTTTGAGTAGACAAATATAGTACGAAAAAATTCCACTTTTGGTCCCATGAGTATTATACCACTTTTGCATTGTGTATCTGACTTTCAACTTGTCCACATCTAGTGCCAACATTTTTGCCCGTTCCCACTCGTCGTCCTTCCGACCAAAACTCCAACGGATTTCACCTTTTAAAAAAGAGAAAAGGGGAAAATAAGCCATTGAATTATTTGCAATTCTGCAATCAGACCCATGAACCGGAAGACTTGCAGGTATACCCTTGAACTCATTGAAAATTAAGCAATCACATCCTTTTTACCCGCTAGTGCCGGTAATTTCTCATCTCCTTACCTGCACCAGCTGGTAAAAAAAATCTAATTGCTTAATTTTCAAAGAGTTGATGGGTGTTGCAAGTCTTCCGGTTCAGGGGCCTCATTGCATAATCACAAATAGTTCAAGGTCTTATTTGCCTCTTTTCTCTTTAAAAATTTAAACGACAAACTATAAGGTTATTTGAGTAATTACACTTTCTTAAAACGGCTAAAAGCCCCACAAGCCATTCTCCGTCTACCTTATGCACTTACTCTCTCTTCTTGGAACTGAAGTATTCTTCCTCTGAAGTTATTCTTTTGGTGAATGTGACGAACTCTAATACCTTACCAATGAATGAGGACCCGCCCGGATGGAGTGTTTGCAATCGGAATGGGGCGCAGATTACATGGACAAGGAACAAGTGCTCAAGAAAGTTCTCCATCAAATGTTGGTGTTCATGGTAAGTTTGTTGAACTTAAGTACAAAATTTCTGTGTGCACATGATAGGGTATGCTTTTGGGCAAGGTAGGGTAGGGTTTTTTGTTTTTGCTGAGAATATCTTTTCCCTTTATTTTTTGGATTTAATAAATGGGACCAAATTCTTTTTCCTTTTCCCTTTACTTACTATGATTGAACTATCACATTAAGTGTTTTTTATGCAGGCCCATGTGAAACCACATTTACTCTAAAGTTGAGGTACGGAGGAACAGTTAATGAGACAAGTAGACCATCTTACATGGGAGGTACTACGCATTTGTTTTCTGATGTAGGTGTGGATGAGTTTGGCTTAATTGTGTTGAATGAGAAACTACGAGAACTTGATTGCACAAAGAAGTTAAGAAGAGTAATTTCCTATTCAGATTCTTCACCAAATGAACTGAAAGGTGACTCTGAAATTTGAACCTTTGTGAGTAATGGTAATGTCGGTAAAATTGGCGAGTTATGAGTTGAATTAGAAGAAGTTGATGAGAGTGGAGATGCAGATGATGACCTCTCTGATAGTGTTTTTACTTAAAGCGAGAAGGACATAGAAGTCTTTTCAGGGGATGATGAAGATTCTAATCTAGGAGACTTCATATGTGAAGACGATGCTGATTATGCAAAAAACATAGATCCAATAGCTGAATATGGAGGCCTGCACACCAACAATGAAAGATATAACATAGAAACTGAACCTCAGTGGTAGACCCTGATCCAAATATGTTTGATGATGCTTCCATACATGATTCTGATCCAGATGCTAAAAAGTGGAGTACCTTTTGTGCCCAAACTGATATGGAAAATCCATCTTTTAAGCTTGGAATGACATTTAGCACCAAGAATGAATACAAACAAGCAATTGAAAATCATGTTTTTAAGACGGGTAAAGAGGTGAAGTTTGTAAAGAATGACAAGGAAAGAGTTGTTGTCAAGTGCAAACACCTAGGTTGTCCATGACAGATCAATCTCAGAAAGTTAGTTAATGCTCACTCTTGGAGGATACTACAGTTCTAACAGAATCATGATGAGTGCTCTTGGGTGTATCACAATAAACTAGTAAACTCAACCAAGATTGCTAATAGGTGGTTAAGGAGATTAAAAGTCACTCTAATCAAAAGACCAAAGAATTCAGAAAAAAGGTATGTACTGATGAACGATTCCATGTGAGTAGAAAGCGGGTTACAGAGCAATGAGCACTGCAAAAGAAAGCTTAGAGGTGAAAAGGAATAGTACTTCAACAAGATTTGGTGTTGTGAATCCACTAACCACATGTACTGTAAATCTAAGTGAAAACATAGAAGAGGGTGAGAAACAAAGGTTTTTGAGGATGTACATGTGTTGGGAAGCATCTCGAGAAGGATTCAAAAGTTACAGACCAATTTTAGGTTTAGATGGGACTCATCTTAAAACCATGACAGGTTGGCAGTTATTAGTTGCAGTAGGTTTAGATGCAAACAGTAACATCTTTCCACTAGCCTATGCTATTATTGAGGGGGGGGGGGGGGGGGGGACAAAGGACTCATGGGCTTGGTTT
Source organism: Cuscuta epithymum (assembly GCA_945859915.1). Classification (NCBI taxonomy): domain Eukaryota; kingdom Viridiplantae; phylum Streptophyta; class Magnoliopsida; order Solanales; family Convolvulaceae; genus Cuscuta; species Cuscuta epithymum. Next base: position 3,823,791 of record CAMAPF010000006.1, read on the forward strand.
TGAACCTAGTAAGAAGGGGTGTTGATATCACTGAAGACAATGAACATGTATTCACATTCACGTCTGACAAGCAAAAAGGCCCCATTCAAGCTGTGACAGAAACTCTTTCCTAAGGTTGAACATATGTTGTGTGTCAGACATCTACATGAGAATATGAAGGTGGCTGGATTTCCTGGAAAAGCAATCAAAGATAGTCTATGGGACTGTGCCCGGGCAAGCTTGTACAGTTAATTCATTCAAAACTTCTCTCACAAATTTAAAGGAAATTGATGAAAAGGCTTTTGAGTGGCTGACAGATAAAAATCCCACATAATGGTCCAACTCTCATTTCGCTACACACTCCAAAACAGACATGTTGACAAATAATATATGTGAGTGTTTCAATGGTGTCATCTTACATGCAAGGCAAGGGGCTATTTTGGTGTGTTTTGAAAGCATAAGGAAGCTACTGGTAAAAAAGTTTTTTACCAGTAAGAAAAAGGCAGAGAAATGGACGTCTAATTTGTGCCCTAGAATAGTGAAAAAGTTGCAAGACATTGAGAAGTTAGCAACAGGTTAAATAGGTTATCAGTGTGATGACAATGAGTTTGAGATTACTAGAATGAGTGGTAGGCAACATGGGATTGATTTAGAGGGGAAAATATGCACATGCAGGTTGTGGGACTTATCTGGTATCCCATGCAAGCATGCTATGTGTGTTATTTGGTTGAAGTTTGGAAGGGCTCCAGTTGATGCTTATGTGCACCCATGTTACAAAAAAGAAATATATTTGAAGATATATGATGGCACAATAAATTAAGCCAACGGCAGACAAAGATGATTGGCCTCTTTCTGAAAAAACTCCCCCACTTCCACCTGCGTATTCTGCCAGGCCGGGAAGACCAAGCAAATTGAGGAGGAAATCAGTTGTTGATGTCATTACAGATGGAGTGAAAGTAGCAAGAACAAACCATCAAGACGCATTGCTCAAATTATAGGAAAGAAGGGCATAATGCAAGGAGGTGTCCTAAAGATCCAAATAACAAAGAAAAACTGGTAAATGAAGTCATGCTTTATGTCATTTAAGTCATTTACTTATTACCACTTTTATGTCCTTAATGTAATTTATGTATAACCATTGTCTTTTTTGTACACTCAGCTACGACCTAAAAAACGAACAAGAAAACCTGCATCAATGCAAAGTGGAGGAAGTGTTGGTACAAGTGATGGTAATGGGGATGAGGGAGCACCTAAGTTTTCTGCTTTAGGTGATGAAAACCTTGTGGATATCAATATGCAATTTGAAGACTTCCCATCTAGAGGAACTGAGTTTCCTATTGTTGTTTCAATTGAAGACACTTCAATGTTAACTCAATTGAGTGACCAAGAAGCTAAAAACTGACTGGCCAAAAGCTGAATGAGAGACTGACCAAGAAGCTGAAAAAGAGACTGGTCAAGAAGTTGAAAACCAGAGTGAGGATAGTGCAAAAAACTAGAGTGATGATTTGAACAAGACAAGGGCCATGAGTTTGAGCAGAGAAATACTCATGGGGGTCAGGATAAGCTTTGGACCACTCCCTCCCTCAAAGACTTTCACTACAAAAGCTCCATAACCACAAGTGGTCAACTCAGGAAATGGAAAAGCAAAACTAAAAAACTGGTCATAAAAAAAGGACCAACCTATTCCACCAGATCCAAAACCTCCCTCAAGTCATTTTTCTTGGGAATGATGCAGACCCAATTGACCTTGAGTAGCGTTTGATGTCAATCTTTTGGAAAGTTCTGAAGGGGTTTCCATTTTGCTGTTTGATTTTTTGTTGATGTTTGGTATTTGTGGTTTGGTTGTAGTTAGTGTTTGATGAACAAATTTGTACTTATGACTATGTTTTTGCCCACCATGAGATCACAAGGTTGCTATGTATATATGATGATGTTTTGGAAGTCATAAAACATGGTTATTTCTGTGTCTTTGTAGTTTGAATGGCATAGTATATGACTATGTATTTTCAGCTTGTTTATGGTAAACGATTAATGTGTTTGTAGTTTGGATGGAATAGTATATCTACTTTGTTATTTGTGTTTGTCTATGGTAAACATGTATATGTTGTATCAGTTTGGATGGCATGTATATGATTGTGTATTTTCAGTTTGTTTAAGGTAAACATATGTCTGTTTTTGTAGTTTGGATGCCATAGTATATCACTGTGTTTTTAGTTTCTTTATGGTAACCATTTATGTATGTTTTCAGTTTCGTCATACTCTTGGTAAAAAAGACTGTGTAAAAAGGAATATAGAAGTAAGAGAACATCATAGTTTCAGATAAACTCATATGCTAAACACTCAATACACCACTGATGAACTGATAATGTTAATCTACTACAACTAATAGATGAGCATTTCTCATCAATACATGTCAAAGCTACAAATAACCTTTCACAAAATTATTCTCATTACAAGAAGACTATTTCTTATATGCATACATGGATACAAAAACCACAACTGTTAAAATGCACACGATTAGTTTAGTAGCGGGGTATCTTGTATTCTACATCTTCTCTGTTTTTTAACATGTTTCTGAACTGCTTCTAGCTTCATCTCCAATGTCTGAATGTGGTTTTCATATCCATTCAGTTTTTTTAACAAGTCTGGAATTATTTTCTTCAAGCTTTTGCACATTGGAGGGTCAAACCACTCCATCAACCCACACCCTTCAGATCTCTGCAAACACTTCATTGAAATAGTAAGCTAATCATTCATCTCAAAATTTAAGGAAAAAATAAACCTGCATCAGCGCCTAATATCTCACTTCCAACGTATTTCCAAAACCTTCTCCCAAAGTTTTCATGTTTCCATGTTGTCAAAAGCTTCAATTCTTGCCCACAATGATAGTGCTTGACCAGAATCCACTCTCCATATTCATACTGACCTGTTTATTTTTTTGAAGTAGCAGAACTACTGGTAGACATGGTGGGCTTATGCACAAGAATTACAAATACAAAGGTTATGGTGTAAGCTAAGAGAGAGTGCGTACAAAGGAGGAAGACGAAGGAGTACTCTAGCAAGTGTGAGGGATTTAGGTTTAAATAATTGACATCTACGGATTATTACAGAAAGAGTGATTACAAAAATTAACGAAACAAATGCAATTGGACAGGAGGAAGTTAAGACCAATTTCAAATTACTAAACTAACCTTCCCTTTTATGATTTCATGTGAAATCCGGCAGAGTTTTTGATCGGAAGGACGACGAATGGTAACGGGCGAAAACGTAGCGACTAGATGTGGACAAGTTGAAAGTCAGGTATGTAACACCCCAGGCCCGCAGGACCCGAGGTAGTTACTACAGACCTCTTGTGGACTGTTCTCACAAACCACCATGAGCCTTTACCGCGTACTTTGTCCTCACTCATGCGCGCCCTGAAAAACTTCACAGGAGGTCACCCATCCCAAGACTACTCCCGTGCAAGCACGCTTAACTTTGGAGTTCTTGGGTGATGAGCTCCCTTAGAAGGAGATGCACCTCTGTTTGTATGAGTAATATTATTAATCCTTTTAAATTAATCTCAAGTGTTACAATCACCCCCACTTAGGATCGCAACGTCCTCGTTGCGCCCTTAACCCATTCTCAAATCTTAATCAAATCCCAGAATCCCCCCCCGCTAAGTGCACGCCCGATATCCAACGGATCAACACACTGTCGTAGGGTTGCTCTGATACCACACCTGTAACACCCGGACCTGCAGGACCCGGGCTAGTTACTACAGACCTCTAGTAGTATCCTCACAAACCACCACGAGCCTTTACCGCGCACTTTGTCCTCACTCATGCGCGCCCTGCAAAACTTCCCGGGGGGTCACCCATCCTAAGACTACTCCCGTGCAAGCACGCTTAACTTTGGAGTTCTTAGGTGATGAGCTCCCTTAAAAGGAGATGCACCTCTGTTGGTTTTTTTTTGTTTTTTAATTTATTTTTTTTGCTCCAGGGAGGGTCTGGGGGAGGAGGGCTGGGGGGGAGCCTGGAGTAATCATCAGAGTTGAAACTCATTCCATTGAGTTTCCAACCCTTGTGTGCCTAGCGGTATTCGAACTCGAGACCTCCCACTAGACACAATAACCTCACAACCAGCTGGGCTGGAATGCTTGATTTGCACATCTGTTTGTATGAGTAGTACTACTAATCTTTTTAAATTAATCTCAAGTGTTACAAGGTACACAAGGTGGATTTTTTTCAATCTAGTACCATAGTTGAATCTGGATAAAAAAAAAGAAACCTAAAATAAATTAAAACTCAAAATTGCCCAGCCCTCTCCCAATCTGTCTCTCTGTCATCGTGTCTTTATGCCTTGTCTGAGTTTCTCTTTGCCTATATGAGGCCGCCCCAATTACGCGGCTCATTGTTAATCTCTTGTGGATCTTCCCATAAACAGAAATGACAAAGACAGTGACGGCGGAGACACGCGAAGGCGATGGACTCTTCCGTGATGGTACCTGCACGTACGATGACTACGAAGCTCTTTGACGATGATGATATCGTTTGTGTAGCATCGAGCTCCAATGGTGGTGAAACTCCATTGATGACGACTCCAACCCCGAGTTCTTCTTCTCCTTTCTCTATAGGGTTCGTTACTTCTTTAGGTTCAAATCAAGGGCGGATGTGAGTACATTTTAGATTTGCGACAAACCTCACTTCAAATCAGTAATGGTAGGTGGTAACAATCGATGTGGTGCTAAGAAATCATTGAAGACGACGTGGCCCTAGTAGACGAAGGGGCCGCAGCGGTGGTCACCGGTTGTGGAGGCGGTGGTGACTGGTCGAGGGCTGTGGTGGGCAGTCACGATGGTGTGGGGTTGGGGAGTGGTGGGGAAGTGGTGGTGCGGGACTTGTGGGCTGGGGAGGTGTGTGGGGCTAGGGAGGGGCTGTGTAGGTTGTTAGGGGGTAGGTTGTCTGGGGAGGTGGTTAGGGCTAGGGAGGGGTTGGGAGGTGGTTGGGGCTAGGGAGGGGGTTGGGAGGTGGCTGGGAAGTCGGTGAAGCTACAATTACTGCTAGAAAATTAGGTAATTGCGATGGTGTAACTGTCACTGGCGGCGACAGTGTGTCGCTGCCGGCGGTGATGGTCACCAGTGACGTTTGGTCACTAACGGCGTCTGGTAATTGGGCCGAGTAGATGTCCAAGACTTTTGAAAAGTTTTAAAGTTGGTCCCATTTTTGTTCAAGACTTTCATTTTAGTAACATTGGTGACAAAAAACTTTTAATTATCACCTTTGATTCATATCACAAAATTAAAGAGTTTACAGCTAAACAATGATACCAAATGTGGTGCTTAAGAGTAAAGAGGTTTGGGATGGTAAGAATCACACCAATTCAAGAGGATGGAAGAGTATAATAATCTAAAATTCTAATAGTAGAGGATGTGGATTCGACATTTTAATGAAGCGGATACTGGGTTTCATTATTTTCACTTTAACAATCTCTTAGGAGTTAGAGGATAAATATTACTATGGATTCGTGAGAACTATAGACGTTCAAGAACAACAAAAATAACACGAAGTTTTTAAAAAAAAATTGGGTAAATAAGTTATAGTCGAACAATACATAGACATTAAAAAGTTACGTATATGAGCGTATGAGGTGAATTTCTTTATTTCAAGTTACAACTGAAAGTAAAGTAGTCCATTTTACATTTAAATAGATTCCGTGGTTTTGAGTGTTGTATTTCTACATTAGATTGTAGAAATAAAGCATTAACAATATGTCCTAATTATGTGTATCACCTAAGAGCAACAATGACCAAGAAAATATTAGACAAACATTAGCAATTTAGATCATCTCATAGCCAATAACAAAAATAGTTAAGTGTATCACCACTAAATAGACGTCCATTGGCATATCAATAAGACAAGAACATAAAGAAAACCTTTGTCCAAACACATGGTTCCAACTTCCAATACCATTTTACCACAAACAAATTTCCTGTAAAATAGAATAGAGTTTATCAAAGCTTTCAAAACAAATAACTACGTGAAGAACAAACTTATAGTTAGCTACACTAGTCTACAACTTAGAGCCCGTTTGATAACATCTATTTTCAGTCAATCAACCTTTTCAGTCAATTTTTTTTTACCACACACGTTGTTTTTGATTTCGTGCGCTGAATTGTGTAATAATCAAAATAAGTAAGGTTTGACATTACTTGTATGGTTGAATTGGCTCAAGTTACTGGAAAATACTATTTTAGCTATTTTTCAGGTAACATTTTCTTAATTTTTATTATTATAAAATATTGTGTATAATTTAAACATAATTTTCTAATAATTCAGCAGATCCAACCACTTTAGCAATTATTTCATAAATTTCCGTCGATTCAACCAATTTGTATCACCAAACGGGCTCTTAATATAACTACTAAGATCAATCTATATGTGCAGTTATTAGGGATTTTTTCACAAGTGGACAAAAAATGAAAGTTTTATCACTATTTCCACCTTTCGGAGTTTATTTCAAAAACAGACTAATATGTACTTTCTTTTAAAAAATAAACCAAGCTCCGTATTACCAAGGTACGTACGTAACGGAACCTAAGCTCCATATAAGCATGCACGTGCAGCAGCCAATAACCTTTATACACCTTCTTTGTCAAATTTGTACATAACGTTTTTAAATAGAAAAACGTAAATATTTAGTAATATGTAAAAAAAAAAGTAAGAAACCAAAAAAAATAGTTACAATAAGATAATATTAAAATATTAAAAAATTAATAAATCCCAAAATGTTTCTTCCAAAAAAAATCACAAAATGTTAAGAAATGTATAGAAAATTTGGAAATACAAAACTCAAAACTAAGAATGAAAAAGGTTAAAACTAGTTAATAAAGTGGATAATTCGTAGATAAATAACATTTTTTTGTAATGTTAATTTTTTAGAAGACTTCGTATGCCCCTTAACTTTTATAAAAAGTAAATATAAAACTACGAAGAATAAAAATAATTTCAATTTTAATAAAAAAAATATACAATAAAAATAAAAAAATATTACCAAATAAATGAGAATTAATATTAAACTCTAAAACATTTAGAATCTTAGAAAATAATAAAAATGTTAAAAAATGTTTTTGAAAATATTAACAATTATGAAATGAAATTAAATAATTAAATATAAAGTTAAGTAATTTTTATGAAACAGTTATTCTTTTAGAAACCGAAATACATATAATCAAAATAATTTCAAATTAAATATATAACTTTAGAAAGGTTGAAATAAAACTAAATGCTATAAAATAAAATAGAAGTACAAAATAAAAATTCTTAAAAATAAATAAAAAGCAGAAAATTTGATTAAACTAAAACGCATGAAAAATAAAAAAAAAACTAAAAAAATGAAAAAAAAAATTATACTGAACAAGTATAAAAATACGAGTCTTGTAATTCATTTTTTAAATTTGTTACAAATTTAAAAATACTTATTACCGAGTATATAATTTTGTTGTTTGTTTTTGTTGCCTATTGTTTTGTTTTGTTTCCTTTTGTTGATAACTCTAATTTTTTTATTCTTATTGTTTCTTTATGTTTGTTGTGATTGGTTTACAAATTACAATCATAAGTCCAAAATTATCATTTTAGAATATTGAATATAATTTTTATATGATTTTTATACCGCAAAAATGTAGAAAAGATAAACATAGATAAAAATAAACAACAAAAATCAAATTCACCTGTAATAAACAACAATAAGCAACATAATGCAACAAAAAACAACACCGTGCAACAAAAAGCAACATGATGCAACAAAAAACAACATATACAATGCAACAAAAAGCAACAAGATGAAACAAAAAACAACATGTGTTATACAACAAAAAGAAACAAAAAGCATGTTTGATAAACAAAAAGAAACAAAAAACAACATATATAACTATCAAAATGATACACAATTCAATTTATTATTTCACTTTATTACATTTATCCATTACATCATGTGGCTTAGATTCTTCTCATTTCTTCCTTATAAGCGGCACTTCCCACACAATTCATCAAGTCCCTCTATCTTCATTTTCCTAGTCAATGTTCACAGGCTTACATCTTCAAGCACTTCATTTTCAATTATGCACCTGTAATTGTAATGCAATCACTAATTCACTATGACACCAATTTCATTACCAGGAAGGCAGGAACCAATACACCTAGATAATTGATGCGCCGATATATATCCACAACTAGAAGATAACAAAGTAAGGAAAAAAGACCGTAAAAATGAACGTTGCACCAATTGATCAAACCAATGAACGTTACATCAATTGGTAAACTTTACTACTCTCAATCTTTGGAAAAGTCTATGAAACATTAAAAGCAGAGAAGCTCATACACCACACACTACAAGTTACCCAAACATTTTCTTACTTTTAATAGCAGCATAGAGCACATAGATTTAAAGACTAGAATATCAAGTGTAAATTTCATATCCAATGCAGTCGCCATTTTATATGAAAACAAAAAACCATAACATAAAGACTCAATCAAATAAATAAATACACTTACAGTACACTTTCACAAGCACAAAAGAGATAGATTTACAAATAGGGTCCTAAAACATTGCCTCCTGCTAGAGTTGGATTTACTGTAAGTGAACATATCTATTTAATTTGATATTAATTACACACATCTGATTGTGTGTTAGACATCAGAGTGTATTTTGTTCACATTATTACATGCAAAGTTCAATTTACAGAGCTTATATGTTTTCATTTTTTTATAATAATATAAAACTAGAAATACCTTAAGCTTCTCATTGGTGTTCTGCCAATGAAGTTATGAAACCCGATACAGACATGAGAATCCTTAGATGAACAATTGGTCCAGTGCATATGCCTTAAATGAACAATTGGTCAAGTGCATATGCTTTGGATGAAATATTGGTCAATTGCATATGCAGAAGCTAAGCATTCTTAGTAAACAATCTAGGGATAGGATATTCCAGAATTCAGAACAACCTTAACGTGAATACACACCCAAATGGCCACATAGTGCGTTCGTCTTTGGAAATCTAAAGGACAATACACACTAAGTGCAGAGAATGCCTATGGATTTTATGAAATTAAATTGCAGTTAACTACTCAAATGCTCATTGATTAAGTATCATATAACCAATCATTCATTGCAATAATATGAACATTTTTTTTATAGATTCTCGTTTTCAGAGGAGAAACATGTGTTAACCCATATACATTGATACAAAGACATATATATGCATGTATGCGAGTGTGTGTTAGTGAATCAAAAGTATACTTGTGCATTTTGTCCTTGTTTGCTTGGTGAACATTTTTTTCATCTCTATAGTCATATATAACAAATCACAGGTGCCACGATCTGCTTGAAAACTTCACAAGAAGAAACCTTACCTCACAAATGTAAGAATTAGGTCGCAGCTTCAGTATTTTCTCCACCCAATTCTCTTCTGATGCGCTTCAGAAATTGTATAATGAATCGGCAGTTCATTATTATCAATCGGTCTGACGTTAAACGTGAACGAATGAAACAAGTTGCAGTGGAAAAACGATGTCGGGAACCCTCAAAATCAGCATTTGTTTGACGGTCGAATTAGGGATCTGATAATTCATGTTGAGATCGATTGAGAGAGCAACGGCGACGAACGATTTAAGGTGGAGTTTATGGTAAGGCAGCTGGAAATTGATCGACAAATACGAAAGATGGACAGACGCGAAGCTTCTAGGAGATGAAGACAGATGTCGATGCAGAGCCAGATTTTTGTGATTTGATTGCATTTAATGTTTTGACTCTTTTTGAAATAAGGAAACCTAAATTGAAAATTTGAAAGTTAAATATGAAAACTAATACGTAGCTGGACATAAATGAAATACTAAGCACAAAATTACTCTTCGGATAATTAGCACCAGTTATTATCGGCATTGGGCCATATAAATGAACTAAGATAAACAATATTAACAGATAGAGAACGATAAAGCACAATCGATTCAAACAAGCAAATCAAGAAAGGAAAAAGATAAGATCCAAAATATTTTTGTCATAGTTCCAGTATATTGAACAAAAATATAGCTTAGGTCCTAATGCCAAGAGTGTCTCGCAGATGTGGCATCTGATTTCATAGTTCTCTTTACCTTCCACTCTTCGTTAGACCCCCTCTGCCGCTCCGTCTATGCGTTTTCTTTCCATCGAAATAAGGTTGAATCAAAAGTAACACATGACAAAAGAGGGATAGAATAACTGGGGATGATGTAGCACTGCCTGAAATATTGACAAATTCCGCAATTAAGATGCTTCCTTTGGAGGTGACTGGACAAACCTTAACGGTGACTGGTAAAACCGAAATACTTGATTTATCTTATTATTGTTGCTTTTCTTTAAAAAACTCTAGTTGGGGTTTTTACTTGGATATTACTAATTTTCAATCAATTACCTATAAAGTGATCACTTTTAAAATGGGGCAAAAAAGTGATCAAGAAGGTCATATATGTGCGATTAGAAAACATGATATAACTACAAAAATTTTATGTCATTGCGTGCTTGTTTTTTTATAACTACAGCCACCACTCATGTCACTACAACCACCGCCTGTGTCACTGTAGTCACCGCCCGTGTCACTACAACCACCTTCCGTGTCACTGTAGCCACCTCCCGTGTGGCTGTAGCCACCGCTCGTGTCACTGTAGCCACCGCCCGTGTGGCTGTAGCCACTGCCCGTGTCACTGTAGCCACCGCTCGTGTCACTGTGTAGCCACCGCCCGTGTCACTTTAGCCATCGCCCGTTTCACTTTAGCCACCACCCGTGCACCCCACCCCCTCCACTGCACCCCCACCCCCATCCCTTTCCCCTCCACCGCCGACACCATGGTTGATCCGTCCCGCATACACACCCGGAAAACACTACCTTTGACAGCTGGCACCTGAATCAAAACCACACCGGGACCGGACCCTCCCCAGCCCACCTCCCCGCCCCCACCGCCTCCTCCCCAGCAAAGAAGCACCCCTCCCAGCCCCTCCCCAGCCAACCAGCCCCCTCCCCAACCCCTCCCCAACCAACCAGCCCCACACCTGCCAACCAGCCCCCATCCGCAACCCACCAGACCCCCTCTCCAACCCACCAGCCCCTCCCCAACTCAGCAGTCCCCTTCCCCAGCCAACCAGCCCCCCAGCCCCTCCCTTTCCACCCAGCCCCCCCTCCCCAGCCAACCAGCCCCCCTCCATAGCCAACCAACCCCCTCTCCAACCCATTAGCCCCCTTCCCAACCAACCAGCCCCCCCAGCCTCTCCCAGCCCCTCTCGTGCCAAAGCCTCCATCCACAGCACCCTTCCTAGCGGCCAGCCAGCTCTTTAGCCGACCTATCCAACCCGAACCCCTTCTCCAAACGTCGTGACCTACCATCCGCAACCCTAGCCGTCCAGATCTAGCCGCGCCACCGCTCCCCTGCCATTTTGCCACTGCCATCGTCCGACGCAGATGGAACAAATAATGCCGCCACCACTTCTATTATTAAACCAGCAACTGTGACAACTAAGGCTACATGGATGAAGACGGAGGCGTTCTATTCTCATCCACCTCCCCAGACCCCATTGACCGCCGGAGCAAAGCAGCGAGGGACGAAGACCGTCGGAGAAGCTTGCGGCTGTGAGTTCGATGATGGACGAGAGATAAAGGAGACTGCGATGCTGCTCATGTAGTTCTCGATTGGGTGGAGAGAAGGATCGTTCGCGAGAGATGGAGGCTGCTCCTGTGCGATTGGGAGGGCAGCATGATTAGCGCCTATGTAGCACAGATACCGGTACGCGGAAACGGGTACGGGGATACATCAAAACCAAAAAAAGTAGGATACGGATACGGGGACATATTTATAAATATTAAAAGTTATGGGGGTGTATTTACAAATATTAAAAGTTATAGGGGTCTATTTATAAATATTAAAAATAGATTTTTTTTTTGAATATATATATATATATATATACACACATCTAATATCCTATGATGTCTACCCATTCATTGCATTGAAGTGTTTTCCTTTTTCAAGATATTTAGTAATAAATTCAGAATATTTCTCATATACACTAGTTTATCTCGAAATATAAATGTACTCAATAAGTCATTAATTTAAAATGAGAAATAAGTCTAACAACTATAATCTTGAAATTAAAAGTGCAAGTACCCAATTCGGAGTATGAGTTAATGACTTAATTCGGATATAGCCATATAGGCCCATTATTTGATTACCAAGTAAAATGTAGTTTTAGATTTTCATTTTTTTAGAATTTTATTAAGTAAATTTTGGGATTTGTTTTTTTAAAAAAAGTTGATACGGGTATCCGTCAGGATACGAGTATTGGAAACTTTCAAAAAATTACAAAAAAAATGGAAACTTTTAAAAATTGCAGATACGACCCGGGAACGTACGGTACGAGTATCCTAGAGTATCGGATACGGGAACGTATCGGATACGCCGATACTCTGCCCTAGGGAAGTATCTGTGCTTCATAGATTAGCGTAGATCTCAATTGGGGCAGATACGATGTGGTCACTTTTTTTGTAAAAATCAAATCCAGTCATATTTTTGTGAGATGAAAGTTGGGAGATAATATCCGTGCCATTGTTTCTTTCATTAATAAATAAGTTTTCTTTATAAAAACTCGGGGATTTTGAAACGACTAAATCATGAAGAGAATTAAGAGAAGTTAATTAAACCTAATAAATGAGTAAATAAGTGAAACAAAATAATTCGTAACAAAATTTAAATGACTGAACAAATAAAACTCTCTAATTGATTCATGGGCTTAACGGAGTAATGAACGTATTAGACAAATATGAAAGATGACGTACATGGGCTTAAAGTTAAAGTAGAACTAATTTTCTCTTTCTTACACCAAGATTTTTTACATGCCATTTAAACCCTTGCCCTTATTCTTGCTTAGGAATTCCTTCTTGCTTATAATAAAATGGTAAAGGGTCAAATAAGTATTCGAATTAACTTAAAAAGTGCAATTCACCCCTTATATGAAGGTTCTGTTCGGACGTCACCAATTGGGATGGTTCCCGGTGGAATTTTTTGATAAATTTTTTTGAGCATCTTCTTCATTAAGTCTAGTTTACTCATACCAAATTTCAACTAAAAATTTAATCGGGAAGGCAGTCAAATGAATTTCCGAAGATAATTGCACAATGCATTTCAGAAAATCATTTGACTGTCTTCCCGGTTGTTTTTTTATCTGAAATTTGATATAGGTAAACTAGACTTAATGAAGAAGATGCTAAAAAAATTGATCAAAAAATTCTCTCGAGAACCGCCCCAATTGGTGACGGCCGGACATAGTCTCCTATATAAGGGGTGAATTGCACTTTTTAAGTTAGTTCGAGGACCTATTTGACCCTTTAGTCTAATATTTTATATTTCATTATTATATATTTATACGTAGTACTACGTACTACTACTACGTACTCCGTATATTTTATTTAGATTAAAACTCATGCATTCACAATGTGTTCTCTTGACAATATTAGAATTCCTACAATGTGATTCATTCACAATGTCTTTTTCAATTGATTTTCGAGCTTTTGTTGCCGTGGCCCTCGGTTACCTTTCAAGCAAGAAGCGACAAGTAATCCTGCAAAATCAAGAATAATACCAACTTTAGAAATTCCTTTTAATAATACCAACTATTTGAATATATATCAAAAGTGATATATAGCAAATTTTCAATAAAAAATAGTTATTTAATTCATCAAAAACTATTATCAAAATATCAAATAAGCGATCGTATTTCCAAATATGAATTATTTGATGATTTGATATTAGTTTTTTATGTCTTAAATGGTTGGATTTCTTGTAGAAAAGTGACTATTTTATTTTTAGTTTAAATTCAGATAGTTGATGTTATTAAAAGTTGAGAAAAAGGTCAAATGAGATCATCCACTATTATGAAACCGTCACATAAGGCCATTACTCAATAAAGTGTCATATAAATATGTCTATTCATAAAAAGCAATGGGATGTAGGCATGGACCGGTTCCGGGCCTAGCCGAGCTTCGGACCGGTCCAAACCGGGCTTTTTTGTTTGTGGGTAAAGGCCCGGAACCGGCCCGGGATTCCACCCTTATCTCTTAAAAGTTAATCCTAATGTTTGTATCATTAGGATGTAACGGTAGAATGCCTTATTCGACCCTTATCTCTTAAAAGTTAATTCTAAAGTAAGTATTATTCTTGGTTCATGGAACTGATGGAAGATGGTTGATAATATCACTGTTCTAAAAATCGCTCTAGGCGCCCGACTAGTCCCCGCCTAGGCGCTAGGCGGTGGCCGGGCGCCCCGATTTTCGCCTAGGCGCTCCGACTAATTGGTTTGGCGCCTAGGTGAATTAGTTGGCTGCCTAGGGCGCCCAGTTTCCCGCTAAGAGCGCCTAATCGCCGCCTAGGGCGCCTAGATTCGCCGAACAATATTTTTTTAAAAAAAAAATTATTTTTGTAAGAGATAAATGTATCTTTAACTTTAATCACAAATATGAGGAAAGATACTTCTAGATAAAAACTATATATGTTTGTATATATACTTAAATATTATTATTGTTTAATATTTATAACATAATGCAATTAATCATATATTATTGCATGTTACAATTCTATCATTCATGCATGATAATGTGTGTGTATATATTTTTCACACACAACCACGATACTACAGTTTTACTATGTACTACTTATCATATTTATGCGAAAATATTCATAAAAATACAATTTATGCGTCTCCGATTAGTCCTCGTCTAGGCGCCCGCCTAGCCGCCTAGGCGTTAGGCGCTGGGTTGGCGCCCGACTAACGCGCCTTTTAGAACATAGGTTGATATTATTTAAAGTTATTTTCTCAAAAATAATTGCATCTATATCCAATCATCATTTCACGGAACGAAGCCAAAAGCACAACATCCTGGAATGTGGTACTCGTAGTATTTTTCGAAGGAACAGGACAAATTCTTGTGTTTCGTGTAATCTCCCGCCAAGTAGAACCCATCAATATGCGACTTCTGCAAGGGATGATACGGCTAGGCAGGGCTCAAAGTCTCAAACTGATGAGCTTTGCCGGTACATAGAAAGTTGGGAGGAAACCATTTACTCTCATTGTCTTGGACAATTCACTTTTTAGTCCTATTACCCGAAATATGACTAAAAAGGATTGCAAATTCCAAAATAAGACTTCAATATTTTTATTTCCAAAATAGGACTAATTAATGCCATGTTTTGGCAGTACGAGACTTCAAACATGGCAGTATTTTCTAAATTTGGCAGTAATTAGTCCTATTTTGGGAATAAAAACATGACAGTCCTATTTTGGAATTTTCCAACTTTTTCAGTCCTATTTCGGGAACTTTCCCATTGTTATTGTTAGAATTTTTTTTATTTTTAGTCCTCCAACTATTATGTAACTGACATTTTTCGTACTCAACTTTGATTTTTCTACTTTTAGTCCTTCGACTATTGTAAGAAAGATACTTTTGGTCCGTTTTTGAAAATTTCCATATTTAATCATCCGACAATCATAAAAGTAACACTTTTGAATCAACTCTTATAATAGTGACATTTTTAGTCCACTTTGTGTCAAAATCATATTGGAAGGACTAAAATTGTCAAATTGATAATACTTAGGGGACTAAATTTGAGAAACTTTGAAGTCGAAGACTAAAAGTATCTCCTACGCAGTAGTTGAGGACTAAAATGGAATAATTGAAAGTCGACTACCAAAAGTGTCACTGACTCTAAAGTCGGAGGATCAAAAATGGGAAAAAACTTTTATTGTTATCAGTTGGTCGAGTGATGGGAAATTTGGATCAATGGACCAAGATTCGAATCCCCACAGCGACCGGGTGGAGGTTACAGAACCTGAATAAAACTGGACCTCTGGCGTGCACGGATGTATGGCCTACTGCTACTTTGCTGGCTGAGTCACCGTGACTTACTCATTCACCATCTTGTCGGGTCGAGATGTGGGGCTCCTGGGGTGGGAGATTCCACCTTTTGGATCAATGGAAAAAACTTTTATTGTTATTAATGTAGTCAGTTTTCAAAACTCTTAGGTGTTCAAAATTTGACATTTGATATTTGATAAAATAACAAAAAGAAAAAGAAAAAAAGATTGAGATTCAAGGTTGTATTGAAAGTTTTCTAGGTTGTACTCGCTAAGCCTATTAATCTATTATTATACCCGGAGTAATTATTGTACTACTGTTTTTTAATCATTTTTAGCAAATTATTATACTCCCTCCGTCCCAGGGAGTTCCCACTTTCCTTTTTTGGTAGTCCCAACAAAAAGTTCTCATTTCCCTAAATGGAAAGTTATCCTACATCAAAACAGTGTCAAACAGTGCAAAACAATGCCAAACAGTGTCGAAACAGTACCAAACAGTGTCGAAACAGTGTCAAACAGTAAAATTTACCCCTTAGTAACTTTATTTCCTAAATATGTGTGAAAGTCAACCCGGGAACTTCTCCCTGGGACGGAGGGAGTACTATTATTATGAGAAATCATTTTTTTATCCAAAAACAGTCTCTTTGTGATTTAGTATAGGGGTAAGGCTGCATGCATTCTACCCCCTACCCCACCGTAGGTGGGAGCCTTTGCGCCACTAGGGTAAACAAAACTATGATGATGATTATGAGAAATCGTTTTTTAGAGTTTTGCAAATATTCAAAAACCAGGCCTTCTTTGTTTCACAAAATAGATGCTATATTGATATTAAGTGCATCTACACGAGTAAAGTTAGAGAATGAAGTTATACAACAGTGAACAGCCAAACATGGCATGTGTTTCCATCCTATCATTTTATCAGGTTTACTAGTCGCATTTTCTTTCCACTCAACATATAGGTTTCTGTATACAAACCATCAATATCACTTGATTCATCCCAACTTGTGATTGGAGTGTCAGTTTCAGTTGATGTTTGAGCTTGTTGCCACGGCCAGCCTTCGAGCAAGAAGTGATTCATAATCCTGCAAAAAATTGAATCACTCCTATTGTCGATGTTCCACAGAATAAGGCTTTACAAACCATATTGGAATCACTCCTATTTACGATGTTTGACCGACGATAAAGCAAATTGATCTCTGTCAACACTCAAGTTAGTTTTAGAAAATAAAATTTACATATTCAGAAACTACATTAAAATCGCTACAAAACCTGCAAAAAATAATTCAAATTTCATAAAACTTTGATATACGAGTATAAAGTAAGAGATTAAGAGTGATATGTGTTGACCAAGTGAATATGAAAGGTATCTTATAAAATGGGACTGAGAAAATGGGACTGAGGGAGTAGTATTTTGGGAAGATGATTGTTGCTATTAAAGTTACTCTTACCTTTAAAATTGCTTGTGCACATAGCTTTCCTGATAGAACGGCACCTTCCATGGAAGCCAAATACTTCTGTTTCGTATAGTCTCCGGCCAAGTAGAACCCCTCAATAGGCGACTTCTGCAAAGGACGACATGGCTCACATCCTGGCACTGTCTTGTACACTGACCTAAATTTTAAAAACAAAACGGTAAGGTTTGTGGCTAAGAAATAATCAAATGGAATGTAATAATGAAATGCTCTCTGTCTCTTAAAATAAGAAATTTGCTTTTACAAATTATGAATGACCATTCGTATCACTATAACTTATTTCCGAGATTGTTTGCAGTAACTGACAAATACCTCTTCATGCTTGGCTTTAAGGAATTTAACGTAAAAATGAAAGTTGAATTACATGAATTGTAAAACCAGATTTCTTCTTTAAAAAGAGTATATTTTAGTGTAAATTTATATAACACATGCATTTGATAAATTTATATTACGACTTGCCAGACGTTAACTAGGAACACCGTGCATGTGTGCCAACATCGTATGTGTCTTACCTCGGAGTTTTAACAATATGGTACTTCACTATTTTTGCTTTGCTCTGATCAGCTGAAATCTCATCAGGAAACAACTTTGCTAGTTCTTGCATTGTCGCGTCTATAATTTCGGTGTCACTTCGCGAGATCCATTCTTCTGCCGGTGCAAACACCAATTCCAACATAGACTTATTGGGATCATAGTATTCCTGTGTGAAAAAGAACAGTCATACCTAAGCTTACCTACCTTATAGATTGAGAGAAAAATAAAATGTCTACTGGATGGTAGAGCTGGAATGGGACTTGGTATTTTCCAAAAATAAACAGCTGCATTAGTACCTTACATGTTACCGACATGTCAGCATACACACTGAGAAGTGAACTTCTGCAAGAAAATGAAAGATGCATTAAAAAGATCAGCTATCGATGTCAGTGTGAAAGGATATCAAGTAAAACGTCTCAAATGAAGTAAATGTGCCAAGGGAAAGAGTTGAATGGACAGACCTGCTAAATAGGAGATGATCATATGTGTTCCTCAGTTTTCTATCAAACCTGCAATTTTAAATAGCTAACCCACTATGAAACAAGTCAACTCTTACATAAGTCATATTTTGGTAAAGGAATAGATATGCTAATGACTGAAACATGATAAAATGCTTATGCGCCTTAAATCTGTCATTAATTCAAGGTAAGAGTTATATGAAAACGCCAATCAGAGTCAGTTAAATTTAGAAAATGGAAGTTCACCTAACAGTTCTCTTTTTAGTTGGTTTGGAGATTCTTGGAACAACCAAATAGTAAAACAGTCATATTTGTATAATATATATATATACACTGCCGTAGCTAGGGATGTTGGGGACAACCCAGCGCCTGGCCCAACCCTAGTTCGACAAAACCTTATTTTCTGCGTAAAGTTTGTACTATAATTTTGTTAATTCATTATGAATGAGTGGAGTGCCCGGGCTACACCATGCTCATGTAATTATCTCATAGATACATCACTAGCATACACGTAGATAATACATGCAAAAAGGTGTGAGAGTAGAAAACTTCAAAAAATTCCAACTGACCATATATGCACATTTATTACAGGAACCCCAACTAATTTTGCCAGCTTTTTGAAATATGGGATCTCTTTCCAGTCCTCGGGCAAAAGAAGCTTCAGGACATCAACTAATTTGATAATAAGAAATTAGTGAAATTTTGAGGCCTAAAATGTAGGAAGACTAGGAGTTGTTATCAGTTTACCTGGCGTAGCAAACACAAAAGCATCTCCATGAATAACAGCTCCATTATTTAGAAGAAAACTGTTGACACTCCCATCTTCATTCAGCTGAATCTTATTTACACGTGAATTAAGACGAACATGTCCGCCTTGTGACTCAATATGTTCAACAATCGGCAAGCAAAGTCTTTCTGGTGGATTTCCATCTAAAAATGCCATCTTTGAACCATGTTTCTCCTGTGCTTAATATATTTCAATATATATAAAAATCTTGAGATGTATACCTATCACCCCTGTGATAATTTAAACTATTATGGTATGCACAATATATCAACTTAATCATGCATGCCAGTTCTCCTTGTGCTACCTCCAATCCCAGTTAGGCCTCCAAAAATTTGGAGGGGGGAAGGGGATATTCTGTGTGTAAGAGCAAGTCCAAGACATTTTTTGACCATCTGTTTAAACTCTTTTTGTTTATATATTTCTATCATATAGTACAAAATATAAACTTTAGTACGAAACCGAGAGGTCACGGGTTCAAGTCTTGGGAGTGGCCTCTTGTCAAATTTGTCATGGGAAGGCTTGCCCCTTATACACCCTTGTGGTTGGGACCCTTCCCCAGACCCTCGCCTTACAGGGATGCCTTTGTGCACCGGGCTGCCCTTTTTTAAATAAATTTTAAATTTCTAATCAAATTTGATTTTTCTTTGGATTTTCGAAGTTACACTCCAGCATTAACTCATTAAATAAACTAATTTCCATTAAGATTTTTTTCATTCTTCTACTATTTTACATGTTGCAAATATAAATTACAGATAGCATTTAAAAACAATTTTCCGTTCTGATTTTTCCCTTCTGTGTTCCAAGCAGACTACAAATATTTTATTAATCCCTCTCAGTACTTCCAACTTTAATCAAACTTGTGTCTTGGTGAAAGTGAATTATCTTCGAGCTCATACATGAATTGTATTGAAAATTTATCTTCCAAATAAGAAAATTAAAGTAAATTAAGCCTCAAATTGCAAAAAACAAAAGAAAGCATATTGCTTAAAAAATAGTACTCCCTCCATCCCGCTAAGATTGTCGCATCTTTCCTTTTCGATCCGTCCCACTAAGAATTGTTCCATAACAATTTCGGTAAAATTTGTGATGTTTTAAATCATTCTTACTTTATCAATTCAATATCAACCATATAAACCCACTTTTCTAAATAACCGTAGCACCTCCTCATGTTCCAATGTTAGTGGGACGCATGTAGTAATAAATACGTCTGCGGCAGAAAAAAGTGTGAAAAATACACTGAAAGTGTATGTGTACGAGTGTGTCTCAGTGTCTGCCACTCTGTCTTGGTTAAACTTCTCACCTCAGGCCCCACATTTCATCAATTCAACCCTGGTTATACCTCACGGCCTCACTCACAGTTATTCTTCCATGAAGTCAAGGGAAGTATGCATTTCCCCCCTTTCCCTTCATTGGTCTTAGCTGGGGAGGGGGGGGGGGGGGGGGGGTGGTCGCATGAGGATTCTAACCTGAAGAAATCTGTTTAAAGCAATCAATATGCACTGCATGGACAGCTCATCAGGATTAATGAAATTCAGAGCCTTTGACATGGCAATGAACACTTCATCACTGACCCTTTCTGGTATCCCCTGAAAAATAGGACAGTGGATATTTAAATTGCACTGCCCCTCCTTACTGGCCCCAACATAAGACAAAAAGAATCTTAACAATGCTTTAATAAGAGAGGGTTACATACTTGCTTTCTCATCCAGTCCTTAACGGATATCCCATCTTGAGCTTCAACATAAGACTGTCCTCCAAGCATTGCTGGCAATAGACCAATAGCAAACTTCACTTTCTCTGGCCAGCTAAGCATTTCATTGTTCTTTAGGATGGCCCACAGCCCTGCCAATAATATAGGAACAGACACACAAGAAATTCCTGATCACTCTACATTTCATAACACCGTTGGATTGACAATTTTGATAATCTCACCATTAAGTGGAGCCGGTAAAGCTTCAGGGAAATCAAACCGGCTGAACTGTCCTGGTTTGCTGGGCATCGCAAATATCATAGAATGTTCCTTCCACTGCAAACGGTCATTGATACCTAGTTCTCCAAACAGGTTCTGCATATTTGGGTAGGCCCCAACTTAAAACAGAGACTAGTTTCAATGGACCATTTCAAACACATATCAAGAACGGGGCACACAAGACCTTAATACAGACAATAGTGAAAATTTAATTTAAAAAACAATGACAGCGTATAGGTCCCTTAAGGCTATGTTTTGATCCCGAAAAATGCTAGGTATAGGTAAGGGAGAAAATGCCAAGGAAAATCATTTTCTATTTTGTTTTACCTTGAAAAGTTAAAAGGAAAATGAGATATGACATTATTTACATATATTTCTCAATATCTTCAAATAAGTAAATGAGTATCAGGAAATATTTAAACCAAATTTGTTGAATACTAGCTTATCTTTTATTTTCCTAAACATTTTTCCTTCCAATTGTCCACAATGGTCTACTTCTATATTCTTTCCATAGGTGATAGGTCAAAAGAAAGTAACAAAAGAAAAAATGAATAAAAATGTTGTTTGAATGAGTCATCTGAAATGCATCATATGACTGTATGTTGCCAGTAAAAAAGACCACTAGGACATTCTTAATATGTGCCAAAGGAATTAAGCATGATAAAAAAACAACTAAAAACAACAACAAACAAGTCATTTGTTTGAAACATTTTTAAAGGAATGGTACAAAAATGAGAGACTTCAGTCCTGAAAGCAGCAACCCATAAAATAAGGTACAACTAAAGAATTAGTAGGTTTCTCTCGTATGAAAAAGAAATGTTTAAAACTAACTTAATCTAAAGAGGGATGTGAGAAAAGAAAAAAAATGACGGAGAAAGAAAAATTGAAAGTAACTGAATCTAAGGTTACTGAAGCGTGTATCTAAAATGCTAGAATCAGAAATCAATATGCATAATAATATGGCATGTAACTTACAGAATATGTGCAAGCCAGTCTCATACCAGTCCCCATCTTCGTCTTTCCATGCAGCTACCTATAAATCAAAGAGACTAAGAGAGTAAATGTACAATTTTCTAGTATGAGAAAATTGAACATTTAGAGCACGTGGTACTCCATCTGTCCCAATATATAAGCCCCAACTTTTTAGCATGCAAATAAAGGAAACAAATTACTATTTGGTTAGTTTCCATCTTTACCTTAAAATGTGGGTAACTTTTACAAAAAAACTGGGCAAACCGTTCAAAAGGTCAAATGAGATAAGTGTAAAGTAGAAAAGGTAGAAAACTAGTTGAGTTGAAAAAAGAGAAGTTGATATAATTGTAGGACCCAGAATCTTTTGGGATTAAGGCTTGGATGTTGTTGTTGTTGTAGATATAGCTGTAGGACGAAGAAGAAAACAAAAAGGGAAACTGAGACTAGTACAATTGGACAGGAGGTTGTAGAGTCTCACCAACCTTACCACCCAGCACATCTCGTGCTTCCAATAGTATTGGTTTATGACCAGCATCTGCTAAATATTTTGCAGTACATAACCCAGCCAACCCTGCAAGCATAAAAATACCCAACAACATATTCAAATGCCATAGTAGCTTTCATTATAATAATGAACATCTGTCCTTTCAAAGTTCACTTGTCGTTAAAGGCTTAAACCATATATAATGTAGTGGCATACCACAGGCACATCCATGAAGCTATTGAAGTAAATTTGAAAAGATTAATGGATGAAATTCAATCACATCCAACAGGTGGCGTTTTATGTAAAGTTCAATTTGGTAGAGTTTGCTACTTTCTACAGGAAAAGTGTTTAGTAACATCCATTTAAGCCGTATTTGTAAGTCAAGTCAAAATCCAAATATTCCGCTTATTAGATTGATACGCAGATATAATAAGTTGATAATGCCCATCAAATGGACCCAGAGTCATCAAATGTTAAATGCTTTTCCTTGAAAATATGCATATTAATGTTTAATTGGCTGGATGCTTAAACTTTTACCTTTAGCACCCAAAATAATTGAAGTTTTAGAAAAGTACACACATACTAAAAAACATTACAAATTAACTCCTTTATTGTTATTTAAGTGCAACTTTAAATGCATTTTATTTCTTTTCAAAGTACAAAAGCATTTAATGTAGAAAGAGTTCATGTGAGCACATAATTCAGATTTAGTAGAAATGCATTGAATTCAAAAACAGCAATAATTTGAGGGCAATTTTTATGTTAGCTAAAATGACGGTTAGTTTGGTAATTCGAATAATTTTTTGCTCAGTGAGCAGAAGTTATAATTCGAATAAAATGAAGTGGTGTAGTATTTGCTAATATTATTCTAATAAATCAGAAGCAGCAGAGGTAACAAGAAAATATACTTGAGACTTTGAGACAAATTATAATAAAAATATACCTGCACCAGCAATAACAACTTCTAATGGTTTGCTTGGGCGTGAAGCAGAACGAAATGATGAGGACAAGTAAGCAGCTTCAACATAGTTAACTCCATTCTCAAGCTCCGGCCTTGGGCTGTCCACGCAGACTACCTATGTTACATATAGGACTCAGATTTTCAATTTTATGTTATGGATTTGATTCAGGTTTATATAACATGTAAATCAGACCTTCAAAGGGCGAAACCCCCTGCCTAATCGGGTCATACCACCATTACTGCTAGCTGGAAACCTCAACTTAGAGCCCATCGAATAGCTGGCTCCAAATGATATTTGAAAGTTCGAAAGGGTAGCTGTCTTACCTTGTGGGCTCAAGCTAACAGCAGAAACATGTCCAACATGGGACATTTTGCCAAGTAAAATGTTATTACTTTGGGGTAACACACACTCTCTTCAATGATATCAGTTCAACAATGCTCCAACACCACTAATCCTATCATTAAATGGCAAAAACAATTAGAAGCAGATTTCTGAAATTCTTTAAATGAAGAAATTAGATCAATATGAACTATTGTAGAAACTAAAAAGCATAAAAACCATTCATTGGGCATAACGGATAAGCGATCTGAATATAGCTTGCTTAATACACAACAATACAACACCGCCTTAAAAGTTTGGAGTAAGAGGGCATTTGGTGCTTATGTATGAATTTTACATGTGAAATTAATTCGTAAGAAATTGGTTCCAACACCAGAAAAAGAAATGAGGCATATTTTCAAGTGTTTGAAGAGTAGGGAACATTGAACACATGCTCACCTTAGAGTGTTAGATATGGTATGTCTTTGTTTTTAAGAGAAATCGTATAAAATTTCAAATGCGCCCTTTGTTCAAATTATTAGTTGTAGAACACATCCAATTATTCAAATCACTTGTACACTCATATAATACTCTAAGTCATTCAAGATTGAGATCATTCCAACACTACCCATGGAAGCAGCCAATATCATGAGTAGCCACAAGCACTGCATTTTGTTTTGAGAACCCCATCACAATTCATAAATTATAAACAATTAAGCACTTGAACAAAATATAAAATTAAAGTATGGCAAGTTAACATGTATAATTCTCATGTTCGCGTGATCAGAATTTTAAAACAAAACATACCCATCAACTAAAATTGCAAAAATAGAATCAATAAAATCAAAACAGGTATAAAATTAAAGACAGAAAAAATGTAAACTAAAATCAGAGAAATGTAAGGAGGCATTAAAATAAAGTTCTTTGACATACAAAATAACACAGAGTTAGAGACGTTGAAGTATAATATCGTAATCTAAGCACATCAACCGAAATATGTATCAATTTTTAAAAAAAAATAATATTAATGGAAATCAGTAAAACAAACACATAAACAGAAACAAAATACTAAAAAATTGAACTTCAACCGAAACATCTTTGATGAATGTAACAGGACGAAATAATCAAATAACTAAAGCAATAGTTCTAAGGTAATACCAATAGACACTAACCAGTTGTAACGCAGGCTAACACTCTAAACAGATAAACAGCGGAGAGCATAGTTGATCAAGATCTCAGTGAAAACTCTATAAGAACAAAAGAAAAATCCTAACAATTGTTCTTCAGCGAGAGAAAAAGAAAGAATTCGAGGAAATTATCCTACCTTAGAGGGAAAACAACAGTAGGAGAAGGAGAGCTGCACAGTAGATTATGAATTTCAGCTCACATTCGTTAATTTTGCTTTTTATGAAAGAAGAAGATATAATGGGGAGGGAAGTGGCCGCAGAAGTTTGGGGGCCGGAATTCGGTTTCTGCTTATGCAACGTGTCGAAATGTTAGCGGTGGATGGTTGAAACAGGCTCAATCCGGATGGGCTCGTTTAGCCCATGTTTAATGGCACATTTTCATGGGGCATGGTGAGTTCATGATGCTTCGATCCACACAAAAATGTGGGTCTTTTCGGCCTAGTCTGTTTAACATGTGTGCTACTTGATTGGGGGATTCTATTAACAGCCATGTTTTTGCTACACACAGCCCTTTTTTTAACCGTTTAATTAAATTATTTCATAATTCCTGTTATACCCTTTTGCTTAACACAGTCCTTAATCCTTATCAAATATCCAATGTGTGAAATACGTCGCTGCAGGAATGCTTGAAGATTCGTTTCCAGAAGGGGGATTCTATTAACAGCCATATTTTTGCTACACACAGCCCTTTTTTTAACCGTTTAATTAAATTATTTCATAATTCCTGTTATACCCTTTTGCTTAACACAGTCCTTAATCCTTATCAAATATCCAATGTGTGAAATACGTCGCTGCAGGAATGCTTGAAGATTCGTTTCCAGAAGGGGGATTCTATTAACAGCCATGTTTTTGCTACACACAGCCCTTTTTTTAACCGTTTAATTAAATTATTTCATAATTCCTGTTATACCCTTTTGCTTAACACAGTCCTTAATCCTTATCAAATATCCAATGTGTGAAATACGTCGCTGCAGGAATGCTTGAAGATTCGTTTCCAGAAGGGGGATTCTATTAACAGCCATGTTTTTGCTACACACAGCCCTTTTTTTAACCGTTTAATTAAATTATTTCATAATTTACAATTTGGCAAGGGTCGGGTGGCCAGTGCCCCTGCTCCAACGATCCAAATTCAAAGTATAGAGGTGGAGCCTGGGTAGAAGGGGGGCCCACTATAGAGGTGGGGCGTTGGCAAAATTAAAAATAGGTAATTCCATTAAATTAGGTAAATGCAGCCGCTAATTAAATTAAATGTCCATTATATCCCTATTATTGTCCCCAATGCTCTCTTTGTGATGGCGGATCTTCAAGAATGACGTTCGGGAATAACTTCACAAGAAGGTTGTTGCTTAAGTAAGAAAGCTGATGTTGTGATTGGTCAGAAACTACAGCAGCGACCAAAATGGTAATTCAACACCATACTCTTACTTCAGCAATAGGGAAGGTCTCCTATTCAGCTGTGCTATCCTATGGCACAAAAAAAAACTACTAGATAGAGCAGTGCACTACCTAGAACTCTTCTACAAATTAGCTCCAACCCGCAGCTCACCAGCAAAGATCTATTACATACATCATCAAGCGACCAACCCATCCCGTCCGATCAAACAAACTAGCAACTCCAACGGAATGCCGACAATTTTCTTCTTCAAGAACGGCGTCCAGGAATGACGTCAAAATTTCAGTTAAAACGACGCGAGCAGGAAGCTTGTTCCGTCCTTCCATGAATGTATGTCCCCGTCTGGCTCCAATCAAAGAGAGAGTTGTCACCCAATCCATATCATATGTCGCCCACCGGTCACCATAGCACATTTAGCCGTTGTGCCGGCAAGCCTTAGTCGTCCCTCATTTCTCCATGACCTAGTGCAAGTACCAATTCGCCTCAGAGCAGGTCAACCGCAAATTTTCCAAAACAACTAAACATTCAACTGTCTAAACGGATTACCACCAAAGTCCGGTAGCCGTCCAGTACAAAGAGGAGAGGTTTTGGGGCATGATATGGATATAATAGACATTTAATTTAATTAGGGGTTGTATTTAGTAAAAACTGGACTGTACTTCGAATTACCCTAAAAAAAGGGAAATTCTATTGGCAGCCCCCTTTTTACTAAATACAATCACATATTTTTCATTGTTCCTACTATGCCCTTATTAGTAATACCCAACTCAATACAGCCTCCTGTAGGCAAATCACAACTAATTTCCACTGAGGAAGAAGACAAAGAAGTGAGAAGGAAAACCCCAGAAATTCTGAAACAGAACACTAGAACAATCGGCTATTCAAAATCCCAGAACAGTCACCTAGCATGTAGCTCAGCCTCTCTCCCCTGCGATCTGCGGCCCTTGCTTCTGGAGTTATGATTCTCGAATCCAGTCACTTGACTAGTTAGAGTTTCCTTCGCCCTTTGCAAGTCACCCACTCTCACTGGTATCAGTGAGTGAAGAAGGAAGAAATCGGTTGCAAGACTGGACTTAAGCAATCTGGGAACACAGGTATTGTATTGTTAGGGAAGCAATCAGTTTCATTATTCCTTTTTTTGCTTTCTGAGAAAATAAGTCGTGGAATTCCTTCAGGGCCGTCTAATGAATTTGGAGGCCCCGGTTCTAAATGTAAAACAGAGGCCCCAAATTAATATTCTTTTTTTTTTTAAATATCAAACTAAATACTTATGCTCAAATAAATTGAATACTCATTAAAAAGAACTAAAAAGAGTAAAAGGACCAACGAAAAAATCATGCATCTATATTTTTCTTCCTTACTAATTGTATTTTACTAATTAATATTAATATATAATATTACTCCGTACTATATAATACTAAAAGAAATTTAAAATTTTGGGGCCCCATAAATTCGGGGGCCCTGTTCCGGATAACCTATTGAACCCCCTAAAAAACGGCCCTGTTCCTGAGTCCTGATTGATGTCTTGGTGAAGCTGTGGCAATAACGTAAGCAGTCAAAAACGTAAAACAAAATTATTATTTTTAGAAGCAGTAGAATTCATGGATGGTTGAAGAACGAAAAAGTTGTGGTTAGACGGTGATTTGCAGAGGAGGCTGCATTAAGGGGGCGTTTGTTTAGGTGTGATTTAAACACTTTGCATGCAAAGTTTAGGAAAGTAAACTGTTTACGTTGTTTGGTTTAATTTTTTAATGTAATCTGTAGGGCACTTTTTTTAATCATTTTATACTGTACCATGTAATCTATTTTACGTGGGGGGAGGGTGGTAAAATGGTTTACACCGTATTATAAAAACACGCTCGTCTGATGTTGACGATTCTAGCCCTACTCTCTTTGGCGGCAAAAATAAAAAAGATGGCGGTAATTCCATCTTTCGAGCAAGTATAAGTAGAAGAGATATGCTCAGTTGCTCTCACAAACTCATCTTTCCGAAGCAAGCATTAGCTGGTCTCCTCTCACTCAAGCCAGGTAAAAAAATTAGTCTTCTTATTTTTTTAGCCGTGTTTATTTGGAATCAAACTTTTGTTGACCTAATGATTTAATATGCACACGGTTGGTTGTAATTCCTTGCATCTAGATTTGGCTTCGTTTTTAGATCTGAATAACCTCAACTAATGGAATGGATGGTTGAAATTCCTTGGAATGAACTCAAAATTGATCTGGAATTACAAGGAACGGGATTTGACTTCGTTCATCGATCGTTTTTAGCCGTTTTTAGATTCTTTGAACTCAAAATTGATGAATTCAAAGCATTTGAGTTTTAATATGTTCACATACAATTTTTAGATCAGTCCTCTATCTAAATTTGGCTTCGTTTTTATAATTCTTATTACAATTACAACTTGCAATTTCTCTCGTATGTTTGGAACTGTCATAAAAATTGAAGATCTGGGGTTCTAAAGTCAGTTTTGAACTTTTGATATTAGAATCTTTTCATCTATATAAATTAATCATTTTTTCAATTGATCATTTGGGTATAGTTATGATTTTATATAATTTGCATTTCATTTATAAAATTAAGACCACTTAAATTTCTAGGCATGAATTACTGCTACCCACGGTCTCCTATCTTTTGGAATCTGCTTTTGCAATTCTTAAACAAAAGTAGCATGCCAATGATTTGTTCAGGTTATCTTGTAAATGGTGGTGGATGATACAATGTTGTTGTTTTCTCATTTGCTTCAGAAGTCACAAGGTTGGCATGCGTAGCATGTTTTGTATAATAAGGGTTCTTTAGACATTTGAATTACACATTGCATGCAAAGTTATATTTTTCAACCAAACAATGTAAAGGCTTTCGATGTAATTTAAAATTAAAATATACACCTAACCAAACAATGTATTCTTATTTCGCACGCGAAGTGATTACTTCCCTACATTTTACATGCAATCAATTCGCATTCAAAGTTTAAATGTGTAAAGAAACAAACGCCCCCTAAGTTAACATTAAGGATATAATAGGAATTATGAAAAAAATGTGACTGTATTTAATAAAAGAAGGGCTGTGAATAGAATTCCCTTAAAAAAAATCAGGTTCACGGGGCACTTAAAAAATAAATCAGCCCAGCTTCCAACGGCCCAAATCCGGAAAAGCAGTGCGTGAATGCAGACCGCGTGAAGGACTCCATCGACAAGCAGTGCAGCGGGACTCCAGACCGCCGGAGACTTCCCGCCGAGCCCTCCGCCCACCGTCCCCGCCGCCTGTACTCGACAATTCGGCCCATCCGCTTCCCGCCGTCCCCGCGGCCAGGTTTTCCCATATTTGCCCTTCGGAATAAGCTTAACGATTTGGTATTCCATTATTTCCATTAATAAAAAAGTGACGGAAAAAGTTTATGAACATTTGGTACAATCTGAAGTCGAGTCTCGTCTCCTTTTGCTATCCATACACCCTTTCTTAACAATTATTGTCGAAAACTTTTGACTATGGGTGTTATGTTATCTTAATTAATCATTCTCTTGGCATCATACTTCTTTCTCCTTTACTTTACAGCTAGAACGGCACACAATCTCAGCTCCAGGTTGGTCGTTTTTTTCCTATCTCTTTCCCACTTTTTCCAATCTTCTATTATACCGTCTTCTAACTTGGTTTAATTTTTCCAATATATTAGTGTTCTTGAAAATTTTACTTGAAAATTTTCCAATAACTTGGTTAAAGGGGCCGGTTCTTGAAAATTTTACTTTTCAGGGGTCAAAGTTTAAAATATCAACATATTTTCTATAGATTAAACGTATTTATACATAATATATACTTAAGAAATTTTTTCCTTGCAGGGGCCGAGGCCCCCTCCAGCCCCTCCTTGTCTCCACCCCTGTTCGTCTCACCGTCCTTCCATCCACGTCCACATATATATAGGTTCGGCATCGCCCCCTCCTCTTTCGTTTCGACTGGTTTGACAACACCAATCTGTATAGTTTACCATGTTTTAAGTTTATTTGATGTCAATTTCCTAAATTGTTTCATGTATTTGATTTATCTGTATTTTGATGAGAGCGGCCGCTGCTCAACGAAGAGAGAAAGCTAAATGATCGATTGGCCGATTGACACTTATTTCAGACAGCTAGTAAGCACAGTTACATTTATCTTTTGTGTTAAAGTTTAAATTTAATCTGATTTACTATCTGATTTATGTTTTAATTACATTGTGTAAGTTATAGTTTGTTTTTTGATGATTTATACTCCGCCAACGTAGATTTCTTTAAATCTTTTCTTGCTTGCGAACAAAACCTTTTCCTAATTCGCCTATTCAGCTTTAACTATTGTATTTAATCTAATCTTAACAGGTTTTAAAAATAAAATCTTGATGTAAAACTTCCTTTCAAGTTTCTCTTTAAATATGATACTACCTGTTATTTGACTGACTTTTAAGTTTTTCTCTTTAAATAGATGTTGAACTGAATAGATGATTTTACATATTCTGTGTCCTGTTCTATTTTAAAAGTGAATATAATATAATATAAGTCTTTCAATTGACATTTTCAGCATTTCTGTAATGTTTTGTGTGTTGCATGAACATTGTTCCTGATCTTAACTTTCTATTAAATATATATAAATTGGTTCTATGATGGGGGAAATCAAACCTTCCATATCCAGGTGAAACTTTCCTTATGCACTCCTTGCAAGCTAAGTAGTATCAGTGTTCTCCAGTCTCGATATCAATGATATCCCTAGCTATCCAAAATCAGCCAACCTTTAAGTGAAATAGCTAGTGATTAAAAAGCTCAGTAATAAGTTTAAATATAATTTTGGAGTACTATAATTTTTAGCACCTACCAAATTATTTGAAAACAGTGGTTCAGTGACACTAGACATTCCTTCTTCGTTTTCATAGGCAGTAACCACAGTAAACACAATCGGTGTGCCATTAAAGCCGTCATCCCCATGGACGTCAAACCTGTAATCAATACATAACTACATGATATGACATTCCTGATTTTGTATGTCTTATCATTCAAAGTTAGCTTGTTCTTGTATTTTGCCATCTCTCTTTTGGATACATTTGTAATGAGCTTTGAAGGAAAGTATGAACTTGAAACTGTCACACCTCCTCTTAAGAAATAATTGTTAGAAATGTTTTCAGCAATGATTATTGAAGATAAATAAAAAACAATTACCCCTGTAAATTTTTGGTTTACAAAACAGAACGGAAGCTAACATAAAATTAGGATGTTTTTTGTAAGATTCTAGGATTGCATCCCCACAGTTGCCCCATGTGCACTTTCTTTAATTGCAATTTTTAGTCGGTTAACATTAAACCGAACCTTTGGAGAGAGTTGTTTCAGTTTTTAAATGCTTACTCATGATCTTCCAAAATAACTTCATATAACTTTTGACTTTAACCACTGTTCTCCTGAGATTCTGTTTATGAATATTAACTATTCTTCCGACCACATATGGAAATTAAACAATGAAGTGATTAAAACCCTATTATGGCCAATTGAAAGAGCTTAATATAATCACACCTTACCAAAAAAGTTGTTTGTCATCAACTTGATCGCTGTGTCTAAGTTCATAAAACGACCAAAAAAGCGTAGTCTTTGGAAAACTCCACCAAAGTTGTCTTGTCATTAAACATGATTTTAAACCTATATGTGGTGGTTTGTATTTTATTGTGTTAAGAGTAACATTGAAATTT
The DNA here is from genome assembly GCA_945859915.1 of Cuscuta epithymum. NCBI lineage: Eukaryota > Viridiplantae > Streptophyta > Magnoliopsida > Solanales > Convolvulaceae > Cuscuta > Cuscuta epithymum. Next base: position 3,855,910 of record CAMAPF010000006.1, read on the forward strand.
CTAGAAATGTACGAATTTCCCTCTTTCAATCCATCCTAAAACTCAGCAACGCATTCCAGCCGTTCCTTAACATGTTGGAAATTTCTTAGAATGTACGTAGTATGAATTTTCCTAAAAATTATGAATTTCCCCCTTTCAGCACAAATTTAATCAATATTATCTCACTCCAGGAAACTGATGGGTCACCACCCTAGTTTGTTGGAATCACTGAATGTGCGAGTTGTGGGCACCGGCGACAAAATCCTCGTCTTAGCCCACGGCTCCGGCACTGACCAGTCGGCGTGGCGGTCTATTTTCCCTCACTTTGTACGGAACCACCGTATCATCCTCTTCGACCTCGCTTGCGCTGGCAGCGTCAACCCCGACTGTTTTGACTTCCGGCGGTACACAACTCTCGACGCGTACGCTGATGACCTCATCAACATTCTCGACCTTCTTCAGATCGAGCAGTGCGCCTACGTCGGCCACTCTGTCTCCGCCATGATTGGAATCCTCGCTGCCATTCGCCGCCCTGATCTATTCTCCAAGCTCATCCTCATTGGCGCTTCCCCAAGGTAATTAATCAAGAACGATTATTATATTATTGTAGCATTAATTTTCATGTTAATTCCACTATTATTCGTCCTAATAAAAAAGTGATGGAAAAGTTTATGAACATTTGGTACAATCTAATTTCTAAAGTCAGATATGGTCTCTTTTTGCTGTCCATACATCTTTTTTTAACTATCGTTGTCAAAAACTATTGACTATATGATGTTATTTTATCTCAATCAATCATTCTGTTGGCATCATATTTCTTTCTTCTTGACTTTACGAACAAGTTTTTTTTATAAAAGTTGATACATAAACGTAGCTTTTATTGTTACATTTATGAAAGGTGAAACTACAAAAAAACCTTTTATTGTTATTATTGTTATTTATATTAAGTATGTAAACAATAAGAGAGTATTGAAGAAGTGAATTTCATTAATTTGTTGCTATTTCATATAATTCCAGTCTATATGGATGAGCATATATACTGAAGTGATAAAATTGAATAAGCTTTTGTCTGAATCAAAACATAGTTCTTCACATCCAAAAGGAGCATCTTTTATGTTCAAATGAGCTTAATATTAAAAAATTAAAAATATTCTCGGCTGCAAAAAAGTATGTATTGTGGTCATACTATAATACGGACTATCTGATAATATCATACTTTGATATAATGAAGGAAAGAAATAGCAAGTGATAAAGTAGGTGAGAGAAGATAATTCAAGATAATATTCAGCAGTTTTGTCATTTTAGAAATGTTTTCTTTACCAGTAAAGTTGATAAGAATTGTTTCAAATTTTCAAGGTTCTCGAACGACGAGGACTACCATGGAGGATTTGAGCGAGAAGAGGTGATGGAAGTGTTCTCCGCAATGCAAGAGAATTACGAGGCATGGGTGAGGGGGTTTGCTCCGCTGGCGGTGGGAGCGGATGTACCTGCGGCAGTGCAAGAGTTCACCCGCACACTATTCAATATGCGGCCGGACATCACGTTGTTTGTGTCCCAGACGGTGTTCAACAGCGACCTGAGGGGGGTTTTGGGCCTAGTGAAGTGTCCCTCCCACATCATTCAGACAGCCAAGGATGCGTCGGTGCCGGCATCGGTGGCGACGTACCTGAAGAACCACCTTGGAGGGCGGAACACGGTGCACCTCCTGCCCATAGAGGGGCACTTGCCGCACCTGTCTGCGCCGGGGATGCTGGCCCAGGTCATAAGGCAAGCTCTCGCCTCCGGACTGGGAAGTGAGTAGTTGTTGGGCCCGTGGGCTGCGGCCCGTAAGCGTGCTGTTTATTACGGAGGAGAAACGAATAATGGGCATGTGGTCTACTTTGATCTATATAATCCTTCGACTAATAATAGTGTTACTCCATACGTTTTACTTGATCTGTATATCATACTAGCTAGTATTACGTATGTTTTACTTGCAAAGTCACAAACTAACTCTTGCTTTTCGCATGTCAATTAAAAAATACCTTTTCTGACTAGAATATACTCGATATTACTCCATATGACCATATGTTTAGCTCGTGCTTGAATTATCTATTAAGTGCTTGATTAATTAATAATCATTCTTAAATAGTGAGAAACTGAGAATGAGCTCATGTACGTATCCTAGAGCTTTATGTGTGAACTTCTATGTAACTGTGTACCTTTCAACTTCATTTTGAACAATTTTGAACAATTAAATACGCCAGTATAAATTTAGAACAATTTATACGCTTGCATTATACAGTATATTACTACGTACAAAACACACCTTTAAGTTATATATCAAAAACTTGCAGTGCTTAATCATTTTGGACATGTTCTAACAATGCAAATTTTGTGTTTAATTATTCTAAATGAAAGTTGAGAGGTATATTTGTTTTCTAACATATCGTTCAATTGTATATTTGGCATTCTCCTTAATTATAAGAAATTATAGTAAAGATGTTTACATTTTAATAAATACGTAGTACGGAGTATGTAATAAATAATTTGTCCTTATAATCTAGATAGGTATTTGATAGACACGAGCTTGAACTGAACACTACTATATATTGTCTTCTTGAAAAGAAATAAAACATAAAACCCGCTTGTATTCAAACTTAAAGCTCTCAAAACTTGACTTATTAGGTTCAAAATTGAGCACGAGCAGTTTAAAAATAACTTGTTCGATAATAACCATAACCACTTGTAATCTTTTATTCCTTTCATCTCTTAAAAGGTTGTAAGTAAAATTGTCTTTCTTGATATTAGGGGTGAGTTCGGTTCTTGCGGTTCGGTTTTGACCTAAAACCAAATGTAGAATCAAAGTAAAAAGTTCGGTTCGGTTTCGGTTCGGTTTTACACTCCAAAACTTGGAACCACGGTTTGATTGGTTCGGTTTGTTTCGGTTCGGTTTCGGTTTTTTCGGTTTTTTTACCAAAAATTTTTCACTTGATTTAAAATTGATATAATATATACTTAGAGGGATCAAACATATTACCTAAAGAATTCAAGCACAATACAACGACAAATAAAATAAAAATGAGAAGAGATAAATATGTCTTGAATTATATGAGTATGCAAGCTAGATAAAACTGTATATATTATTGATTTAATTTGTTTGTGAGTAGTTTGAACATTTTTCATGAATATCTGTGTTCTATGTGATATAGTTGAGATTAATATTTATTGTTTAATCAATATAAAATCTTAAAGTTATCTAAAAATAAAAGTTAATTACTACTAATAACTAGTAAACACATATGATCATCATTCAATATAGCTATTATTACAGACAATGAATGTGTAAATGAATTTATAAACTAAATTAAATTAAACATAACACAAACATTATTTCTCTAACACACGAAAACCAAAGAAAAACAAATACTATTGATAATATTAAGATTAATTAGAATTAATGCTTAACAATTAACATATAAATTTCATATTTTCAATAGTTCGGTTTGTTCGGTTCGGTTCGCTTTTGAAGGGTAAAAACCAAAACCGAACCGAACAACTTCGGTTCGGTTCGGTTTTTTACATTCGGTTTCGGTTTCTTAGCGGTTCGGTTTTATTTGGTTGCGGTTCGGTTTAATTTGATTCGGTTTTCGGTTTTCGGTTTTTCGGACTCAGCCCTACTTGATATATTGCAAATTTGAAATATTATATTGCAATATGTTAAATAATTAAGTGATTTTTTGTTGCCAATTTTAGTCGCGTTTCATTATTAACTAAAAAGATGATAAGGTCTAAATCTTCAATTTATTTTACAAGGGAAAAGGGTTAAAAGTGACACTAAGAAGTTCGGACATGACATTCAGTTTTTTGGTGGATCAGGTAAACACAATTTAAACCTTTTACCCTCATATCTAACCACCCACTAACTTCCCCGTTCAAACCATCCTTACCCCGTTATGAAGCCCCTTCCCTGCGCTAAAACACCACCGCCCCAATAAATTCATGGAACACCACAAGCCCCTTTCCATATACTCCATGTTTAATAACATCCCGACGAATTCCTTCTTCCTTCCGGCGTCGCTAAGGTCTTCTCCGGCGTTCACCTCGTTCTTTCTCTCCCTCTTCCCTGCTCTGTTCTGTTTCGTTTTGCGAGAGTTCCCTGGAGTCTTCCCAAGTTGATTCTTCTCTCCCAGCTTCACTAAATTTGCAGCATTCAAGGAGGGGAAATCTTCATCCTATCCTTCCAAGACAGTACCCCACATCTCAATCATGGATGGCTTAACTCTATTAGAGAAGTCCAAGGTATTACCTTTAGGAGGAACATAGTTCAGTTTGATCCCATGTGATGGGGCTCTATTGTCCTTAAAGAGTGTAGGCCAAGGTTTAACCACATCTTTAGGGACTGTCAAAGCATGCTCTTGTGTAGTTTTAGCAGTAGTTTTAGTTGGCAGCACAATGTCCACCTCTCCTACTTTCCCATTTTCCAGCAAATTATTAGTGGCAGTAACATTAGGCTCATCATTCTGGGCATTAATAGCATTTTCCTTAATAGCAGTTTGGACAGATTTTTGGACCAGTTTTTCAGCGAAAATCCCTGCACCTTGGATGGAGGACTCAGCCTCAGTAGCAATATCAGCACCTGCAGTAGAAAACGAGGCAGCAGCAACCTCATGTAAATTCGTTGTATGCTAGAAGAGCAAACCTGGACCTGGTATTTCTTACTGTAGATGACTCGACCTGCTTCTTCCTCACCATAGCCGGTCTCAGCAAGAACGAAGATGAACAGTGATTCGAAATAATCAGCTGCCCAACCTCTTCTCGCTCAAGAACAGGGTGCGGCTGAGGACGGCGAACACTAAGCACACAAAAAAAAACAGGGATTATACGCCTAAAACGAAGCAATTAACGAAACACGGCCTGACGGTGAACAGTACACTAGATCAGATTTTGAGTCGTTGGTCTTGAATCATCATTCCAATCACAAATCCGAGCTTGGAAATGGACTCAGGAGAGGCTTTCGACCCCGGAATCCAGTAAAACAACCTCAAACACCACCCGGCCGAAGATCGAGGCATTCCATTCTTCTTCCCGCATGCGTCAAGAGCTCTCCTTGTTTTGTAAAGGAGAGGGGTTGTTGGGAGAGCCTATACCGTACACCCGGATATACATGTACATCCGGTATTTTTGTAATTTTTTCTAATTTGAAGAACTATAATCAGATCTTCCTTCTTCCGTCCACCTCTTTCCCTGTTTCTTCCGTCCGCCTCTTTCCCTGTTTCTTCCGTTCGCCTCTTTCCCTGTGTGTATGTGGACTATGTCCGCACTCGGCAGTTCTTTTTTTCTCAACCACCTTAACCTGCTTTTGCTTTGTAACTTGTAAGTAGTTTTCATTTTTATTTCTCTTTCCGTTTTATCTTAACTACCTTTTCATTGATTTCAATTTATGATGAATATTTAATGTGTTAATGTTTAATTTTTCTATTTTTAATTTAACATGAATATTTATTAATTTATGGTAAATCCGAATATGATTTAACTTCAATTCTTTGTAATTAAATTTTCAATAGTTTTGCTTATTTCCTGCACTTTTGTAATCCAGTAGAGGTTGCTTGCAATAGATATCATTGGAATTTGTGTTTGGTCTGGTTTGACCGTGGCAAAAAGAACTAAAGTAGTAAAAAAACATGATATTCAATTGAAAATGCTTTTGATTCTAAATGAAATTTTGTATGCACACTTTAAGAATTCTAATATTCATTACACATAATCTTGATACTCAATAGTAGAAAACAATATACTCAATGAGAATGTTTTTATACTCAAATGAGACTTTTAAATTATGTGTATTCAATTGCAATATTGTACTCTATGGAGGGCGTTTGATGCTCAATGAGCAATATTGTACTTTTAGTGAACATCTGGTCTATTTTATTGAGTATTAGGATGCTAACAATGAGTATCACGATCTCTGCTTCATATCTTCTAATCTTTTTTTTTCTTTTATAAAAACTTATTAAATTATATCTACAATCCACTCTTATTAATTTCAATATGCGAGTGTAATGTAATATGATACTTTTAAAATATGCATTTATATGACATTGTAAAAATGAGCATAACATCAGTACCAAATGAGCATACGTAATATACAAAGTGCACATTGATAAGAAAATCGTAAGATTTGTAAGTTGAACATCATGACATTTTAATTGACCATCAACCTCCACTATTGAGATGAAAATCACGACTTCTGAAGAATGAGTAATATTGAACTTTTAATGAGCATCAATCCTATTATATTGAGTATTAGGAGTCCAATATTCAGAATCGTGATCTCTGCTTCATAACTTTTAATTCACTTTCTTTTTGTTATTTTTCTTTTATAAAAATTAATTACATTATATTTATAATCAACTCCTATGAATTTCAATATGTGAATCTAATGTAGAATAGTACTTTTAAAAATGCATTGATATGACATTTACAAAATGAGCATAAGATCAGCACCAGATGAGCATACATAACTTACAAAATGAGTATTAATGAATTTGTTAGTTGCTTTGTTAGTTGAACATCACGACATTTTAATTGAACATTAATGAACTTTTAATGAGCATTAATGAACTTTTAATGAGCATCAGACCTATTATGTTGAGTATTAGAAGTTTAATAATCAGAATCGTGATATCTGTTTATAACTTCTAAGTCATTTTTTTTTTAATTATTTTTTGGTTTATAAAAACTTAATAAGTAACTTAAGTAACGTCAATATCAAATGAGCATAAGTAACTTACAATACGAGTATTACACCAAGATAAAATGAGCATACATACTTACAAAACGAGTATCGGAAAAATTCAAAAAACTCACTTAAAATCTCCAGTATGCTCAAATAGTAAATGAGAATGCATAACCTATGAAATGAGCATCGAAAAAACTAAAATGAGCATTACACCAATATGCATGAGTATGACATTTTGAAATGTATGGTGTAATGCTCATTTTAAAATGAGTATTATACCAATATCAAATGAGTATAAATAACTTACGAAATGAGTATGTAAATGATATTTTAAAATTAGCATAAAACCGATATCAAATGAGTATATGTAACTTACAAAATGAGTTATATAAAATCAAAACATCAATTCATAAAATATTTTATAATTGAATAACATTAAAGTAAAAAAAACGAAAGTGAAAAGAGAGAAGGAAACAAGTTAAAGCAGGAAAGGAAGAAAAGAAAAAACAAAACAAAAAAACGTAAGCAGAACAAAGCAAACATCGCAGAACTCTTCGTCGAAGCAGGCCAAACATCGACACCTCCTCCGTCGATTCCCAGGACATCAGCGTGCGCAGCAAACAGAAGTCTTCGGCGGCTTCTTCATCCCTAACCTTTATCATCTGAGTTGTAATTAATTTCAAAAATACCCGGTTGTACGGTGAGAACCGTACAACCGGGTGTACAGTATATTTTGCCGGTTGTTGGTTATTGGGGTGGATTGTAATTATTGGGGGGTGATGTTTTAGGGCATGGAAGGGGCTTCATAAACGGGGTAAGGCCGTAAGGGTAGTTTGAACGGGAAAGTTAGTGGTGGTTAGAAATGAGAGTAAAAGGTTTAAATTGTGTTTATTTGGTCTATCAAAAACATGAATGTCACATCTGAGCTTCATAAAAAGCGTTAGTGTCACTTTTGGCTCTTCTCCCTTTTTACAATGAAAGAACTATGCTTACGAAACTTGAAGAAAATGCACAATACTTTGATATACCAAATAAATGAGGGATTGAAATGCAATTTTCCCTTTATCTTATGAAGGGATATTCCAGTTCCTTATTAAAAGGAAGATAAAGGAAAAAAAAGTGTTTTTTTCTAATTTTTTTACAAAAAATGTGACTCATAAATCATAAGCATTAGATTTATTAAACTACCCGTAGTGGCTCTATCTCATAGTGATCTGACCCGACATTACAATGATCTATTACGAGTTACTCCGATGATAGTTATTCGAACTCGCCCCATTGAGCCATCCCATCCAAGTGACCAGTTGATAGTGACTATCAACATTCGAGTGACAAGTGACCTCTGACATCCCGTGACCTTCAACACCCAATGACCCAAATCCTCAATGACACTCAGTGTCCCAGTAGCATCCAGATGCCCTAGTGATCAACATTCGGTAGTAACACTGCCACCCAAGTAAGGGTGAGCATGGGATGGTACGTGACGGCTATTTCAAAAAACATGTCCCGTCTTAAAGTACGATTCTTTTAAAAACCAAAGAACGTAAGATCCCGAATATATATAGAACTTGTCTCATTCCATACCAATTTTCGTTATGGTTTAGTACGGTTCGGTATGGTTCTTCGGTACTATTTGTATCCTAAATAATTGACTCCTACAAAGTCAAAAATATTTTAAGTTTTAGCGTTAATAAGTAACTATACAAAAATTGAAGAGAAGTGACTTCAAGGTTAAAATCAAACATACTGAAATACAAAACTAATAGTCAAATCTATAATAAAGAAAGGTAACATTCAACTAAAAATCGAAAGTGATAGTCAAATTGTAAAACACAAAAGGTATGTCTTCACATGAAAAATATAATATAATAAATAATACTCCGTGAAATATTTGAGTAAAGCTCAATTCTTTATAATGTCGTACGGTTTTATATATAATATAATATAATACTCCATGCATCTCACAATTAAGTTCACAGTTTGACTTCACACATATTAAGAAAATAAATTTGATTTTACTGTGGGGTGCACTGTTTTGCACTGTTTAAACAATGTTTGGACACTGTTTGACACTGTTTGGAACTTTTTTTATGTAGATAATTTGCCAAATAAGGAAAGTTTTAAAGTGTGAAGTTAATTTCGGGACTGCCCAAAAAGGAAAGTGAAAAGTTGTTTACGGAACGGAGGGAGTATAATATATATATATATATATATATATATATATATATATATATATATATATATATAGAGAGAGAGAGAGAGAGAGAGAGAGAGAGAGCTATTCCTGTCCGGAAATTCCGGACAGGAGCCCCATCCGGCCTCCTCCATTTGGGGGCCTTCCCGGTGGTATTTTTTGCTCAAATTTTTTGTGTATGTTCCTCATCAAGTCTAGTTCATCCATACCAAATTTGAGCAAAAAACTCAATAGGGAAGGTCTTCAAATGATTTTTTCAAGTTAACTAGTCCGGAAAATATATACATATTCCGGACCAGTTAACTTGCAAAAATCATCTGACGACCTTTCCGATTGAATTTTTTTCTCAAATTTGGTATGGATGAACTAGACTTGATGAGGAACATACACAAAAAATTTGAGCAAAAATACCACCGGTAAGGCCCCCAAATGGAGGAGGCCGGACGGGGCTCCGGTCAGGAAATTCCTGACCGGAATATTTGTGTGTGTGTGTATAATTTCATATAGCCAATTTTTTGGGACGGTTCGGGGCAGTTCGGTTCAATTTGGTTCAGGACGATCCTGGTACGGTTCTCACTTAAGAATCGGTACGCTACCATATTATGAAAAGAGTTCGGTACTGTAACACCCCCATTTTCCCTCCCAAAATAATACTTGAAATAATAGATTTATTGATAATAAACTTGATTTCAAAACAGATAAAAAGTTTTGCAGCGGAAATAACACTAATTGGGAAATGGGTGTTACCGCCACATCCGGTCATCTCTTAACCGAATGCACAGGCAATCACAAAACTAAACAAAGTAAAACAAGTGTTCAACATAATTAAATTATAATTCTTGACTAGATTTGACTAAGGCATCTCTAAACCGCTCTCGGGAATCAAGTAATCATCAGTCAACATAAGCATCACCACCTGCACAAATAGAGTGCAGAAAACAAAACAAAGGAAAGAAAACAAAAATTAGCTTTAGAGCTAAGTAAGTACTACCCAACCCCGTAAAATAATCAGGTTTGGCGAAAAATAGTTTTTCATATAATACTATATAAAAATGACACTCCACCAAAATTCTTTTCTCTTTGATATTTCTCAAAATCACTTCTTTAATAAAGTCCTCAACTTTCCTTTGAAAATACCATAGTAACTCTTCTCTTAGAATTTCTCAAAGTTCACTTCTTCTCTATCTTCCTAGTAATTTAGAAGGGCGGTGCTCAACACTGGTTGAGCCCGGTGGTTACGTTGTTATGTACGGCCACCCCGGGACTTTTGCCGGTACCACAACTGCTAATGGAAACGAAACGACTACCTTAAGTGTGCACACCCCCTAAAAGGGATTCCAAGCCCTCCGAGTAGTAAGTCGTCACGAGTAATCGGGACTCAGTCTACCAACTACCCCACCTTTAAAATTCTTGAATGATTAGGGACTACTACTACTATAACTTCTTCTTAAAAGGGATCATAGATCCAAGTGTCACTTCAAACTCAAACTGTACTTCTTAGTAGTAGCAGCCTTAATCACCCTCCACATTTATCCGGATGTGGAAAACCGACACCACGGATTTCTCCCGGGTGCTCACTTCTTATGAAAAGGTAAATTTTATCTTGACTTTAGATATACTTCCAAAAATATTTCTCAATCTCTCTAAATAGTCTCAAAGGTATTTAAAAATATTTAATACCCCAAAAGTACTTAATTAATTTGTATTTCTCAACTACCATATATATAATATCTCCTCAAAATCACATACACATAATTCAAAATTCACACTTAATCACATAATGCATAATAAGCATATAATACGAGGAAAACATTTTGGATCGGCAGAGAAACTTACCTCGAAATTGATGACGCTCCTAACTAGTCCACATCTTCTAACTCGGTCTCTAAATAATCACCTTTTAATTAAGATGATGTAATTAGCCCTTTATTCTAATTTTATTAATTTATCCGATTTTCTCCTTGATATAATATTACCCAAATTAAGTAATTAATTATTTTTATTAACTTTACCACTGTACTTAATTTCTTAATCCACCTTATTATTAAATCATGCTTTAAATTCGGCCATTATCAATTACTCTAGCATTCGAATTGTGTTAAAATGTCCAAATCATTAATTACATTAAAATATCCGAATTAAATCCCCTATCTACCATAATTATATTTTATTTTAAGCATATACTTGTGTAGAAGAATTGTACTGTATTTCGTAACTAAGCTAGTTTAATAACAAAAAAAACTTTTAATTTAACAATCTAAAATAATGCGTAGTAAAAGATCAAGAAAATTGTTAATTCTTTTTTTAACCTATTCGTCTCATTATATAACTATCTCAACTAAAAAGTGACAAGTGAGTAATATCAAATTATAATTATCCTAACCCAATTATAATTATCAAAATTATTACTCTGTACTACGTATATATCACAGAATAAGATAGACGTACGCTTCGCCGTCTCCTCCACGAAACAGTTCTGGCGACGCAGGCAGTAGAGACAATACGAGCGACGATGTCCTCCTCCTCCGCACAGAAGTTCCAATGGACTCCGGCAGCTTCCTTTTTCCGTCCGGAAGACGGGTTTCCACTCCGGCGAGCTGACGTGTGTCGGCGTTCAACGGCAGTAAGACACCAAGACAGAAGGTAGTCCCAGCGACGTCTCCTTCTCCGTTCGTCCCCCTTGGGCAGTGGCTCCTCTGGTGCTTACTCTCGTTCTCCGGCGTTGGGCGGCGGTGATTCTCTCAAATGATGGGAGTCTTGTGTACACTCCGTTTCTCCTCATTTTCTCATCTCTCTCAGACTCTCACGTGTGAAACGCTTGGAAGCTAAGCTTCCTTGGTTAATTTGTGTGCAGCAAGGTTGATGGAATACTGATGGAATACTGCTATATACGTTGTATGACTAGTACATAATTATATGCCGAAGTATGAGCCATATATAGGAAGTCCCTGGACCCTGGGTCAGTTAAGGTACAATTATGGTGCTGGAAAAATAGATGTGAGTGTAGTGTATTACCTCATTGTGAGAGATGTTACGTATATGGTATCCCATGTGGGTGGATAATATTATTACGAAGCTATGTTTGTTTTTATACTAATATAATATAATATCAGTACTATTCCACTCTGTATTTCTTATTGAGGAGCAGTGCTCTTAAAGGAATACCATGCCCACATTATTGCTTGGTGTTTAATTTGTCTTCTTGTTTAATACATTGCACCTTGCTAGCTCGCATGCATTATTAGCAGCAATAATATGTACAGTATATTTATTATATACGGAGTACTAGTATATGTGTGGGACACAGTTTATATTGCAGACATTATTTACAAAATTTTATACCTAACTTTGTAAAGATGTCACTTTTATTATTGAAACATTTTTATCTGATTAAAAATGTCACAGATGTTAAAATATTATCTGATTCACTTAATTATTATTAAGATATGACTTTCATAACATTTTATTTGACTAATAAAATTTATTTATTTTATTTAATTTTTTTTTTCGGGTTGTCACATTCTACCCTCCTTAAAAGATGCTTCGTCCCGAAGCATAAGTTATGAAAATATTCACATGTATAATTAGCAGATATTTTATCTTAGCTAATATTATATTCTTTTTATTAAATTTTGGTAGTGTCACATTCTACCCTCCTTAAAAGAATGCTTCGTCCCCGAAGCATATATAATTCTAAAATTTCTTAGGACACTCTTACTGTCTCTTTTTTTTTCCACAAAATCAAACACATAGGAGCAAATGTGTCCATACTAGTTTTAAGTCTTTCCTAGACATTTATATAGGAATATAGCACAAATATGCCTATTTCCAATTAATATCAAGTTCCAAAAAAAATATAAATCTCACAATCTCACCACGATCCTAAAATTAATATTTCCTTACTCCAATTGTTATTCCTAAGTTTATTTTTTTTTCCTTTAAAAAGCTTTTGGAAATCTGTTATAAGCTTTTTGAAAACATTTAGAAATAAACTTCTTGGAAAAAAAATTCATATGTTTTAGAAAATATAGCTCTAAAACAATTTTAGAAAATCGCCAAAAAATATTTTATAAATTCTTTTTGAAAACCATATTCACTTAAGAGAAAGTTTATGTTTAAAAATCCCCAGTTTAAATACCGTAAGGCTCTGATACCAATTTGTAACACCCCCATTTTCCCTCCCAAAATAATACTTGAAATAATAGATTTATTGATAATAAACTTGATTTCAAAACAGATAAAAAGTTTTGCAGCGGAAATAACACTAATTGGGAAATGGGTGTTACCGCCACATCCGGTCATCTCTTAACCGAATGCACAGGCAATCACAAAACTAAACAAAGTAAAACAAGTGTTCAACATAATTAAATTATAATTCTTGACTAGATTTGACTAAGGCATCTCTAAACCGCTCTCGGGAATCAAGTAATCATCAGTCAACATAAGCATCACCACCTGCACAAATAAAGTGCAGAAAACAAAACAAAGGAAAGAAAACAAAAATTAGCTTTAGAGCTAAGTAAGTACTACCCAACCCCGTAAAATAATCAGGTTTGGCGAAAAATAGTTTTTCATATAATACTATATAAAAATGACACTCCACCAAAATTCTTTTCTCTTTGATATTTCTCAAAATCACTTCTTTAATAAAGTCCTCAACTTTCCTTTGAAAATACCATAGTAACTCTTCTCTTAGAATTTCTCAAAGTTCACTTCTTCTCTATCTTCCTAGTAATTTAGAAGGGCGGTGCTCAACACTGGTTGAGCCCGGTGGTTACGTTGTTATGTACGGCCACCCCGGGACTTTTGCCGGTACCACAACTGCTAATGGAAACGAAACGACTACCTTAAGTGTGCACACCCCCTAAAAGGGATTCCAAGCCCTCCGAGTAGTAAGTCGTCACGAGTAATCGGGACTCAGTCTACCAACTACCCCACCTTTAAAATTCTTGAATGATTAGGGACTACTACTACTATAACTTCTTCTTAAAAGGGATCATAGATCCAAGTGTCACTTCAAACTCAAACTGTACTTCTTAGTAGTAGCAGCCTTAATCACCCTCCACATTTATCCGGATGTGGAAAACCGACACCACGGATTTCTCCCGGGTGCTCACTTCTTATGAAAAGGTAAATTTTATCTTGACTTTAGATATACTTCCAAAAATATTTCTCAATCTCTCTAAATAGTCTCAAAGGTATTTAAAAATATTTAATACCCCAAAAGTACTTAATTAATTTGTATTTCTCAACTACCATATATATAATATCTCCTCAAAATCACATACACATAATTCAAAATTCACACTTAATCACATAATGCATAATAAGCATATAATACGAGGAAAACATTTTGGATCGGCAGAGAAACTTACCTCGAAATTGATGACGCTCCTAACTAGTCCACATCTTCTAACTCGGTCTCTAAATAATCACCTTTTAATTAAGATGATGTAATTAGCCCTTTATTCTAATTTTATTAATTTATCCGATTTTCTCCTTGATATAATATTACCCAAATTAAGTAATTAATTATTTTTATTAACTTTACCACTGTACTTAATTTCTTAATCCACCTTATTATTAAATCATGCTTTAAATTCGGCCATTATCAATTACTCTAGCATTCGAATTGTGTTAAAATGTCCAAATCATTAATTACATTAAAATATCCGAATTAAATCCCCTATCTACCATAATTATATTTTATTTTAAGCATATACTTGTGTAGAAGAATTGTACTGTATTTCGTAACTAAGCTAGTTTAATAACAAAAAAAACTTTTAATTTAACAATCTAAAATAATGCGTAGTAAAAGATCAAGAAAATTGTTAATTCTTTTTTTAACCTATTCGTCTCATTATATAACTATCTCAACTAAAAAGTGACAAGTGAGTAATATCAAATTATAATTATCCTAACCCAATTATAATTATCAAAATTATTACTCTGTACTACGTATATATCACAGAATAAGATAGACGTACGCTTCGCCGTCTCCTCCACGAAACAGTTCTGGCGACGCAGGCAGTAGAGACAATACGAGCGACGATGTCCTCCTCCTCCGCACAGAAGTTCCAATGGACTCCGGCAGCTTCCTTTTTCCGTCCGGAAGACGGGTTTCCACTCCGGCGAGCTGACGTGTGTCGGCGTTCAACGGCAGTAAGACACCAAGACAGAAGGTAGTCCCAGCGACGTCTCCTTCTCCGTTCGTCCCCCTTGGGCAGTGGCTCCTCTGGTGCTTACTCTCGTTCTCCGGCGTTGGGCGGCGGTGATTCTCTCAAATGATGGGAGTCTTGTGTACACTCCGTTTCTCCTCATTTTCTCATCTCTCTCAGACTCTCACGTGTGAAACGCTTGGAAGCTAAGCTTCCTTGGTTAATTTGTGTGCAGCAAGGTTGATGGAATACTGATGGAATACTGCTATATACGTTGTATGACTAGTACATAATTATATGCCGAAGTATGAGCCATATATAGGAAGTCCCTGGACCCTGGGTCAGTTAAGGTACAATTATGGTGCTGGAAAAATAGATGTGAGTGTAGTGTATTACCTCATTGTGAGAGATGTTACGTATATGGTATCCCATGTGGGTGGATAATATTATTACGAAGCTATGTTTGTTTTTATACTAATATAATATAATATCAGTACTATTCCACTCTGTATTTCTTATTGAGGAGCAGTGCTCTTAAAGGAATACCATGCCCACATTATTGCTTGGTGTTTAATTTGTCTTCTTGTTTAATACATTGCACCTTGCTAGCTCGCATGCATTATTAGCAGCAATAATATGTACAGTATATTTATTATATACGGAGTACTAGTATATGTGTGGGACACAGTTTATATTGCAGACATTATTTACAAAATTTTATACCTAACTTTGTAAAGATGTCACTTTTATTATTGAAACATTTTTATCTGATTAAAAATGTCACAGATGTTAAAATATTATCTGATTCACTTAATTATTATTAAGATATGACTTTCATAACATTTTATTTGACTAATAAAATTTATTTATTTTATTTAATTTTTTTTTTCGGGTTGTCACAGGTACAATATTATATTTTCCGGTTTCGTTCGGTTCTGGTACAATTCGGGACGGTTCTCGGTACGTAACGGAAAATCCCAGATCCATGCTTAAACCTACACCCAAGTGCTCTATTTTTTCAATCATAGCCTCGGGTCAGAGACGCCCCCGCATCCGGTCAGTGATGCCCCTGTCTTTGGCTAATGATGCCTTTGTCTTTGAATGGTGACACTGCGGCCCCACCCGACACCCTGACTAGTGACGACGTGTCCCCGGTACTTCCTCAACCCCCCCCCCCCTATTACCCCACCCCTTGTTCCAACCCTCTGCCCCCACCAGTGGCGGAACCAGGACTCGTGACTTGCAGGGGCTCATTAACAAAGAAATCATATATCTCACGAATATAGCAATAAACAAAACAAAAATTTAAATAAAACAAGTAATGCAATAGTACCTTAATTTTTATTAGCAACTGAAGCGTCAAATGAAGGAGAACTCCTTTACGCAATCCAGGATCACCAACAATGTCATCCTCTGATATTTCAACTTCTATTCGAGACTTTTTAACATTATTTTCAATGTTAGGAGTGATATTATCTGACGAAGAAATGACATTATTCGATGAAGAACCTTCAATGCTCGGCCCTTTACTACCTTTGGGAACCTTTGGATAAAATCGTAACATAGACATTCTTTCTGAAACAACCTAGAAATACTACAATTAAAACTTATAAGAATTAACAATTAATAAATTATTAATTTAGAAATACTACAAAAAATTTAAATGAACAGTTACTCAATTAAAATAAACAGCCTTACAAGTAATCGGCTATCAGTCTATCACATTACACAATTCACAAATATCAACAAATACTAACTATTGAAATACGAATACTAACTATCAGTCTATCAGCCCTACAATTATATAAATACGAACTATCACAAATACTATTAAAACTTAAAAATTAATAAATTAACAAAATAACAATTGAAATCAACAAATAACAAATTAACAACTACCAGGGTCCAGGGCATTTGCGGCTTACCTAGTTACCGGCAGCCCGGCAGGCAGCTAGCGGCGCGGCGGCACCGTGGCAGGGCTGTAGGAAGATGAAGAATCGAATGACCTGCTCGACGTCACTGTTGTTGTTCTGCTGTTCGGTTGTTCTTGGTGAGTTGGCGTATCAGCGTTTGACGGCAGTACGGCACAGCCTGCACTCCTTATCCGCTGCTCCAGTGCTCCTGAATCGGTCTTTTTTTGCGTTAAGCGGAAGAGACGAAGAGTACTAAGTTACCGGGGTTGGGCTGCTTATGGGTTGGGCTGAAGGATTGAGGGATGTCAGATGCAGGGTTGATGGTGTGCTTAATTCTCTGAGCTGCAGGGGCTAGCTATTTAAAATTAATATATATATATATATAGATATATATATATATAGATATATAATATTAAAAAAAATCTGCAGGGGCTGGAGCACCCCCTAGCCACTGTGTACTTCCGTCCCCATCAACTCCCCAACTTGTCCCAACCTTCCGTCCCCATCAACGCCCCGGCCCTTGCCGTAACTCTATTGCCACCCTTACCCCAACCCCAACTCATGCCCTTCCTTAACCTACCCCCTCCCTATGCCCTAAGTCCCTAACCCTACCCCGCTCCCCCACCCATGCTCAAAGCCCGCCCATGTGCAATCTCGACGCTCGTGTTCGTTGATCCTGCAGAGCTCGTAATAGGTTGATTGAAGGAGTAGGAGAATAATTGGTCATCGATAATGGGAAGAAAAATTAGTAGTCTTACCTAGGAATTCAGAAACCAATGATACGTACAATCGAACATTGAGATCAAGAGACAAAATTTTAGATGTCCTTTCCTCTGCTTGAGAGCCAGAGTCTAGGGGAATCATCCTTTTGTCCCCTAAAAGAAAATGAAAGGAAGAAAAACAAGGACGATGCATGCTAAGCACGAGGAAGATGTGACCAGTTGCAAGTATCAGGGGAAAATTACCTCCTGTTTTCAGACGATCTTCCAAGAACTCTCCTGCATCACCTAGATACGATTTTTCCACGAAAAAGAATTTCGTCAAGCAGTCTTTCTTCTCTTTTGTTGCTCTGATATCATACATGGATCGATTCATGTTAGTTGACCCCAACATCTTTTGGGAATAAAGCTTGGATGTTGTAGTTGTAGTCTTTGTCATTGGCCCTGTCATCCCCAATAACAAAAGTTTATTTTCCATCCTTGACCACCATGATGAAACAACCTTTCCTAGAAGGTCGAAGGTCATATGTATACCCGATGTCGTCAACACTAAAGGATAATTGAAACTTCTCACTCGGGATTTTCTAGGATTGGAGAATACGCCAAGTCTGAGGCATGATATGAAGGGGCTTACTTTTGACAACTCGAAATAAACTCTAACCAAATTCGAGAAAGGAAAGTTCATGCCTATCATAAAGGGGTAGGTGAAGAAATTGATCCAACATGGATTGCACCAACCTACACTCTCGTTACGAAGTGGGAAACGGATATTCGTCTATGGGAGAAACCAGTACGAAGCTTTGATTGTGGCTTTGTCTTTCTCCTTTAAGTCACAAGGCTTGAAGTTCTTGCAGTCGAGGATGTGTTGAACAATAAATTCGTCAGATACCGTGGTTGGATGAGAATTGTACAAGCCCTTCTTCACTCAAGAAACTCAAGTTTGAGTTCTGACAACAAAAGGCGTAGAGTTGAAAGGGTTAATTGAGAAGTGGTGTAGCAAACAAATGTGATTATCGAGAAAGAAGTTGGAGACAGTAAAAATTCATAGATGTGGCTCAAAAAGTAGATAACTTCCCTCTTTTCCACTCACCACATCTCTGAATGGGGAAATTGTTGGCCATGATTTTAGAAAAATAAATGATACAGAAGCTGACCCTAGATCGAATTAAGAGTCAGTGGGCTGGATAATTGACTTCCGCTTCCGGCGGCATTGGAGTAGGAGTCCTCATGAAGTTGGGCACATTAGATATGAGAGTGATAATTCTGAATATAAAAGAATAGATAGTCATCAATTGTGACAAACGAAGTACTCTACTAAGATTCTACAATTCAAAGCTCTTGGTTATTTATATAACTTTGATTCAATGACATATTGATCGCCACTTTATTCAAATATTACATTATATTCTTACATGTTCCCGATTTATTTACTTTAACGATTGCTTTCTGAATCATCAAAGTAGTAATTTTTTAGCTTAAAAAATTATGGTGTCACTAGTGATACTGTGAGGGAATGGGCTAGGAAGATCTCTCCTTTAACCTAACGCCCGATTTCTTTTTATAATCTTGATGAATCTATTCAATTGGCTGAAAGAAGGGTTTTAGATCTTTTTTTGGCAACGAAGTGGATGCATGCATCTCATGAGTTGGCCTAGGTTTGTCGGAGATTCTTTGATAGGGTTATGACTCGACTTAATTATTCTTTTATTGTTGTTGTGTTTGTTCGGTTTTATGACGGTTCTTTATCGAGCATTGCCGTTCTAGTATATTTTGTCTCCCTCAATGTGGGAAGTCTTTTTGGAGTCGCGGTCAACGTGGCCTCCCCAGGGATTTATGTCTGCATAATTTTGGGCTACGTAGAGAATTATAGAGGCATGAAAATTATTTCTTACTCCACTGTTTTACGCCTATTTTGAAAGTAAGAAGAAGAATTTAATATTTACTCATATTCCAGCAGTGCGTCCTCCTCTAGAACAACATTCATGCCATAAAGAGTTTATGAAAAGACTTTATTTTAGTATTGTTGAAGGAAATTATATGTTATGTGTTATCATGTGTATAAAATATGTATTAGAATCAATTTATGTAAATCATGCATTATGGACTCATTGATACGTCCTTGTAAACCCTAAACTCTCCCGATTTATAAGGCATTTGGTAATGAAATCACACACTTCATTCTCCTTACAACAAGTTATCAACACGTTATAGCCTGACCTAGCTTTCAGTTTCTCACTTCCCATTTTTGTTATTAGCCGTTGTTATAGCCGACAGATTTTCCTCTACCGTTCTTGGAGTCTCTCCGCCAACGAGATCTCCAAATCTATTGCAGTGGCGTACATCTGGACGACTCTCGTATAGCAGCGTCAGTCCGCTCATTGACACCACGCTGGCGTCCCCTCTGACAACATAGATGGCCACATGGCGGACCAATATCTGGCGCAGGTGCTCAACGTCAATTTCATCCCCCTTTTCTGAAATCTCGATCCGTTCAAATGTAAAAAGTATTGATCTAACACAAAGTAATGTGATTTGAGTTTTACCGATGATGGATATCCCCTGACCTCAATCCTATTTTCTTAAATGAGTTAATATTTATCATGAAAGAAACCATGATAGTATGTACAAAGTACCTTGATAAAAATAAATATCGAGTAAATGTTTGATTCTTATTGTTGTGTTGCTCTCAGGGGGAGTCTTGGCATACTTATTTATAATCAGTTATATTGATGCGTTGTACTTTTTTTTTCTCTTTTGACCAAAGTTTATTTTTTTCCATTGGATTTTGTTACTTGGCAAGTTTTCTTAATGAGACCACATAATATGCACCACCCACATTTTAATTTTGCAAAAGTAAAACAATGTTAATTAAAGAAAAAGAACATAATTAATACCACCATCTATTCTTTAAAAGTTGCAACAATTTGACTTTCACATTTTCCAATGCACAACTTTGCTGTAATTATATTTAATTATGTATTGGTAAACATTATAAAAAATTAATATTTTTAAAATTTACATCATCATCATCATTACCCAGTGGTGCAAAGGCTCCCACATACTGTGGGGTAAGGGGAATCGGATGTATGCAGTCTTACCCCTACACTAAAGCACATGAAGACAATTTCCGGATGACCCATAGTGAAAATCGTGACCAGAATTGCATTGAGTGATTGCAGCTTCACAACAAAGAAGCGTAGATAGTTTAATAACATTTTATACATATTAGTTTAATTATATATATTATTAGAAAATCGTAGTCAAAGTAAGATGTATGAATAGTACAAAATCTCAATGTTGCAAGTTTTAAACAATGGAGGAAGTATACCGCAAGCAAAAGTTTTTGACACCTCGTTATTAATACATCATACTTCTTTTTCCCTTTGACATGTGTTCATTTTTTTCATTGGATTTTGTTCATTGGGTTTTACATTTGGCACACAGTGGGAGAATTAAAAGAAATATATCCCTCTATTTATGTGCCCTCGTTATAGTAATTAATGTAAAAAGTATCGGAAAGCATAGACTTTCCAAATATCCTCGATTAATATAAAGATTAAGGATAGTTGTAGACGTGAGGGGGAGTCTCCTCACTTACACTACGTTACACTCTTTCCCTTTAACCTAGTTTTATTTTTCCAATTGGGTTTTTTACCTGGTAAGGTTTTTAATGAGGTAACGACACATATAAACTTTAATTATCAAAGCAGAGATCAAACAAAGAAAGACTTAATGGAAAAAGTCTATCATGATGTTTTACTCTTTTTCTCCCGTCAAAGTTATTTTCCATCACATGTTTTTTGTTACTTGACAAAGTTTTGAAGATGCAACGTAACAAGACATACAAAATTCTATCCACAACTCAACACATGGGGAGTGTCAAAGGAAAATCTATGTTATGTGCTATCATGTATATAAAATATGTGTTAGTATCATTCTATATAAATCATGTATTATGGACCATTGATCCATCCTTCTAAACCCTAAACCTTCCCTATTTATAGGGCACTTGGTAATGAAATCACACACTCCATTCTCTCTACAACAAATATTAATCTCTTCAGTAGTACTTGTTTCTATTTTAGTTCAAGTAGGTTTAGTTTGAATATTTGATTATTTTGAGTACTTTTGAAAGACAATGTTAGGTCTTTCTACATTTTGATGAGACTAGCCAAAACTGGTTTGGTGTATTTTGTGATTTCTGTTGCTTTCAACTAACATTCAAAAAGAAGAAAATTACTCAAACAAAAGAAAACAAAAGAAGAAGAGTACTAAAAAGGGAAAACTTGCCAAAAGAAAAGGAAGGTACGAAAAATAGTTAACCGAATTTTTGTTCACTAGCAGCCTGCTAGTGAACTAAATTGGCCTACCACAAAGCACAAAACTAGTGGATTGCCAACACTCAAAACCCAACCCAACACAATTTTCTCTACAACTTTCTCTCTTGAAGCAAAGTCAAAATAAAAAAATTACTTTTTGATAGGACTCGAAGTAATTCTGAAAGAGGTAAAAGTAAAAAGACCTGAAAATCAACTGTCACTCACTATGAGAAAAAATGTGGCCTTTACATATTTTTATGGACCTCAGAATTATTGGAAGGAAGAAAATGCATAAATCATTTATTGGGACCCTCAAATAGTAAATGTATTTATGAGCGAATAAAATAATTGTCTAAAAATCAAAAGGAAAATACGGCAAAGAATTTTGTGTATCCTACTCATACTCTCGAAATACTTCACTACAATAAAGGGGTAGTATAAATACAAAAAGGGTTGCAGACACACCGTATATATAAAGACAAAAGAAGTCCATGCTACTCAATAGTCAAACCAAGTGGATTAATCAACGGTGAAGATTGAATCTTCTCCAGCCAACGGAAAGATATTCAACATCAAAGGTCTATATATAAATTAAAGAAGAAGTGTGAAGACTGAAGAAGTAAGTGAGTTGGATCAATCAACACAAGTTTATATGAAGATCTAGCAAGGAGAAAGTGCTAATCTATCACTTCGCTCTAAGCACACTCACACTCATAAAGCTCTTAAATTAGCTCATTCAAGATATATTTTTAGAGCTTAATCCTAGTTGGGAGGTTAAAATCATCTTGTAATCGACAAACTCTAAATCTTTGGAGGGTATCCAAAGTGTGGGTAGAATATAATTTAGTAGCTTTTAAATTCATTAGTGAAACACCTAAGGATAGAGTAGCTTGAAGTGGTGTTTTCACTCCTTGTGAAATCCTGACGAACTAGGCTTGTGATCAAGGCTAGATCAGACACTAAGTGTATTGGACTCAATAACTTAGTGGAAAGTCCATCTGAAAGAGGGTGAGACTGGATGTAGGAGATTACAGTATTACACCACCTCTGAACCAGGATAAATCACTGTGTCATGTAAGTTCAAAGCTCACCCAAACACACACGCGTCATCTCTCGCCCTACAACATTTCTTTTCAAACAGCTTTTTCAAAGACATTCAAACTGCATTAATACAAACCCAATTTGTATACTCGGTTAAGGTGAGTATAAGCCCGTTCATACCAAAGCAAATCATCTCATAAAGAGTCTCTTACATCCCTTTTGAACTCCATTAACATCCCCTCGAAGTTTGTTCTTTCATCTAATAAAGAGTTCAAGTTTCACTGAACAATTACCTCAACAGCTCTCTGGCAGCAGCCTACAGCTTAAATAACTGTCCAGTTAACTAAATGTCTTTTGTGGAAATTTTTGTTACCTCCAACTTTTCACAAACGTTGTAAGAACTCTTCACATATCCAACTTCACAGAAAAAACATTGAAACAATTCCTTGCTAAAGAATAGACATAGAAAGTCATTCTTTCTATAACTAAAGAGTGTGTAATCCAATCGTTTTAGAGGTCAAGACTTCCGCTATACATTCTATAATCTCTCAAAAGGTTCAGAATAAACTCTAAAAGAGGAGAAATTTGATAGAATGAAAAAGTTTTAAAAATTTATTCACCCCCTCTAGACTTTTACCTCATCGGGGGCCATCAGAGAGTGCTTCGGTCCAGTCATTTAGGTTTAAAATTGTCTATTTCGTGTCAAGTGAGCCAAGATGCTTTGTATGAGGTGACTGACTCTATGTCTATTCTTATGGATTACAATCGAATGTGTAATAACGGTATGAGTGTTGTCTCATGTGTTTTCTCGATATGAATATAAAAACGCTCTTTTATATTTAAAAAAGTGATACTGTGAGAGACGATTGTGTTACTATTACTTGGGATGGTGCACTGATGCTATTGTGCTGCAGCGATGTCACTGGGCGAGTGGGGTCACAAGTCGGGGTGGCGGACTACTGCGGTACAACTAGGTGGGTGGATTCATTCAAAACATTTATGAGTGAATATTTAAAAGTGAGTGTTGTTTTATATTTGATCTTTTCTCTAATTATATAGATATTTTGTTTGAATATAAAAGAGGAGCTCTTATAAAATTTTGAGAAAGCATACAAGACATCTTTCAAACAATTGTTACATATCTGATCATCAGTCATATAAATAGACATAATAGTCAGCCGCCTCATGCAAACTAACCATACTCGCTAGACACGAAACATGCAATTTTAAGACCAAAAGGATCAGAACCAAAACGTTGCCTGTCAAAACTATTCCAAATATCTAGATATCCACATCAAACCTACTTGAATAAAAACAAAAACAAGTGGCACTAAAGTAAAAAATAACACTGGAATAAAGCATTTCCACAAAACTACTCAGTATTCTTGGCACAAAGGTGGTTGGTTCTATAGGAGGACAAGTTGCTTCAATATGAGTGATTTTTTTTTTCTTATTTCGTTCCAGAAGAAGGCATATAGAAACCCTTAACCAAGCGAATCTGGCTGGGACACCAAAGCAACTCCCCGCACTGAGGGAGGCAAAACACACCAGAGCGCCAGAGCCCGGAAAGAACCACCATAAAACAGAACAACCACATCCACAAAAGAAGAATAGGCAAGTTATGTCATACCCCACCAAGAATCTCCGAAAGTAGATGTCATGTTACCTTCCAAGAAAGATGTTAATGATTGTAAGGAATAAATGTAATTAGATTTTGATGATGCTAGGATAATTAGATTATGATTTTAGAGTACCCCTACTTAGATTTTATGTACTAAAATTTTCAGTTGTAAGTATTAGCATAGTCGACTATCAGAGTTGCTATGTGGATCTGATCAGAGCTGCTCTATGAGAAATGCTTTCAGAGTCGCTCTCAGAAATCATGAGAGTTGCTCATCAGAGAAGCATCAGAGTTGCTCTTCAGAGACTCATCAGAAGTCTACATCAGAAAGCCATCAGAGTTCGTTGAAAAAGCTTTATCAGAATTCAACTTCAGAGAAGTATCAGAGTGACTTATCTAAGTTCATCAGAATCCAAGGTCAGAATGCCATCAGAGAATCTCATCAGACCTGGATAAACACTTAGAAGATTTCGAAGCTGCTTTCAACGATCAGGGAATCTTCCAACGGTTAGAAGATATCTCATCTAAGGAAAGCATTTAATGCTCATTTAATGAGCCTGATACGCTGTTGAGTAATTGCAGACGATTGACCGAGATTCCTGGAGAATATTATACAAAAATAGAAACCTGCCAAAACTGCGGGTCCAACCGGTCAAATCCACAGTATGCGCATTCAATGCAGTTGTCTCCTCCTCCAACGGGCAGACAACCCCAGTATAAAAGATACTCGATGAAGAACAACCGGACAACCTTGCTCACCTCAACATTCAAAAAGCTCTCTTGAGATTCAAACTCTACAATCATCAACAAGACAAGCTTACGTTGGGAAGATTCAAATATCCATAACCTCCAATCCCAACACACAGCAAAGTTCATCCTGTTTTTCAACCTTCAAGAACTTCAACTTCACATCCTTTGTAACGAAGCAAGTTGGAGAAAACTCTGTTTTTCAGAACATCTTCTGCAAAGAAGGGCGTCCAAGTAACTGCAGTAGCGAAGTGGTGATACTTCCGGGAAGCTGAGTGAAAGGACCAGCCATCAGGACGTGGAACTGCATCCTGGGTGGCAACTAGGCTTGAAGAAGACGTGGAGAGCTTCTTAAGTGCTAGGGAACTCAGGCTTTGTAACTGACGCTTTACAACTTAGTGGAACAGTGGACTAGATGAACGCGTTGTTCCTTGAACCACTATAAAAACCCCGGTGTCATTTACTTTACTGCACTTTAATTTCTGCACTTAGGACTAAACTGTTTAACTCCATAGAACATGGACTCTGTGTTCAGCAGATCGTGTTCTCAGAGTTATCAGAAAGGCATTTGCCATAGTTTCTCTTGAGGCTACCCGGAACTCTTATCCGCTGCAAGACCAGTTCTGATCATCAGAACTCGGCCCTCTCTGATAAGTCAACTCTGACTTAGAGAAAAGTTGAAAAACTTGAATCAGTCTATTCACCCCCCTCTAGACTGATTACCAACTCAAACGGGACCAACAATGATGACCATCAATTATCATCACTCTTTGACTGCCAATCGAAAATAGATGATTGCATGCTATGATTTATTGTGACGACCGACTCTCCAAACTGCTACTTTGGGAGAATTGCAATTACAATCTACATCGCTTGAATTGATCTAATTGAAACTAAATCCCAACATGAAAGAAGATGATCAATAAAATTCTTACATGTTGGAGATTGCGGCGTGCCTAGGGTTTGAGTTTATTGCCCTGCATTCTAATTATATAGATATAAAAACCTCAATATAATAACAAGCTAAATTATTAAGTAAAAATGTTTCCTTTAAAGAGGTTAGGGAGAGCTCTCCCTTAACCTGACACTTGATTTCTTTCTCTAATCGTGGTGAATCTTCTCAATTAACCGAAGGAAGAGTTTTAAGATTTTTTTTTGGCAACGAAGTGGAGGCTTACATCTCATCAGTTGGCCTAAGTTTTTAAGAGATTCTTTGATAAAGTTAGAGAGAATTCCCTAAATAGGAGTAAAAACGTTTTGAAATTCCAAGATAGGAGTATCATGTTTTTTATTCCCTAAATAGGAGTAAATTTCTGCCAAGTTTGGGCATTACAAGGCTTTAAACATGGCATTTTCTTCCAAACTTGGCAGATTACTCCTATTTAGGGAATAAAAAACATGATACTCCTATTTTGGAATTTCAAAACGTTTTTACTCCTATTTAGGGCAATTTCTGATAAAGTTATGACCCAACTTAATTGTTCTTTTATTGTCGTTGTGTTTGCTCGGTTCTATGACGATTCTTTTCCGGGCATTGACATTCCAGTGGGTTTTGTCCCTCTCACCATGGAGAGTTGTTTTGGTGTCGCGGTCAACCTAACCTGCTCCGGGGTTTATGTTTGCATACTTTTGGGCTACATAGAGAATGATAGAGGCATGCAAATTATTTTGTGCGACCCCTGTTTCTACGTATATTTGGAAAGTAAGAAGATGATTTAAATATTTACTCATATTCTAGCAACTCGCCCTCCTCCGGAACCACCCCCATGCCATAAAGTGTTTTAGGGAAATACTTTATTCCAATAATATTTTTTCTTTAGTGGTATTTGTTTCTATTTTAGTTCAGGTAGGTTTGGTTTGAATATTTGGTTATTTGGAGTGCCTTTGAAAGACAATGTTTCGATCTGGTCATTTAAGCTTAATACGTAGTATTGTCTAGCGAGTCAAGTTGTTTTGTATGAGGTGACTGACTCTATGTCTATTTCAAGGGCTTACATTCGAATATGTGATAAGTGTATGAAGGTTGTCTTATATGTTTTTTCGATATCAATATAAGAAACCGTTCTTTTATATTAAAAGTGATACCGTGAGAGAAGATTGTGTTACTATTACTTGTAATGATTTTATTGTGTTGCTGCGATGTTACTAGGAGGTCGGGTCACATGACGGGGTGACAAACTACTGCGGTATGGTTGAGGATGTTTTCTTTTGGACTAAAATTTGATGGTCTAATCTGGTCTCGTCTGGTCTGGTCCGGTAAATGTCTGGTCTTTGAATTTTATAATTGTCCAAGTCTGATCTGGTCTAAGTCTGACCTGATCTGTTCAAGTCTAATCTAATTTGGGACTGAAAGGAGGTGGATTCATTTGAAACATTTAAAAGTGAACGTGAGTGCTATTTTATGGATTGGGATCCTCTGCCGCACGGCAGAGTGCCTTGTGCGCAGAGGACCGTCGGATGGGGGAAGACCGGCCTTGGGATCTGCGCTTCAACATCTCCGACCGTCCATCTTTTGATCGGATGGTTCCCGAGGGCCGGGCACCGTGCCTTACTTTGAAGTATGGCAGAGAAAGCTCTGAAGTAAGATTGGGGTTTATCTTGATAAATCTTTAAATTCGCGTAGGGAAAAGCTCCGCCTTCTCACTAAAAAGTTCACGCTCTCGGAACTTCTTAGGTCGCGAATCAACCAAGCTCTCTCCTCCATCGATTAATCGGTTAAATCTACCAGTTTGCTGCTCGTAATTCATCTTCTCCAGCCTATTCCTCGATTAGATTGGAAAGAAACTGGATATTACAGCAGAAACTTTGATTTCTTGAGATTTAGTGTTCGCTGCGAACACTGTTCATCGACTTTGATTTTGTGCAACTACTTCAAATCCGACGATTTGTTTCCTCAATTCAAGGATCGATTGGGGGTCGCCATCCTCTGGCGAGCCTCCCAATACCTGTTTCAGCTCCTGATTCACCTTCAAACGCAAGATTAGAAAGATCCGTTGGAAGAGAGTACTGTTCTTCACAGTTTTCGATTCTTGCAGATTCCTCAACCGCCTGTCGTTTAATCAAAGCTCTGAAGTAAGATTGGGGTTTATCTTGATAAATCTAAGCTAAGGATATCTCTTTTGGCTGCACTTATCCAGGCTGTTTCACCTAACTAAGAGGCTTACCCCTTAGTTTGGTATCTCATGTTTCTGGGTATCTCTTGTTCTGCATATTTCTAATATGACAAAAAAGAACAAACAACAGAGAACCCCTCCTGCTAAGGATAAACAGTTTGAGGAAAAAATCAAATATCTCAATGATAAGAAAGCTGCTAGAGCTGCGTTTCAAGCCGAGAAAATGATACAGAAAGGGATATTTAACGAGGTCCTACCAAGTGATGCCCCTGTTATTTCATCCAACTCCACTGAAGCTACAGAGAGTATTGGTCCTGAACTAAATGCCGAGGTATCTACCGGTGGTGGTGGACTAGATGAGAACGCTGTCAAAGACGGTCAACCGTCCCAAACATTGGGAATTGATAAGGAGGATGCTGCTACTCCCTCTGCCATGCCTCCAGCTAATGATGCACTATACACACCAATTGCACCCAACAGTAAACCTATTGCCTCTCAGGGTTCGGTGGTGGCTGGTTCCTATGTGGTGGCACTGTTGGGAATGGGCTCCGTGTCTTCAAATGCTGCTACACAGCCGGAGTTATCTCTTGCTCTTAAGCCAGGAAATGTACCTACTTTTGAAGCCTCGGATGAAACAAATGGAGGAAGTCATGAGGAGCCTGAGGGATCCATCACTCTGGGTTCCCAAGATACTTTACCGTTAAAGTCAACTGAGGATAATGGTACTAGTAACAAAGAGCCTAAAAGATGGAACTCTCTTTTTCGGGAAAACCGTGCTCCAACAAATGGATTGAAACTGGAATACTTCCCTCCTACGGGGGAAAAACTTGATTTTTCACATCTCCAAGTCCCCACGCTCATTGAAGTCTGGGGCTACTGTTTAGTGGGGCACTTTTCTGGGAGATTTCCGGGACTCAAAGCTATTCATGACTTAAGCAAAAAATGGGGAGTTGCGGTGGAGATCAAATCCCATAGTAAAGGGTGGGTCATCTTCAAGTTCAAATCTGAGTAGGATAGGCTGCATGTCTTGACCGAGGGACCTTACGTCCTTTATGGGAAGACCATGTTCCTTAAAGAACTTTCTGAAGATTTTTCAACGGAGAGTGATGAATTTCTCAAAGTGCCGATATGGGTGAAGTTTCCAAAGCTATCCATGAGGCTTTGGAAAGCAAAAGAATTAGGGATGATTGCATCACAGGTGGGTGTGCCTATCACTACGGATAAGGTCACCCAAGATACGCAATACACCCATTTTGCACGTGTTCTTATTGAGATTGACATCTCCAAAGCTCCGGTGATGCAGTTTCCTATTGTCCCACCTTCGGGTAGAGAATACATGCAACAAGTGATATATGAAACCTTCCCGGAATATTGCTATCATTGCAAGAGGTATGGACACAACCCTTTCACGTGCTCAGTGCTTCACCCTCCGAAGGTAATTCAAAAGGTGGTGCCGACGGCTATTGATAAGGGCAAAGAAATCATGGATGATGACATCCCATTTATTGAAGTACGAAATAAAAAAAGGGGAGCTTCTGTGCCAAAGCAACTGACAGGGCAGGAAACTGCCTTAACTTCTAATCCTGATAATCCCAGAATGCAACAAAAATCCAACACTGCAGTGGCTATCAACTGGAGGAATTCTGGATTGAATAGGCAGCCCCCTGGTGCTAAAGCAGCTGCTACTAAATATGCTGGTACACGCCCTCAACCGAAGGCCGCTAAACCTGCTGCTGCAACTGTCTCCTACTCGCAGGAACCTACTGCTGCTGAACTCACTGGGGAGAGTGACTGGGTGGGGCGCCGTGTGGTCAGTATACATGAGATGGAGCGTGACGATATTGTTAATAAATTTATTTCCAATGAAGATGGTGCTCATGTGGCTTTTGTTAAGAAAAGGCATCAAATCAAAAGCTATATTGTGGTGACTAGGATGGGACATGATTTCCAAAGGCTGGATAACATGAACATTACTGGCATTTCTTTCACAGACCCCTGCCTAGTAGATCTGCCCGGAGTGGAGCGAACTTTCAAATGGTATAATATTAATAAAGATATTTTTTATCATCATGTTGGGTGCTTCTTTGATCCGCAGGCTAAGCATAATGTTGAGTTCTTGAAAGCTCAAAAAGCTAGTTCCATGGGGAAATCTGCCCTCCTTGCCGATGCTGAATCTGCCTCTGCCTCCCCTACTGCTGATCCTGCTGCTGAACAAACCTCCCCTGCTGCTGAACCTGCTGCTGAGCAAACCTCCCCTGCTACGGATTATGTAGAAACAAGAGGTGACCAAACTATAAATGGGGGAAAAGGCTACCTTGTGACCAATATGTATGCGATGGGTCATGACGATGTCATCACCACATTTACTGTGAATGACAAGGGCAAAACGGTGGCTTTTGCGTGGGAAACTGATCAAGTGCCAAAGGATGTGACCATTGTCAAGTTGGGGCCCAACCTGGAGGAGACCACGTGGGATGATGTTGGGATAAACTTCACTGAGGATCTGCTCCTTAGCTGCCCGGAGGTTAAAAAAAGCGGTAATTGGTATGAATTCAATAAACCGGCCTTTACCCAACGTGTCTTATCTTTTTTTGACCCTAACCAAGACAGGAACAAAAAGTATTTGAAAGAAATGAGGAGGAGAGCTAGAAAAGAAAAGAAAGACAAAGGAGGAATAGACCCCGATGATGAGGGCTTATCCTCGGATTTCTATCTTTCCTAAGCCGAGGGACTTCGTGAGGTTTGTATGTGGTTTGATTCATCAAATATTTCTTTTTATGATTAAAGTTGCTTCTTGGAATGTTAGAGGTCTAAATAAACCCTCTAAGCATAAAATTATTAGTAATTTTATTAAATCAAACAGGATTAACTTGTGCAGTTTTTTGGAAACAAAATTGACTAAGGATAACCTTAATAAATATGTCTCCAATAAATGGCCAGGTTGGTGTTTTGTAACTAACTTAGATTTTATAGCTGGTGGGCGCATGGTTGTGTTATGGAATCCGAATTTTATAAACTGTTTGGTGCGTGAGATTGATACCCAGCACATACACATTGAGTGTGTTTGCCGAATCACCCAAACATTTTTTCTGGCTACTTTTGTTTACCCGCTTTATACTGTGTTGGAGCGCAAGTCTTTATGGGAATATCTAGCTAATTTAGGGAGCTGTTTTACGGATCCTTGGTTAGTCTTAGGTGATTTTAACTGTGTGTGTGCTCCGAATGAAAGGTTGGGGTCTACCCCTCCTGCTGCCTATATGATGCAGGATTTGGTTGACTTTAAAATCATAACTAACCTTGAGGATGCCCCCTCTTCAGGAGAATTCTTCACTTGGAATAGAGGCTCCTTGTGGGCCAAGCTTGATAGAGTCCTCTTAAATGAGGTTTGGGAACAAAAAGGAATTGTGTGTAGGGCCCATTTCAGTGAAATGGAGGTAGAGTTTGATCATACGGCATCCGTAGTATCAATACTCATAAACTCCTCTTCTAGGCCAAAACCATTTAAATTTTTTAATATGTGGATTAAGCATCCGGATTTCTCTAATATTGTCGTGCAGAATTGGTTTGTTTTTGTTGATGGTACAGCTCAATACTCTTTTGTTAAGCGGCTCAAGGCGCTAAAGGCTCCTTTAAAGAAGCTTAATGAGGTGGAATTTGGGCATATATCGGCGAAAACAAAACTGGCAAAGGAGGAGTTCAAAAGATTGAACAAACTGTTCATGGAATCCCCGATGGATGAGGTACTTAAAGAGCAACTGCTACTGGCTAGGAAGAAAGCAACATTTCTGGGGGAGGCCGAGACTAGCTTCTTCCAACAACGGGCCAAGGCCACACACATCCTAGAAGCGGACAAGGGCACACGTTACTTTCATGCTATTGTGAAGAGGAACGCTGCCCGGAATTCTATCTCCTCGGTTATGCTTGAAGACGGAAGCTTTACTAAGTCCTTAAATGATGTTGGTGATGCATTTGTAAAAATTTTTGTTGATTTATTTGGAACACAGGTGGATACTCTTGACCTGGACCACTCGGTTTTAGGTACTGGTCCTCTGATTGGACCATGCGTCCATGACGGCCTTCTTGCTCCGGTAACAGACAAGGAAATTAAAGATGCCTTGTTTGATATCGGGGATGATAAGGCACCAGGACCTGACGGGTTCTCCTCGGCTTTCTTTAAAGCCAACTGGAATATTGTTGGGGACGACATGTCTCGGGCTATTAAGGAGTTTTTTCGAACGGGAAAAATGCTAAAACAGATCAATCATACTGTTATAGCGCTTATCCCTAAGACTAGCCACTCCCCTAAAGTCTCGGACTATCGTCCTATTTCTTGCACGAATGTTTTGTATAAGGTCATTACCAAAATTATTGCGGCTAGATTAACCCCATGCCTTTCAGGGTTGGTTAATCAAGCCCAAGGTGCATTTGTGGATGGTCGCCTAATGTTTGATAACATTTTCCTTGCCCAGGAACTTGTTAGAGGATACAATAGGAAGCGAATCTCACCTCGGTGTATGATTATGGTGGATTTGCGTAAGGCCTATGACACAATATCATGGGATTTTGTCCATAATGTCTTAGTGGGCCTGGGCTTCCCTATTAGATTTATAGGTTGGATAATGGAATGTGTATCCACTGCATCATTCTCGGTCTCTGTGAATGGTTCTTTGTATGGTTTTTTTATGGGTAAACGAGGTATACGACAAGGGGATCCAATGTCCCCGCTACTTTTCGTACTATGCCTTGAATATTTTTCCCGGTTACTCACGATGAGAACCAAAGGGGCAAATTTCAATTTTCACCCCCAATGTTCCTCTTTGGGGATCACCCATTTGGCCTATGCAGATGACCTTATGCTCTTTTCGAGAGGTGACACATATTCTGTAGAAATATTGGTAAATGCTCTAAAAGACTTTGGGGATGTATCGGGCCTTAGGGTGAACCACGGAAAATCTAATATTTTCGTGGGTGGGGTGAGGGACCAAGATCTTCAAAACATTTTGGATAAAGTTGATTATGGGCAAGGCATATTCCCGGTAAGATACCTGGGAATACCTCTTGCCCCACTTAAGATTTCAGTTGCACAATATGCACCCTTACTTGATAAGGTCAATGATTTTTTAAAAGCATGGAACACCAAAACTCTATCTTACGCTGGCAAAATTGAGCTAATCCGATCGGTGATCCAAGGGGTCCAATCGTTTTGGCTCCAAATATTTCCGGTTCCGCAATCTGTTTTGGATAGGATAGTGTCAATCTGTAGGATTTTCCTATGGGGTGGGAAATACTCTAAGGTGGCTTGGGCTGACATCTGCCTTCCAAAGATGGAAGGAGGACTGGGTATTCACAATGCCAAAGTCTGGAATGATAGCTTACTTGCCCGCACGTTGTGGGATGTCCACAAAAAAAAGGATACTTTGTGGGTGCGGTGGGTTAATGGCGTTTATCTTCATGGTAAAAATGTGTGGGAATTTGTTCCACATGGTCGAGACTCACAACTTATGAAGAGGTTGAGTCTCATTCGGGATAGACTTCGTGGGTGCTTTAACAATCTAAATGAGACCATACTTGGTCTAAGTGCGATGTGCATCAATGGTAAATTGGTGTCGGGTAAAGTGTATGACCTTCTAAGAGTTAGAGGGATTCCTAGGACTCCAATGACTTTCATTTGGAAATCCTATATTCCTCCGAAATTCTCTTTCATTGTGTGGTTGGCCCTGAGGGGCCGGCTCCCTACACAGGATAGCCTCGGTTACCTCTATATCGTTAATAGATGTGACCTATGCAAGGGTGGATTGGAAACAATTCCACACCTTTTCTTTCATTGTCCTTTTGCGCGCAGGGTATGGGAAAAAGTTAGGACATGGATCGGTTTCGGGAATCAGATGAATACGCTCCTAAGTGCAATCAAATGGATTTCTAAAAAACGCAAGGGATCAACGTTGAAGGCCAAGGCAGGGCGACTGACTTTTTGTGCTGCGGTCTATCATATTTGGCAAGCAAGGAATGAAGCGAGATTTGATGAAGGCACGAAGACTGAAGATGATGTTGTCGCCAAAACCAAGCATGTGGTGTACAAAATACTCTTTAGTATCTACCCACATGACTTGGTGAAGTTCTGAGTTTGAAGTCCGCGACATGGATATTATGAATGCCGAATGATTTTTTGTCCGCCGAAGAATGGAAATATTGGATGTCAAGGCATCGACATCTTTGGGCGCCGCGGCATGGGTAGTGTCTCGGACTGTATGTATGTACCGCAACAACCATTGTAGGTTGATTGAATTTTGACCTTTGTCACTGTGTGTGTACTCCGGCCGCACTAATGTGTGTACTCCGGCCGCACTGATGTATGTTGTTTTGAACCTCTAGAGGCACCGAGTTTTATACTTGGTGAATTTTGGCATAGAGTAGATCGAATAAAAACCTTTTCTCACCCTCACACTATGTGGGGGTGGAGGGGTTTTAGGAGATCTAGTTTATGTGATGTATATTTTTCTGGGTGTTAATATATTTACATTTCATCCAAAAAAAAAAAGTATGGCAGAGGTTCCGGATCCCTATTTTATAGGGAGTATTTGACTTTTTCTCAATACAATGACAAGCTAATTAGTAAGTAAAAATGCATCCTTTAAACAACATTAGCTTTTTCAATTACGTAAAGCAATAATTGCGTGATTAATGCAGCCTAACCCCTATGGTTTAGATGGTATCCATTTCAAACTTTTCCTACAAAACAGTCTCTTTTCCACTGTCTAAAACCCAATAACCCATTAAACTAATGATTGAACCAAAATAGAAGCAACAAAACCTGGCAGAGAAACCCGTGACTCCGTATATATCTTGACTTTTACTTATGGACTCCGTATAATTCTTGAGACCCGGTATTGATCGAATCAATTTTTCTTTAAAATATTTTACTTCCATTGAGAATTCTCTTTTCAATTAAGAGTTTGTTTTAGTAAAAATGATTTTCAATTTTAGATCAAATTAGACTAGACTTATTTGAACTAGACAGTCCAGAATAGACCATAATTCGACTGTGCCAGCTCCTCTTTGGCTTGGATAATTTGATAACATACTCCAGGTCACTACATCAAGTGTGCGAAGCTGATAATAAAGAGGAAAGATCAAATATTTATCATATCAATTCAGCTCAAACTTAAATAGATTAAATCAAAAGGTGTCAATTCAATTAAGAAGATCTCATCTTAAGTAATCACTTCCAGGTCTATCATCTCACTTAGGATAAGACTTTAAAGATAAGTGTTGGAAATGTAGAAGAATGTGAAAAAACAATTCTTATTTGAGAGTAATGAATTTGAAAAAAGAGAGTCTTTAAATGAAATATAATTAAAACTACTTATGAGATACGGAGTATGACAATTCAAATAGTTTTAATTGATATCATTTTGAATTGAATTTAAATTATCAAAATCTTTCAATTTGGGATAACTACTTAACAATTGAGCATATGAAGGATTTTGGAGAGTAACAAAAACCTTCCGAAATTTCATCCACATTTTTATGAAAGGAAATACTGTTTAAATTAATATAACTAGAATTCACTCGTTATAACAAACTCAAAGAGATAAACACCGACAACAACTATCCGTAATCAATTAGCACTATGCGAGGAACTTCCACATTTTTTAAACTTCCAAACACACCTTAAAACCCAACTCTATCGGTACTCGCAACTTCTTGGATTTGACGAACAAAAAGTTCGACCAATTTCGTTAGTGGGTATTCCGTGAAACTTGATTAGTACTACTTCCGTCCCATTTTATGTGTCACATTTGGTTTTGTCTCAAATTTTATTAAAGTGGTTGAAAATGTAAAAGTTGTGGTTGAGATTTGAGTATAGTAAAGTGAAATGTTGTGAACCACATATTTATTTCCAAAAAGGGAAATGTAACACTTATTTTGGGACAACTCCAAAAAGAAAGTAAGACAGGTAAAATGAGACGGAGGGAGTAGTATTTTGCGTTTCAAATTTTTGTTTGGAAAAAGGGTCAAATAGACCCTCGAACTAACTTAAAATAGTCAAATCACCCCTTATGAAGGAGGCTCTGTCCGACCGACACCATTTAGGGCGGTTCCCGGTGGACTTTTTTTATGAAACTTTTTGAGCATCTTCTTCATTAAGTCTAGTTACCCATACCATATTTCAGCTAAAAATGCAATCGGGAAGGCAGTCAAATGAATTTTAGAAGATAACTACGCAGTTAAACAGCGCAGTTCATTTCAGAAAATCATTTGACTGCCTTCCGGGTTGAGTTCTTATCTTAAATTTGGTATGAGTAAACTAGACTTAATGAAGAATATTCTCAAAAAGTTTCATCAAAAACTTTCACCGGGAACTTCCTAAATGGCGTCGGCCGAACAAAGTCTTTTTCATAAGGGGTGATTTGACTTTTTTAAATTAGTTTGATGGCCTATTTGACTCTTTTCCCTTTTTGTTTACACTAATTTCACACGCTCACTAACTATAGACATGTGATTCTGATTTAGTAAAAAAAAAGGAGAGGCAATTACAAACCACACAATCTTATACTCCGTATTAAATGAGAACGACATTTTGAAACACAGAAAAAGAAAAACGCAAATGAGATGAAAAATCAGGAACAGTGGTATGTGCTGTTTTAATATATTCAAAAATACTCAGTACATTTTTAGAGAAATACAAGTAGGCCGTTTGGTAAAACTGAAGTGGAGTGAGTCGCTGAAATTTACTAAATCTCCTAAATTTCGAGGAAAATTTATTTATCCGTCCCGCAAAATAGTTTCGGGATTCATATAGATCGGAGTATTAAAAAATGAGAATAAACCGAAAGTAGGAACAATTTTGTGGAACGAGAGAACTATACAAAATGCACAATATATTTGTTGCAAGCTTTCAAGAAAACGTTTACTCTAAAATTGTTGTCATTTTCGCTCTTATTATATTGAAACTATTCTTATTATTATACTTTTCATAATGAACACAAATTTGATTTTGCACCCAACTTTTTTTTGGTGATATTGGACCTTACATCTTATTTTTTAAGTTTGACTTTGCACTCCATCATATGACATTTTGTGAAGAAACATTACTAGGGGCGTAGCTCACGTGTAGGAAAGGGGTGTCATAAGGGAGAGATCCCGAGTTCAACTCCAAGCAATGACTTGCGATGAAACCCCACTCTCTTATTTTCATCCTCCCAGATCTTTTAAGTTCTGGGGGCCCCCAGAGATGAGGTGTCATCATTTTTTTGTGAAGAAACATTTCTGAATACGGTGCAAAATCAAATGATTTTTAAGTGAAATAGGGTGCAAAGTCATTTTTAAATGAGGTGCAATGTCCAATATCAACCAAAAAGAAAATTTGATTTGTGTTTGTGATTTGAAGCCCTAGACATTGGAGGTCCTAGATGCTACAATTAGGAATGGACCCGAGCAAGGCTCGAACGGAACTGGTACTAGAAAATTGGAGCCCAAACTGTACCGGGTGTGCTCCGGGACCGGCTCCGGTCCTGGCCAAAACAGTACCCCGGGCCCGGTCGGTACTACCCATTTAAGAAATTCTTTTAAAAAAATTGCCAGTGGGCTCGGCTCGGCCTGTCTGGACCCAGTCCACCCCTAGTTACAATTGGCAAAGTTAGATTGCGACAAAAAGAATGGCTGCAAGTCGCGGCGGAGCTTAGGCGGTGGTGGTTCAAGTGCGATGAGGACGGATACATTCCAATAATTGAAAGCAAGGGCACTCATTTTTCTGTAAATTTTAAAAGGTCATATTTTCGTCAATTGAAAATTGGGAAGTAATATCTATGTCACTTCTTTTTATTCCGTATTCTTTTACACTCTATTTTACAAAAGAATTTAAATTTTTTTTAAATATTACTAAAATACAATGATAAAAAAATATTACTAAAATAAAATTTACTTACGTAAATATGATTAATAATTACCACAATATTGTGTCACGATCACTTAAGTTTAAAGATTGAACTTAAGTTACTATGATTATGTTATTACTAAAATTATTAGTCACATTTTTATAAATAACGTTTATTTTGGTTATAAATACATAATCATGTAAGAAACTAATATAAAAATATATTCCTTCTTACTCCGTATATTTTTCTGACCGGTGAAGCATCTCAATTCATTTATTTATACTCAGAAAGTCAGAAGTACGTAGTCCTCATTAAAGAAACAGTTAGCATAGATTACGGAGTATTTTACGAAAAAAGAAGAAGATGACGGAGTATTTTTTCTTGTATTTGTGAAAGAAGAAATACGTATTCGGAGTGGGTAGGGGACAGGAATTATGTGGCCTTGGATTCTTCTTCTGATAGCAGCGGTTCGTGCTGCCAGCTTTACTAGGAAAGGGTGTGGGCGCAACACTAAAGTATGAGCCTTTCACTGTGTTCGACGAAAGGCTTTTTTACTCCGTATTTTTTTATCTTTTAAAATCAAATATTCATCATATAATAGTATTTGCACATGATGATTACCACGGAGTATTTTATTTTCATGGTTTAAGGATTAATAGTAATAAGTGCGTATTCATTGAGAGAGAAAAAAGGGGGAAGAAGGTCTGAGAAGACCTTTTTGTTCGCTAGCTGGGACTGGGCATGCCTTCTTTCTGCTGAGAATTCAAGATGAGAGCAGAACAGCTCGCACCAATGGCGGCGCTGTGGGTGGTGGCGCTTGCCGTCGGGGTTATGGTCAGTGGTCCGAGCTCCGCCGCCGCTGATACGTATCCAAATGATGGTTTGTTCATTCTCCCAGTTTCCTGCCTCGTATGTGTTTGTAGTCATGTCTATGGACATCGTTTTTCTAATGTCTTTATCTATGGATTCTTGGAATGTTAGTGTTTGATTTGGAATAATGAGTAAAGACTTCAACTTTTTTTATCATATGCTTTTTTTATACACTTTTCTGGGCTGCAAAAGACGACAGCTTCCTTTGTCAAGGCCTGGATTTGTTAAAGATGAAATATTCCCTTGTTCATAAAAATGTTTTGATGGTTAAAGAAGGAAGATTCCCATAATCCCATTCTCTCTCTCTTTAGTGCGGGATTACTTATTTCACTCTCTTCTTTGATGGCTTACCTGTTCAAGTAATGTCTGAAAAATGGTCCTTTTACTTCATAATTCATATTTAGAAACTTAGAAAACATTTTGGGGACTTTTTTA
The DNA here is from genome assembly GCA_945859915.1 of Cuscuta epithymum. Taxonomy (NCBI): domain Eukaryota; kingdom Viridiplantae; phylum Streptophyta; class Magnoliopsida; order Solanales; family Convolvulaceae; genus Cuscuta; species Cuscuta epithymum. The sequence continues at coordinate 3,895,618 of CAMAPF010000006.1, forward strand.
ATCTATCATTACCAGTTTGAGCTTTTCATAGAATGAGTTAGCTTGATTCTGTCCCCACAGAGGTCTATATATAGTTATGAATGTTCATCTCAAATGGAATATTAAAATCTACTCCATAGGACAGTGCATTGATTTTGCATACACAAGTAGTAAAATGGCTATTTCCCGTTTTTTTTTTCATTTTCAGCAAACGTTCTCAGGGCATTGTTCTCCAGCCTGAGCTTAGCACCACAGCTAACAAAATGGAACGTTAATGGTGGTGACCCTTGTGGAGAGTCATGGAAAGGCATAACTTGTTCAGGGTCCGACAATAGAGTAACTGGAATGTAATCCTCCAATAATGTCCCATATAACTTATCATCATGCACTTTACCTCCACTTTCAAAATCCATGCATTAATTTTTTCATTCCTTTTCAGTGATATTTCAAATCTAGGACTCACTGGGTCATTGGGATTCCAACTGGATCAACTGAGTTCTGTAACCACCTTGTAAGGGTGACCGTTTTAGACGTTAGTTTCGTGTGGTTATTTGGAATGTTCTATAGTGATGATTTCCTTCAACTTTGCAGTGATATAAGCAATAATAATCTTGGGGGAATGTTACCATACCAGCTTCCTCAAAATGTGCAGAAACTGTAAGATTCTTACTTGCCCGGCCCTCCGTTTTTTGCAAGTAATTAAAATGTCTTTATTACCATCTACAGTATATTAAATGCAGAAATGTTGCTGCCAATGGATTTAGCGGTGTCCTTCCATATTCTATCTCACAAATGCCTTTTCTCGAATATTTGTAAGTTATGCTCAGAACAAACTTAATCCAAATTCTAATACAATTTTGATTTAAATGTGTATGACTTATCATACTTTTGCTTCCTTCATTTCCAATTGTAGAAATGTGAGTCACAATCAACTTCAAGGTGAGGTGACTGTGATGTTTTTATCACTTACAAACTTATCAACACTGTAAGATACTAAGACCTTGCTTTCCTCATTTTTTTCCATGTGCAGAAATACCTATATTTTTTTATTACTGTAATCTGATCAAGAAGTCCTAAGATATTCATGGGGTGACATGTCCTTTTATTACTATCAGGCAACTTATAAACGTAACTGCTTGTTGTTAATGGATGGATGGAGGGACCAGACTTTTTGCTTTTGCTTATCTTCTTTGCTTCCTTTGGAATTTGCTTTGATGAAGGATAAGAAAATAAAATAGGGAGGAAAGTAGAGAGGAAACTTAGAAGGAAGAAAAATCCTGAGAGAATAAAAGACAAGCTCAAATTTAGATATTTGTTCAATCTCATTTTGTACATATTCTTATATATTGTGTAAAAACTAAGCAGTCTAAATCGATTTATTAAATATTTTAATACTAATATTATTATTTTCCTTCACATTTTCTGGAGTAAACTAGTAAAGTCATCCATAAGAAAATATCTTTCCTTCACATCATTCTCCTTTCTTTAGCATTTTGGGATCCAAAATATCCTAACTATGATTATGATGATTTCTCTTAATACTTCAGGGATTTCTCGTTTAATAATCTCAATGGTAATCTTCCCCAAACGTTCAGCTCACTTACAAATATGAAAAATATGTAAGTAAACATTTTCTTTGTTTTTAAGCACTTGACATGTTTTCTTGGAAAGCTTCTAAACACATATGAGTGTCTATCATCTTTTAGGTATTTGCAAGACAACCAGTTCACTGGAACTATTGACGTTCTTGCAAATCTTCCCCTTGATAATCTGTGAGTTGTATATATATATATATATATATATATATATATATATATATATATATATATATATGTCTTAATGTATTTATTCTGTGTGTGTAGTTATGTGTATTCGTATTTCGGTATCAAATACTTCATATGCTTGTTGAAATGAACTGTTTAGGCTGTGACTCATACTTCTCTTATAGGAATGTGGAAAACAACCAATTTACTGGATGGATTCCTTCACAGCTGACGGGCATAAAAGGTTTAGAGTGAGTATTTTTAACTACAAGGGATTTGAATATGGGCATAATGACATAATTAGGACCCCTAAAATTTGAATTTGGGTGGGCCACAAAAACAATTCATTTATATAGATTTTATAGCAAAAATGGTACACAGAAAAAATTATTTACCGGTTTTCAGGGTGGGCCAAGGTCCGAGAGATTATTTCAACGACTAAAACTATGCATCTCTTTGCGTCCATGTTCAGGAAAGAATATTGAGGAGAAACATAAAAGGAAATACTACGTAATGTTTATGGGGAAAACGGTTCAAACTAAACATATATATTTCAGATATTTCATCAAACTCAAAAAATATGTTTCAAATATTTGTTAGAACTCCTGTGATATATATTAAAACGAGAACCCATTTATAAATGAGAACTTCTAATCGACATTCTTGATTTATGAAATCAAGGGTTAAAATTAATTCAATTTTGTAATAGTTCTACAATAATTACAAAAAAGACCCCATTTGAATTTTCAATAATTACACAAAGTACCCCATGTGCATCCTACCAATATTTGAATTGAATAAAAGATTGTGATTGAAAGTTCTCATTGTAACAAGTTCTCATTTTAAGATGGGTTCTCACTAGAACCATCCCCTATACATATATATCATCTTCTGTTGTACAAAACTAAGAAATTTAAATATTTTTAGAATTTTAAAAAGCTTTAATCAAATGTGATTTTCCTACATATTTTCCATGCTATCAAACATTAATTAACAAGTAATAACTACTACATATTTCTTTAGCCCATCTTCTTCCTTTGAATCCTTTCCCTAGGCCTTACCATTTTCAGCATTCCAGACATGGCATGCGTCTAACTTTCAGTTCTTATATACAGAACGGGAAATAATTTGTGGAGCTCAGGGCCCGCACCCCCACCCCCACCTGGCACACCACCTGTGGTCAAGCCGAACCATAGACCTGAAGGCAGTAGCAGCCCGCCAAGTGGAGGCAGTGATAATGGTAGTGGTGGAGGAGGAGGAGGAGAAGGAAGAAGAGGAAAATCCGGTATAGGGGGTGGTGCTGTTGCAGGAATTATAATATCCATTTTAGCTATAGGAGCACTAGCATTATTCTTTATTATGAAGAGGAGAAGATCAAAGAGGGAATCAACAGATATTGAAAAGGTTAATAACAATCATCAGTTTCCTCCTCTCGTCTCAAATGAAGCACAAGGTATGCCATAAAAAAGTGTTTTGTATGAGTCACAAGTTCACAACCTATTTTATTCTCCAGGCGTCTCTCAGAACTTGTTGGATCTTTATAGATCTTGAGATAACGGAACAATATTTAATAGGCTTAATATGATTTTAATCTGACAGGTATAAGGTTTTTCCTTTTAGGTTCCTGTGTTATCATTGTTATTCATCCTTGTAGTTTGTGCTACTTTTTTTTTAGTTTGTGCTACTTTTTTTTAGTTTGTGCTACTTTCTTATTAGTATTTCAATTTAAAATAACTGGTGTGGTGCACAAAAATCCAGTTATATGACTTTCAATGCAAACATTTCTGCAAGTTATATGTGATCATTTCAAAAGTTTGGGATAATCAAAACTCATCATTTCCATATTTCAATATATAATTCTTGCTCTCTGGGAATAAAATTCAAAACCATTTTTTAAAATGATTTGGAAAAGCTAGCTAGGAGTTGTATGAGCCATGTCAGTTTTTCATAAACAAAGGTTGACAGTGGGGGACTAAAAAGAAATTAACACAAATTACATAGATAAATGAGAGAGATTATTTTATGACTTATGAGGGCCTAGAATAAAAAATGATTTATCTGGATGCATGAAAAATGCACATCAACTTATTTAAAATACTTGCAAATGTAAGCGTTCTCAATGGAAGGGGTAATATAATTTGGTTAATTTCCTGTAACTTTGCATGCAGAGAGGAAATTTGTTCAAACCGAGTCCACACCGGGAATGAAAACCTTTGACAAACCCATCGAAGTTATAAATTTAAGACCACCTCCAGCTGATCGCGCTAAATCATTTGATGAAAATGATTTATCAGCCAAAGCAATTGTAGTTACTCCCAAGAAAATTGATACTTCTCAAATAAATGCCACTCAATACACTGTTGCTGACCTACAAATTGCTACTGATAGCTTCAGTGATGAGAATCTTCTTGGTGAGGGATCAATTGGAAGTGTTTACCGGGCTCAATTTGAAAACGGAAAGGTATAACCCTACTTAAGAATAATACTTTTCTCCAATGCAGCTTTTGATGTTTACCTTAAATAGAGTTTATTACATCTACCTCCCTTTGGGTTTGGTTAAATTACCAAATGACATTGGAAGCTTTTGTAAATTACAGATAAGCCCCTTCACCAGAGAGATTTCCCACAAACAACCCCGGGAAATATAATGATATTAGTAGGGATTGATATTTTGGAACTAATTGTCCACAAAATTAGTCCGGATGATTTTTTAGAGAAGACTTTAAATTTTAGCTTAAAAAGGCATTGAAAAAGCCAAATTCAATCTTAAGAATTAAGACGCGCAATTTTGGTTGATGTCATTATATTCTATTATCTTTCAATTTAAAAAGACCAACACCATCGAAGCCTTAGTCCCAAAAGACTTAGGTTGGCTAACATGCATCGACATATGAAGTTGAAGTTAAAAGGGATTAACTTGATCAGGGGCTTATGAAGAGGCTTATCTATAATATTTGGAAGTATCAAGGGATTTGGCTAATCTCGGGGAAGTTGATGCAATCGATCCTTCAATAAATGATGTATTTACCATTTAATCATAGTTACACTAATTATTGTCTTAGGTTTTTGCTGTAAAGAAAATTAATTCGTCCGCTATCAAGAATCCAGAAGATTTTCTTGATATAATTTCTGAGGTATCCCGGCTGCATCATCCAAATGTTGCTGAGTTAGTTGGATATTGCTCAGAGTTCAACCAGTATCTACTAGTTTACGAGTTCTACAAAAGTGGTTCTTTGTATGATCTTTTGCACCTCTCCGATGAGTACAGCAAGACACTTGCTTGGAACTGCAGAGTCAATATTGCTTTGGGGGCAGCACGTGCACTTGAGTAAGTTTAGTTCATCAATATTTTATGACTATTTCGTAAAGAAGACATTATTTGTAAAAAGAAAAAAAAACAGAACCTGTGAAAACCCTAAACATGTGATTTTAATTCAAATTTTGTTTGTAAAGATGAATACTACGAAGTAATATAGAATTATAATATGGAACCTGCTAAACCCTGACTTCTCTTCTGTAATCTCCATCCTATTATCTTTAAATCCAGAATTAAATTCAAACTTTCTAGTAAAATGTGTAGTATACATTGAAGTATGCATGCAAGCTTACTAAGCATCTTTTGCAGGTACCTACATGAAGTTTGCTCACCATCGGTGGTTCATAAAAACTTCAAATCTGCTAACGTTCTGCTAGATTTAGAATTCAACCCACACTTGTCAGATTCTGGTTTAGCAAGCCTCATACCTGTTGAAGATCAGGTAGCTTTTTGATGCCTTTGAATTTGATTAGTGCTTGGCCATTCTGCTTAATGTTTCTAATATAATTTTATGTAAATGCCTTTATTTTATGTAAACATAACAAAAAAATAAGGATTTGTCTACACAACAATAATGATATCAATTTACTGTGTTTTCTGCAGGCCCTAAACCATAATTCAGGATCGGGATATGGTGCGCCTGAGGTAGATAAGCCGGAGCAGTATACAATAAAGAGTGATGTGTACAGTTTTGGGGTTGCGATGTTGGAACTTCTTACTGGAAGAGTACCTTTTGACAGGTGCCTAACTAATTTTATTCAAGAACCTGTAGACCCCCTCCCCTTGCCACAAATGAGAGATGTTACTAGAAAATACCTCTAATATCATTACTTGCTCTCTTTCTCTACATTATGCAGTTCAAGGCCAAGATCTGAACAGTCCTTAGTTCGATGGGCTACACCTCAGCTTCACGACATTGACGCCTTGTCTAAGATGGTTGATCCAGCACTTAAAGGGCTTTATCCTGTTAAATCTCTCTCCCGATTTGCTGATGTTATCGCGCTTTGTGTCCAGGTAATGTCTTAGTCAAAATTTTATGAAATTAATAAAATCAAATATCAATGTTTTAAATAACAAGTGTTAGGTGTTAGACTGGGTCCGAGTGACTTGTCTCTGATTAATTCGGGGTTTGGGGCTAAGCTAGAAAAAAAGTTATGCTCCCAAGGTGAAAAATAGTAGATTCAATTTGAAATGCTTTTGTTTTGAAAAACTATACTAGATTCAACCATTTTAACCAAATAACCCTTATGGGGCAAGATGCCCAAGGAGCATAATCAGGAGGGGCGATTACTCGGGGCCTACGTAGAGATTTTACAGCAAAGTAATCAATTGCTAAGCATTAAAGCACAGGGAGATGACAATTATCAGGCTGTTTGGTAATGCTTAAAATGATTAAAATGTCTGTGGTGTAAGGGTGGGTCAATTGATTGAGGCTTGTGGAAATTATTGTATACTACATATATATGTGTGTGTGTGTGTTAATTTAATGAATTAAATAAAGTAATTCCTAAAAAAGAATAGCATAAATTTGAACAATTATATAAAATAGAGTGGTGCTTACTAAATATGGTTGACTTTGATTCTGGTTGAATGAGTGAATTTTCTGAACTATCTAAAGTACTAGTACTGCATCTTATTGATAAGAAAATTATTTTCCAGTTAAAGAAATTACTTTCTAAAAAGGTAGAAGCATCATTTAAGAAAAAAAAACTTATGCAATACATTTTTATCTATATATAAGCAGATTCTGACAACATAGTGAAATAAGGTGGTTTTTGGTATAAAAAAACTAGCAGATAAGCGGAAAAGGAAGCCTTACCAAACCAACTCCATATATGTGATAACTTACTTGAAATGACATTATTCAGTCTTGATGGTTCTTGTAAAAAATGTTTCAGCCTGAGCCCGAGTTCCGACCACCAATGTCAGAAGTTGTTGAAGCGTTGGTGCGTCTGGTGCAACGGGCCAACATGAGCAAGAGGACATTTGGCCCAGATCCACGGACTCCCAGGTCTGGGAGTGGGGATTCTCAAGAGTTCGATCCATAGCCTTGCGTATAATGAACTGCTGCTTAATCCAAGGTCGACCTGCCCGGCTGAGCATATTTTGCTGTGAATCCTGCCCGATCTGTTCATCTGCCTCGGTTGCATTGTAGCAATGTAGCATCATCACATAGTAGCATGGTCCTATAATATTGTTAATAGCATGTTCTACTCCTGGATTCTTATTTTTGTTGTATGGAAAATTGGAAATGGGGGAAGTATTGAAAAGAGGCTATGGATGAATCTTTCCTCATATACAACGCAAGCCCTTCAGTCCTATTATTTGCATCCATTTCTTTATTGAAGTAGGGTTGGGGAGGGGGTTTATGCAGAACTGAACTATAGGCCCCATATTTTTCAGATCATTACCAGTTCTAAATTACTCCACACAAGCAAAATGGGGCTACGATCCCAAACCAGTTAGCAATGCCCTAAAATAATACTACCTCCGTGGCTCCGTCCCACTAACATTGGGACATCAAGGGGTAGTGGTGGACTGGTTCTGGGCCGATCGGCCCGACATTGTTTGGAACCGGCCCGATGGCCCGGCCAGAGATCGGTCTGGGTAGGCCTGGCCCGGGGGTTATACGAGTCGGGCTCGGGTCACCCAAATAGGAACCGGCCCAGCCGGGTCTGGTTCGTTTTTTTTTTTCAATTTTTTTTGTTTTTCCCTGGTTGGGCTGGGTGTTTGGGGGGGGGGGGGGGGTTGGGGGTGGGGGAGTCGGGGGTTAATTAGAAAAGCAAAAAAATGAAGAAGCCCGGGGACCGGATTGGACCCGGTGGAAACCCGGGCCCGAAGCCAAACCCAAAAAGCCCGATGAGGACCGGCCCGGTCCGGGACCAGTCGATGCCTATTAAGGGGTGACACAATTATAAAGCGAAATGAATTTGCATGTTGATATTGAATTGATAAAGTAAGAATAAAGTAAAAATGATTTAGAATCATAGAAATTTTACGAAATTTAGTATGAGACCATCTTAGTGGGACGGACCGAAAAGGAAAGATGTGACAATCGGAAGACGTGATAGAATAAGAGTAATTTGACAAGATTTCTTCCCTAGGTTACACGCATACACGAATATTAGGAGTATTAAGGGTTTCCTTCCTGTTGCGTTGTCGCTCATCTTTATGTTTTCCAATTTCACTCAAAGGCTACAAATATTTACTAGTTTCATTTTGTTAGTTTCGTTTTACCCTTTTTAGGTCGTCTGAATGTACTTGTTCAATACTCCCTCCGTTCTTTAATATTAGTCCTCATAGGCTTTGACACGGGTTTTCAGAGAAAAATAGTAGGGTAGTGTAAAAGGTGTAATGAGTAGTGGATAAATGAAAAAGTAGAAAAGAGAAAGGGGTAATGGTAATAAAAGTTGGGGTATAAAGGTATATTTAGAGTAAAAACTTTCCTTAAATGGAAAGGAGGACAGATAAAAAAAAACGTCCAAAAAGGAAAGAAGGACTAATAAAAAAGAACGGAGGTAGTACTAACTTTATATTGAAAGTTTTTTCAAAATCAATTTGATCATCTTTTTTTGGTCTAGTCACTTCTACTAAAAAAACAGTATCATTTGTCAAACTTTGTGTCCCACATTTTTACACCATTTTTTTTATTGAAATTATGACTCGAATGGCGGAATTTGTTAAATTATAAATTGATTAAACTTCAATTATATTTACTTTTATTATTAACCCATTGTGTTGATTCAACAAATTAGTACGGAGTATTTGGTAAAGAATATGACTAAGAAAAAGCTTATATAAGCTAGAAACATGATTTAGAAACATGATTGCCTAACCGCTCTTCTTAGGACCAGTAGTTATTATGTTTGGTCCACTTCATGCCTAACCTATCTAGCAGAGATACGGGTACGCGGAAACGCAGAAACAGGTACGACGATACGACAAAAAAAAAGTAGAATACGGATACAGAGCCATATCTATAAATATTAAAAATTATGTGAGTGTATTTATAAATATTCAAAGTTATAGGGGTGTATTTATAAATATTAAAAATAATTTTTTTTGAAATAATACACATATATTATCCTCTCACGTCTACCCATTCATGAATTGAAACATTTTACATTTTCAAAATTTCAAGATACTTACAAAAAATTCATATTTTATCTCATATACATTAGTGCATCTCGAAATATAAATATAATCAATAAGTCATTAATTTAAAATGAAATATAAGTCAAACAACTACAGTTTTGAAATTAAAAATACAAGTACTCAAAGTTTTAGAATAATGAAGAGTTCTCAGAATACTCAAAGTGCAAGTATTTAAAGTTATAATACATATTTCCGCTGCAGCTATTAGTTTCCAGGAATAATTAGAATTAGGGATAGGAAGATTGGTGAATTAGGAATAGACTCATTAGTTGTGTACCACATAAAAGTAAGGTAAAAATTATTTTTAGCTTTTCATCTTTAATTATTTTATTATGTATATTTTGAGTGTTTTTTAAAAAAAGTTTTTTTGGAAGTTTTTTTTAAAAAGTGATAGGAGTATCCGTACAAAACGAGTATCCGAAATGTTAAAATAATTACCAAAAATGGAAACTTTTAAAAATTACATATACGGCCCGAGAACGTATAGTACGAGTATTCTAGAGTATCAGATACGTGAACGTTTCTGATACGCCGATACGATACCCTATTACCCTAAAGTATCCGTGCTTCATAGTGCCCAACTTAATGCCAAAACCCTCAATATACACCCACAGCGAATTTTCAAGACTCAGTTGATAGGTCGCAGATTCGCAGGAAAGATATATACTGGGAAAAAATCTAGTTATTTATCAAAACAGAAAAGTCAAAGACAAAAAATGGAGACTACATAATATACCAAAACTGTAAAATTTATACACTACATACACACAAACATAAAGGCAAGAATGAGCAAACGGCTAGACCACTTCGTCTCCTTAAAAAATCAGGCAACATTGATCAGCCAAATGCAGTATATAACTTGATGGCGAGTGTATTTCTGGTTCCACCAAACTTGTGGTGGCCAATCGCACCCCTAGTCACTGTAGTTCCCAAAGTGTATGACAGTTTGGGACTCACTCGTCATCTGCAATGAAGTTTGGGATTTCACCTTGACAAAGATACTCATCACACAGAGATGCTGAGCCCCAGCCCCTCCGGAGCCTTAGAATGTCCTCGGTGAAGGTGGACCCGGGAGATCCTATGAACACAGCGGACAATGCACATATTGTCTTGTCCAGCATTGCTTCCACCTTCAAAGCCAAGATAACCGTACAATATTGAAGGAAAAACAGCAAGCCAAATGAAAAACAGTATTTGTGAGTGTGGGAGTGGGGGGGGGGGGGGGGGGTCAGATCAATTATACATTATTTATACACCTAAATAGCCCCCAAAGGGACTTCTCCAACAGACATACTTGTCTCCCCTCTCACTCCCCAGTACTCACAAAATGAATTGATTGCTCAAAGTTTTCCTAGAACTGCCGTAATAATATATTGTGTGGTTATACAATATTAATATAAACACACACAAGACATCAATGATTCATGGAGTCCAGTCTTAACCCTAAGCCTTTTGTTGCTTCAAAAGAAGGGGGGGAAATTGAAGAGTTAAAAAGTATGTTTGATTCAATGGAGGAGCAAAATAAGAATCAATACTTAAAAAATTGTATATTTGATATAACTTTTCATGTAAGTTAATACACTTATACACTGATCTATATGAATAACAAAAATGATAAGAGTACTTTTGATTTAAAAAAGGCCGAAAAGAATTAACAAAAAAGCCCAATGAAATACCCCAAATTGGGGGAGTGAGGGAGTGAAATATGTGGAGTTTGGAGGAGTTCATAGCTTCTCCACTTTCCTTCCCTTTCCCCTAATACCCTAAATAAATTAATAAATCAATAGAAACTTGCAAAGAATGAGTTGCAATTAATTCTTCAGCCAATGAAATATTGAGCCAATAGTCTACTGACAACCACCTGCTGACACATCAATAACTCAAATGCGGGTTAAGTCAAATGCTCACCTGAGTGTCTCCCTCAAGGCCATGCCGATATAATAAAGCATCCCATTTTTCTGCTGAATTACGAGCAGGTCTTGTAACAAGAGGGACACTCTTTCCATCGAGGAGAACCAGAGACTGAAGCAAATTAGTTTCACTTTCTGCGGCATCTGTAGATAGATATATTACTGGAGTATTGGCTCTTTCAACCATACGATTGATGCAATCAGCAGCTTGAGGAATGGGGTAGAAGCAACTCGGTTTCTTGGCATTGCTGGTAATTTAGCACAAGTGTGATTAGGAAAAAAATACACATTCATCAAATCATATTAAGCTCCAGCAGACAACTACATCATTCGATGCATATTTGAATGCAATGTGATGCAAAATATGAGGTCGAGCGTATTTCTCGATGACCATTTGGTAGTCAATTTTTTTGGCATATCAGCACACTTTTTAGCCATTTTTATTCTACGTACCAAAGACTAAATTATTTGATTACCCTTACCCCACCCTAGGTGGGAGCCTTTGCGGCACTGGGCTAATGTTGTTGTTGTTGTACTAGATTATTTGATTGCACACACTAGATTGAATAATAACGGAAAAAAACACACAGATCTTGGTGGTAGCTGTAGCCTGCAGAAATGGTCATTCTAAAAATAACTTTATATTTTCTTTACTTTATCAACAAAATATATGTAGTATTAGATATTTCCTTTTGCATAATTAAAAACTACAGCAACTTGATTTACATAAGCAACAATTCTAAAAATTTCAGCAGCTTCACTAAATTCACTCTTATCAATAGAAGGCAAAGATACACCTTCATGTAACACTTGTCACTTTCAAGCTTTTGTTTCTTCAGTTTTATAATCCTGTTTTGTATTACTTGCCCCACTTTCCTAATTTGAAAGTACACTCAAATCAATATACATAAAATCCTTACTTTCATATCTCCACTTTCTTACATTTTCTCCCATTTCAACTCTCTCTTACTATTCTCTACCCTATAAAATCCCTCTTAAAAACAATAAAAACCTAATGGATCAACTAAAATAATGGAGGGAGTAAAACTAAAGTTAAAAACAGACTTTTAGGATGACGAAAAATGAGAATGTCGCAAATGAAATCATTTACAACAAAGGAATACAACAAAATCCAAGCCTAGTCCAAAAAGACTTTGGTGATTTACCGAAAAGGAATAACAACATACCAAAATTTCAAGAAACCGTGCCGACGGAAATGAAGAGCTATAAAGTTGTCACCCAAAAATGTCTGAACAAATCTTTGGGCAGTGAGCACAATAAGACGGCTGGGCTCAATTAGGGTTTTGCACTTGTGCGCAATGGGTCCGCCTGGTTGCGCCACCATGTCTCTCTCAACATCCGCAAAGAACACATCGCCAATAGCAATAACATCATCAACTGAAGAAAACTTTGAAACTACATCTTCGATTGTCTTCTGTGACGGGTTTTTAATATCCTCGTTCCAAGCAGTTTCCAGCTTATTCATGGAAACTCCTGAAGATTTCAACTTTTTAATCCGCTCTTCGTCCATGAAACAAGGTTGCGGCAGAGAAAAATAACAAATGAACCTATCTATATGCACACGGTTCTTCTGACTTTCTGCAAGCTCCTCATAAGCAATAACTACTTTTCTCCCCAAACACGTATTTATATGTTCAATATCCAAAACCCTTTGAAACTCATAGTCTACTTTTGAGCTGGGAATGACCAAAATGCGATTAAGCACTGCTGCAAAAAACATATGTTTCTCCAAACAAATCAAATGGTTCGACATTTGACCAGAGACACAAACGGCAAACAAATACTTATTTGGTTCTGGCTTCCATTCGATAGTTTTCCTCTCAGACCACCCCTGATCAACCTTCGCACACCTACCTAGTCCGCTAATGCTTGGATCTGTGAAATTATCTGATAATACATCTAATGAATTCTGGAATTGATGTGATGACAGAAGAGCTTCTTGAATTTGCTTATTCAATGAGATCTGACTAAGCAAATCAGCTTTCACATTTTCTGATATTACAATGGAAGATGGCGAACTCGAAAGCAATTTATTAGAATTAGAATTATCAGTATTATTAACAGAAGCGGAGCTCGTTGTATTTAGGAACGAGTGGTTCCACAGCTTGAAAAGCCCTAATTGCTGCTGCCGAAGCATATACAGAGCACGTAACTCGGACTCGCGCATGCGACTAACCGTATAGTCGAAGGCGATATTAGAGACTCCAGTTCGGAAGATGCCTTTGATGTCAGTAGTAACGTAAAGGGTGAGAACAAAGACTGGGAGAATGAAGGCTAAGCAGTACCTCTTCTTGAAGCCGCAGTCTAATCGCCCGGCGTCGTTGAACCGGTTTTTTATGTCGTCGATCTGGAAAGTGGACCGATCTGGAGATTTTGCGCCATCCCACTGTCCTCCATTGCCGATAAGCTTCCTGCGATCTTCTTCATCGTCGGAAGAGGGTGAAATTTCCATTTTCCTGTGGCGGAAATGAAATGTGCGTTCTGGCCGTTGTGATTCTATATTTGTCGGTGAGGGAAGGCGACCACCTTGCACAACGGCACACGTATTAACTTTTTAATAAAACACAACATGACAACACCTAAAGTTTACATAATCAAATTTTTAAAAAATGAAAAACTAAATATAAATGTTACTTCCTCTGTCCCATTACAAGATTCTCACTTTCTTTTTTGGACGTCCCATTAAAAAGTTCTAATTTCTATTTTAAGAAACAATTAACAATCTTAAGTGACAAATTAATCATTAAATATTAAAAATAATATATTTATAACATCACGATTATCAATACTAACTACTTTAAATATATACTCCGTACCTATTAAAATTATTTCTCAAAATATACTCGAAATACTTTATTTAATTATTATCTAAATAACTGTGTCGTTTTGCTATGAGAACCTTCCAACGGGACGAATGTAGTACATTGTTTTATATCGCACACAACTAAGTATATGAACGGCAAGTAAAATGTGAGATGTTGGTGTAGATGACTTTGGAAGCATATAGGACATATGAGTACTTGAGTTCAACAACCTTTCCATAGATAACCAGAACTGGATGTTGTATTTTTGGAAAACGATGTTATCCCTGGAAATTAGTATCTCTAGTAAAAACATGTATTTGAACTTTTAGTTATTTATTTATTTATTTATTAGAGTATAGTTTTTTTTATCTCCATTACCCAAGAACTTTGAGTATTTGTACTTTTAATTTTAAAATTGTGGTTGTTTGACTTGTTTCTCATTTTAAATTAATGATTCATTACTATATTTATTTTCCGAGATGGACTAATATATATGAGATAAAGAATAATTTACTTCAAACTATCTTGATAATGTGAAGAGATATTGCAAAACGTGGTCTTCTCCCTTCTTTTAGGGGTTTCTTCTCCCGCCGCCTTCGACCGTCGTTGAGGGATGGTGCGGGTTTGGTTAATTTTCTGGTGTGCTTTGGGGATGATTCAGGGGGGTCATGCTATGGATTGTCCTCTTCTCTTGCGGTTGTGGATTGAATCGTTGATTCCGATGACTCCAACCGCGTTTGTATTCGAGGTGGCTGTGTTGGATGCGTCGTTGGATGCGGTTGTTGTGCGGATGGACGAGGGATGGGTGGTTGAGATCGCCCTCTGTTTTGATGGTTTTCGAATAGGATGGGCGGCGTTTGAGGAGACTCAATCGCGGCAGGGTTCAAGCTCTCAGAATTTGGGCGTCCTAGGCTGCCAACTTCATCAGGAGTGCCGCTCTTATTGGCTATCTTGCAGGAATAGGGAAGAATAAAGCTTCATGGTGCGAGTGTTTGTGTTTCTGGAGCATGGTTTGTAGCTTCATTGGTGTGGCAATTGCCGGAGGCAAAAAGAATATATGGGAAATTGTGGTAGTGGATCAGCACGAGATAATTCAAGATGCAGTGGTGAAAATGAAAGAAAAAGATGAAGTGTCGATCAGTCGATGGTTCGTCCCCCTTCGGAACCACCGCCAAAAAATGAAGAACGAGAAGATTTGGAGCTCAGGAAGACAGAGCAAGAATTTTATTTTATAGTTTTTTTTTGCTTTTTAATTTTTTTGATCATACGGTTTGCTTTTCCTTTGATTTTTGCTATTGTTGTAAGACTGTGGTTTTAGATTTGGATGATGGGAGATCTGCTTTAACCGTCTTTGGCTCAGTTGTGCCCAGTAATGGATCAGCGAATTATATTGCTTCGTTGAAGGTGATTAACTCTGAGTCTAGTTCGAGTGTCGGCGGTTGCCAGTGGTCTTTTGTCTGTTTTAACCCATATCTGAATGCTGTGATATCAATTTAAACCATCTGTTTTGACGATAAAAAAACTATCTTGATAATGTGAAAGGTTTCAATGTCATGAATGAACAAAACTTGTTTATGTATATATTTTCAAACAAAACTTGTACTTTTTAAAATTTACATATACACCCCCATAATTTTTAATATATATATATATATATATATATATATATATATATATATATATATATATATCCACATAACTTTTAATATATATATAAAAATGTCTCCGTATTTGTATCCTACTTTGTTTTGGATTTTGTAGTAACCCGCGTTTTCACGTATTCGTATTAGTGCTACATAAATTGCCTCTTTGGATGGATGATTAAAAGGCCTTAGTAATGGAAGTGGACTGTGTTGGTTCTAACATATAATTGGGAGAATTTTTAGAAGAAAATTGAAATGTTAGTAAGTGTTTAAAAATGTTAGGAGAAACCTTCTAAACATCTCAATAAGTGACTTTTTTAATACTCCAATTTGGAGTGTTTTGGAGTGCTGGACAAATCTCATCCTTCATATTTCCGTCCTACCTCCATCCCCTCCATGAAAATGGTTCGTCCATTGGCCAAGTCATAGCCATCGTAGCCCTCATCCCGATTGGAACCATCTTTCTCGACTTACCCATCATCTCCTTCATTCTTCATCATTGGGCTTCCCCTCAGCTTGATGGTTTATTTCCTCTTCAACCTAATTCTGGTGCCGAACACCATGGTGGTCGGCCTCATTGTCACTGTAGTTCGCACACCTGGCTATTGTAGTTCTTGTTTTATTTCATAAAGTTAGCTGTCTTGACTTGAATGGTTTCTCTACCTGCCACCATATATAATTGCAGATTCATGTTTTTAAGGTATTGCAGATTCATGCTATCAACTAAAATATACTTCATATGTATGTATGCGTGTGTACGAATCAGGTCTAGGGAGAAGCTTACGAGAAGCAGAGGTATTTCTAGATCAGAGCTTTGAATTTATATTGCACTTGGGATTTAAATGAGGGCATTATTGTCAATTTAACTGATAAAACTTCCATTGACAACACTTCATTTTTTACTCTCCCAAATAAGGTAAGTTTATGTTTTACACTTGCACTTACCTCCTCTTTCCAGGCCTTTGCCAACACTTACTAACACTTTCATTACCAACATCTTTCAACTCTCCATCCAAACAGGCTCTAATGTTAGAAAAAAGATGACATCTCATCCCTAAGCCTCTACCTAAATACCTATAGAGGCCCTCTGCATTTTTAAACTGTAACATCTTATCGTAACCTCTTATCGCAGTTGATAGGTTTCGAACTTAAGACTCGCCCCTTGTGATACCTCAATCTACTAGCTAAGTTATGCCCACCGGCACTTGGATATGTGTTTGATACTTCTATACCTTGAGGAGATGTATTTGTTCAAAACTTGGCAAGTTTAAGCTGAAATTTCTAGTTTGTTATAGTACCTATTAAACACCAACATCCTTGACTGGATGAGTTTTGAACATGACCTTCTCTTTGGGAGGATAGTTTTGAATGCACAATCTCCTCTTTGGGAGTGTCACAATAGGCAAACAAATATGCATGAATTTAAGAGCATAGGTATGCGTCTTAATTAGTTTTGCTGAGTTAATTGATGAATGTTCAATTCAATTCAATGTGAAAATAGTACTCCAGTGCGGCATCATTGTTACTTCACTATTATATCATCGACATTGTTACTTCACTATTATATCAGCGACACGACACTATCATGTTACTGGCTTTCTTATGAAAGTTATTTTATCTATCATTTTAAGAAGTTAACAAGAAATAAAAAATCTTACCATCTCAAGCATGTTCATCAAAGAGACCGTATATATATAAACTATTGATAAGATAAACAGTTGCAAAAGCTTCAATAAAAATTTATAGTATACTGAAAAATAATTTTAAAACACTCTTGTTTTCAACTTAAAAGGCTTTCAGTGATTTCTTGAATGTTTTCTTAACTTCTTCAAAAAGGGCTGCCAGTTTTTTACAGGCTACGCACTTGAGCCCTATAAAAAGGAAAAAATTCTTTGAATTTAAAAACTTTGAAAAGTCCGTAGAGTCTGTTTGCCACAGCTTCTGCTTTTAAAAAGTGTTTTTTAATGAAATGAGGAGAAGTAGTGCTGGACTCGGGCCGGGCGGCCCGGCCCGGAACCGGCCCGGCCCGGTTACTGTTTGGCCCGGCCCGGCCCGGGGCCCGGTGGGTCCCTCGGTTCGGCCCGGCCCGGCTGCTGGGCGGTTCGGGCCCGGGCCCAGGTTTTGGTGAACCGGCCCGGCCGGTTCGGGCCCGGTCCGGGCCGGATTTTAATTTTAATTTTTTTTTTTGAAATTTTTTAAGTTTTAGGTTGGATTAGGTATTTTGGGCCATTTGAGGTGGTTTGGGATGGTTTGGGGTTGAGGGGGAGGGGTAGGGGATTAAATAGGAGAACAAAAAAATTATTGGGCCGGTTCGGCCCGGCCCGGCCCGGCCCGGAACCGGCCACCGGCGGTTCGGGCTCGGGCCTCCCTTTCCTGGCCCGAGGCCCGGCCGGGCCCAGGCCCGAACCGGGCCCGAACCGGCCCGAGTCCAGGCATAAGGAGAAGTGATTATATAAAAGTTGATAGTGTTTGAGAAAAAAATGATTTTGAAAAGTAAAAGTGGGTAGTGTTTGGTAAAATAAGTGCTTTTGTGTAATAGAAAAAGTAAAAGCACTTTTGACGCGTAAGCCGAGAAAAATAAAAATTGTAGTGTTTGGAAAAATAAATGCTTTTTAAAGTCAAAAGCTGAGAAGTGCTTTTTTAAAAACAGTTGCAAACCAACCCATAGATTTATGTAACTTAACGGATTTTATTCATAGAAACGTTTATGGATTTAAATTCTTATTCACTTCTGAAAAGTCTTTGAATTTAAAAAATCAATGCGAATACAATACACCCCGGTCCTAAGAATACCTCACAGGCTCACACTCTTGTCTTTCCATTGTAAACAACAATACTGTCACCAAACTGCAGCAATAACTCACTATTACTGAGCTTGTATAGTGGTTTTAAGTCCCTCATGGGCCAGAACCATGTGACAGTCTCAATGTAAATCCTATACATTTTAGACCAATACTGTTTTGATCCATGCTTCTTCAAAACCCAAAAATCTTTTTGAGGGCACTGGTTGTAATCACCAGCACTATAATTAAGAAAATGATGAATAAACACACAAAACAGCACTTCTGCGAGTGAAAATTTGGGTCACATAGTGAAAAGAAGAAACCTCATCTCCATAAAATACAAAGGAACTTAGACAAGATAAACAGTTTAAAAACTAAAAATTAAAAATACAAACAAATGAACCATGAAACTTAGCATTTCCTTTGCAGAGCAAACCAGTTGTTAATAACCAGGGGCCATATCACATAGAAGAAATGATGATCAGGAAAGACATTATCGATTTTCATGGAGAGATGATTCTTCTTATAAACTACAGCAATCTTAACTACACAGGCTTGGCAAAGATACACCCTCCTTTCATTAAAAAAGTTCTTCAACAACCCTTCTTCACCACTGATTTGGTTTCTAAATTGGTGGAGTGTGAGAGCACTGTAAACAGTTTTAGAACCAGGCTGAAAAATTAGCAGTGTTGTTCGATCAATCTTCCCCCATTAATGTCACTTCTAGAAAATGGAGGGTCATTGACCCTCCCATCCCTTCCCCTCCTCCCCAAATTTCTACTCCCAAACACACCCTAAGAGTAGGGGCCATGGGCTCCAGTTACCATCACTTACCACAATACAATGCTGCAGATCATACATATAGTGATGGATAATGAGATTATCTTTCGAGATTGAGGACACAATAGTCCAATAATACAGCAAACGATAATAAGCTAGTCATGAAAGAAGGCAATTTAATGGGAAAGAAGGCAATTTAATGGGAGTAAAAAACAGAAGAAATACATAGACCAGCACTATTATAGCTATAAGCCTATAATAAAACTAAGACGGATTAGCTAGCGACTTGGATTAAACCATAATAATCTTGGAGAGGAGGCTTCAACAAAATTTGAAACAGTTATAATCACTGATTTAAAAGAAAACCGCATTGATTTAGATAATACATTTGGAGAAAACACATTAAAATCATAAGTGAATATAGCCAAAAAACGATCCCAAATTCTGAAATAAAGGATCGAATTACTACTTCTTGTTACTGCCTTTAAGAAGATCATCAGAAACCACCTGGAGGAGCTTCTTCTGCTTGGCAGATTTGGCAATTTTCTTAAGAGTCTTAGGATTGGTGATCTTCTGGAACTTGGTTCCAGATTTGATGATGTTCTCCTTCTTCTTCTTCTCCCTCTCCTCCCTCTTCTTCCGCTTCTCTATCTTGTTCTGCCTGATCGCCTCTTTCAGTTCGCTCATCCTCTCCTTGTACGCCTTCTTTATCTCTTTCTCCTTTACCTTCTCATCCAGCGTCTTCCCCTTCCGACTAACATGAAGCGCCGAAGATCTACGCGTCCGGACCTGCTTCCAGTTCCTCCCTGACACTCTCCCAGCTATCACACCGTCGTACGTCGGCTTCCCCATCACCGGCCTATTCGGATCATCGGATGATGAGACGGCCTGCCTTTTTGACGGAGGAGCGCCGTTCTCGACTTCCATAGCCACAGCGTCTTCATCTTCCTCCTCCAATCGAACGCCGGCCTCCTTCTCCGCTCTCTTGCGCTTGTACGTTTTGCCTCCGAAACCCTCATCCAGGAACCTGAAATCTATGGTACACGCCATTTTTACACACCAAACCAACCTCTGAGGCTCTAACTCCAAACGGAACCCTAGAAGGGGTGAAGCTCGGCGCAGCAATATTATTACTATGCGCGCCCCATCTTTTCCCGGCTGGACAAATTTATCCTTTTCTTTCTTTTGCTCGTAACCAAATCTATGAGATCAATCGTACCCTACCAATAGTAAATCTCCCAGCCCCATCCACTAGCGTGGGGTTTAGATAAATGATGAAAACAATTTACAATTAATATTTATGTTGTACGGAGTACAAATTACAAATTTCAATTGCGTTTCTTATTAGAGTTTTTACCTCTAGATAGGACAGAATTATCATCAAAACTCCTATATGGGAGTTGATCCTTTATTTTACCTAAATAGGACTTTTTATTCCTACTATACCCCTGCTACTCGATATCGGTATAATAAAACCTCAGCCCAACACCTCAATTCGATCGACATCGTCATCTTCTATTCCGCATCAATTGCAGGGAGCTCCTCTCCCGCTCTTCGATCTTCTTCCGCACACCTTACTCTGGCCAGCGGTCTCCAAGTAATCCCCCCCATCCTTCTCTTCCTTCTTCTACCTTCTCCTCTGTTCTTAATCATCTTCTTCCTTCTCCTCTATTTTCTGCTTCTCTTTTATTCGAATTTTTTTTAGATTCTGAATGGATATTTGGAATTTGAAACCTTTGGGAATTAAAAGTTGTGGCTCTCAGTTCAAAAAATTTTAGATCTAAAATTTATGATTGTGTATGTTTATCAATTTGTAAAAATTGCCACATTTATGGCATTTGTTTATGCAGATGGAAATTTTACAAGTTCGAAAATGCCAGATTTTTGGAATTTTCACAAATTATGGCATTTTTATGGCATTGAATTCAATTCATCAGCAACACAACTTCATTTTTCTTCTCCTGTTTCACATTTTCAACTCCAAAATGTGAAAATGCCATAATTTGTAATCTAAAAATTCCATATTTTTGCATATAGAAATGCCAATTTTCTGTCATTATTGTTATCGTGATTGTAATTTTGCCTGAAATTGAAATTATACACTCCACAGGGTAGCTGTGATTAAGAAGATGGCAGCATGTCCACAAAGGATTTAGCGGTGACACCATTCTCGCTGGATGACGGGGTAAGTCACCTCACTGGAATTGTGCAGCGGCAATTTCGATGGTGCCTGCGGTGGTGGTATCAACAACGGCGGCCGTGTTGGGCGTGCACTGAAGGCGATGAAGGTGACCGACAGTTTCGAGTTTAACTCTATAGGCAGCATCGATGAACGAGACATATGGGGAATTGTGTCTGGACACCTGGGTTTTATTTTTTTATTTGATCCTTAATTTATCAAGGGCAATTGTGTCTAATCCGTTCATTTTTAGTCCTATAAATTATGAGTCCTATTTGTGCATTTTAACATTGATTTAGTCCCATTTAGGGAATTATCTCTTCTTATTAATATATTACGTACTAGTGTTTGATCGCGCAAGGCGCGACAACTTTTGTCCAATATTAAAATAGTGTTCATTTTGTAAGGAATTACTATCATTGAGACATGAGAAAGTGATGTGTTTAATAAGAAAAAGAGTTTATATGGTTGATATTAAATTGGCCAAGTAAAAGTAATTTAGACTCGCACAACTTTACCAAATTTGATATGAGACAATTTTAGTGAGATTGTCCGAAAAGAAAAATAAGACAATCCTAACGGGGCAAATGGAATATTATACTATGTATATGATATTGTTATGAGATTTTCTTAGATAGTGTATATAAGTTTACAATATTTTTTGAAAATTGTCAGATCATATATATTTTCAAATAGTCAATTATTGTTCAGATATGTGCTTATATTTTAGAAATTTTATCAATTCAAGATCCAAAAGATAGATTAATTATCAATTCAGGATCCGAAAGATGAAACGTATCGATATAGGACCCGAATGATGGAAAACTGTCAATTTAAGACCTAACATTTCATAGGTTTTTTTAATTCCATTACTAGTTTTTGATAAACTTTTCTTCACAGAAGTTTATTAGTTTAATAAAACTAAATAATATTTCAAAATTTAAAAAAATAAAAAAAATTATGACAACTTAGGTCCTAAATTGATAGTTTTTCATTATTCAGGTCCTATATCGATGCACTTGACCTTTCAAAATTTCATATGGATAATTCGTCTATCTTTTGGATCTTGAATTGATAAAACTATGTGATTCCATAAATTGCATATATTTTTGGTTTTATATATGAAATCATCAATGACACATAGACGTTTCTAGAACACTTTTGTACCATTGTATTTTATAAAAACATCTAACGCAAAATTGTTGAAATGTAATAATTTTAATCGTACCCCATAGTAAACATAACATTTCGGTTTATTAAACTTTTTTTAACATCAACAACGGTTTAAAACTTTTTCAGATATAACTAATATAAGTGTTAACCATTTGAAATTAGAATTCATCTAACATGCTAACTAGTCAGCAACGAGTTAGGACTTAGGAGGTCAGTTATAATTCTTTTAAATATACTCCTATTATTAAAAAAAACTTAACGGAAGGTAAACATCATAGTTAGTATAGTAAGGGTAAAGAAGTCACATGAAAAATTAGGTTCCATTTTTTAGGAATAATGTACTACTTGTGATGCTCAAAGTGTATTGTTATAAATTAAGGGTACCAACCCTCATTCATGAATATAATGTTGTTAGATTTAACGTTTGAATAGTTGTATATTTTAGAGTCCGTTAGGTAAATTTGTTATTCGGATTTTCAGGTTTATCAACAAACTTTTTTACCGAACATGTAACTTTTAATTTCGGACGCTTAATTGCGTAATAATAAGAAAATTAAGGTTGAAGTTACTTTTCTGGCTGTATTGACTGAAATGGCTGCAGATGAACATTTTAGCTATTTTCATGTATTTTTTCTTTAGTTTATTGATAATACATATTTTAAGTAATTTTTTCATAAATGAGCAGAAAGTCAATCCATCGTTTCAACCAGAACTTTATAAATTTCAGCAGCATCAGCCGATTCAAGTATTACCAAACGGGCTCTTAGAATGGTAGTTTAGTATAAAAATTATCAAAGACAAAAATATGTTCACTATTAATAAAAGATTTGAAAGATTTCACAGTCAACTTCCAGGTTTCAATTTCCTTTGGTACTTCCTCCGCTCTTAACTAAATGCAACGGTCAACATTCACATTTGTCAAGACATAACTTTTACCGTTAATATATATAAATCTCTATTAGTAATAAAAATTAGATTTTGAAAATTTACAATAAGATAAATGAAACAATATTTTTTTCGAATATATATATATATATATATATATATATAGAAAAGATCCTGTCCAGACGTCCGGACAGGAGCCGCCGTCCGGCCGGCGGCGTTTGGCCGCCTTCCCGGTGGAATTTTTTGATGAAATTTTTATGGCATGTTCTCCATCAAGTCTAGTTTATCCACAAAAAAATTCAGCCAAAAACTCAATCGGGAAGGTCGTCAAATGATTTTTGCAAGTTAACTGGTCCGGAAAATACATATTCCGGACCAGTTAACTTGCAAAAATCATTTGACGACCTTCCCGATTGAGTTTTTGGCTGAATTTTTTTGTGGATAAACTAGACTTGATGGAGAACATGCCATAAAAATTTCATCAAAAAATTCCACCGGGAAGGCGGCCAAACGCCGCCGGCCGGACGGCGGCTCCTGTCCGGACGTCTGGACAGGAGCATTCCTCTATATATATATATATATACATATACATATATATATATTATACATTAATAAATAAAACATAGTCAAAGTGGAACAAGTGAATAGTGTAAAATTCAACATTTTGCATTTATTTAAGAATGGATGTAGTAAAAACGTAGCCAAATTTTATGGGATTAGTCATGCAATGAAATTAATGATAAATAAATAAATTAAAACATATCAACACAATTTATCCTTCAAATCTTTTATTAATAGTGAACCTATCTTTGAGTTTGATAAGTTTTTATAATGATTTAACATTTTATACAACTCTTCAAACGAAACTTAAATATATTGATAAGACAACACAATTGAAATTTGTAGTTTGTAGTGCACTAGTGCATATAATCATACTTCGTATATATCAATTGTAAATTGTTTTCAGAATCTCAATCCCACGCTTGTAACTTGTAGTGGACGAGGCTTGAAGATTTTCTATTGATATTGTATGATTGATCCCATAATTTGGTTACGTCTGTAACAAAAGAAATGCGGAGTGGTTAAATGAAGAAAAGGATAAATTTGTCCAACCGGGATAAATTGGGGCGCGCAGAGTAATAATACCGGTGCGCGGAGAACGACCGCCCTAGAAGTAGTACTACAAGTCCCTTCGCCTGACATTTAAGTACGGGCTGGGCTTTATAAATTTGCACACTGGGTCACGAATCTGATACCGGATACTAAGCCATTGCCTCTCGGACTTTGCCAATTTCAAGTATGATCCACTACAACCGTTCTTTGTTAATACAACATTGGTGAGTTTTACGCTATTCATATACTCTATTTTGATTACATTTTATTTATTAATATATTTCAGATGATGAAAAATATTGTTAAGTTCATTTCATTATAAATTTTCAAAATATCAAATTTTAATTTTTTTTAATAAAAAATGAAAGATATTAATCGTCAAACTTGTGTGTTAACAACGTGAAAAGTGGATTGTTGCAAGTAAAAGAGATTAAATATATCTCAACTGTTTTTTTTTCTTCTTTAAACATTTCACTTTTCCTGTAAAGCTCTTCAAGAATTCATCATCTCCTGCAGGCATTAACATTAATATCTATTATCTTCTTTTAATATTTAAACCCAGAATAGTTTTCTGGTTCAAAAATTTAAAATTATTTTATACTATCGTCATTATTAACCAACAAAAATTGTGATACTAGATACTATCCGCCCAAAAATTATTTTAATTTTTATTATTATGATTGTATTATTGTATTAGTATTATTGCAATTTTTTCACCAAATACTTTTCCAAATCTAGTTTTTGAAAAATGAGGATGTTTAAATTGGATTGATTTCACTCTCGGTCAGACTAGATCAATTACACATACCCATCTTAAAAAGATCATGCAAGACTCAACCAGATCAGATCGAACTTCAACGGTAATAAAATACACATAAGATATAATCAGATGAGAAAAAATAAAACCAGAAAAATTCCTATCAAATTTAAAACATCAAATTCGAAACGGTGTTCTTAAAACATTACCAATGTACGTTATTGGAATTATGAAAGTAATGTGTTCCTGCATAATATTATGTAATACTAATTTTGTATTCTGATTAATAGCAGTAGGAAAAAATAAAAATTATGATAAAAAATCAAAACGCATTTTCACGCATACGCCTCGCCTAAACTCCTCTAGACATCAAAGGCTAGAGCCTTCATCGTGCCGCCTCTACACGCCTTACGCCTTTTAAAAAATTGTCTACAGGGAGTCTGGAACCTATACTTTTCACATTTCCACACGTATCATTTTCACTCTTTCTTTAATACTCCCTATAAACACTAGGAACTACTCAATTTTTTGTTTTTAAGTAAAAAAAGAAAAATTCTACTAATATTTTTCCTGGAAAGGTAATGGATAAAAATGTGACTTAATAACTTTTAGTGATTATAATTGTGTTCAAACTTATTATGATGTAAACATTAAATACAAATTATAGTCATAAAAATTAAAAAAAAAGTATAATAAAAATTCAAACTTCAAAACTTTTAAATTCAATTCAAAAAAGAATTCGAATCTAAATTTTCAGAAATAAACCAGAAAATTGTTAAAATACATATAGAAGTTTAGAAATACAGAGGTCAAAAATAAAATTTAAGCTCCATAGTTTTTTTTGGGTCATCAACCGCATATATATTAATTCAAAAGATCGTTAGTCAATTGGCTAAAAATACAATCAGAAAAAGACTCAAAAATAACTCGTTGATCTGGTATAGCCACATGTATCATTGCTAATGCATGAGCTGCATGATTCGCAGAACTGTTACAAAAAGAGATAGTAACATTACTCTCTGACTCTAAAATCTCCTTAATATCATCCAGAATCATATATAGGTAGGATCCACCCTCATCCGCTTCAAGCCTTGAATCACTATAAGCGCATCCGTCCCTCTCATGACATTATTCCACCCAGCCTCAACGCCCCCTGGATAGCATCCCGGACCCCAGTGCCTCTGTCTCCTCAGCAGCCCACTCAACCCGGTGTAAAACACCCTGCGCTCTAATAAACTCTCCTTACTCATTCCTTGTTATCCACCCTCAAGCTCTAACACCTTCAACCTGGTTCACCGCACCATCCACATTAATTTTCACACTCCCCGGTTTTGGCCTCCTCCACCTTGCATCCTCGGCCCGGTTTAACCTGCGCACATGGCAACACCAGAGATTTGAAAACCACCGAGAGAAGTCAGCAGACATCAATGGCGAAGTGTTGTAAGATTTGAAGTGGAAGTTAAGGAAAACTATTCGTGTTATTGATAAAGAGATTCGTGATGAGGAGTGTATTTCCATGATGGTGCGCCAGATGGACGCCGCCATGAGTGGTCATACCATTGACGAACAATTTTTTCGTAGGAGGAGGATTTTGAATTTTCGGTATGTTAAAACATGAGGTTTCATCCTAAAACGTCAACCGGATAGGAGGAGTAACTCATATTTTATTATAGTGTTTGATTCTTCCAGAGATATCCGGTGTAGGACTTTAACACCCCTCCTCACGACCAGACACTTCGTTTAGATTGGGCAGTCATTAATTTTTTCACCGGTTCGTCATTTTTGCACCCCATTTTGAAATAACTTTGATTTTGCACCCCAACACAAAACAATTTGTGAAGAAAAATTTCTGAATGAGGTGCAAAGTCAAAGGATTTTTAAGTGGAATGAGGTGCAAAGTCAAAGTTTTTTAAAAATGGGGTGCAAAGTCTAATATCACCCAAAAAGTGGGGTGCAAAGTCAAATTTTCCCTTAATAGAAAGGGAGTGAAAGTAAGGGCATTTCATTACTTTATTAATCTTTCTATACCTAACATAGAAAGTGGAAAATCAATTTGGAACAATTAAAACAGAAAATTTTACAAATCGAATTGGGAAATTTTACAAATCGAATTTATAGATCCAAAAGCATAGTATAGGAATTATATTATATAGATGCATGCAGACATGGATATGTATTATGCTTGCAAGGCTAGAGGCGGGGATGTGGAGGAGCCAATCCCGGCCCAGAGACAGTTTGGGCTAGAGAGACGTGGGCAAGAAAGTCTGGATCGTGGTTCAAGTGATTCATGATGACCGGAGGCAGCCCAACCCAGGCCTCTATGTCCCCATCGGTTGTGTCCAATAGGAGGACCACATCTTCCAATTTCAAGAAAAACGACTTTAAATTTTGGGGTTTTCTTGTTTAGTTCCCTCAAATGTTATGAAAGATCTATTTCTGGATTTGAAATGGTCAAATATTTAATCTTTCGGGTGAATCAGTTAGTTTGAGTTAACAAGAAGAATTGTGTTGGTGGCAGCCATTGTATGTCTCTTTTTAGTGCTGGACTGTACCTTCTTGATCCATCTTTACACCAAATGCTTACATCCCCACCACCCAGACCGCTTGAGCATCGCCGATGACGACCAAGAAGTGGGTGTTAGAGGTCTGGACCCCACAGTACTTAAAACCATACCAGAAGTTGAGTTCAGTTCCAAAGATTTTGAAGAACATTTGGAATGTGCATTTTGTTTGTGTGAGGTGTGTGATTGTGAAAAGGTGAGATTTTTGCCCAAATGCAACCATGGGTTTCATGTGGGCTGTATTGATATATGGTTTGAATCACATTCGACCTGCCCTCTCTGTAGAAACCCGATTCCAGACCAGAATCCACCATTGGAACCCATAGGGGTGGGCATAAAACTCGAACCGGTACCGAACCGGTCCGTAATGGTACCAAACCGAATATTGGGTATTAAAGCGGTATTTTCAAGGGACTAAGGAGTACAAACTTACTTATCAGAGGTCTAATAATTTAGAAGTGATGGGATATTCCGATTCTGACTTTGCTAAGTGTAAAGATGATAGGAAGTATACTTCGGTATACATTTTCTTGCTGTCAGGTGGACCAATATCTTGGAAAAGCCAAAAGCAAAGACTTACGACTACTTCAACAATGATGGTTGAATATGTTGCGGTGTACAACGCAACGTGCCATGAGATGTTGTTAAGGAATCTTATCAAAGGATTCAAAGTAGTGAATTCTGTCTCAAGACCACTAAGAATTTATTGTGACAATTCTGCGCCTGTGAACTTCTCAAACAATAATAGTTCGAGTGGAGCGGGATTGTTCCTCGATACAAAATATTTGTTCGTTCGAGAAAGAGTGGAGGAAAACGAAATTTGTATCGAACACATCAGCACAAATGATATGCTAGCAGATCCTCTCACTAAAGGACTTTCGTCCAGTATTTTTCAAAGACATGTCACTAATATGGGCTTGATCAAAGATGTTGTTTAGGAAATTATAGCGCAATGTCTAGTTAATTATCTTATGTATTCATTTCAAGTACTTGATTTAGAATTCCTCCCTAAGTATGTTTTGTCTATTCTTCATTGTGCACATAAGTTATTTTAATAGACAAACATAATACCCTAAGTTTAATGTCATTTGGCTTATAATAATCCTTATACACTTTAAGAAGTGTCAAAGTATGATTAATGGGGGTCCCGGGTTGTAATGACCCGTCAGACTGTATTTCTTTGCTTTGATATTAATATGGAGTAAGATGAATTTTCTTGGCCAGAACTTACTTTAACCTATGTATAAATGATCTCAAGGTCACGTGGGAGAATGTTGGAAAATATTCCATTTAAGTGCCTTTGGACCATTTATACTCCCTCCGTCCCGCTATTAACTTCCTGCTTTCCTTTTTGGGCCGTCCCAAAATCATCTTCTCATTTCCTTTAATGGAAAGTTATCATACATCAAAACAGTGCCAAACAGTGTCTAAACAGTGCCAAACAGTGTCTATACAGTAAAGTTAAATTTATTTCCTAAATATGTGTGTAGGTCAAAGTAGAAAGTTAATAGCGGGACGGAGGGAGTATAATTTAATAAATATTGAGGACATTTATGTCTTACCATTAAGTTTGTCATATGACAAATTTGGTCCCTATATTTATGTATAGTTAACATATGATAGATATGTTTTAACATTAAATAATACATAATGGACCAAAGGGGTTTCTCTTTGATACAAACATATACACCCGTTCGGTTCTTAATCTTACGACAAAAGAAGAGACTCACCTCTTCCTTAGGGTCTCAAGAACAACATTATAAAGAGACTCAAATGAGAACTGATCATTCCATCACAAGGCGTTTGTATCCTTAGAGAATCCACGCATTCATGGTTATGGCTTCATCATCTTCTACAACACAATCAAAGTTTGGTTTCTCCCCGACTAGTTAGTGTTTTTCTATGTGCTTGGTTCTATGAAATTTATCATGTTTGTGAGATTAGATACTTAATTGGGACTCAATTTATCAACATCTTATGTATGAAGGTAAATTTTTATTACACCGGAGGGTTGGGGGAGGAGGCTGGCTGGGATAAACTGAGATCAAACTCACCACATTGAGTATTAACCTTGAACCTCCCATAAGAGAGAGTGAGTCAGCGACTAGCTGAGTTAAACCGCTTCCTCATCATGCATGAAGGTAATTCTTACTTCGTATTTCTTAGTGCTTCCTCTGTCACATTTTGATTGATTTACTTTCCCTTTTGGAATGTCTCAAAATGAATATGTTATTTCTTTTCTGTAATGAAATTTATAGTCTATATTATTTCATTTTATTCTACTCAAATCTTAACCATAATATTTACTTGTCAATTAGTTTATTAACAATTATGTCAAACTAAAACAAGACCTTTAATATAGCCATATAGGACATCGGTAATAGTACTATGTATATTATAGTGTAGTAAATAGTTGGTGCCAACTAACAATCTAACAGATCTTGAAATGGCAAAGAGAAAAAATATATCGTCTTGCAGTTCTGAATTGCCTAATTGCCTACTGGCAGGTGAACTTCAAGATAACTATCTTCTTTTTTGCACCTCCAACAAGGTTGAGTTTGGCCAAAAATAGATCATTGGTAATTTCTAAGAATAATCTAACGAAACTACACTTTTTACCAAATGTTGATGCATCTTACCGTTATTAGAAAATGATATCATGTGTATCTTTTAAAATTACAGTTTGTACCTCACTTGCTTTGTGCCTCCCTACATTGTACATTTTTAAGTTTTAACATAAGAAATGTGACCGAGTCTATATCACCTTGGGTTCACAATGTTGGAAGAGTCTATATCATTTTTTCACCATTTGTTGAGATATGATTTGGCACTATAGATAGTATACTTGGAGCTTGATAAAATAACGAAGCAACGACTATATTGAGAATATTTTGAAGTGTTGAAGTTATGTAAAAATGAATTGCTATGCAATGGAGTAATATTATTGACATTGTTGCATCACCACAATAACACACCAGTCGTACCACCATAGTAAAAGCCCTTTTTCTTATTCCAAATCAAATCTGGTTTGGGTAACCTTCGAAACCTGTTTTGGTTTCTCTAAAACAGGACCAAATCGGACCAGTTTTAGTTCAGTTCTTCAAACAAGTACTACATCGATTTGATTTTTTATTGATCATAATTCATATACTTCCTTCATCCCAATTTGATTTGCAAAAGTTTACTTGCACAAGAACTATTAAAGATAGATCTTCCAATAAAAAACCTAAAATAGAAAATGGAAAATTACTTCGGACGAAGTAGGAAATTTTGAAAATCTAAATCGGACAAAGGGAGTAGTAAAATACAACACTAAAAGATCTAAAACCTCGGAAGTCGGAACTCAATCATATAGCTGCACGCGGGTATGGAAATGCTATCTAAGCTAGAGGCGGGAAAGTGGAGGTGCAGACTCCGGCCCAGAGACAGTTTGGGCTAGAGAGACGTGGGCAAGAAAGTTTGGGTCATGGTCCAAGTGATTCATGATAACCGGAGGAAGCCCAATCCATGCCTCTATGCCCCCATCGGGCGTGTCCAATATCAGGACCACGTCTTCCAAGTCGTTTCCGGGCCCCATCCACACCGGCCCCCCAAAATCAATCCTGAGAAACTCAAATTTAAACCGCCGGCGAAGAAGAAGACAACAGGCATGTAAAAATGGCAAAACATTTGATCAATGAGAGAAAGTTTATAGATTCTCAAGGATTCAGGAGTCGGGGAATGTGGCTTCACACTCTCTTTTGTCACGGGCATAGAGTCTGGCGCAGCCCACAGCGCCCGTGCGGCGTCCCGGGGTCCCTCACCCCGCGGACCAGCCTTACTCTCATACGGGACCAGACTGGTTTCGCCCTGCCTTGGGCTCATCAGGGGAACGGCAATAGCTCCCGACCAGTTGTGCCTTCAGACACGCCTCCGTCTCCTTCATAGTCAAGCCCCACATGCCCAACTCGGCCAGACCTCAGCGTCTAAGGCAGAACCCTCCTTGACGCTATTGCCTCCCACATGCCTCACCCGAGATGCTAGCCAGTCGGTCCGTCCCATTCATTGAGCCTTACACGGTCACGACCAACGGTGCGTGACATTCTCCCACACCCAAAATCTAGCACGTCCTCGTGCTAGGGGAGACGACTTTGCCCGAGGATCGCCATGCTTAATATTGTCAACGCGCCTCATCACCAGGCCGCTTCTCTCTCAAGCAGCCCGGCCGAGCTGGTGGCCACTCGAGTTCCCATTCCCTCAGGAACCCATCCGCCCCTGCGGACCATCAGGAGTGGAGCCGTCATCAGCACGTACCGGCCCTAGAGCCACCATGCTCGCATAGTCCTCATCCCTCACGAGGACCCCACCATAACACGCGACAATATAAGCATGACCCGCTCTGATACCACTTGTGTGGATCCGTTTCTGTCTTGCCGGATTCGGCTCAGGTCGCCGGAGATCGGTTTCCGGTAGTCTCCTTGTGCACACCAAGGCTAAGGGAGCAACAACCTATTCTACCTTCTCAACACTCCTCTCACTCAGCTTCACAAAGAAGGAGTTCTCACAGTCTATTCCATAAAGCTTCAAGAGGTGGTGGATATATACAGCTAGAGCAAGGAAGAAGCAACTGTCGGTAGAGAACAATAGCACATGAAGTAGGATGCAGGGAAGTCTCATAATAAAGAAAATTTGGCTTATTAGCTCAAGGGATTGGACGGTACAAGGGACAACACAATCACACACCTCACTTATTTGATCTCACTTATTTGAGTTCAAATTCAAACGGGAGAAATAGACTTGGTACAAAACAAGTTTGGTAACTGGAGTAAGAGTAGTGGGTTGCTGAATAGGTTGTCAACTATTATTAATATACAAAGGCTATTTGGGCCAATAATATCTAATCCCTTATTACTCATGTGACCTAATCTATTATGCCATAAAATAGATTTATCACCTATCACAGAGTACATTTGTATATTATTGGCCCAAATAGCCTTTGTATATTAATAATAGTTGACAACCTATTCAGCAACCCACTACTCTTACTCCAGTTACCAAACTTGTTTTGTACCAAGTCTATTTCTCCCGTTTGAATTTGAACTCAAATAAGTGAGATCAAATAAGTGAGGTGTGTGATTGTGTTGTCCCTTGTACCGTCCAATCCCTTGAGCTAATAAGCCAAATTTTCTTTATTATGAGACTTCCCTGCATCCTACTTCATGTGCTATTGTTCTCTACCGACAGTTGCTTCTTCCTTGCTCTAGCTGTATATATCCACCACCTCTTGAAGCTTTATGGAATAGACTGTGAGAACTCCTTCTTTGTGAAGCTGAGTGAGAGGAGTGTTGAGAAGGTAGAATAGGTTGTTGCTCCCTTAGCCTTGGTGTGCACAAGGAGACTACCGGAAACCGATCTCAGGCGACCTGAGCCGAATCCGGCAAGACAGAAACGGATCCACAACATCTTTCGCATAAACTTCCACTTTTAGTGCCATTACAACGTAGGACTCCACTCTGTTTCTAATTTTAGCTTGCGTGAACATATGGGGAGAAAAGGAAGAAGACATTCGTACTATTCAAATGCAAATGGTACTACCAAATACCAACTCCTTGTTTTTTTACTTTTCACCGAAAAAAATGTTAATGATTATTAGTGATTTAATTCTCTCCCATTAAATTTTGTCAACTTTAAGTTGAAATAACAAAAACAAAAATTTGAGTAGTGGACATTTGTGTAGAGGAGAAAAGAATAAATAGAACCATATTACGACCAACAAATAACTTTATTACGACATTTTTTAAAAGAAAAATAACAAAAAAAAAACAGACCAACAAATAAAGGTTGACAAAATTCAGTTAAACGGAATGAATATGATTTGTAAATCTATAATAACAAGTAGGTTTATAATATTTTTAGTAATATAAACTATTTGAATATATATAAAAATATGATACGAAAATAAATCAACACCGTAAAAAAAGCTAGTTAATCAAGGTCTCTTACTTAAGGTTGATCCAATTAAATTGATGTGTGAAATAAGAGGATAAAATTATACTTCGTATAACTAAAAGGGCGGTATTTGTATAAGGAATTAGTGTCTCACAATGTTAGAACGCATACCAAACCTGAGGTTAGGGACGTGCTTACAATGTTAGAACGCATACCAAACCTGAGGTTAGGGACGTGCTTTTTGTGAGGCCACTGAGGCATGGGCCTCAGTGCCCCAAAAATGTTAAAAATTTAGGGGCCTAATATTTTAGATATCTTCCAATTATATTTATTTTGTTGGTGCTCTTCAAAAATGAAATAGCTGATCATGTGGAACGACACGACCAAAGTGCTGAACCAGGGCTGTGCTTAGTGTTCTGTTTTTATGAATATATTTGAGGTTTTGACTTTTGAAAATGTAAAGCTTCAAAGTTTATGGGCCCATTTTGAATTTGATTTTGCAATTTTGCACAATGAAAACTCTATTTTGTCTTAATTGGAGATGAATTTTAAGTTAATTCAAGAGTTGATTTGAGATATTGATTGACCAATATCATCATTCATCACCGTTACCCCAGTGCCGCAAAGACTCCCATCTATGACGGGGTAAGGGAGGGTAGGATGTAAGCAATCTTACCCTTATATTAAAGCATAGAGAGACTGTTTCCGGACGATCCATAGTGAAAATCGAAATTGCATGGACTGACCGCTACTTCATAACAAAGGAGAGTACATACAATTTTGTGAGAAGGTTGATTCTAATATTGTGAGAAAACTTGTACTAACGTATTACTCCCTGGCTATAATAATCACTCTAAGATATGTGAGAATGAACACACCTCAACTGGTAGATGGAGTATGCTACAAGAGATAAGTATTGAGTTCGAATCCCCAATTCCCCATAACTGTGATGAAAGATTACTATTTAAAAATGCCTAAAATCCTTGCAATTACTTGTACCACAGATGTGATGATAGATTACTATTTAAAAATGGCTAAAATCCCTGCAATTACTTGTACCAAAGACCCACTCACTATCTGCTACTCTGCTAGTACATGATTGAATTTAATTTACCTCCTCCTAATTAATGGTGCCCTCACAATGGGGTGCCATCCAATTTTTAAAAAAAAAATGTGAGAAAATTTACATCTAGTGTCATCTTACTCGTCAACACCATCCAACGTAACACTTCATTTCAATTCCTAAAAAGGCACCGATTCCTAATCACGGTCTACTTCGCAATGAGCAACAAAATTAAAGGTAACTCATTATCTCAAGTTCGATCATATATTGAGAAAAATGCTTTCACAAGCAGCAAAGCTTTTATAAATATCGTCTATAAACATGTTCCCAAAATTTAGAAGCACGATCCTTCAGTCTTTATGCCTATTAAGATTAATCATTCTAGCATTTCAACATTTCGTGGACTGTCCTAGTACACCAACCAAGTACCTTTGCATTACAACTATAATAATTTGTGAGGAAAAACCTAACAGGTAATAACATATCTAATCTTAAATAATTCTATGGACATTGCACTCAAAGCAACACCACAGAAATTACTAGTTTATGGTATAAATGTGTGCATGTTTTATGGTCTTGAAATTTGCACATCAATTTGAAATGAACAAAAAGCACAGCTATTTAGAATCCCCACCAAGAACACTCAATATATACCGGGCTTGCGACTAGTCATAATTATCAGGTCATTCTGAATAGCTAGGTATATGCATAAATATGTATCCTTAACTCTTAAGTAGGCCTACTCTAAAGTGATGAATACTCTAACCTTCATGTGCTACTTCAACTAACCTCCCACGTACCCATTGCTTGGTTCTGGTTGGGGCATTTGCCCTCATTCCATTTGGCGGCAATGGATAGTGATGCAATGACATTTTATTTGGAAGTTCTTCTTCATCTTCCACCTTATTTGCCTCGTCATCACCAGTGTCACAGACAGTGTCCCCGGAAACCGTCTGGTACAGTTTTTCCTTATAGCTTGACAAGATTGCTGTTTCGTTCCCATTCAGTTTAAAACCATGGGAGGAGTTGTCAGTAAACTTTAAGCTAAGAATTCCATTATTAGCTAGTTGGACTTCATTCATTTTTCGATCATCAATCGCAGAATCCAAACCTTCAATCTCTTCTGAATTTACAGAATCATCAACATGTTCACCAGGAAACATCTCTTCCGTGTCATCTATGAAGCTAATGGAATGGACTGCTTCTGCAATAAGTTTCCTGGTTTCAACTAGCGATGCTCGAGCAACCAGACTTTTTGTAGCTGCAATCTCAAGAGCCTCCGCCGCCTTCTCAGCCTCGGCAATTAAAAACCTGAAAATATTTGTCAAGTATACAAAGTTCCCCTTCAAATTAAACTTATCCAAAATAGATCAGACCCCTAATAATAACAAGTGCAACAGCACAGTAATTGCAAAACAAGACCACGATTTGGAAAGAAAGTTAGGGACATCTTTCAGAATTGGTATGAGTTTTAATGCCCGTTTCTTAGCATGTCTTTTCTTCCTATCAAACCTTTTTTTACCGAACACTAACTTATTTCAGTTTAATGAGTATGGCTTAGTTAGGGACATCTTCCACATGAGTTTAAATGTCCGCTTCTTAGCCTGAGTTTCTTCTTATCAAACATTTTTTTACTAAACACCGACTTATTTCAGCCTGATGATAATTAAAGTACTGCAGAAGTTACCTTTTTGCTGAAATGAAGGGGATTGACACTTCTATCCTCTTTTTGGAAATTATTTCAATTAACTTGGTAAGGAAATATATTTACATACAATTTTAGATGATACAGCCATTATTTTAGCAAAACCAGCCCTTCCAAACACATTTACCCATATCAAACGGGTTCATACATGTGCGGTAAATGCCATTTTTCTTAGACTTCCCAAATTTTGGCATATATAATAGTAGCCTGCATTGTGTTCACTTTCATTGTTTAAATGTCTCTAACTTCTAAGCTACCAATTTCATATCTCGATGGTCTTATATAAAAGAAGATACCAAGATAGGTGACTCTGAAGCCAGGCAAAGAGAGAAAAAGAACTCACTTTGCTCTTTTAACAGCCTCAAATTTCTTGTTGTCAGTCACAGCTCTTCGTGACCTGATATTCATTAACAATTCTAGTGTGGGTTTTGTTAAAGAATCCTTGCTTTTTGGTGTATAGGTTCTCTTCAATGTATCCCGTTTAATTCGTTGTTCTGGAATACAAACAGTTGACCCATCTATATTAACTTTTTTCGTGGATGAAATTCTTCTTATTCTGGTCTGTCCATCACCACTAGGCCTTCTTCTCGGCTTTCTTTCAACCCCTTTTTGCACGTCATGATGCTTGGCCAGACCAGAGCAGACTCGCCTTCTGTAATCCTATTTGGAAAGAACAAAATATGTCATGAACTAAGTAGTAATCAAATACAGGTAAAAGAGCAAAGTGTCAGTTAGGTGTACCCTTCTCCAGTTTACCAGCCAGATGGTTCACAAAACAAAAATTATTTCATTATCTTGTTTGAACCAGCTAATAATGAAAAAAGTACAACAGATACTTTTTTAGCTGAAGTGTGATGAAATTTAAAAATGACGTTGTTGCCTTCATTTACTGCTATTGTTTGCTTTACTTTATTCAACAAATATATTTTAATATTTACTCAGCAGATAAGTGTCATTAATGGCAGATGGAAAAAAGTCTGGTGCAACCATAGATCGCCATAACCCGCCATTCTTCATAAATCTCATACGTCGAGCTGCTATGTTTCCGCCATGGCTGCCTTTTGACCGCATGCCAGCAGATTCATCCATTTCAGAGAAACAATTTAGTCATCTTAGGCAACAAATATCGTTATCAATGCCCATTTTGCCAGCTTGGACCATGAGTGGGTGACAACCGACGTTCTTAAGAAAAACAGGGAGGGTGTGATAAGGTGGGGTCAATTCGGGGGGGGGGGGGGGGGGGGAGCGCAAAACAAATAAATTGTTCTTAACTGGATCAGCCCATTTGGCAGAAATGGCCTCAGAAATCTTCTTCCTCTGCTCAGCAGATTTAGGAGCCCTATTGTTACCTTCTGGCTCAAGTGTTTTTTTCCTCTGCAGAAGACCCTGTGACCAATCCTCTTCAAGCTGTTGATCCAAAATCTGGTATGAGTCCCACTCCAACTCTTCCTCACCAAGAAGGCCCTTTCTAGAAGCTTCTGCAATTAAATTTTGCCACTCATAGCAGCAGGTTTCCTGCAGTTTCAGCATCTTTTGGCGCCTTTTCCACCCAAGTTGCACACTGACTCCAATTTTTAACCTTGTTTGCTTACTGCACAAGGAAGCCAAACGCCATGTTCTATGTGATTCAAGTTTCTACTCAACTTTATATACTTAAGGGGGAGAAGTTATTGTAATTGATCATTATAATCAACCTGGATATCAATTTATTACTATACTTATACAAGTCTCATGATGGTTCGAATAACACTCTTGCAATCAATAACTAGAAGTTAAGTGTAACAGGTAACACCAATACTTATCAGTAGATAAAAGAGTTCTTGTGATCATTAATTTGGTTTAAGATTGTGCAGTTTGTATTATCTATCTTTAAAAAATGTATGCCAATGGTCTCATATACTGGTCATGGTCATGCCTAGTAAGAAACTAGCTTATGAAGCCGTTAGACTAAAGAGTGTTACTAAGTATTACTAAAGACCTGCCCTGGTAAAAATTGAACCAATATACTTAATTGAAAGGCAATCAACCTTGGTAACTGGACCTAATAGATGTTATACTGCATTGTTCTTTCTAATAGAGAAAAAAAATATTATTTCAGATTTCTCAGATAAGATTAAAATTTTAATAGAACAACTGTATATTGAAATCATAGCAATTGACTTAGAAATTAATTTTAAAACATACCTTTGAACATGCCCCAAGTTGCTTAGCTTCACCTTTACCTGTGCAGGTTGAATTTGACTGGTCAATAATATAAACCTATAGCCAAACTTGTCATATTGTAGCAATATTCATCCACATTGTTAGTTAATGTAAACTTTCCACGACCAAGCATTAATCCTAAATCATGCTTAATCTAGTCTTTCTCCGCAGCATTCATTTTACATCACATCACCTTAGGATCCTGCATTGCAATCCACGTTCTCTCTCTAATCTTCTGCAGGGTTTCTGCAAGTGGTCAAAGGTATCATGATTGAGGACCCTAATTGTCCAATGCTGGGAAACAGCTAAAACTTAAGTGAATATCAGGTTACCTGGACTGTGCTTCCTGCCTTTATTCCAGGGCGTTTTCCCTTTGTTTGCTTTAGAAATCCTACCCCGTCTTAACTTCTCTCTTTCGTCCAATTCAGTAGACTCATTAACTCTACAAATCAAACTTCCCGAATCAATACTTGTTATCATGCTAGTTTTATAGCCAACACCGTCCTGTTTTATCTGGTTAGCTTTGGTTGATTCTTTTTCAAGAGTGGCCACTGCTCTTATCATCAACTCACCCCGGTATAACTTAAGTCCCCCAAATCCAT
Organism: Cuscuta epithymum; assembly: GCA_945859915.1. NCBI lineage: Eukaryota > Viridiplantae > Streptophyta > Magnoliopsida > Solanales > Convolvulaceae > Cuscuta > Cuscuta epithymum. The sequence continues at coordinate 3,934,940 of CAMAPF010000006.1, forward strand.
GAGTTTTCCAAAGTAAACAGAAGGATGAATTCCGCAGAGATGAAAGCCGAATACCATTCCACGAATTGTATTTACTGCAGGAGACAATGTGAGAATTAACTGCACAAACATCGTTCTGGAAAGCAAACCCTGCAGGAGCAATATCTGCATAACAGCACAAGATACTATTGCATAAGAAACCCTAACAGCCTATAACGAGAACACTGAACTGATCTATATCAAATACAATAAAATAAAATCCAGTTTTCTTAGGATGAACTGTTGGATTTGAAAATATTGAAAACTACAAATATCGCCGCGCGAAATGGCGAAAGGTCTTACCAAACAAAGACATGGGTAGCTCATCCAGTCAACGGCAATGGACGGAATGTAGAAAATAGGTAGAGATGTCTGCAAATGCCCATTGTAATGGTTTATACAGGTCGCTGATTCTTTTTTGACAGAAGATAGCCCTATTAGTTTAGACTTTAGAGCATTCGGCTATTTACCAAGTACTGTTGTTTCTAATTTGGTTCTATTGCATAATTCTACTAAAATTTACCAAGTTTTGATTGACCGGTTGAAGTAGCTGATTTTGGTAATTTAAAAAAACAAATATGAAGTATTTTATTATTAAGAAAGAAAAAATTATATGAAAAAATTATATGAAAAAACAGTTAAAACAATTTTCCATAGTAACTTTAGCCAATACAGGCAGAAAAATAATTTCAAAATTACTTTTGTTGATAATAAAGGAAACTAATTCATGTATGTTATTAGATTTTTTCTTAAAAAAATAAATTTACATATTCAAAAACTACATTAAAAGATTTTTAAAATGGCAAAGAAACTCAAATTTGAAAAAATTTTAATATATAGAATTAAAGATTAATTAGACTTTACATCGATTGGAGGATAATGGACGAGACCTTTGTATATACTACATCCGTCCCGTTGGAAGGTTCTCATAGTAAAACGACACGGTTATTTAGGTGATAATTAAATAAAGTACTTCGAGTATATTTTGAGAAATAATTTTAATAGGTATATATTATAATGTAGTTAGTATTGATAACTGTGATGTTATAAATGTATTATTTTTAATATATAATGATTAATTTGTCACTTAAATTTTTTAATTGTTTCCTAAAATGGAAATGGGAACCTTCTAATGGACGTTCAAAAAAGGAAAGTGTGAACCTTCTAATGGGACGGAGGGAGTAGTAGGGATGTGTAATATATAGAACTCTAGAAGTAGACTAGAACTCTAGAAGATTTGTTACACACCAATTACCACAAAATTAATAAGAGTTTAAGATCACGTTATATCTATGTAGCACGGAAACTCTCGGAAAAGAGTACGTTTCCCGTTTCGGAAACTCTCGGAAACTCTTTGGAAACTCTCCAAATAAGCCTTTTTTGAACAAAAGTTGACGTTTCCCGTTTCCTCATGATTTTCAAGTTTCCGTGCAACATAGCATTATATTTGAATGATGAACAAAGAATTTTTGGAGCAGATTTTTGAATTTTCAACAAAAATGAATTTCTTTCACTTTCACTGTGAAAGAAATACCCACCCATGTGACATTTGACATTTCTTTACTCCAATACAACGCAATGCATTACGTATGCACACACTTTTTTTAAGAGGTAAGAGGGTCAAACTCAAATACATGTAACATACGAAGTATAACATCATTCAACCCAATAAACAAAGAACTGAAGAAAGTTCTCTTAGCAAATGAATTAAAAATTCTAGTAGGAAGCTTTTTTTTTTAGAAAATTCTAGCAGGAAGCTATGAGGTAGTTTACCGACTTTATTATTGTTCGTTTTCTCTTTCGGATTGCTCGCCTACATTTTCTGAAAAAGTCTGCATATAAACCCACAACCTTAATTTTTCCTGGTGCAACTTTCAAGAAAAACAGGTTTGATTTTTGGGATTTTCTTCTTTCGTTCCCTCAAATGTTATGAAAGATCTTTTCTGGATTTGGAACGGTCAAATATTCAATCTTTTGGGCGAATCAGTTAGTTTGAGTTAACAAGAATAATCATGTTGGTGGCAGCCATTGTTTGTCTCTTCTTAGTGCTGGACTGTACGTTCTTGATACATCTTTACACCAAATGCTTAAATCCCCACCACCCAGACCGCCTGAGCACCGCCGATGACGACCAAGAAGTGAGTGTAAGAGGTCTGGACCCCACAGTGCTAAAAACCATACCAGAAGTTGAGTTCAGTTCCAAAAATTTTGAAGAACATTTGGAATGTGCAGTTTGTCTGTGTGAGGTGTGTGATTGTGAAAAGGTGAGATTTTTGCCCAAATGCAACCATGGGTTTCATGTGGGCTGTATTGATAAATGGTTTCAATCTCATTCCACCTGCCCTCTCTGTAGAAACCCGATTCCGGACCCGAATCCACCATTGGAACCCAAACCAGAAGCAGGCGGAGCATCTCCTAATTTTCCCACCAATGTGTTGTTTTGGGGAGATGAGACTCAGGTTAGCACCTTGTTGGGTCCTACCTTGGAGGTTCCATGTTCATCCTCAGCTGCAATTGGTAATACTATGGAGATTGTTGAGGAAGAGCATGATCAAGAAGAGTCTAGGATGATGACAAGATTGAGGTCACTAAAGAGGCTATTCATGATTAGAAGGGAAATAAAAGACATCATTGTTGATGTGGAACAAGGTGGGAGAAGCCACTGCTAATATATTGGATCTTCTTCTGTTGTATATGTTAGTACAGATTTTTTATTGGATTCTATTTGGAAAAAGGTTGTGCAAAGTTTATGTTAATATGAGTTAGAAATTTGTATTTATATCTTCATAAAGGCACACTGCTTAAAATATCACCACATAGTTCTAGTTGATAAAGAACTATGATGATATAACTCAATCCAGAATGAATAATAGTAGTTCTAAAACTATGATTAATCACTAAGTTCACCTTCCAACTGATTTAACTACCCATACGAGTTGAATGATTCTTAAACTTGTTTTGCATAAAAGAGATAACATTCTACATCTTTATATACTGTCATTCAAATATACATAATTTTTATGGAAATTATGATAAAAATGAGTAAAACCTGAGAATAGAAGAATCACTATGTTAAGAATTCAAACCTGATCAGTCCTAAAAAGAATAAAGTACTCCCTTCATCCCGATATATTCTTCACAGTGTGACTTAGAACAGTCTTTATGCAAGTACAGTTATATGACATCGTTATTTTTAAAAGAAAACGTGAAGAAACTTTTGAAACATTCTAAAAAAGGAAAGATGTAAGATGGGATGGAGGATGTAATTAGTAATGAATGAGCTGACTTCTTATTCTTCACTCTTTAGAAAAAACACTATGATAGTCGTATCTAATGAAATGGAATGCCTTAGGTTATACTATTAGGAATGGAATTTGGCCAAATTATAACGGCCTTTAATGCTACTGCAAACTCTTTTGCTTTGCAATTTTACACTTGCTAAATCAATCTTGCACCCTTGCTAGGTAAGTTGCAGATTTGATGGTTCTGATTAAGCTTCCAGTTACATTTCAAGTGTGTGTGCTCGGAAACAAATAGATATTGGAGATTGAAGACAAAAAATAAAGAATCAATCTTTTGTTCTTTTAATGTAGCAAAATCACATTTTCAATCAGCGGTTTTCCTATGTAACCAAGTAAACAGGTCCATAGGATTGAACTACCTTGGGAGTGTTCATCTTTTCAAGAGACATATATGGCACCCTACCATCTTCCTCCCCACCGTCATTGAAGAAGAGACTCATGATGGGTCCCGATTGAGTCTTCCGAGGCCTTGGAGTTGATGTTGCACTCCGATGGCAATGTACCGGTCCAGAAACACAACCACTGCTTTGCTTGGACATGTTCATCTTTGGTGATCCTTTATCACTGTTCTTCTTTTCTCTCTTTAACCATGAAAACAGTGTTCTTTTCCATGATGTGTTTCTCGTTTTTTTCTTATTTGATACTTCAAGATGTGGTGGTGTAATTGTAACTCCAAGAATACCTTCGCTTGTTACATTCTTTCTTGCTTCTGACAAAAACTGAACACAACATTGCCTCATATTATCATCAAATACAGAATAGAGTAAAACCTTGGTATAAGAGTATATCTTTGAGCCCATTTAGTCAGGCTTAAATCGGCTAAAGCGGCTGAAATTGGTGAAGCTGCGGATAAGTTTTAGATCCATAATTTTTTATAATTCATTCCCTATATCCACAACTTTCTTCCATCTAGTCCTTATTGATAGTAAGCTTATCATATTTTATCAACATCCATTAATATGTTTGGTAAAATAACTAATAAGGCTAAGAATAGATAAGATTGATACATCCAAAAGGATTGTGGTGTCATAAGTATTCCTATGTAAGTGATTTCATAGTAGAATGAATATCTTTTTAATGGATTGAGATCTTCTCCCTTAGGGGGTGTCTTGCTCACATCAATGCCAGACACTTTATGACACTTTATGATAGTGCCAAAGTAAGGTCCAGACAATGTACACACATATAGTGGAATCTTACGATTCGAGTCACAATCCTACCATTTACGATCTTCATGTCCCCTTATTGCCAAAGTAAAGATTAAATACCTTGGATCCCTATTTAATGTTTAATAGCCTAATTGTCATGCATATCAAATAGTCATATGATGTAGAGGAAAAGGCATTAATCGTTTCCAGAATCAAAGCCTCAAAGTGTATCCATCACATACCTCTTCAAAATCTGTGCAAGGATCAAACTCAGATATAGAGTAGTCTTCATGGTCACATTTCTTCATACTTCTTCTCTGCCACCAAAAGAAATCTCAAAGCAAAAGTAGGGGAACTTTCTCTAAAAGCTTACAGGGGAAGGGAGAAAAATAATAGTGGAGTGAAGCTCAAAATGAACAACTTGAATTGAGAACGAAGCAAGCGAAGATTTAAGTGAGGACAGAGAAATAATTTGCATTCATTTTTTTACTTTTTATGTTTGCAAAGTGGGGAAAGGTTTAGTGGTATGATTTCTCCCCCACGTTTGTTTGTGGAGTTGTGCAGTGTACTTTAAATACCTTAGTTCTTTCAAAATTCCTTTTTCTCCATCTAAAAAACTTCTCTCTCACATTTTTAAGAAAATAGTTTGCATATCATATTGTTTCTCTTTTCTCATATGAAAAAATCGAAAAACTTCACCTTTTTAATCTAGGAATGATCTTTTTATATACATCAGAAAGGATCTTGGAATGATGTTTGAATGGGATAATGTTGGAATTTTTTAAAGAGTTCAGGTGACGCACATTTTAGTATGCTCAAATATATCTATGCTTAAATCCTAACGTGACAACGTAACACTTGGTAATATTGCACGTTAAAATTTCACTTACAAAGTCCTGAGTTATTAGGCAAAATGTTAGCAATGGCAAAAACTGAACTCAATGTATGTATAAGTGTGTATAAAAATGTACTTCGTAATATTTATATGGGGACAGATAAACTTTCTTGTGGCATTAGTAACGCGAAATCTTCACATTTAAATATTCGTACACTTTATTTTCAATCTATGCAATTTTCGTATTACCCAAAAAATCACTTTATCGCGATATTACTAAATGTGTTACATTGTTGTCATCTTTTAGCACCATTAGGTACCAAATGGTACTATGGTAGCATCTTATGCATGAAGGTAATTTTTTTACCCCGGGGGTTGGGGCTGGGATATACTGAGATCAAACTCACTCCTTTGAGTATTAACCTGGAACCTCCCATAAGAGAGAGTGAGTCGGCGATCAGCTGAGCTAAAACACTTCCTCATCATGCATAAAGGTAATTTTTACTTAATACGGAGTATTTCTTAGTGCTTCCTCTGTCACATTTTGATTGTTTTACTTTCCCTTTTGGAATGTCTCAAAATGAATGAATAATTGAATATGTTGTTTCTTTTCTGTAATGAAATTTGTATTCTTTATCATTTCATTTTATTCTATTCAAAACATCTTAACCATAATATTTACTTGTCAATTAGTTTATTAACAATCATGTCAAACTAAAACAAGAAATTCAATATAGTCATATAGGACATCGGTAATAGTATATTATAGTGCAGTAAATAGTTGGTTCCATCTAAGAATCTAACAGATCTTGAAATGGCAAAGAGACAAAATATCTCGTCTTGCAATTTTGAATTGCCTAATTGCCTACTGGCAGGTGAACTTCAAGATAACTATCTTCTTTTTTGCACTTCCAACAAGGTTGAGTTTGGCCAAAAATATATCATTGGTAATTTCTAAGAATAATCTAACGACGCTACACTTTTTACCAAATGTTGATGCAGCAGACCGTTATTACAAAATGATTTTATGTGTACCTTTTAATATTACATTTTGCACCTCACTTGTTTTGTGCATCCCAACATGTACATTTTTAACACAACCACACAATCATTTTTTGTGTACACAAAATTTGCACATACTTGATACATTTGTCTATCTACACAGACAATTGTTGTTGTTTTCTAAATGAGTTGCCCTTCTGCACAGGTAACCAGGGGTGTACACATTTTGTGTATATTTACACTCGCCGGTATACACTAACAATTGCTGTTTTTTTCTAAACGAGATGTTTGTGTACACGGGAAAAGGTGTACAAATTATTTGTACCAATAGAATTTTTCTTTAAAACATAAAAAATGTGGCCGAGTCTATATCACCATGGGTTTACAATGTTGGAAGAGTCTAATAATGAGTGGCGAAATTGGAATTAAATGTCATTTTTTCACTATTTGTTGAGATATGATCATATGATTTAACACAGTAACACTATAGATACTATCCTTGGAGTTTGATAAAATAACGAAGCAATGACTATATTGAGAAATGAGAATGTTTTGAAGCGTTAAAGTTATGTACTAAAAGCCCTTTTTCTTATTCCAAACAAATCAAATCTTGTTTGGGTACCCTTCAAAACTGTTTCGGTTTCTCTGAAACAGAACCAATCGGACCAGTTCTAGTTCAGTTCTTCAAACAAGTACTCCGTATATGCTAGAACCAAATCCGCATTCACCTCAGCCTTCAGGTACAATTAGGGATAGGCGGATAGCTATAATTTTGGTCTCGGAATCCAACAACTTGCAGTTTTGTTTTCTGTTTTTCTTTTTTGAAAATGCTAAAGAATCAGCATTAAATTTACCCTGGGTGCAACTATGGATAACTATACATCTGGACCTTAGAGCAAGTCAATCTACTATTGAAGTTATAAGTGCGACTTTTGGCCGAATGGCTGCTAGTTCGTGAAATGTTTGGGTGGTTGACTGCAAACACAATATGGTTAGGGGTGGATTCGGGTCGGGCCACCCGGCCCAGGACCGGCCCAGTTCTCGGGTCCGGGTTAGGCCTAGGCCCGGGGGCAGGTCCGGGCTCGGGTCTTACATTTGGCGAACCGGCCCGGCCGGGTCAGGCCCAGGTCCGGGCCAAATTGATTTTTTTATTTTCATTTTTTGGGGTTCCACCCGGGTTGGGCTTGATGGTTAGGAGGGGTTTGGGGGTGTGGGGGGTGAGGGGGGGGGGGGGGCTAGGGAAAAAAATGGAGTCCCGACCCGGCCCGGCCCCGGTGGCTACCGGGGCCGGTCCCGGGTCCACCAATTCTGAACCGCCAACCCGAGTCCAAGCCTAAATATGGTCATTCCATTTTGCATTCCTACTATATCAGATTTACAACGACAGTGAGCTTCATTGCAGCTAGGGCTGGACTCGGTTCGGGCCTTGAACCGGCCGGGCCTCGGTTCACCAAAAGGAGGGCCCGGACCCGAACCGGGGGTGGCCGGTTCCGGGCCGGGCCACCCGCCCTATTTTTTTTTTTGTTTTTTTTTGGCTTCTTTATTTAATCCCCTACCCCTCTTCCTCAACCCCAAACCCCCTCAAATGGACCAAAATACCTAATCTAACCCAAAACTTAAAAAAAATTCAAAAAAAAATAAAAAAAATTAATTCCAACCCGGACTGGGCCCAAACCGGCCGGGCCGGTTCACCATATGGAAGGCCCGGGCCCGGAACCGGGAACCACCGGGCCAGTTCGACCCGAACCGCCTGTGGACCGGGCCACCAGGCCGGGCCGGTTGCTATAGTGACCGGGCCGGTTGCTATAGTGGCCGGGCCGGGCCGGTTGCTATAGTGGCCGGGCCGGGCCGGGCTGCCCGGCCCGAGTCCAGGCCTAATTGCAGCGTACAATTGTTGCTTACATTATGATCCCCGGCTCCCCGCCCTGATAAAGTAGGCAAGACCATAGGCGATGAAAAGCATAAATACGAGAAAAAACCATTGTTAAACTTGATTATTACAAGCAAGTATACCAATAGTTGTAACAGCCTTCATTGACACCACATACTGCTACAATAGCAATACGAAACCAAAATCATAAGCCAACGTCTAATTTATGATTTCATCTTGGATGTCTAGTTTCATCTTCAATGAATCTATTTATGATTCAAATTGAATCATTCAATAAGCCTAGACTAATTGGATATGCATACGCAATAATAAATATATAACCTCAAGTTCAACCAAAGTACCAAACTAATAAAAATAGTAAAAGTAGCACCAAATGAATGGTTCAATGTATAATATAATATATGACCACAATTAAAAGGAAGATATGAAAATTAAGCAAACATCAAAATTGAGAAAAGATGCTCATTTGAAAATTGGGCCTCAGCTCAAAATTGCTTGATCAAGTGGAAAGCTTTCTCTTCTTTGGTCTCTTTGGGTTGAACTTACCTTTCTTCTTAGATGACCTTACAGTTGATTTCTGCTTCTTGCTCACGTCTTCTGTGGGTGTGTCGCTTATAGAACCATCTTCTTCGTCGGAGCTAAGCACCAAATCCTCCACAATGTCTTCATCCGAAGCATTCTCGTCCTGTGACTCCTTTCTCTTCTTAGACTTCTTCTCCTTTGTGAGCTTTGTACTATACAAGAACCATCAGGTTAAGATCACACAAAAGTAAAATCGTGAATATAGTGATTGAAGACAAAACACCCAGCTTATATTACCAAACATAAATTAATACTCCATATAAATAAAAATAAAATAAAATAAAATAAAATAAAATAAAATAAAATAAAATAAAATAAAATAAAATAAAATAAAATAAAATAAAATAAAATAAAATAAAATAAAATAAAATAAAAGAGCCTGTTTGGTACTATTGATTTTTCTGCTTGTCAACAGTATGAAATACTTTCGAGCCCTAACTTCACTAACCAATTGAATCAAATGATAATGAAAATAATAGTGCAAAAGTTACTTTTCGTATGAAATGGAAGTAATTGCCACCTTACCTCCATCTAGGTACAATTTCATTTATTTGCAAAATTATTATTTTAAGATGCATTTTTAAATCATACAAAATTAATTGATCATCCGGTAGCGCCACTTTACTAGACAAGCTTGTTTATAAAGCACTAATTTATTGTAAACAACTTCACATTAAACCGACTAACACCCATAAGCCAATAATAATGCGCGTCTCATATATGCTCAGAGTAGTACCAACTATCTGAATAGTGAATATATGACAAAAATCAGGCAGAGCGAATTTTGCACAAAAATACCTACTCATTTATCCCACCAAAAACTAAAACAAACCATCAAAAAAGGTTGTTCTTAAATGGAGTTCTGATGATTTGATAAAAGTCTTAGATTGGTTAAATAAGCAGATATGTGGTAGGACAGTAGGTCTGTATCGCTTCCTTTATATATTAAAAAGTTGGTACTACGACACTGATATGTAAAGTATGTATTATTATTGGTCTATCTGTCTATGGATGATAGTTGATATTGTTTAGAGTTGGTTTCGCTTATTCTTTTATCAAGTACTATTTATTGTTTTCTTTATCAAACACACTAATTTATTTATTTTTTCTATCAAAAGCTAATTTATACGATCATATGTGTAGAATTGGATAATGCAGAAAAAGTGAGATCGGAGAAACCTTTTTTGCTGAAGTTGGCGACCGAGAACATTTTTAGCCTTTTTCATGTATTTTTTTTAATTTACCAATATATATTCTAATTGTTTCCCATTATTTCCCAGATTCAGGCATTTCTGCTACAGCTTCAACAATTCCAGCAGATACGTAATTACAATCATTATAAGCCTTACCAAAAGGACTCAACAAAAAGGTTTTAAAAGCAAAATGAAGAAATAACTGAAGAACTGAAGAGGGGAGAGTGAATGTACTTGGGAATGCCTCCAGGTAGCCAGGAAGAAGAACTGAAGATAGCATCACCTTTTTCTTCCATATTGTCTTCATGGTCAGCCTCCTCTACCTTAGTTCCAAATACCGATGAACGTTCACCAACAAGTACACTGCAAGCATAAAAAGGATGAGTATGCTGAACCATGATTATCTAACAGTACAAGAAAGATGAGTATGCTGAACCTTGATTCAACTAGAGACTCATTTCTTTTTTGTGCTCTCTGACGAAGAGTGATGACATATTTGGACAATGGGCTAGCACCTGACTTTTTCTCAACCTACCATTGGAAAGATTTTAAATAAGCTGCTTGACTTCAACTTTGGAAGAATGCATTTGAAATGACAGATAATACAATGGTAGTTCTAGTCGGAAGCTCAGAAAACAGACCCTTTAGATCGCACAATTTTTTAAAGAGTATTCGCCTTCTAAATAAGCAACTAGCAAGTATAATATTCTGGGTATACCTTTTTAAGAGGTGACACTCTCCGAGTTGAATACATAAATTTTAGGACGGAAGGACTACAGTCCCTCTTGACCTTATTATAAATCACAATTGACAAGATTAGACAAAGCAAAACAGCAGTTCATTTTCTTGAGTTCTTACAGTTTTAGTATGATATTCCAATTTTACACTGTTAAAATACCTCGTAAATGTATGCTCACAAAAAGTAAAAAATAAAACAATAATATATTTATTAGGGGGAAACAATGGGGAAAACACAATGTGTGTTATAGGAAATGCCATTGAATCTTTAAAATGTACTCTTTAACAAGGACCTGAGGGATTAATATGCATTCATTGACCATAAAGTAAAGTGAGAGAATTAATTGCATACCTCAAGAAAAGATGCTGCATCAGAAACATTGGGTAGAAATGTGACAGTCATACGTTTTTTATTTGTAAACTCAGAATTCGCTTCAATCTGTGACATTTAATAAAAACTCAAAAATATCACTTAGAGCATGAGAACCAGCTATAAAAGTGTTGAGGCACCACATAAGAACCTAAATATATAGGTATGTTTGCTTGTAATATTGATTTAGAGACGACTCTGCCTCGAGGAATAAACTCCATGAATAAAACGAAAAAACAGAAAGCATACCTCGCGAATAAATTTCCTGATTTCTCGACGAAACCTATCAACCTTGGTGGACTTAATGAAGCTGCGCAGCCGAACAGCAGGTACAAAAGACAGCTCAGAGAAAGCAACAGAATAGCTCCACAAAGAAAGATGCTCAGCGAGTTCTTCAACCACGGAATAAACACATGCCTCTTGAAATGTTCGCGTTTTTACCGTGGGTTTTGTGACCTGCCGTATACATTAAAAGTTCAATACACACACACATAAATACATCATGTATGTATAGTGCTGCTCAGGTAACCGAAATCAGGCATTTCAAGATTAAACACAGCATTGGAAATGCCGAAATGTCCCTTTTATTAGATTTTAAGTACCCCTTAACATTATCTTGGGGGTGATATATTCATCCCGCTCAGGCCCTTACCATAACCCACTCAAGTGTACACTCATAACTTCATATGGATGGTGGTGCTTTGTAAGGTGCTCGAGTGATTGACACATGCATATATATAAATAGTTACACATGCATGTAGGCCGAGATACAGACACTGAAAGAACCTTTAGCAAACAACGCAAATCTACAGATTTTCCAACACCTCCTGTCACAGGTTTGCGCAACTCTTTCATTTCAAGCATGTCCAAGAGGAGCAGAGAAACGGGGATGAAAGAATCAGTGGCGGCAGCAATGCGATTGAGCATCTTGACACACCTCAGCCTTAGGGGAAAATACCGAGCAGTTGGAACCAGACGAGCAGCTCCCGATATAATTTGTGTCAATGGATAAGCAAGTGGTCTGAAATCTGCTATTGAACCATAAGTACATATAGCTCCAGTCCAAAGTTCAAGGCAATTTACATACTTCCATTCATAGACCTTTTTGAAAGATTCCTGAAGTAGAGTTAAACATTGCATAAGATAACATACCAGTAGCACAGAAAAGGAATTTACAGACGTCAAGCCTAACGACAAATCTACTAGATAAAGCTAGTATTGGATCTTGACTGTTGACCAAGAAAACAAGTGATCGGGTTGGATTCAGATGATAAGATTAACGTATTCACCAGCAAAAGTACCAATAAAACCAGATACACTGCAGTAAAATACTATTTTGTCAAATAAGATCACTGCATGTGCATTAATATATGAGATAATTCCCCAAATAGGAGAAAAACATGGACGAAGTGCAAAAATAACAGTAGTTTTCAAAATACCCCAAATAGGAGTATTCTTCAAAGGTTGGACAAAGATACACCTGCCGGAGTTGCCACCAGCAGCCGGAATCTGCCGAGAATTTCTAGATCCGATTTGCCATCGCCGGTCACCGGAATCCGCCGAAAATTTCCACAAAGTTTCCTCCACCAGTTAGATGCCGCCGCCGGTTGCCAGCGCAGCCACCGGGCTGCCCCGCCCCCAACAGACTGACTCGATTATGCAAGGGAACTACGGGGGTAATTAATTATACTACTTCTGTCCCACTACCATGAAGGCATGAGGTGGGGTTATTAAGAATAATGGTTTATGTGGCAGATATTGAATTGATAAAGTAAGAATAAAATAAATGGTTTAGAACCACACAAACTTTACCAAATTTGGTATGAGTCAATCTTAGTGTGACAGACTGAAAAGGAAAGATGAGACAATCCTAGTGGGATGAAGGGAGTATTTATGGAAAATTAATGTTCAGTCCTACTTAGGGAAGATTTAGCTTGAACTCCTATTTAGAGAAATGAAGTAAGTTTTACTCCTATTAAGGGCAATTACACACACACACACAGGGTTGGGTTCTAATAAGAAGGCATCTTAACTGGAAAGTTTCACATTTACCTCTTTCTGATGCACTTTTTCGTTAATCGGATGCACTTTTTGCGATGGCAGATAAGTTCCGATTAATTATGAAAATGCCACTGCATCTAGCATAACGTTTTTAATATTTTTTTTCACTTTCCAGCCATTAGATCTTAAATTGAGCACACCGGATGCATTCTCACTTCTTATGATAAGCACTCTTCTCATTTGATCCTTATTCTATATATTTGTATATCTATATATAACAAAAGCACCACATATGGAATAATACCTTGGTTTTAGAATCAAGAGCCTTCCGCAAAATCATCGCTAACTGCCGAATCAATAGAAAGGCATGCTGGTATGCAGTGGAAAGGTCCACCCTTAAAAGTTCAATGAAACAATTACCAAGAAACTGAATGTGGTGCAACTTTGTTGCATTAACAAATGTACAGTTCAACACATAAGCCTTGTACATTCCCCTTATGCAGTCGTCCATGCAATCGGAATGAAGATGTATACATAGGTCCCTTATAAATAAAAAAGAGAAAACAGGCAATGCACCTCCTCCAGTACCCCAGAAATGAAGAAGAACCTGAAAGGCGGTACAGGCTCTCAGCGATGATACTTGACTTTGTAAGCAGCAAGTTGAAATTTTCAATTAATCAATACTTCTAGGAAGAATAAACCAAAATTAAAAAAAAAAATAGAAAAAGAATTGGACCATTCTCAATTTGATCCAAACTCATTACCACATTATTATTAAATATTGATACCTTGATGTACTTCCTCAAAAAAACTGGAAAAGCAGCCAAAAGGATAGATGAACATCTCAACCTCCTCAAGGTGAATGAAATCATTTCAGTGTCGGTCATCTGGTTGAGAACATGTAGTGCATTTCCCAGGTATGACTTCACCAAATTTTGGAAGTTTTTCCACTTCCTAGTAGTCATCACATCTGTTACCATCTTTTTTGTAACCCCAGTCTCAGGTAAGCCTAACAAGCCACGAAGAATCCCATCCATTTCATTCAGAACAAACAGCATGATTTTATTGAAAACCCCACTTGACATACTACTCCATGTCGATGTAGGGTCAGAAGCATTGTCATCCCCATAATGGCAGGCCGAACGAAATGCTCTTACAAGTGAGCGAATTGCCCCTATGTTTTTCTTCTCCCGAATCAGGTCACACCAAGAATCAACCATTTCATTAGTTATAACATTTTTCACGGAGAGTTCCCCTTGTTCCATTCCATGTGCATCAATTTCATTGTCATCATCTTCCGTTTCCTCTCCACCTTCTAATGCCTCCTCATCATCAGCTTCCATTCCATCGTCCTAGACGTAGTCAGCATGCAGTTTGTTAACGGTTTAATGGAACATCAATTTTAAGAACGCTAAAAAAAGAACGAAAGCATACTTACATCAGATTCCCCATGATCAAATTCAAGAAGCTCCTTGTCATGCTCTTTCAAGAATTGGAAGAACTCTGGATCCTGTAGAAGAAATTAGCTCCACAAATGATACCCTGAACGCTAGGCCATTCATTCACACTTACCAAAAAGAAAAAGCATATTGTAAAAATTAATGCTGTTAGTTTCTACCAATAAGTTTGATGGTGTGATATATCATTAGTTTCTATCAAATGGAAACCAGCTTTGTTATTGACCTTTTCTTGGAGACTTTGTAACTGTTCCTTGTGATCTCTAGCTGTTTGTTCCTCTGTTAGCTTTGACACAGCATCCATTCCGTTTTCTCCTTTTCTGGTGTCGCTTTTGTTGGTCTGTTTAGCTGCAGAACGTTGAAACCAAATGTTGTTTAACAGCAGGATGTAAAATTGAGCAAACTAAACAGCGTAAAACATATGATATCTTCTACACAGTAGTTTTGAAGCCTAGTGGAACAGATATCTGAATTTTACACAAAAGTCGTATGAAGTGAAAAAAACATGACAAAAAGCAAACCTTTTTTACTAAGACCCATAGGTTGGTGTTAGAAGATAAATGGGCGAAGCTTGGAGCAGGTCCAGTGGCTTTGAGCAGAGGAGGATTGAGGGCGTCGGCGTTGTGGTCGGAAGAGTCTGCAGCAAGTTGGGGCCTGTTTTCTGCAGAAGAGTTGGGCCCAACCGGCAACGGCCCAAAAATAGCAAAGGAGCAGCCGAAATCAACGAAGTGGTGACGAACACCAACTCCAAGTCGCCGGCTCGTTGACCGCCTTACCGCCGACGCTTGACCGCCCGCCCCTGGCTTCTCAGCTTCTCAATCAGCCCTTCTGACCTTCAGGCTTCAGTGCTTCACGGAGTTCACGCCTAACGCCTTCACCTCTTCACCCTTCAGGCTTCAGGTACAGGTCTAATAACATACGGAGTAAAATAAAACATTAAAATAAAAGAAGAAAAAACCGTCAAATAAGCCATCAAACTTAAGTGCAAATCACCTCCTCTTATATACGATATATAGGAAGCTCTATCCGGCCATCGTCATTTGGGACGGTTCTCAGTGAAATTTTTTTATGAATTTTTTTTAGCATCTTATTTATTAAGTCTAGTTTACTCATATCAAATTTCAGCTAAAACTTTAACCGGGAAGGTAGTGAAATGAATTTTTGAAGATAACTGCGCAGTTAAACAGTGCAGTATATTCAGAAAATCAATTGATTGCCTTCTCGGTTGAATTTTTAACTGAAATTTGGTATGAGTAAGCTAGCTTTAATGAATAAGATGCTCAAAAAATTTCATTAAACAATTCCATCGGGAACTGCCCCAAATGGCGATGACCGGACAGAGCCTCCTATATAATGGGTGATTTGCATTTTTTATGTAAGTTCGAGAACCTATTCGTTAGTTCTCCCTAAAATAAAAATCAATTCTTAAATAAAATATTAATGTAAAAACATAGATACGGAGTATAAAGTATGAATATAAAGTCTAAAATCAAACTTAAGTTTCATGTTTTTTTTTTGTTTTTTTTTTATTTTTTTCTATTTTTTATTTCTAATTAATTATAGTTTTGACAATTTTTAATAGTTTGGGGTGATTTGATCAACTGTGATGGGTTCATGAGCTTATTTGAGCTTTTAGTTTCAACTTCAGATGCACATGTGGCAATCAGACCGAGACGTGGCGGGTGACGGTTGGTTACCTGCAAAAAATGAATTTTGAACCATTTTTTGCCGGTTCGAGGTGCGAATGAGACCTTTTTTAGTTCAAAGGTTGAATTGAGCTTATGCAACCGGTACAAGTGTCTATTTGACTCTTTAGCCTTTTTATTTGAAGTTATTTTTTATAGTAACGACTTTTTAGTTTGATCAAGTTAAATATGATACTGGTTTGCATGGATGTAGCAAGGGCTACATATGGGACACGAGCGGTATATTAATTTTTATACATCTTTTATATGATTTTTTGCACTAAATATAATGATTTATTTAAAATTAGAGTCGAGACATGGTATAACCTCTACCTCTGTTCGTCTAGATTGATTTGTTTTATTTTTGTCTAGTGCTTAATGG
Source organism: Cuscuta epithymum (assembly GCA_945859915.1). NCBI lineage: Eukaryota > Viridiplantae > Streptophyta > Magnoliopsida > Solanales > Convolvulaceae > Cuscuta > Cuscuta epithymum. Next base: position 3,951,544 of record CAMAPF010000006.1, read on the forward strand.
TCCCTTCCAATAAAATTTTATATTATGCCTATTTTACTGTTACATAAATATGAAATTATATGTTCAAAATTGTTGTAGTCTAATCTTATACGTTTAATATGATCAAAATTAATTTGGTCTGGCCAGTGCAAATGAAAATCGCGAGTGGCCCAATTTAAAAACAAATTGACAATTTTTATTTTTTATTTTGATTATAAAACAATTTTGTGCACAATCTAACACGTTGTCTGATTCGTCGCTTTCATCCTATCAGTCAAACTGACCCCCCACACCAGCCACCCCCGGCGCCAACAACCACCAGAAGAACCGGTGGCCGGATATAGGAGGAAATACCACTAAAGCCGGAGAATCTAAACCGGCGAACACCTGGCGAGAGAAAGAAAATACCCTCTCCTCCTTCCAACAAACACCAGGCTAGCTACCCACAACCCACCACTTCCCCTTCCAGCAGACGGCCGGTTCCTCTGATGGCCAACCGGCGAATAGGGGTGGACTCGGGCCGGGCCAACCGGCCCGGAACCAGACCGGCCCGCTACTGTGCGGGCCCGGACCGGCCCGGTCACCCGGTTCTTGACCGGTTCGGGCCACCCGGCCCGGTTGTATAGCGGTCCGGGCCCGGGCCTCCATTTTAATGAACCGGCCCGGCCGGACCGGGCCCGGTTCGGGCCTCCAACGGCCACATTTTTAAAAAAAAAAAAAAATTTTTTTAAATTGGAAGAGGCTCTATAGCCGTTGGGAAGGCTCCCAAACGGCTCTATAGCCGTTGGGAGCATAGGAGGGGGGGTCTGGGGGGTTAGGGGGGTGGGGTGGGGGGGTCGGGTGGGGGGGTGGGGGTGGGGTATCAAAAAAAATCTATTTAAACTCCTATTTTCTCTACATTTTTTACATCTCTTCTTCTACAACTCTTCCTACTCTCTAATTCTCTACTCTAAATCTCTCATATTCAATCATCTTCATTCTTCATCTTCTCCAAATTCTTTCTACATATATATAATTTATATAATTATTATATCTACTTATATATTAATTATCTATTTAAAAATATATACTTATACACATTCATATTATAATTCTTTACACGTTATATATACTATATAAGTATATATACTATACACATTCATATTCACTTGATATTTAGTTATTATCCATACTATTGTTATTTACTTATATTTACATATTACATTTAGTTAATATATACTTATATATATATATATATATATATATATATTAAAGTATTAAGTATAAGTGTATTACTCATCTTATAGTAATATACTTATATATTATATACTATAAACATTATATATACTATATATACTTATACACATTCATATTTATTTGATATTTAGTTTTTATACATACTATTGTTATTTACTTATATTTACATATTACATTTAGTTAATATATACTTATATATATATATATATTAAAGTATTAAGTATAAGTGTATTACTCATCTTATAGTAATATACTTATATATTATATACTATAAACATTATATTATATATTACTTATAATAGTAGTTAATTGTTAGACTTCTAATTTATCTATTAAATTAGTTAATTGTTACATTTCTCTACATTTCTCTTTAAAGAAAAACATAGTTAAAGTAGTATATTTTTACATTTGTCATATTTCAATTAGTTAAAGTACTTAATTGTTTCATTTGTCATATTAAAATTAGTTATTTCATACATTGCTCATTAAAGTAAAAAAAAAAACTAGTTAAGTTTTACATTTGTCATAATAATATTAGTTAAACTACTTAATTGGTACATTTTTCATATTAATATTAGTTACTTGCTACATTTCTCATTAAAGTAAAAAAACTAGTACATTTTTTCATTTGTCATATTAATATTAGTTAAAGTATACATTTCTCATTAAGGTAAAAATAACTAGTAAATTTTTACATTTGTCATTTTAAAAACTACCTAAAGTAGTTAATTGTTAAAATTGTCATATTAATATTAGTTAAACTACCTAATTGTTACATTTCTCATATTAATATTAGTTGATTTGTACATTGCTCGTTAAAGTAAAAAAAAAAAAACTAGTTAATTTTTACATTTCTCATATTTATATTAGTCAAACTAGTTAATATTTAGTTAATTGATACATTTCTCATTAAAGTATTAATTAGAAGTAGTTCGATTTGTATACTCATTTTTTAGTTCGAATTCGCAATAGTTTTCTTAGTCACATTTTATTATTACTATTGTACTCATATAAAATATTTGATATCATTTAATATTTGTTCAATTTTAAAGATGGAACGTGGTAGACATTCTGTAGATGTGGGTAATCTCCAACGCAACCGCAAGAGGGAGATTGCGTCGACTCGTCCTAATTCACGCAAAGGCAAAGGTAAAGCGCGGGCCGAGTCTTCTTTTCAAAGTCGAGATGATTTTGAAACGGATTACCAACGGAGAGATGATATGATGATGTCCGACGAGCATCTACAAAACCTATTGTCCCAAAACGATCCACGCTTTGCACAAGAACAACCCATCCCGACAACCATTGATGAAGAGGAGCTCGAGGATGACGATGCGGAGGAGGACGCGGGGGGCGACGGGACTCACGGCACCCCGGATGATGAGCAAGACTTGGAGGACGAGGGCGGTTCAACCCAAACTGGTAAGAAATCTAAATCTCCTATTATTGAAAACAATTTTACAAAAAGGAAAGACAAAAATACCGAAAAATGGTACGCAAGTTGCAATCATTGCGGCAAAGAGTATAGCTTGGGAACTTCTGGCGGATACGGGAGTCTCACAAGGCATCTTAAATCCGCCCATCTTGTGGAGTATGCGAAAATAGACAAGGGCAAGGGGAAGCAAACACAAATATCGAGGTTTGCAAATTCTCAACCCTTTGGTAATTTCTCCTATGATGATAAAAAACATTTGACTGGTATGTCTCATTTAATTGTTGAAGAAAATTTACCCTATATTTTTTCCGAAAGTCTTGCTTTAAGAGATTATGCTCAAGGCACTTTAAATCCTCAATTTAGAAATTATAGTCGCAAAACGATTAAAAAAGAAGTTATAAGGCAATATAACTTCGAAAAAGAAAATTTACAAACATTTTTCGCAAACTTTAATGGACGTGTTAGTATTTGTAGCGATATATGGGAGGATACTTATCATCATTTATATTATTTGGGTCTTACTGCACATTATATTGATGATGATTGGAATATGCATAAACGTGTTCTTGCATTTCGTGAATTCAATGATCGTCATACTGCTGATAATATTTATATTCTCATTGAGCGTATTTTAATTGAGTATAATTTGCTTGATAAGGTGTTTGCTGTAGGTTTTGATAATGCTAGTAATAATACTGCTGCTATACCTAGATTGCGTGAATTGTGTGGTGCTTCTACATTGATGGGTAGGTTTTTTCATCAACGTTGTGCATGTCATATTCTAAATTTGTGTGTACAAGATGGATTAGCGGCATTAGGAAATGCTTTGGAGGTAGTGAAGGGGGGAATTAAATTGATTTGGGCTAACACTCCACTAAAAATGCAATGGCGACAATATTTGAAGGAAAGACGTGTCAATTATTGTGCTTTTCCTAAAGATTTGTCTATTCGTTGGAATAGTACTTATAACTTAATTCAAGTACTTATTAGATATAAAGAACATTTTCCTGCTTTTTTAAGACAAACTTGTAACTATATTATAAACCCGGCTGACATCGACACTTGTGAAAAAATTGTTAATGTTTTGGTATATTTTAATAACGCAACTCAAACTTTTAGTCATGTTTATAAACCTACCGCAAACGAATTTTTTGTTGAAGCTGTTAATCTCGCCGGCGCATTTTTAGAATTTTCCGATGCCGCTTACGTTAGTTATTTTTGTGATTTCATGAAACAAAAATTTTTAAAATATTATTCACATGTTCCGCATATATATGGTATTGCATTTGTTCTTGATCCTCGTTATAGACTTGCCGCGTTGCCAAGTTGTATAGATTACTATTATAATTGTTTTTTTCCAACTCAAGAGTTCGATGATAATCCCATCGACCCTAAACAAGAATACAACGAGGTTAGTAATTTATTTCATCAATTGTATAATGAATTTTATGCACAATATGGTAATGCACCCCCTCCCATGCCGCGAACATCTTCTTCATCTAAAGGAAAATCACTTTTAAAATCTGCATTTGGTTCTCTTATGAAAAAAAGTAGAGCAACTCCCGCTACTGAACAAAGCTCAGTTAACGAGCTTTCTATCTATCTAACATTGAATGTTGATTATGAAGTTGGGGATGATTTTGACGTTCTTAAGTGGTGGAAGGACAATGAAAGAACGTTCCCGGTTTTATCAAAACTGGCTAAGCAAGTGCTAGCAATGCCGATATCAACAGTTGCCGTGGAACAAGAATTTAGTGCGGCCGGCAACGTCCTAACTGATTATAGAACGAGGTTGAGCCCGAGCTCTCTTGAGACGCTAGTTTGCTTCCATGATTGGTTGAAGGCCAAACGAAGAACTCAAGAAATGACCATCGCTCCCACCCGCCACTTTATGGAGGAAACAACCACCGAAGGCGGAGATTCCGATTGATTTTTTATTTCAAAATGTATTACATATTTTAAATGCATCCTAATTCTCAATTGTACTTTCTTATTTGAAATAAATATACTTGAATTATTTTATATTATTGTGTACATCAATTCAATAATTCAATTCAATAAAATTCATTTGTAAACTTGTACTTCATAATTCATATGTAGCACTTCTCAAATTAATTAATTGGTTACAATTTTACAAACTTATAACTTACAACTTGAAATTATTTTTGTAAAATCTAAAGGCTGTTTTTAAATTAAAATATGTAATATTAATATGTAAATTAATTAATTTGTTACAAACTTACAAGTTACAACTTATACACCTATTTTGTAACATTTGTAAATTATAAATCAAATCACTTTTCTAAGTAAAAATAGTTTTACTTAATTAAAAAATTAAAAACATTTTCCTTACACAATATGTATAATTTTCTAAATCATATCACTTTCCTTACACTTTTCTAAATCAAATCACTTTTCTCAAATGTACTTCCTATTTATTCGAAAATGTATTTCATATTGTTATTTTTTCCTCAATTCTCAAATGTACTTCCTATTTCAAATAAATGCACTTGAATTTTGTTTTTCATAACAATTATTATAATTATATAGTATAGAATATAAAAAAAAAATGAAAAGGACCGACCCGAACCGGGCCCGGCCCGTGAACCGGGCGAGCCACCCGGCCCGAACCGGACCCGGGGTTACCCGGGCCGGTTCCGGGCCTCCCAAACCGTGAACCGAGGCCCGGCCGGTTCAAGGCCCGAACCGGGCCCGGCCCGAACCGAGTCCATGCCTACCGGCGAACACCAGCAAAGCACCAAAACCCCCACCCATACCCACCCTCACTTTCGGGCAAAAGGTGGACCTCAATAGCGGCCAACCGGCAAGGGAAGGAAGAAAGACAAGTGTTACCCATCTCAGAAACCATCCATTGCTCCAGAACCAGGCGTGGTCAGTTCCAACGACCTTTCGATCAGCTCACAACTACCCTTTCCTGCGAAGCCCCAGCGAGGCCCCTGAAGCAACCAAAAAAGATCCACAAATGTACAATCCAACCCCAAGTCTCCATTAGGATTGTCGATGTTGCTAACCTCAGAGAAACCAGAACCATCGAAAGACAAAGGACGGATGAACAGCTAGCTAGCTACTTTCTTTCCAAAAAAAAGTTGATATATCAAACCTCTTTTACTTCGAATCAAGATATTGCCGATTTGCGAAAACTAAATATCAGAGTCGTGTAATAAATTTAGAGGTCGTGTTCTAAATACCAAATGAGGCTCCCCATATGAACAAAAATAAGATCACAAATAAAAAAAACTTACAAAGTTCAACAAAATTAATTGTGTCAAAGTTCTCTTATAGAAAAATGCATGATTTAAAATAACTAAATATAATTATTATGTTATTTGAACAAAGTTACCCTCCCTGCCGTCTTTGAAGAAACATTATCTATGAAATTCTTGTACTTTATCTTCTCTAGATAGTCATTCTCAATTGCTATCAACATCAAACCGTTGAGTCTCTATCCTTGTTAGTAATATACGGTACATGAATAATACAATAATACGTACGTTCGTGTATAATACGATACAATTATATATAAAATACGGCTTAATATATGTTTCATACGTTCGTGAAATATATAAAGATACGGACGCGTTTTAAACGTTTCACAATTTAAAAATACGGCATATAATATGTGTCTTACATACTTATTTAATGATATAAATAAATAGTTATTTAACATTTGCACCACAATCTTCAACAATTTGAAATGTACGGAATAGTTTTTTTTTTTCAGATTTACGGATTTAAATGCATAGGTACAATACGTAATAAAAATGATATTGCCTATTTAAGTAGAAGTGTAGAGATATTACTAGAAAATAGTTGATATTAAAAAGACCTTGAGTTTAGTGAGCCACCACAACATTTTTTGATCTCTTTGGAGTCTTGGTATGGGTGGAGAACAAAAGTAACACAGTAGTAGTACAATAGAAATATCGAAACAGATTACGAATTTAAGAAGCTAATTCATTAAATGTAATGACCGTTAACCAATTAGCAAACATATAAGGCATAACGTTTTTTTTAAGCAATATAAATAATATTGAGTAGCTTGACATGCATTTTGTTTCAGTTGTATCACTTCATTAGGCTTCCGTTTAATGGTGTGTGTTTTAATAAAATACGTATCAATACATACAGTACGTGTATTATATATTTTATCCTTAAAGTACGTGAGTTTTTCAGAATTTTCTGAAAAATTCATAAACAAGAGTATTATACGTAATAAAATACGTATCAATACGTACAATGCGTGTATTATACATTTCACAAGCAATCTATTCTTCTCATTGGATTCAATTTTAAGCTTGTAGCCAAATTTCACACCATAGTTTGCAATGGCAGTTCTGGCCTCTTGGACATCTTCAAATGTCATCCCATTTACCAAACAAGTAGATCCATATGTGCTAGTGTAGTTAACCCCCATTTCTTCATAAGAGGAGTCATTGTCACTATCATTATCTTCTTATACATCTTAAGCTTTACATATCCATTTGGCACCCCTATACTCTTATTTTCATATTGAAGTCCCCCTCGTCCATTGTTTTAGCGCATTGGTTGGTCACGTTCTCACTATGTCCGCTTTTAACATATAAAGCAATAACAGATCAAATTAGACTTAAATAGATCTAACCAAGTCAAAAAATATCCTAAATAAGCTAATGACTAATTAGCTATGGAGTACAGAGTATTTTCTCGACCGGGCCTCCTCCGTGCGCCACCAATGTTACTAGGCACACTGATTTTTGTCAAAAGTGGACAAGGAGGTCCTTAGTCAGCAATCACACTATTACAAATGGTGCTAGGCGCACCACCTACTTTTCCATCACTAGTATCATATATAGAGTAGGACATTAAAAGCATCTCCCTTGTATGGATTCTTTAATAAGCCCTCCTTGTATTGCTTCTTAAAAAAAAAGATTTTAGTATTTCCCAAAATTCTTTAAAAAAAAATATTTCCTAAAATTTTGTGTAACATTGTTTCTAAAAAGTAATGTAACTATCTTCGAAACATACTCAAATTCCTAATATAATCAGGATTACACTTTTTACCCACCATCAAACAACTATTATATAAATTTTTGTAACCCATTATTAATGCTCTTATAAAGTTTTTACAATCTTCTTATACAATGGAGGATGAATCTAAAAATTATTTAAACAATAGTACTCTTGATTCTCAGACTTATGAGGTATTCATGTGCCCCACTATATGTATCTAAGTTCTTTTTTATGTGTTTGATTGAGTTTGTCGTATACAATATTTGATAATATTTTGATGGTTACACACACATATATTTTCATTCATCTTTATATTGAATAATATTGTCTAACTACGATGTGACTATATCTAGGATGTTACTAATAAGATGTTCTCGATCCCAGATTAGACCAAATTTATCTTCATTTATAATTCTATATTGAATTATATATTTGAATATGTAACATTTTTAATTCTAGTAAACTAATTATCTTCAGTTTTCATTTGTTTGACTAATTTCAAAGGCCGAGGACCCCGACTTTTAAAACTCCATCGTCACCATGCTAATTCCACATTACGGCCTTTGATATACATGACTATATGTTACATGACTAGATTTATGATGTGAATGATATAGTTTGGATGTTCATAATTGAACTAATTTCGATGGCGATAAATTTAAACAAATCAGATCAGACTAGACTAGTAGTAAATGCACATTTATCAACCTTTCACGAAACTTGACCAATTTTTTTTATTTTTTTTTACATATATAATATTGATGTCATATGAAAGATCTTTTGTTTTTTTATCATATCATATGAAAGATCTTAAAAAAATTATTTAATTTGAAATAATTTTTATAAAATTTGGGAAAAATGAAAAAAGTTATAGCATTTTATAAAAAAAGGAACTATTTGTCACATGGTAGCATGTTATTGGATGAAGAGTGAATGTAAAATTGAAATGGGGCAAGCCATGTGATCTTACGAACACTAAACAACAAATGCAACGAGTAATGCAAATTAACGGGAGTTTTTTATGTTTTTCCAGGATAACGTAATTCGAAAAGAGGATTCCGAATAAATAGTCAACTTTTAGAACAAAAAATTATTTAAAAATAGTGTCGATTTTTTTTAGGTATGCTAACATGAATCAATATATGACTTCAGAGCCAAAACAAAAATAAAGACAAGAACAATAAAAAGGCCAGGCATGATAAAAAGATAAAAAAGATACAGAGTATAAAATAGAGATTATGTATATATATATGATTATAAAAAAGAATATTTTTTCTAAAGTTTATAAATACAATATATGTTCCATATGAAAGATCATAAAAAAACATTTAATTCAATATTTTTTTTGCCAAAATTGGGGAATAAATGAAAATAACACGTAGTATAACATTTTATAAAAAATAATTGTTCAACACATTTTAAAAAATGATATTGGCACCTCAATCTAATAATTTAGTCATCATGATTAGAAAAAATGGTTAACGGGGTTTGTTTTTAATTGTAAGGATTAATTATACGGCCCGAGTAGAAACTTTTGTTAAAAAAATAAAGTGGGCATAATAGCCCACTAAGCCTAGTTAAGGTTACGCTTAGCAATTGCGGGGTGCAAAAGATTTAGGGGTGTTTCAGCCGAAAAATGACGTTTCAGCCGAAAAATGACGTTTCAGACGAAAAATGACGGTTTGACCATTTTTTGCGTTTCCAAAAAGTGGAAAAACTGTTTGGTAAATAGCTGTTGGACACTAGCGTTTTTGGCCGGAAACGCTGAAATGAAAACGCTGCTAATATGATAGTTTTGGGTTGTTGTTTTGAAAAATGACGTTTTCAATAATTTTATGGCCAAACAGCTAAATTACCAAACATTTTCGAGTCAACCTACCAATTTATTCAGATATTCAAAAGTGCCATAAAAAATAAAAAAGTGCCAAAAAATTTCATTTACGTACTGTTCGTTTTCTGTTCGATGTCATCTACTGCTTTCCTTGTCCAAACACAGGCAAAGCATGACCTAGAAATTGAATTAACGAAGTCCGTGTACTCGAAGAACATTTATCAGTGGGAAGTGGCATCAAGAGTTGAAATACAGATCACGCGAAGCTGATGTCTGACGGAGCAGAGCATAATGGAATCATTCTCACGGAGCACAGTTCTGTACATTGAATTTCGATTTTGAAACACTTCTTGAGCAGCAAGCTAGCGAGTCAAAGGCTGTCGTGGGGGTGGCCACTTGGCTCCATATTATCATTTTTAATTATATTTGGGGAATAAAGGCGTCACGATGCGGAGATTCGTGAGCGACAAGTCTAGAAATCTCGTCAATCGACTCGTTTCTTCTTCACCTCTGTCTTCCTCTCACGCGTTTCAGCCTGGCGCTTCTTCCCTTTCATCTCAGTCGCGTGTCTTGAGCAATACTAGTCCGACTCCTGATCCTTCTTCTTCATCGGATTCAATGGCCGGTTCTGATTATTCATCCACTCCCGTCAATATTCAATCCATTAATCCCAAGGTAAAACCAAACTACTTTTTTTCGGAAAATTCAGTTGCTTTATTGTTTTGAATCCAATCTCCTTTATTTTTATAAAGAGTCTCCCTTTTGACCTTTAAAAGAAAAAAGATACGCAATAATCTTTAGCCTTTTCTTTTTTCCTGTTTTACTTCAATTTTAATTGCTGGGTTGTTGAGGTGTAGAGTTTTTTAATGTGAAATCAATCTATATTTCATGTTTGGGTAGATAGTATTTTTTTAATTTTAAAAAACACGTCTTTTTGTTTTTCTGCTGCAATGTGAAATAACGTCGTACGTAGTATATACTAGTATGTTATTTATCGTTATTGTTTGTGTATAATTTATGGTTACCTATTTAACTAGCTGATCAACTCTGATCCTCTGGACCTAGCAGAACTATCTTATTGTGAACCTATATCCATGCCTCTGAATATTTCACTTACATGATTGTTGCTGTCCTTTGTCCAGGTTTTGAAATGTGAGTATGCTGTCCGTGGAGAAATTGTCAATCTTGCTCAGGTAATTATTATAGAGTTCAAATAGTTGCAACGATTTTATTCGGATTTCAGAGTCCTTCATGATATTGATCGGCAGAAACTACAAGAAGAGCTACACTCAAACCCAGGATCTCATCCATTTGATGAGGTATTGAATCTTTAAAGATGTATGCTTTGATATATCTCATTATTTTTGCTTTACCTAATTGGGGGGGGGTTCTACATTTGTTTTTTACTTAGTTTAGTTATTTTCTATATCCTATGCATTCATTTATCTGCTGAGATTTGCAGATAATTTATTGCAATATTGGCAATCCACAATCCCTTGGCCAGCAGCCCATTACTTTCTTTAGGGAGGTCAGCACAAGTCAATGTTTTAAAATTTTGAAACATAGGAATATTTTGTCAGGAATACTTGATAATAGGCTTACGTATGCTAGGTACTTGCTTTATGTGACCATCCTTCCATTTTGGATAAGAGTGAAACTCAAGGCCTGTTCAGGTAAGTAAGACATTGAGATTAGTCATTGACTTGTAGCAGAATTTTATAGAGAAATATGACTCCTGTTTGGAGTTTTAGACTATCGTATCTCATGTAGGTGCAAACTCTAAAACTGGTCCATCATCTGACTAATTTCATCATTTTTCTATAGTGCGGACTCTATAGAGCGGGCTTTCCAAATTCTTGATCAAATTCCAGGAAGAGCAACTGGTGCATACAGCCATAGTCAGGTCTAATTTTATTTACTAAGATTCTTCTAAATTTATTTCAGATGAGTTGCCCATTTAATGTAGATTCTTCTAAATTTATTTACTATATGCCACTACTTATTTGGTTGTAGACTTTCTTGTGACGATGGTTCCTCGATTAACTTTCTTTGGCCTCTCGACTATACCCTGTTTCTTTTTACCTATGCTATCATGTACTTGATCAACCCACTCAGTATGATCCTTAACTATGAAATTTAGACTTAATTTAGTCCTCAGGCAAAGTTGTGGACCTGAAACTGGGACTAAATTGAGGGAACAAAAAAAAAATACCCTTCTTATTCAGAACCAACAAATTGAATGATAATGAAACATCGAGGGACTAAATTGGCTATTAATTCGTAACCAACATAGATTATCAAAGGGTTACGTGATGCAATTTCTTCTGGTATTCTTCTTATTCAAAACCAATGAAATGATTAATCATGCACTGATGTACTTTTGAGGAGCTAAATCAGCTATTAATTCTTTAATATATATTATTCAACTTGTATCTAAACACAGGGTATTAAAGGGTTACGTGATGCAATTGCTTCTGGTATCGAGGCTCGTGATGGTTTCCCTGCCAACCCAAATGATCTTTTCTTGACTGATGGTGCTAGCCCAGCGGTATTTGAACTAGTTCTTTTGTTTAGTACATCCTAAAGTTTTGGCAAGCTTAAGTCGGTACTGTATGTCTAACTTATGATTTTATCCAGGTTCACATGATGATGCAGTTACTGATTAGTTCTGAGAATGATGGAATTCTTTGTCCCATCCCTCAGTATCCACTTTACTCTGCTTCAATTGCTCTCCATGGTGGCACTCTCGTATGTAGTTAGATTTATTACATTTGAATACACATGCCTACCCAACATGTTCTGCTTTTAACCTCACCACCTTACTATTGGAAGCATCAAGCATATCATTTTCCCCTTGATTGAATTCACAATTCCACGTTTTCATTTTTTGTTGAGGATTCTTATATGATGTTTATAGGTTCCTTATTATCTTGATGAGGCAACTGGATGGGGACTTGAAACAACAGAGCTTAAGAAACAGCTTGAAACTGCCAGGTCAAAGGGAGTTAATGTTAGGGCTTTGGTTGTGATAAATCCGGGCAATCCTACTGGGCAGGTATGGAGAAACGGAGAGAAGAACATATCCATCCATGGTCCATCTTTCATGATATGCCAAATGCCAATCTATTAAAATTATATAATTTATATTGCTTCTGAATATAGATTGATCAATCGGAAATTCTTACAGGTTCTGGCTGAGGCTAACCAAAAAGAAATTGTAGAGTTCTGCAAGAAAGAACGCCTTGTGCTTCTGGCAGATGAAGTGCGTAGTTCATTCTATTGGCTATTTTGATTGTTCTGAAGTTGTTTTCTGTGTGGCCTCTTTTAAAAAAAAATTAGGATGTTTAGTTTATACTGATTTTCATTTCTACCTTCTATTTTGTATAATTGCTTAGTTAAAATGAAAAGATGATTCTTACCCCCCATAAAAGAGTCATCTGGAAATTAGCATTATTGTGTTACTTTATGCCCTTACAGTGTTGTTTGAACTTTGGTAGGTATACCAAGAAAATGTCTATGTGCCTGACAAACAATTCCACTCGTTTAAGAAGGTGTCCCGTTCTATGGGTTATGGAGAGAATGATATTTCCTTGGTATCATTTCAGTCAGTTTCTAAAGGTGAATCATTTGTCCTTTCTCATGGATTTACTAACTCTAATAGGCTCTTTATTAATGTCTCTGTTCATGCTCTTTCTTGTGCTTCAGGGTTCTATGGAGAATGTGGAAAGCGAGGAGGCTACATGGAAGTCACTGGCTTTAGCCCTGAGATAAGGGAACAAATATACAAAGTTGCATCTGTAAATCTGTGTTCCAATATTTCTGGTCAGATTCTTGCCAGCCTTGTCATGAGCCCCCCTAAGGTTAGTGTATATTATTTGTTTATGGTGTACATAAAGTATATATCGAAAAAAATGGCTGCTGGGGCAGGTGCTCTGGTGTTCGATTCAAGCACATTGTTGTTCATCATCGTTATCAGCACTTACCAACTAATTGGAGTCGTAGGCATGAATTTTAGGTTCCTCTTAAATGTGCTCATCAACATTTGATAAGAAGTAATTAATCTGTTTCGAGAAAGGATCAAAGGAATCAATAATTCAATAATTGCTTCTTATCATATTAGGAAAAAACCCTTAAAGTAATTGTATGAAATTACGGTCAATGTTTTATGACTGATGCCCTTCAAAGGAGTAAAGAACTTTAATAAATATAATGGGAGTAGTAGGAAATGCAAAGTTATTGTAATAAATGTCTGGTGATGAATGATGATCATTATACATAAAGTGCCCTACAAGTTTAAATATGAATACACAGCCAACACAGGGTGGTACTAAATTTATTATTTCGTTAACTCGTTTCTTAAAAACTATTGACATCCAAATGCTATGCAAACTTGAATATGAGTCAACCAGCGGGGTTTAAATTTGTCATCTTGTGCCTTAAAAATCTTTTAAGATGGTTAGATATTTTATAAGTTCTGATGATACTACACAGGTAGGAGATGAATCATATGAGTCTTTTTGTGCTGAGAAAGATGCAATACTATCATCATTGGCAAGTCGTGCAAAGGTGAGTAACTGGCTCCTATCATTTACCAACTTCTCATATTTAAAAGTGCACATTGTGTTTGTTTTTTGTGGCTCAAAGTGATCTGTGAACTCATATCCATGTGTCCAATGCTTGAAAAAGTAACATATAGGAAAATGGGTTCTGGATAATGTGTTTAGTGTATGTTTGGTTGAGAACCTGTGATGATTTTGTAGAGAATGAGTCATAGGAGAGAGAGAGCTCGAGAGAAAACTCACACTGCTGGGTTTTAAGAGAAATAAAAGGATTTAAAAATTGTAGGACCTCTCAACTTTTTAGTTCTCTGCACAATTATTAAGAGAAAGAGGAAAGCTGAAGCTTTTGGTTCCATCTTTCCCATCTGTACTCGTTATGACTTATTGTTAAAAAGGTTTGTATTATTAGTCGAGTATTTTTATCTTTTGATATTTTTACTGTGTTTATGTGTTCAGACACTTGAAAAAGCATTCAACAGTATGGAAGGAGTTAGTTGCAATAGAGCTGAAGGGGCGATGTATCTCTTCCCTCAAATTCATCTCCCAAAGAAGGCTATAAAGGCAGCAGAAGCAGTGAAGACAGCTCCAGATGCATTTTACGCTCGCTGCCTTCTTAATGCCACTGGAGTAGTGGTTGTCCCAGGCTCTGGCTTTGGACAGGTAATTAATTCTTTCTTTTACGGGTTGAAAGAAAAGAATAATGAGAGTTTAAATTATATTCCATTGATCATTTTTCAAATTGCCATGCATTTTGTACGCCAGATAGACTTTGAGGTAATCATGCATGCTTGTCTTCATTCTGTTCCGTGGAGTTGAGTATACCTGGGAATGGGTTGGGAATCGTAATTTAGTAAAACTGGGGGATTGCAACTCCACGGGAAACAATTTGCCTTGTGCCAAAATGTGGGTCTTTCACTCTTTAGAAATAGTTGGTCTGCGCTGCATTTGCAACATTTGAAATGCTAATGAGAGAAAACCGAGGGCAATTTTTTAAGGAAAGAGAATTTCGGGTAATATGTCAGACAGTCAGAGTGCCAAACTTTTCCAAAGTTGGCAGTATCTTTCAAATACGTTTTTGGGTCAAATTTTGCAAAAAAAATAATCAGAATGCATGTAATTATTTTGGCCTTATTCCAGATTTAAAAAAAAAATCAGTGGGGGATGTCGGCGGCGGAGGTGGTGGCAGCAGGAGGGGGCTAAAAGGGGGAGCACTTGGGTAGAAGTTTAGAGGAAAATAATTTTTAATTTATTTGAGTATGTAAAGGGAGGTCACATACTCACATATTTGGAATTGAGCTTCAATATAGTCTGTTTTATATATGGTCGGAATATCCTTTGATCGTATTTATGTGACTTATCCCTTAATCGTAGTCCAAGAAAAAAATTAATGAAAACTTCCTTCTGTGTTTAGGACTAATTATGTCATATTTTCAGGGAAAATAGTGGCCGCGTTAGATAAAATGTGTCATGGTAGTCTTATTATGAAATTTTCTCATCTTTTGTATTATCCAAGGGAAAGTAATTCTAACCCCAACGGTTTTGCCTACTGGACACATTCTTACAGCTTAATAACAATTACAATAAACAAATTATCATTCCTTTTGCTGAGTGCCAATTTTAACAACTACATTCTATCATTGTGAATAAACAGGTAAATGGAACGTGGCATTTTAGGTGCACTATATTGCCGCAAGAGGATAAAATACCAGACATTGTCGCTCGCCTTACAGAATTCCATAAAAGATTCATGGACCAGTACCATGACTAATTATGCAATGCAGTCAATAGTTGGAGCTTTATACACTTCTGCAAAGAATTTTGAGTAATAATAAAATGTCCCAACTTTCGTGGGTCAGACATAAATTGTCATCCTTAATTATAGTTCTGTGAGGTATATTAATGATGTCAATAACATCGGAGCACATGATAATAAGTCAATAACTTGATTCCCACTATTTCAAGGTATCCTTCATAGGGCCTTATTGATGTCACGTATAAGTTTATTACTTATTAGGGAACTTATGAATACATTTACTCATTGAATCAATACTTCAATAGTAAATATATTATCTCAATCATAATACATACACCAACTCCATAATACAAAAGCAATCTATACATACGTTCTCATTTCCACCCCCAAAAAGCAGGGCCGGTCCTGACCATTTCTGGGTCTATGGACGGTATGCTATTTTGGGCCTATGACCGTATACTTATTTGAAATAAGAATTATAATAAAAATATCCAATGAATTTCATAAAATAAAGTAAAAAATCACTTTATTATTATTATTATATTATTATTATTATTATTATTATTATTATTATTATTATTATTATTATTATTATTATTATTATTATTATTATTATTATTATTATTATTATTATTATTATTATTATTATTATTATTATTATTATTATTATTATTATTATTATTATTATTATTATTATTATTATTATTATTATTATTATTATTATTATTATTATTATTATTATTATTATTATTATTATTATTATTATTATTATTATTATTATTATTATTATTATTATTATTATTATTATTATTATTATTATTATTATTATTATTATTATTATTATTATTATTATTATTATTATTATTATTATTATTATTATTATTATTATTATTATTATTATTATTATTATTATTATTATTATTATTATTATTATTATTATTATTATTATTATTATTATTATTATTATTATTATTATTATTATTATTATTATTATTATTATTATTATTATTATTATTATTATTATTATTATTATTATTATTATTATTATTATTATTATTATTATTATTATTATTATTATTATTATTATTATTATTATTATTATTATTATTATTATTATTATTATTATTATTATTTAAGTTACAAATTTGGGCAAAAGTAAAAACACAAGTATCGGATAAAAAGAAAAAACATCGATAAAAAATATTTCTTGTAGAACAATATGAAGCAAATAATCAATATATAATCGCTTCATAGGCGACCTTCTTTCTATTAATACATGACTAACAATAAAATTGCCACATATAACAACACTAAACTTTTTTTTGAAAGGAAATATGAAAAAATATCACTACATATTGAATTCATAAGTTGAGAATGATTTATTGACCGTTGATGGGATTCTAAAGTTTGAAGTATCGAAAGAATGAAGGTTTTTAAAGAGACAAAATGTATGGCCGCCAAGAACACTCGCGCAAGAAGACTGCCAATTTGACATCCTCTAAACTACTATCAGGAACTCAGATATAGTTTATTGAAATTTGGAAACAAATAAATAATTGGGATGAGATTTGAGAGAGATGGGCTCTAAAATAATTATATAAATTTGTTATGTTATAATTAAATGAATAAAAAGCCTTAAAGGCTAAAAAGATGTAAAGACTACAACCGATCCTACTTAAAATTAATGTATATATTTTTTTTTTGATGGAGCAACTATTGTATTGCTTTTATAAACTACAACTGATCCTACTTAATATTAATGTATATATATATTTTTTAAACTTGGCTCTGTTTAAAACTTTTTATTTACATTTTAAATTTTCAAATTGTCAGCAAAATTAAACATTAGGAATTAACTGACCTTAAGAATTAAAAAAAGAAGCCTAGTAACACTATACATAAAGAAAAAAAATTGGGCTTGTTTTTTCTTCTACTTTTTTCCGGGCCTAGGGCGGTCGCCCCTCTTGCCCCCCCCCAGAACCGGCCCTGCCAAAAAGACACCGGTGCTTTCGGTGCCTATCCCTACGACCCTACCTCGTCTAGTTTGGAATTCTAAAGCTCCATCGAGTGGTGATTTTGGTGGATTCAACAATGAAAAGTTACTCAAGTAATACTCCCTTCGTCCCATTGGATTTTGCCAACATTGCCTTTTTTGTTGTCCCCAAAAAACTTTGTCACTTTCCTATTAAAGTTACTAATTTGTGCACATTTCTCTCACTTCTGCACAAATCTGAACCATACAGTTTTTACTATTCTCATTTCTCATCTATTTTGCACTTGGCAAAGTCCATCGGGACGGAGGGAGTATTATAATGATCTTATCTCAAGGTTTGAAAGTTTCATCTCATTGTCTGATTTAGAGCCTGTTTGCAACAGCTTCTGCTTTTAAAAAAGTGCTTTTGCTTTTTTTAATGAAATGGGGAGAAGTGATTAAATAAAAGTTGATAGTGTTTGAGAAAAAAAGTGATTTTGAAAAGTAAAAGTTGGTAGTGTTTGGTAAAATAAGTGCTTTTTGTGTAATAGAAAAAGTAAAAACACTTTTGACACGAAAGCCGAGAAAAATAAAAGTTATAGTGTTTGGTAATAGAAGTGCTTTTTTAAAGCCAAAAGCCGAGAAATGCTTTTTTTAAAGCGTTTGCAAACCAACCCTTAAGAGAAGATACATTTTGATCTTGTCAATTTCTCACTTGGTGCTTCTGTGATGCTTCACGTTTCACTTTTCACGTGGTCACTCAGCGACTCGCTAACCTCTTGACCCACCGCCGCTTTCTACGTGAATCTGACACAAAGATGGCTAGTGGGATGGCAGACTAAGGAGATTACTTTGGAGAAAATTTGGTTGTGAAAGAAGTTCAAAATTGCTATGGGTACCCCAAGTATACCCCATTTCATATCCCATATAAAAATCATTCCAAAAATTTACCCCCCCTCTCCATTCCCTCACGTTTGCCCTTCACTCTCCCCCTCATCTCCCTTTCCAGATCTCCCCCCACCTTTTCCCTTCCCCAGCCAGTTCTGAAAACTCCCCACTTCCCACCGTCACCAACCTCAACCCTTCCCAACTCGTCCGCTACAACCGCCATCCTCACCCCCACGAATCAATCGACATCAAGGGCGAGGACCTCATCTCGAGTGAAGGGTTCACAAACCCAAGAAAGAACCGCCATCTAGAACTCCTGAACTGCTCACCACCGTCCTCCTCAAGGTTTTAAGGTCCATGGTTCGTACAAGCTTAACAGAAATGGAAGAAAGGTATGTATTTTTTTCATTTTTTTGGATTGATATTATCTTGGTGTAATAGAGTTGTAATTTTGGTGTTGTTTGTCATTGTGTTTGTGAATACTTTGAACTTGTCTGTGCATGGTTGTTTTGGTTGTGTGTGTGACTTCGTTTTGAATTCTTGAAAGTACCTTTGCAATTGTCTGTGATGTCATTATAGTGGTCTGGCCAGGCGTATGAGATGTTTGTCATTTGAAATGAGTTGTCTGGCAAGCCATTTCTAGTTGTTTATCATGTGAACAAAGTTGTCTGGCAAACCATTAAAATTGTTGTGTAGTTGTCTGTTAGGTGAACATAGTTGTCTGGCAAACCATTAAAATTGTCTGGCACCTCATTTGATATAGAATTGTTATGCATGTGATATGGAATTGCTTAAAATTGTTGTGTACTTGTCTGTCAAGTGAACATACTTGTCTGACAAACCATTAAAATTGACTGGCTCCTCATTTTGATATAGAATTGTTGTGCATGTGATATGGAATTGCTTAAAATGGTTGTGTGCTTGTCTGTCAAGTGAACATACTTGTCTGTCAAGTGATATTAAAATGTCTGTCCTTCCTTCTGAGTTGTCTGAAATCTTTGATTTGCATTTGTGTTAATTATACAGGGCATTCGAACTACAAATTCCAGTTTGCAAGCACATTCAAGCCCAATATTCTGTGTGCTCATATTTCAAAAAGGTTGTAAGCTTGTTGAAAGCTGCGTTGATAAAGAATCAATTGGAAGAGTTCAGGGTGTTCCCCAACAGGGTGGAGGGTATTAAATTAAACTTGATTTACATTATATGTAGTATATATTGTCTGGCTGCATATGATAAATGTATGTCTTCTTTGTACTTGTCTGTCTACAGGTCAGGAGAGTGTGGAGTGATGTTTGCAGCCTTTGCAGAGCATCTTTTAATGGGAAAGGACGAACTTGCTTCCAGGTTGTGAATATGCCAACATGTGGAACAAGAGATGTCAATATGCTGTTCGATTGTGGGGAGTGAAGAATGTGGAGGAATCATAGGAATCCTTCATAATCGTGGGAATGTATTTTTGTCGGGTTAATAGTCCAGCTTTGCAAACACTATGAATGTCCATCTACGATGTGTGTGGAATATTGTACAACTTTTAATGCTCATTGTTGTACAATGTTCAACAATTGGTGGGAACATTATGTTTTTGTATATGTTACAAACTATGCAAAGGTGGCATTTGAGAAAATGCGGTTACATGAACATAATTTGAGAAAGTGGGGTTAGATAAACATAGTTGTATGTTAATCTGACATTTGAGAAAATGCAATTAAGTTGTGAAGTTTTATACATGTGTATAGTAAATTCCATTTTGTCTGTCTGGGGGTATGTTAATATGTCTGTCAGATGAACATAGTTGTCTGTCTTGCTGTACTCCATTTTGACAAACTTGCAAAAGTTGACATTTTTGTGTGCAATAGTTATGACGTACTCCGTAATATTCTATAATAGAATAACCAAATAAAGAGATGATAGATGTGTCATACTATAATTAAATATGATTACTAAATATTATATTAATATTCTACCATGAATTTATAAATTATAATGCATTTATTACTCAAAATTGGGTGGAGTCAAATGCTCCACAAACTAACCGGCCAGTGTAATTTAAATTCATAGGCATTACTATCATCAATTTAATGAAGTTTAAAATTAAGGTTATTACCTTTGTGGTTCGGTGGTTCCAAACTTTTACGTTATACGGTATGGCAAAGCCAAAGAAAACAATTTTTACTACCATGTTTGTAGTAATAAATGACGGTGGGATAATATTACAATTTTATATGTCATTTTAATTTACAAAGATTCCTTAAATGAATACTATCGTATTATATTCACCTTATACATATGGTATATGCGGCTGTTTTAGTTGATTTTTACTAAGTGTTCGGATTGTATTTGAATTACGTTTTAATACATTTTATTATTATTATTATTACCACTATTAGTGCATGAGCTAAAACGATTCATTACTAAATTAAAAGGCTAACCTTAAATATCTTTTGTTCACATTGGGCGGGAATTTTGGAGCCAAAACTTGTGACACTCTGTTACTTTATATAATATAAAGATAAAGATAAAGATATGACGTGCAAAAGAAGACATTATAGTAATGATGGTGTGGACAATGAAAACATACCTCGGTTCCCAACGTCTTTAGAAAAACCAAAAGAGAACGCATTTTTGGCTTTGTAATTTGTAATTAACTGTTCACTTTTATCATAGTGATTTGGGAGCAAAGTCATCAGACCCTTCGGTAACGGGAGGTACGTTGGTCCCGGAGCTTGGGAACCTCCCAATGTTGAAATACTTGCAAGTGATATTATTTTCTCTTATCATCAAATCAAAATTGCGCACATATGGTTAAGTACATATGTTATGAGAAAATTCCAATTAACATAAAGGTAAAGTTAATAAATAAGATTTTGATTGTTTTATTCTTAAAATAGAATCAATTCACTTCTACTACGTACTTTGAGAAGTTTCAATCAACTTCTTTCAAAATTTAACCTATTCTTAAATTTTGTAATCAAATTACTCATTTCATCTAAATACATCATCAACCATTTTTCCTTAGCTTATATATCTCCTCATCCATATTTAACGGCTTTTCCCAGGGAGCTTTACGGGGTTGGATTAACTGGTTCGATTCCTAAGGAGCTTGGTAACTTAAAAAACTTGGTTAGCTTGGATCTCTATGATAACATGTTGAATGGTTCCTTACCTGACACTACATGAGACAATTTTATCAACCTGCAATTTATGTAAGTCATGTTATTTGTCATTATAATTTTGTCATCTATTTTCATTTGTCTAAAAGAAATTGTCACTCATAATAACTTCGTCACTTTATTATACAATTTTTACTTCATTAATTTTACAAAATGATAAGGAACGGAGGTAGAGGTGGACCCGAACTTGCATTTGGGAAAATATATAGGACCCGATACCGGCCCACTATATCCCGGTTCTGGTCCGGTAGGTCCTTTTTTAAAATCATTTATTCAACGTATGAAAATGTGAAAAAATTGTGCTAAATTTTAAATAAATACATACGGCCGGAGTACTACATACTAGTAATATTTTATAATCTAAATGGCTTGCACTTTTATTGAAGTTGTCAATGTATTCTCTTTATAATGAAAGAAAATTCAAAATCAACTTAACTATTTTTAGTTTTTTACTCTGTACTAATAGGAAAACATTTATTAATAATATAAATAGACTCTATTCGTCCAAACTTCAACTTTCCATATCTTTTGTCATTGTTCTCTCAATGAAATGGCGTACGTGTTGGTGCGATATTTTATTCTTGAGTCTAGTAAGTTGTCTAAGCTTTAGCCAATCATAGAAGCGCACAAGCCTTTCGCCCATCTCCACGTACCCTCATAGCCCCAATGGTCATGAGTCAAGTCACCCAATTGAAAAAAGATAAAATAGACAAATCAATTGTTGGGGTCGGACCGGAGCTAAAATCTGAGGTTACTGTATAATTAAAAGGTCAACCTGTTAGGGGAGTAACCCAGATCTTAATATGACACTTTATTACCTTTTAATTTAACGATGTGCGACTTTAACAACCTTAGCTCGTCGTGGACTTACTTTTCCATGCGGGGATTTCCTGGTTTCGAAACTCCATGAAGAAAGTTTCACCATGTTTATCCCAAACTCCCCCATTCCCTTGATCTCCCTTTCGTCAATGTTTTCGGTGGTTAACATTATCGGAAAAGGCTCACAAATGATGGAGAAACGGTAGTCAATTATAAAATGAAAGAGGTAGACTAAATTTGGAATCGACATACAAGTTGGAAATGAATCACATCATGATACGGCATATGACTTGATTGACTTCGAGTCGTATGGTTTCCTTAAATTTTTTGTGTATCCAACTATATAATTAAGAGAGATCGAGGAAGTGCATGTGATAGCCGTTCTACCTTCTTTATTATGTTGAGTTATTTGTAATGGAATTCGCAGTTTAATAAATTACGAAGTATTTGTTTGTTTTTTGATGTGGTGGAAATTTGAAGGAGGCTCCAGAATAACAGTTTAAGTGGTAATATTCCCGCGTCATCAACCTCGTTCCCGCTTGATCACCTCCAAGTCTTGTAAGTATGAAATGCCTAGTTATTACTCCAGATTCTTTTTGAGAGTTTCTGGATAACACCGAAAATAGTTTAATTGTCGAAAAAAATTGTATTTAGAACATATTTTATTAATAAATTAAAGAAAAAAGTATATGAAAAGATACAAAAATGGTCATTTATTGTAAGGATGTTTTTACTTGGACTGTAATTCGTCCCAGACCAGACCATTCCAAATTAGATCAGACCAGACCAGACTTGGATAGTTATAAAAATACAAAGAGACCATAAATTATCATATCAGACTAGTCCGGACCAGATCAGATCAGACCAGCAAATTACAAATCAAGTAAAAACATCCTAACTTTTGCAAATTCACCAAAAAAAATAATTTTATCAGTACTTACCATTTCCGGTGGAAGGTCCATTCTCAGTATTTCCTAACGGTTTGTCTCGTCCAAATACAATTATTACTACTCCCTTTTAATATTAATTATTATTATATGCATCATATTACTCATCTAATCTAAACTAGAAATTTGCAAGTGCACAAGTAAAAGGATTCAATATATGAGAAAGACCGACATACAGGATCTTTTTGTTTTAGAAATTGAAATAGAACAATCAAGGGTTCGAGTTTACAATAACAGTTAGCATTGAATATATGTTTTCCGGTTAGGGTTTGTTTTCCGGTGGTCGATTTAATCGGCGGTGTCCGGCGTGTTTGGGTTGCGCCTCTTATCAGCTACAATATCCTCTTATCGGCGGCCGATTGGAAATCCTTCTTGGATGGTTTGATCCAGGGAATTCTCGAACGGTTGGATCCAAGGAAGGCTCTTATTTGCACCAGTGATTCATACCGATCTGGAATCCTTTCTTGGACGGCTGATTCAGGAACGTAACTTTACAGGCAATTAGTTACAAAGGATTTCAATGATCATAAACCTCAAGAAGCAAATTGGCGAGAGCAGATTGGCGAACACAAGAAGGATAGGGTTTCGGAAGAATTTTCCAAGGCTCGAAATTCTCTTCTCCCATACTACAACAGCTCGTCCACCTCCAGAATCACCTCCGGGCGAAGAAGCAGTTTGGGGAAAGTTTCTATTTTTGCATTATTTTTCCTTTAGTAGTACTTGTTTTTATTTTAGTTCGAGTAGGTATAGTTGGAGTATTTTGATTTTTGATGAACATTTGATAGGCAACGCTTCATTTTCGATC
Source organism: Cuscuta epithymum (assembly GCA_945859915.1). NCBI lineage: Eukaryota > Viridiplantae > Streptophyta > Magnoliopsida > Solanales > Convolvulaceae > Cuscuta > Cuscuta epithymum. The sequence continues at coordinate 3,975,948 of CAMAPF010000006.1, forward strand.
GTTTAAGGCTTATTTTTGCCCGTTTTGTGTCTAGCGAGTCAGGTTGCTTTGTATGGGTGGCTGACTCTAAGTCTATTCCTAAGGCTTGCGATCGGATCTGGAATAACTGTCTGGATATTATCTTGCACGTTTGCTCTATTTTAATGAAAGCCGTTTTCACGATTAAAAAAAATCTTATGAGTATAACTAGTAAATTGGCCGCGCATTGCACGAATGTCATATGCCCAACTCTCAATTTTAATAAATTGTGTAAAATGATTTCAACATAAGTATCTACTAAATGTTTATTTTAGAAGTTATGTAATATAACATACCCCATAGTATTAATCTTCACACACAAAACATATATTAATTTTCACAAAAATCGAGATGCAGTTGAATTGGATTCATAAATCAATTGAACATTCATAAATTAATTGAAGTGAATATAAAAAACGAAGAAATTGATTGAAGCAAGAAAACATAATTAAATATAAGTTTTATATTTAACTTTCAATATTCAAAATGCCAATGAAAGTATTGTTGAATATAAAAATTTAAATTGACATTAAATATGGTCATATAAACGTCATTCGAAGCAATTTGAATACATTAATTCAAACCTATCATGATTAAACAAACTGGATCTCACCCCTACGAAAGTGAATTGCTTAATGAAGCAAAATTGCACAAAACAGAGGAGGATGTTTTGCTTTTAAATATCCAAATAAATACAGAAAGAAGAGAAGAGCCTGAAGCTTACATACCTAGCATACAAACATTGCAAGACCTAAAATAAGCAGGGCGAAACCTCTTTGAAAATATATTATAGGAAAAATTGATAGTAATAATCCCAATTATTGGTGGTCCGCTCATAATAATTCCAACTAATGATTATTTCAGAATAATCCCAACTTTAGGGACCTTCCGCCAATAGTGATCCCTATAAATAAATTTATATAGTTTCTAAAGTGGATGAGGAGTGATATAGCAAGTAATCCCTAAAAATAATCTCAACTTTTAATTTTTACACTTAATTTCTATTTAAAATTCACTTTTTATAGGAGGTAATATCTGACCATGGACCATTATTGGCGGACGATCCATATAGTTGGGATTATACAAAAATAATCAATAGTTGGGATTATTATCAGCGGACCGGCAATAGTTGAGATTATTATTTTCAATTTTTCCTATATTATATAGTACTACCTTTTTTTTGATGGATTATATAGTACTACCTTCTTCTCATTTTATTTGTCTTACCTTGACTTGACACAATTATTAATAAAGTGTTTGAAAAAGTTAAAGTTGTAGTTGAGATTTGGGTATAATAAAGTCAGATGTTGTGGACTACATTTTTTACAAAAAAAACGATACTTATTTTGGGACAACCCCAAAAGAAAAATAGAACAAGTAAAATGGAACAGAGGGGTACTACAAATTAAAATCATAAACTCATAAAGAAATGTTCAAGTAGTAAGAAATAATGCTCAAATATTTTAAGAGAGCATTATATAACTTACCTAAAAAGTTGATTATCAATGATAACAAAGAGATCAAGGGAAGAACTTGAAATCACAAATAGTTATACCCACTTGATAAATGTTACGTAGTAGTAATTGATACATACGTATAGTAGTAGTAATTGATATGAGAAGTTTCATCTTCTCGAGTTGACATATGGAAATCATTTTCTTAATTTAAAATCGAATTAAATCATTAAATTGAGGAGTAAATGTTGAAAAAATTAAAACCAATTACATCGATGAGGCAAAGCAACCATTACAAAATTTTGGCATATAAATTACAACACATAGAGGAGATTGGTGAATGAAATCGGGGTTGATGATTTAATTTTAACACCGTTTACACCATTTGCTTGGCGGTGCATTTCATAATCTGGAAGGTCAATTAAATGGAACACTTTGATAACGTAAGGTACTATGATTCAAAGCCTATGTAAATAAATAATGAGCATTTAATAAGAAAACTGATCTTTATAAGATATGTTAAGATGAATCATTTAAGACTTTATTCAATTATGTCAGTTCATCTAACCATATCAACTTACAAGCCATTTCAACATTGTGAAGGAATGAATATAATATCATGCATACTCTCTCAAGTTAATTTTGCGTTCTCACCAATGAATTTATACCTAGCATACAGAAAATATTATCCGAAATAGGATTAAAAAAATTAAAAATTTCAAAATAGGACTGTCATGTTTTTATCTATGTTGATAGAACCGGACCGGATCGGCCGGGTCGACCCGGAACCCGGAGTCCAATCCGGTCCGGTAGCCAATCAACCCGTTAATGTGCCCAAACCCACATTTACCCGTTTGACCCGCCGAAACCGGACCGTGACCGGATTGACTGAAACCAGAAATTGGGTAAAACCCGGAAGAAAGTGAAAAATTTGTCAAGACGGGGAATCGAACCCTGCTCAACAACTTCATCATACGGCCACCAAACCAACGAGCTGTGTTGGGAAGTTGTTACATTTGGTTCTTTAACTTCATTTATTAAATATTTTGTTTCAATCAATACATTACAACCCCTACTACTTGGTACATAATTAATAATCATCATAACAAATAAATAACATTGTTAATAAACACTACTTACTATTATTATTTTAATAAGTGAAACCATTTATATTATATTTAATTTTTTTAAATAGCACCATACATATTCATTGTCCATTTCGTTTAAAATACATTTCATATTTTGTTAAAACTTGTATATTGTAAATAATAATTTAAGTTATATGTTGACCGGGTTTTCCGGCGTTGACCGGGTTGACCCTCCGGGTCCGGGTTGACCCGTGACCCAGTCATTCGGCCGGGTCGCTCTCCGGTCCGGTTTTTACAACATAGGTTTTTATTCGCAAAATAGAACTTATTACTGCCATGTTTTGGCAGTACCTGACTTCAAGCATGACAATATTTTTCAAACTTGATAGTAATTACTCTTACTTTAGAAATAAAAATATGACAGTCTTATTTTGGAATTTTCAAACTTTTTTGTCCTATTTCGGGAATTTTCCCTACTATATACTAATATCATCTTGTCATGCATACTTGATCGGAAGTACGAAAAGAATACATCTAAAATTGTTTGATGTAAAACATTAAAAAACGAAAACAATTCCAATAGGGAGTACTTCTATAAATTAAACGATTGTTTTTCTTTCCGAGTAAAGAATACGGAGTATGAATGTTGCCTTTGTTGGCAAAAGTTTTGGGGAAGGGGGAGTGTTTTAAACAGTAAAATATTATTTCTCTCTGATCATTGTTCAATCAACTCTAGGTTGATTTTTTAAGGGAACTATTTATTTAACTTAATTTATGTATACATATATGCAGGGGCGGAGCCACAAAAATGACTCAGCGGGGTCAAAATCAAATTTACATAGAATCAAAACAGTAGATTATTTTTAGACAATAGTCGAATTGAATGTAGCTTAGATAAATGATAGTTTAAATGAAACTAATAGAGTATATGTAGTTAATATACTTCGTATATGTCACATATATTATAAACTTGTTTTATACGGGTTGAGTTGAGTACCTCAAATGAGACCCATTGTCTTACCCTAGTACTCTATGGTTCTCTTCGATCTTACTCGGTATAGTATCAAGATTTCTTACTAGAAAAGAATCATTTATTGAGTAGACACTCGTAGTAGTAAGATATGTTGTCTTTGCTCTGTCCCTAAGTCATGTCACGAAAGTAACGAGTGAATTACACGCTATTTTGTGAATATAATTAATATTACGCATCACAATTTTACTAATTTCAAACTTAAGTAGTGTTGATTTTGTGGAAGTCATAACGTTTTACTCGTAATGAGTTACGAAAGCCATAATATATCAAATCGAAGATATTTCAGAGCTCTACACTCTTAAATTTTCAGCGGGGTCGACTGACCACCCTGACCCCCTAGTAGCTCCGCCCCTGCATATATGTATACAGGGGAAGGATCTTATTATCACTATTGAGCAATATGTCATCTTGAATGTAAAATAAATGTGATTTTGATCGGCATTTTGTTGCTATATTGAGTGACAAGAATAAGTCATTTTTCCCTACTTTTCAAAACAAGTCATATCAATACGACAATACACACACAAATATTTACTATTTCGATTGACAAAAGAAACCAATAATATACAAAAAAATTGTCATATTTATTGCAAGTGATGCATGATTAAAGTGCACATGCTAGAGATTACACAAATGTGAATATACGCGTAAGGCTAATCGCAACCCAGCCCGTCAATAAATCTAATTCCCCACTAGTTTATACGTACCCATCCAGTCAATCTAGTTTTTCTCTGCAACCCAGCACCGTCAATATATCCACTCAACACATATTTTTTATTTTAATTATATGCATAAATCCTTACTTTTTTTATTACACATCATTTACGTGATAATTTTATTTTTACCAATAATTATTATTTAAAAAGTCAAAATCCCGATGTAACAATAAATAAATTTGGAGTTTATATTTTTTGTTACTCTAGATCTTTTTTTCAAAAGTAACTGAGATATGTAGGAAAAAATATTTTAACAATGAAATCATAACTTTAGCACTTGAATTTACATAAGAAAAAATGTGAACATAAAAATCATTAGCTGATAAAATTATTTATCTATTTTTTTAAATTTATATGTATATGATATTGATGTCATATTAAAGAGCATAAAAAATCATGAATTTTGATATATTATTTATAAAAGTTAGGAAAAAAAATAACAAAGTTACAATAGTTAAAACAAAATTGGGAATTTTATTTCAAATGGGCCCCTACCTCAATTCTTCTTGCGCCTTGCCCACGCGATAGTTAATTCGCTTCTCTCCTAGGGTGAATGAAGGTACTAGCTTCCCACTCACTCGGTTCTCCCAATTCACTATCCTCCTCCAAATACTAAAAAAGGCTTGGGTTGCAGCATATTTGGGGTGAATACATCAAATTTGGGTTTTCACCCCCACCCATTGCGGACAGCCTCAGAGACGGTCAATTTATGTATTACTACGTACTTCGTACTCCCTCCGTCCCAGGGAGAAGTTCTCGGGTTGACTTTCACACATATTTAGGAAATAAAGTTATTGAGGGGTAAATTTTACTGTTTGGCACTGTTTCGACACTGTTTGGCACTGTTTCGACACTGTTTGGCACTGTTTTGCACTGTTTGACACTGTTTGACACTGTTTTTATGTAGGATAACTTTTCATTTAAGGAAATGGGAACTTTTTGTTGGGACTGCCAAAAAAGGAAATTGGGAACTACTCCCTGGGACGGAGGTAGTATTATTTTAAGTAATGTCAGTATATGTCACATGTGTGTTTCTGTGAACATTTCTCTTTGTGTTCAGATCATCATCGTCATCTTTCATGAGTGCATTTGCATGAGTGCGTTTGGGTGTTTGGATCTCATTGTTAAAACTGATTATACTCTTTCAGGGAGCAAAAACAGAAGTTGAGGTGTTTGGATGAAAATACTGAAGTACTTATGATACTCTAATTTACTCCAAGAATCAGTTTGTTTAGAAGCTGAGGAGACCGTCTTCTGAAAACTGATTCTGATTCTGCTTTTAAAAAAGCAGAATCAATTCGAAACACCCTCTTTGACCTCATAGTTGTATGAGTGACTACAGTTCCTCATTTTTTTTTTTACTATAGTCACTAACCTCTTAATCCTATTTGTGTGTTGGAAATATTATGAAATAAGCAGGGCTTAACTCTTACTCCCTCCGTCCCTAATAACTTTGCCAAATTTGACCGGCACGAGAATTAATAAAGTAAAAACTGTGTGGTTGAAGTTTGTGCAGAGGAGAGAGAATTAATTGGAGCCACAAATTCTTTACTTAAAAGGGAAAGTGACAAAGTTAATGGGACGTCCAAAAAAAAAAGTTGACAAAGTTATAAAGGATCGAAGGAGGGAGTAAGATATAAATGTATAAATATGATTGGAATAAAGTGGTGTAAAGTTTTTTTTTATCATCAAACGGGTCTCTATTCATATCAAAAGATTCAGGATCATTACATCAAGCAAAAGGAAAATAAAACAGACACCAACTGAAACTTCAACAACTACGACTGTAACCCTATGGTGAGACATTGAGACGGTCACCCCTGAGAGAGCAACACGAATCGCTAACCATGTAGTGGGCTTGACACAGCCAAACCTATTCCCATAGATCCAACCATACCCAATGACATAAAGAGAGGCAAAAAACTCAAACAAACTGTCAAAACCAACAACAAAAGTGGACACAACAAAACAAATAACAAACAGATAAAAACTACAAGAAAAACGTTCACGAACTCTAGCACCTCGTACATCCCATGGTGGTGGTTCAGGAGGAGGTCTTACCACCGGTACCATGCTAATTGATACTCCGTGACCTTTGTCTGCCAAAGGCCATGCATCAATCCTCCGTCCCTGCATAACCAAACTCATCCCTGCTTCATGCAACCAGAGTAAACGGATAGACGGCGCCGATCTTCTCCAACGACGACAGCAATACATCATCCTCGAACCTTGACCACAACGCTGATCTCCTCAAGCCATGACAGCAAATCCGCCCTTCGAGTATGAAGCACAAACAACAACAACCGTCCTTCGATTAAAATCGAAGACGGAAATAGCGGCCGTCCTTCGATTAAAATCGAAGACGGAAAAAGCGGCTGTCCTTCGATTAAAATCGAAGACGGGAAAAAACTCCAAGCGGCCGAAGCCCTAGAGAGAAGCGAGAGACGATCAACTTATTTTAATTTTAAGTTAAAAGCTAAGAAGTCCTTTAAAGTGGTGTAAAGTTGTAAATGCTATTTTGTAATGTATACATAAAGTCATTTTAATTGGCCCTATTAGAAATAAATAACCTCTTATCCTTATTTTTAAAACATCATGTGATAAAGACCATTAATTTTTAAGTATCAATCAATCTCTACAAAATTATAAGCATGAATCAAGGTAAGGCTATTTTGGGTATTAAAAATTTGTTGGTGGTACACCATAGCTTAATAAACGTGTACCATATGCTTAAGTCAATATACTTTATCTTCTACTTTTTTTCATTAGAACGCCTATGCGTCTATCTACCGTCCTCATTTATCCGTCAACAAACGGAAGTGCAGCCTCATCCGCTCGTCACTCAGCTATGTGTCTCCCCCTTTCACGTCCCAACTTCTCACCCATTCAACAAATGAAATTGTTAGGGTTAGATAGGATGTCTATTAGACTATTACACATTCTACATATATCCTTTACTCGACATTGTTTCTGCGTGACTCTCCATCTTCTTTGTTTTCCATTTAGAAACACGCTGGTCAGTCCATGGATGCCGAACGGCCATTTGAAAGCTCAAGAATCATGGGTGTTCCACCTATAAACACCGAAAGGGTGTTTAACTTATTTTGAATTTCGTCGCATCCTCTTGTGAGTTCTTTACCCTCTCCAGGAGTATAGAGATATATTTTCTTTATTCTCAATTGTATGTTTACTTTGCCTTTTTTCTCTTGCTCATGTGTTTCTGTACCTGTTGTTTGATTCATTCCAGAAAGTGTTGTTTCTTTCATCTACTTATAGTTTTAGATTGTTGTTCATTTCATTTTACCCCTTCCTTTAGGCTTTGATTGCTATGTGTTTGCTGAAATTCCCATATGAGTTGTTTTATGTTTTTCAATTTGAAGGAATTTCTTTTGTTTTGCTCGATTAAGTGTTTATGACATCGGTACACGTTCCATGAAAACAATGTTCTACAATTTTGTCCGAAGACCTTGTTCCCAAACAACTTAAAGTGTAGAATTTATGCTTTCCAAATTCCACTTCCCAAGCAACAAGCGAAGTTGCTGTGAAGTAGAAAATAACACACAATTAAATTTATTCAAGCAAGTAGAGAGTAGTTAACAACATCAAAACAGAAAATGAGATAAACCGACACCAAATAAATACTCTGTTAGGAGAGATGAAAATAAATGGATTATTTTGCTTAATTGAGTTGCATAATATTTATTCATATTATGTGTCTTCGCACTGTAATAAGCTTCATCTCCTCCTTTGATTTGCCCCCACCCCCTCAATCAGTGGCGGACTGAGCATGGGGGCAAATGGGGGCAGCTGTCCCCCCAAAATTTTATTTTCCTAGGTATATTTACTCCGAAATTTTAATATATATGTATTTGTATGTATAATTTTACACTCCCGCCCCTCCTAGCGAAAATTCCTGTGTCCGCCGCTGCCCTCAATAGTGTTATTGTTTATGAGTTTTTCCTTTTTTCTTTTATTTCTTATATTCTTTTAGTCTTTATGCTCTCATGTTAACCGGTTGTTCATGTTAGTGATGTTGCCTGCATCAAGGTGTTGTTGGTATTCCCTAGAAAGCTTTGTTGGAAAGAGATGAAAAAAACACTATGTGGCGTTGTGCCTCCCATCCCTCTGGTCCTGTAAGTTTTAATTTTTATTTGTTTAGGCGGTCATGAATATAATTATGGAGCAATTTTATTTTCAGTTCTGCATACAAATCGATCTTCCCCCTCTCTCGTGGAAGTTACAGAATTAAAAAAACACAATCTCATTGATGAATTGAATAGAAAATTTATATGAGAATGCTTTTTAGAAATGGAAAATTTAATCTGGTTAAACCAATCACATAAAATGGCTCCTAAATATGAGTTTAACTCATTTCCCACTTTCTTTTTTGGGAACCCTTGACTTGTAATCCATTTAATAGCGGAAAGTAAAAAATAGTCAGGCTAAACAAGAATGACATATAATGGAAATATGTAATATGTAAAAATAGAGTGTGTTGACCCCAAAGACATATATAGAAAAGTGGTGTAAATTTGTCTGTAGCAATACTTCTATGTGAACTATGTGTAAACTTGCTCCTGCTTCAACTATGTTGGTGTAAATTTATAGCTATATTTACATTTAAAACTATGTGAACCAATGTGTGTCACTATGTGTTTGTGAATTTGTCTCAATCACATTCACCACACCTATTTATGGATGCTTTGATTTTTGGTTGTGCCACATATTAATGAGATAAACTGTTAGTTCTGAATTTTTATTTCTTTTATTTTCTTTAGAAGTTATTTACGTCTTGAGAATCCATGAGCTGGTATATAGCTCATATATCTTCTATATAGGAGTTCAATGTGTTGTTTCCTCCCTTGTGAAGAAAAGTGATCAACGAGGCTTTGTGATTACTTTTTAAGGTCATAACAAAAACTCTTTTAATTTCTAAAGCTTCCTTTAATTTAAAAAAAAAAAATTAAGGAATTTAAAATCCCAAGGATGTTTTATGATGCTCAAGTATTCCCTTACTTTTATTTTTTCCATACTCATATATTTATTTTCCAATTTTTTGAAACTCGGTGTCTAAATACATTACTTTTGCATGTTGCAGCACTGAGTTAGACCAGATTACTTTGGGAGGACGTAGCAACCTCTGAGATCATATTACTTTTGGATGTTACAACAACTATTGAACTCATATTCATATGTGTTGTCCTGTATATGTTACATAATATGGTTTTTTAAAGACTCAAATTACTCTTCATGCAAAAAATACTCCAGGAGCAGATCATTGGGTGGGGATTAAGAATTTCTCACATGTTCTGGAGTTTGTCCAGGTGTAAGAGCTCAACCATGGGGTTTTGGGATCAGTTTCTTTTTATTGTAATTACTAAGTGTTATAATAATCTTTATGTTCTATAACTAAAGTGCAATTATAGAAAGTGAAAATTTTTCACTTAAAACTCTCGTCCAGGGATTGTACTCAAACCAGGAAAATCATACACCCTTGAATTTGCCGGAGATAGGGAAAGACTGCATATTTCACAGGAAAAATTGCTTGAATCCTCATATAAAAAAGTACCATATGATGAGTTGTTTTCCTGCCTTGCTTGAGAAAAACGAGAAAAGTGATGACTGAGAATTCAAGCTGTGAATCTTTACATGTTACCACTGAAGCTGGTGGATGTAGCAACATTTTTCAAAAGGAGAGAAGTGAGACATATAAACTCGATGAGCGAAATAATCATATAAGGTTTCAACCTGATTGATTGACTTCCTAACTGGGATGGACCTATTAATGAGTATGTTTTTAGTGTTTTTTATTCATTATCATTATGGATTTTTTTAGGGAAGAAAAAAAATGTACTAAGACTCTTAATTAGTTATACATTAAATAACATGTGGCTGTTAATTACATAGTCTGCAGAATGTGGAGACATCCTTCACCTTATCAAGAACAGTTTTAAGCTCATGATATTTGACTTAATTAAGGTACGCTCATTCTTTCCAAGAGTTGTAATTTGGAAGTAATTTAAATCAATCAACACACAAGTAGTTAAAGAAATAAGTTCTAAATATACTACCCCTGCGACCGTGTCCATATTTAGAAGTCACTTAGTATGCCCAAATGAGTTTATACGCCTTGAAAGATTGAAGCAAAACTTACTCGCCAACATTTGAGTGTTGAGGCTCGTATTAGGCTTTTTAGCTGCAAAAATATCAGCGATTTGCTACATTTTCAGTTGATTTTGATTTTCCTAAACGAAATCACAACTTTGCCTTTTCTTATTTTGCCAATGCTATAGAATATGAACACCCTTTTCTTCTTGGTAGAGTGTCTTTATGTACTCTATACTAAAGCACTCCCTAGACAAGAAATATGATGCTCTAGATAAGAAAAAATGGTCGTTTCTTCTTCAATAGCATCAACTTAGCACTTTTGAACAAGTGATAAAGAAACTAATCCTCACAAGTGATATTTCTTATCAAGATTCAAGAGCATCCTATTTTTATTTTTTTATATAAAATCTTCATTACTAGAACTAAATTGTGATATCACGATCCTACCACTTCCACATAGTTAGGTATCAAAATCACAATATTTTCTTTCTAGATTTTTGTAGTTCTTGGTGGCAGATGTACTCTTACAATACACTTATACACTTTGTAGAAGTTATGATTATGTGTACTCATACTTACACACTTGCATTGTTCTGCTTCTTGGCAATTGCTTATTTTCCAAATACAACACATTTAATGCTTTTACTTACTGAATACATTTGACATTTATCCTTATAAGCTTGCTTGTTGCTCATTACTTTTGAGCTAAAAAAATCAACTTAAGCAATACATTTTAAAAGTTGAGGCTTCTAATTTAAGGCAAATTGAGGCCTTAATCCATATTTATTTGACTTTTTGTGTAAAGTTTAATTTTTTTTGCAACTATTATACAAGTTGCCAAAATATTACTACATGTATATGCTAGACACAAATACATTGGGCATCACTCAATCGCGCAATGCGCATTACAAAACTAGTTATAAGATAAAATTAAACAATATGTATACACACTCGTTCCATCATTTTCAATGAGGCCAAACACTCTCTACTTTTTGACTTGGGAATATCATAGAATAAAGCAAAATGATTCAGAATAAAATGCATAAATGGTTCCTGAACTATCATCACCATATCGTTTTGGTTCTTGAACTATTAAATCTATCATTTTAGTCCTTAATCTATTTCATTTATATTAATCGAGTCCTCCCGTTAAATTTGCCGTTAACTTTGACGGAAGCTAATCAATTTAATTTATTTACATCTTATAACTTTAAACATTTTGGAACAATACAATCATTCTTAAAATTTAAGTAACTAATCTAGTTTTTGTTTTAAATATACATATATGTACACATACACATATAAAAAATATAAATAAACCATATAAAATCAAATGTATGGCCTAAATAATACATAGTATACAAGAAGAATCAAATAATAAATTATATACATATGAGAAGATAAAATTAAATAAGAAAATGAGGGTGATTGTTAATATTATTAATTATATTAAGAAATAATTAAAATTACGTATGACTAAAACTCATCCACTTTCTCAATACATGACCTCATTAGCCCCCCCCCCCCCCAAAAAAAAAACTCCGTATTGAAATTCATAATATTTAGTAAAATAAATAAAAAACAGATAAATTTTATAGATTAATTTACTCTTACATTTTTTTACTAGAATATACTCTTAGATTGATATTATAAAACTCTAACTTCCTACTCATTTTCTAAAAACCACATCGCCGCTGCGTCTGATGCCCACATTGCCTAGGCATGGACCGGGGCCGGGCCTGGCCGGGCTTTTTGGGGAAAATTTGAGGCTTGGAACCGGCCTGGGTTTCCATCGGGTCCAGGCCGGGCCTCGGACCGGTTCAATTTTTTTTTTGCTTTTCTAATTAACCCCCGACCCCCCACCCTCACCCCCACCCCCAAATCCCCCCAAAACACCCAGCCCAACCCGGGAAAAACAATAATGAGGTCATGTATTAAGAAAGTAGATGAGTTTTAGTCATACGTAGTTTTAATTTTTTCTTAACATAATTAATAATATTAACAATCACCCTCGTTTTCTTATTTAATTTTATCTGCTCATATGTATATAATTTATTATTTGATTCTTTCTTATATACTACGTATTATTTAGGTCGTACAATTGATTTTATATTATTTATTTATATTTTTATATGTGTATGTGTACATATATGTATATTTAAAACAAAAACTACATTAGCTACTTAATTTTTAAGAATGATTGTTGTTGAGTTTAATCCAACACGATATAGTAAATATATGTATAAATGTGTATGAACAAGCTATTTTTACGTGGAAACCCGGAAAGGGAGAAAACCACGGGACTTTTTAGGCTAATGTCCAAGCCCTCTCATTCTCATTAGGACTCTCCTCACCATTACATATTACAATATTCAAGCTCCTATTAATGGAGGATCAAGCTAATCTAGAGAAGAAGAAGCATGAAGAAGGAGGAAAAGGGATCCATAATATGGAGGCTAAGCTCCCTATTTATAGACAAAGGGGAAAGGGTGCTCTCCACCCTAATGGGCCAAACGGGCCAATATCGGGCCTAATGGGCCGAAATGGGCCTAGCTGCTCGGGCTCCGTACTGGATAATGTCTTGGGCTCCTGAACAGTAATAGGTCGGGATAATATATCCCAACAATTGTATTGTTTCAAAATGTTTAAAATTATGAGATGTAAATAAATTAATTAGCTTCTGTCAAAGTTAACGGCAAATTTAACGGAAGGACTCGATTAATATAGATGAAATAGATTATGGACTAAAATGATATATTTAATAGTTCAAGGACCAAAACGATATGGTGATGATAGTTCAGAGATCATTTATGCATTTTACTCAATGATTCATCACTAAACTTTATGCGCATTTTTATTATGAAACGGTAGTCAATGCATGCAATTTCCGACATAGTTTTTATCATTGTCATCCAGATTCCAGAAAGAGCTTCTTGAGTTCATCAATTCATATTTGCCACTGGGCCCGACAACCATGACGGAGCCCATTGATTTCATCACCACCTTCTCATTGACTATCCCTAGTTCCCAAGTGGCATTTTTGTATCTCGGGCTACCCACTTTATTAGAGTTTCTTGAATAATACGAAGACATGAGGTCGGGTGAGCAATGTTCTAGACTTCTAGGTACGGGGCTGCTAACACTAGTTTGAAAGGAATAAAGTTAATGTTTTCACCCCAAATTCTTGTACAATTAATGGCATAGAAAAGGGGGAAACTGGGGCTAGAACTTAGGGTGAGGAATAACCACCCCATTTTTCACTCCCAAGAGAGAGAAGAAAAAACAAAAAGTAGGGGAAGGGGGGCAAGGAACAAAAAGTAGGAGATGTGTACCATGTTAAAAAATCTTTATTTTACAAAAAATATACTACATATCATAATTTTTTATTAACTTTCATATGACACCGATATTGTCCATATATTTTCTTTAAAAAAAAATTGACGAGTGAATATATTGACGGTGCTAGAATGCACGAAACAATTGGATTGACATAGTGAATACACCAATTTGATACTCCTTCCGTAACAAAAAAATCTTCCCAGGGTAGACCTGCAATTTACAAAATATGGTCCTGATTTAGAATGTTCTTCCGCGTGTCTTTAAAAATATGTAAAATGGATATTCAAATTGCAGTTGAATAATGTAAGGAAAATCAGAATTACACCCTATTTCACCACCCCCCCTGATTGGCTGGCATGATCGGGGCAGTTCGTTGCACATTGGCAATTCGTATCACCAGGGCAGTTCGTTACACATACAATCATACCAAATCAAACCTAAATCAGTAGAGGTTATTGACATATTTCAACCTTTAGCTAAATTTTAATCTATGCAGATTTTCAGTTTAGAGGGCATTGTGTGGAGAGGCTTGAAAGTTTACAAACCTCTTCACTTTGATTTGTCTCACACAACTTTTAGTAATAATATTTTAAATTTTTATCCACACATTCTGCACTGAGTATTCATCATACTTAAACAAAGTCATTGAAAAATTTGTGTGTGAGACAGATCATAAATACATGAACAATTTTTTTTGTAAAAGTATAAAAATTTTCAAAGATGTAAAGGTATTTGGCAATGGTCCTGCGATATTGGTCAATATATGAGTTGTTTCGAGAAAAACATCATCTATGACCTGCAGTAAAATATTCCTCCCATAGAACATAAGTTATTTAATCCATCTATGGGTCATATGCAGGAGTTCCTGATTTAACTTGGTCAAAATCTGTTCTTATACAAAACAAGTTGTGTGTCTATCAAAAAATAGGTAGCTATTTTCAAAATTTTCATGTACTAATGGCAAACCTGATATGTGCAAGAGGAAATAAACTAAAATAGGGACTTAATTTTCTTAAGAGAAATCTGAGGAGTTTTGTGCAGAGAAAATTATATTCTTGCAACAAAACAGCTTAAGCAGTCTAAGGGCATCATAAAATGCTGTTGGAGAGGATTAAATGTGCATAAAATAATTTGTGTAGCAATGCAAGTAACTGCCCCGATTTCATTAAAACATATATTGACTGCAGAATGGCCAAACAAATGTCGTAAATATACGTGTAACGGATCAACAAGACTACGATATATTAAAAGCCGAGGCAAAGATAAACATACCTGGGTCAGGCTTGAGCAGGGAACTACCTAAATCTAGCCTAAGTCCAATTATTACAACTTTTTTTTTAATTGAATTAAAGAACGATAAAAACATTTGTGTTCCGCAATTCATGGAATGACCGATGGTCAACCTGGAATTTTCAACAAGTAATCAAGAGTTAGTATGTTATTGAGTGAACTTCCAAAGTGTGACATGGTTGTGTATTTTAAAATTTCATATGTTGCAATTTTCATGACCTATAATGTGCAGATGTAATAGAGTTAATATGATGTGAATCAGGGCTTATGCACGGCAAGGGCATAAATTTTTTTTCAAACAATAACAGCCTTTAATTTAAAATTGTCCAAAGAGTCTTTCCCTTTGAACTACCGGAGGAGTCCTGTGCTGGAAATTTCATCAGAAAAAAATAACCTGTTGCTCTACAATGGGAATACATATCAATATTTTTTCCAAAATGAAATTATGGTAAAATCATAGTAAAAGTTAATATTTTTCTGTTTTGGGGTGAAAGCATGGTGGAAATCATAGTTGTCTTTCACCATTTTCCCATTTAATTTAATCCATCACATTCCAAAGAATGTTTTGGAGGTCTGCCAGTTTTTATTAAAGCATAGTTAAAATCAAACTGAAAGTGAATATTTTTCTGTTTGTTTTGAAATTATTTAGGCTTTGTTTGCAACCGCTTAAGAAAAGTGATTTTTAAACACTACCAACTTTTACTTTCTCGGCTTCCATGTAGAATCTACTTTTTACTTTTTCTATTACACAAAAAGCACTTATTTTACCAAACACTACCAACTTTTACTATTAATCACTTTTTATCAAAAAGTGCTTTTATTTAAGCACAAGTGGTTGCAAACAAAGCCTTAAGATTTCAAAATCAATGAATGATTAGTGTTTTGTGAAATTTTCCATCACAAAATCAATGAGATATTTTATAAACAGTGTCATGGGAATGGGCATTGCGTGTGTATATTGTTTTGTCAGTTAACCGTGTGGTAGAAACTAAGCCACACTTTCAAAGAAAAGATAAATGATGACATTGATGTGTTAGAGAAGCACTATTGGTTACTTTTTGGGTGAAAACAGTGCTTTAGTGCATTATATATAGGCTGAGTGGAAGTAATCATTACTTTTTTTACTGTTTTTTACCCAAAAAAATGGTTTTTGTGATTCATTACAGATTTTGTGAGATCTTCTAAAACTTACAAAATTGATATGGTCAGGCTTGCGGATAGAATATGTGTATGTGTGTGTGTATATATACATATACATATATATATATATATATATATATATATATATATATATATGTACACATATACATACATATATATATATATATATATATATATATATATATATATCCCAGTCTAAGTAAAAAATCAACCAAAACTCAACTCCATCTATTTCTTAAACTATCACTTGCTCTAACCCTCTATCCACATTGTGAGAACTACAGAGAACTACGGCTGAGTTATTTAGGTCAGTCACAATAATCAATGATTGGTTGCATTGCTACTAATTTAATATGTCGTCATTAGTATGAAATTGAAGTTTGGTTTTTCATTTTAGATACTGATTTCTCAGTTGTTTGTTTCTTTTTTGGTTGTGTGTTGAGCATTTTTGGACTGATTTTAAGTTTGTCTTGATGGTCTGCCCTATATGTGAGATTATTTTATTTCATGGTGTTTTTAATTTAATCCATCACAGTTCAGTCATAGGTTAAATATCTCTTAAAATGGTCAAAGGTGACACTCAATCACGAGGGCTCCAGCCCATTTCAATATACAGGTCATATTTGAGAATGGAAATACAATCAAGAAAATATTTGGTCTTGAATCTGTATAACTTTTTGTGATGAAGCCTTTTACACTACCACATACTTCTCGGGGTGAGGCTATTTTTAATACCAAAAAATGAAAAATTTGTTAGTGATTTCAACATATATTCTACACTTATTTTCTAGAACACTTGGGGCTTCTAAACATTGAGCTTTCTAAAGTTTCCTACATCATATTGTTTTCATATTGGCGTAGCAGAAACGTGGAATGGCAACTCAAGCAGGCTTTGTTGAAAACGGTGGCGGTGTGGCTGCCGGTTTTTTTGTAAGACAGTGTCAAAACTGTTTTTACATGTTCCACGAAACTGATATGCGTACTGTTGGTTATTTTCATCTGGGGTTTTGTTTTTTGTGTTATCAAAAATTTGAGCTGGATTATCTCATTGATGGGGCACCCCCTGCACCCAGGCTCCCTTTGCTGGCACCTCTGTCTCCTATGTACGAAGATCATGAACTGGGTGGTCCTTTGAATCCATTGTTGGAAACAACGATGGTGTGGCTGCCGGTTGTTTTGTAAGACAGTGTCAAAACTGTTTTTACATGTTCCACGAAACTGATATGCGTACTGTTGGTTGTTTTCATCTGGGGTTTTGTTTTTTGTGTTATCAAAAATTTGAGCTGGATTATCTCATTGATGGGGCACCCCTGGCACCCAGTCTCCCTTCGCCGGCACCTCTGTCCCCGATGTACGAAGATCCTGAACTTGGGTGGTCCTTTGAATCTTTTGGTGATGCTTCGGGTAACGCCCCGGGGACGCCCCCCACTGATCTAGCTGACCATGTGACCCTCAGGCGTTCCGCGCGCACGGTCTGTTTGAACAAGCGTTACTTCAACACGGATTTTGTTGTCGGCTTGGATTTCGGTTGGCTTGCTAAATAGCTTTGACCAGATGTAAATTTTAGTTTAAGGGGATGTGTTTGCCTATGTTCAGGGGTGGAGTGTGCTGAATGTGACTAATGTACTCCTATTTTGTGTTTGGCCCCTTATTGGTCAATAGTATTAATGTTTAGAATGTTATGTTGATGCCTTTTATGATATCAGAATAGATCTATTTATGTTCCATTTGTGTGTGGTTCATCCTTTTGTTGGAAATCAGATTTTTTTTAAACTATTTATTTATTATACGGCTGTGCAATTTGATATAAATTTCTTTTTTAACCTAGATTTTAGGTTGGCAAATTGTGTGTGGAGCTGGAACTGTGTTATTTATTTCTGGAGTCATTGTGAATGCCTAGGCTAACCAAGTCAGTGATAATCGGTCGCAAGCGACCGCATTCAGGTATTTATAAGTGTCGTGCCTAGATGCAAATTTCATTCTCTCAAAATTTATATGTTTGTTGTTGCAGTGTTGAATGTGTATGAAAATGTTGTTTGTGAGTGTGTGGCAGTTACAGAGTTGATTATTTTACAATAAAGGTTGATAAAAAAAACATTTATTTGATTGTTGTAAGTGTAGAATGGTTTATTAAGAATGGTATGATCTACACAGTAAATGATAGATGACCTATGAGTGAGGATTAGATATTGTCAATGTGCTTTTGGAAGTTAAAGTTTTAGTGATTGGCATCATATTTACTTCAATGATGCTGGATAAAATAGACATCCATTTTAAAATTTAGTACATGTAAGGTTATACAAAATTTGTGGCAAAGAGTATTGGTGATAAAGTGGTCATATGTGGTTTTAGTAAACTCACAACTAATGAAGGCAGATTATTAAAGATGAATGAGGTAAACAACTTACCGTTCAGGATACACATGTCACTCCTGTCATCCATGTGGCTCTGTGATTTTGGTTTTTTTCATTTGATTGATGCAGAGTTGTAACCGATCCTAAAATCAGACATAAATTTTTATAAAAATAGTGCACATAATTAAACAGCTAAATTAATGGGATGGCTTTCTCACCTTTTTTGTCGTCCAGCTTCTTTAAGTCAAGGGGAACCACCGTAGCTGCTTCTATTGCCCATCAAGTGCCGGTTAATAAAAATTAATAGTGTGTGTTAACAGATAATTAAAACATGGAGTTAATAAATATGAAACAGATTAATTGAAACATGTGCATACGTGCTTACCGTGTGCACACAAGTTGAGGAAGATGGACCTTTCTCTCTCGCTGTACATTCTTCCATGTATGTTATTCAGGTCCCAGGTCGATGTGTGTTTTGCAGTAGCAAAGTGGTAGTTTAATTGTATTAAGCTGTTGATTGGAGCCATTGCTTGGAAATAATTGAAGTGAAAAAGATAAATATGGCAGACGCATGGTGTAATTTAAAATCGAAACTGTGTTATGCTTGATATTTATTTTAAAACAATGTGTGGAGTTTGTTTCAAAAATATATAACGTCGGTGGTTGGAGTATAATAATTGTGGATGGCTGTTTTAGATAAACGAGTAAATGTGGTGGGTGGTGGGTGGGTTTTTAAGTGTGGTGATAGGTGGGTGGGTTTTTAATGTGGTGGGTGGGTTTTTAATGTGGTGGGTGGGTTTTAAAATAAGTAATTAATTTGGTGCGTGCTTCCTAGGAAAAAAATGGGGTGGGTGGTTCGAGAATAGTTAGTGTGGTGGGGTTGGTGTACTGTTCGAGAATATTATATACGCAGGTGGGCCGTTAGCATTAAATGAGGGTGTTTACTAATATGTGGTTTCAATTTTAAAAAACTGCAAGTGAGTGGGACCAGTGATTGTCTGTACTTTTACCTGTTCCAGATTCTTCTTCCAATTTTTCTCGATTAATTACTTCCTATATTCATAAACTAATAAGTGAAAATATTTGCCTGAGAGTCTCTGGATTCTTCTCAACTTTTATGGCATATATTAATTTCGTATTATGGAGTAGATGTAAAAATATACATATAACTTCATTATAATAAAATAATTTGTATTTCAATAAATTTTAAAATGGGTCTTACGAGACTACTGTTATGTAAAGATGTAATAATATAATTTTTCATACCTAATTAAAAACATTATGTGCAACCCACCCGTAAGAATTTCTGGAGGAAAAAATTCTGGAAAAAAATTATGTTTTGGAAACATAGGCTATAGTAAATATATTTTGGATACATTTAATAGAAAATTTATTCGTATGAAATAACTTCCTTTTAGAACTTTTTTACTGAACTAAGTATTGGTGGTATTGTTGATTTCTAGAAAAAAAAATTAAAAAAAAAGGATAAATGAATATATTTTCGTTATTGCACTTGGGTTCTTTCAGATCTGTACAAGTTTTATTTTTTTTTGGCCTGGGGTTGTGGGTTTTAAACATTTTTCCTCAAAAAATATTTTATTCATGGGGTCGTGCTCTTCATTAATAAAAAATCCACAGATCTAGGTCTTCACGGAGTGTATGGTATATTGGTATGTGTTTAAGGTCCGTGCTGAAGAAGATTTGTGGAAGGTCGTGGTTTGGTGGTGTATGTAAGGGATCGGGTTAGGGTTTGTGTTTGAGTATTATGTGGAACGAAATACGTTACCTGAGAACGTCGCTTTGAACGTAGCAGATCCGTCGACGTTGGTTGTCGGTGGAGTCAGTCTTGGTGGTGATTTTTGGGATCTGCTCGCCGTCTTGTTTAAGGGTAGCATTCTTGGTCGTTGCTGCATGTGGGCTGGGGCATGTCTCTGTGTGAAGATGTGGGTGCCGGAGTCCATCCTACGCTCTAACAAAGAAGTCTACGATGTCGTTTTTTTGTCGCCGGATTTGGGTTCTTACCGGAGCTGTGAATGGTTCTGCGTTGGATGTTTTCAACGACAGAGAAAGATGTCGTTGGTGAGAGATAGAGGGGCAGGGTGTCGGCGTCAATATGGGAGGGTTAGCTGGGTAAGGACTGGCTGTTAGGCTTATATATGTTGGGTTAATGGATTGGGTTTATCAATTGGGCTGGGCTGGCCGGCTGGCCCGTATGAATGGGTATTTTTTTCACTTTTGGTTAAGATTTTGACCAGGGGTGGCCAGTTCGGTTTACGGTTCGGTTTTCTACGGTTTCGTTTAGGGTTGAGTTTATTCGAGTTGGGAAAATTTGTGCTAAACTAAAACCATTTGTTTTTCGATTTGGTTTTGGTTCGGTTTTTGTTTCGTTTCGGTTTAAAGTTTGGTTTTGCCAAAGTAAAAAATGTTATGTTTAATTTAGTTTGATTTGATTCGTTTGCTTATGATTATTATTTTATTTGATCAAGTTCTATATTTTAGAATTAGAAAATCAAAGTAGTAGTTCATCTCATCTTTTTTTAATTTATTGGTTATTTAAATAAAATATAAAAGGAAATATAGATATATATAAAAATATTATGAATTAAAACTTCTGACATTTATTTTATCGCTACGAAAAATTCACTTCGTACAAAAAAAGATAGTTGATTATCATTTATTAAATGACATAAAATGTTTAAAAAAACCTAAAAGAGTAGGTGGTACAAATGTTGTAAATTTATTTTTAACTTTGCTTTTGAGCTGAAATGTTTTGCATATGACAAAATTGGATGGGTTTGTGGCAATTAATTTGTTTTTGTATATTTATGAATTAAAATATAATCATCATTGTATCTAGAATATTTTCCGAAGGTTTAAATTCGTTATTTGGAGTTTAGCTATTAACATGAGAACCACATTTTTAATTGAGCCAATATATTTAGAAATTGTTTTCTTCTAATTAATGTTATTACTTATTCGTTATTCTTATTTTCTTTAGATCAGATCAAATCATATCAGAAAAATTCAGATCAGAACTGTTCAAACATTATTTATCACTTTTATTATTATAATTATTACTAAGTAAAAAAGAAAACTTAAAAAACAATTGAATTTTTGGGGGGCTATGCCTGACCAAAAAAATAAAATACGATAAGTCAAATATTAATAATAATATAATAATAAGATAATAATAATATCAATATATAAATATTATTATTATATATATTATTATAATAATATAATTTAGGAATAATATTTATTACAATATAAGAATAGTAATAATATTTATGTTATCATTATATAATCATATATAATCATAATAATAATAATGTTATTATTATATTATTATCATTGTTATAATGATAACAATAAAAATAATAGAGAGTAATTTGCATATAGAGAGTAATAAAAACAATTAAAATACCCCAAACTTTGAAGGGGTGTGAGATAAGCACCCCAAACTTGCATATGTAATTTAAATACCCTAAACTTTATATAAAAAGTTATTTTAGCATCATGGTCATATATTATTTCTTTAAAAAATGTTAGTTTTTGGTGTTAATTTCATAAATTAAAATATTTTAGCATTCCTGAAGATACAATTAACATTCTAAACTTCTCTTATAAAATAAATAATACTATCCCCACTCTATATAATTGCATCATTTTTAATTTGCTATTTTAAATTATGCAATTAACATCATAAGTTTACATTTTTGAAAAAAATAATATATGGCCATGGTGCTAAAATAACTTTTTATATAAAGTGTGGGGTATTAAAATTACATATGAAAGTTTGGGGTGTTTATCTCACACTTCTTCAAAGTTTGGGGTATTTTAATTAATTTTCCCAATTTATTATTATAATATTATTATTGTCATAATATAATTATAATTATAATTATAATAAGTATAATTATCATTGTAATGATAATTGTTATGATAATTACAGATCATGGTATTAGTACGAATTATGATGCGTGTTTTGCTCTTACTAGATTTGGAGGTTTAGATTTTTACGATGTTTACACAATTTAAACACGATCGTATGATTAATTTTATACATTAAAATGTTTGATGTTCACTCTTAGAGGTATAAATTTTAATAAACATTTTATTTAATAGTTTTTTGTCATTGGTTGTGATTTTGCTAATTCTGTAGACGTTCATGAGGGTGAAGTAGTTCCGCGTCCTCCAAACCAGCCTCGCATTGTAGCAACGTCTTCAACTCCAAGTGTTGTTTATTGTGACGGTGGTTCAGTACAACATCAAACCACCCATGTGTTGGACTTTGGTACAGGTACCATTGTTGATGTAGAAGTCTATGTTATTTTTTAACAAACATTGCCATGTAAATTTATATTATACATCATTTACATAAAATTGTGTTATGTATTGGACCAAAAGGTTGCCATAAAAAAGCTCCCAGTGATTCCCAAATTGTTGTTTCTGTGCCTTCAACTTTTCTTGACATGGAGGATATCGCGTCCAATTGTGATAGTGATGTTGATGATGAGTACGTGGATTATGAGATCTTTCCTGCACACAACCATAATAGAGCAATCGGTACGTATTGATCCATGACAAAGAAATCGGTTACAATGTCCCCCCTACATAAATATGCACTCTTGCATTTTTGTGTTTGTTTAAATTTGTTTTTTGTTTTTGAATTGTAGAGTACTGGGACATTGGTGATGCACAATTTGTGTGTGGATTTTGTAATGCCCTTTTTTGGTTTGAGGAGCGTGTTGTTTCTGCGTCTTCTAAGAAGAATCCTAAGTATTCATTGTGTTGCTGTCAAGGAAATGTTGTCTTACCGTTTATGAAAGAACTGCCCTCATTCTTATCTGAATTGATCAACGGTTTCGATGAACGTTGCAAACATTTCATTGAAAACGTGAGGTCATACAACAGTATGTTCTCATTCACTTCGATGGGCGGAAAAGTTACACAAAATGTCAATAAAGGAAAGTCTCCTCCAATTTTTAAACTTCATGGGCAGAATTATCACCTGATCGGTAGCCTGTTGCCTCCACCTGGATCGAAGCCTAAGTTCGCCCAATTGTATATTTATGACACGGAAAATGAAGTTCGAAATAGAGTTTCAGCCGTTGGGTGAGACGATTCTCCATTTTTTCCCTTTGTTATTTTATAATTGATTTATAAGTATAATTGTGATAAATTTCCTGCAGTGATGACACTAGGACAAGGAAGTTACATGAAAGTATAGTTGTTGGGTTGACTAAGATGCTGAACGAAAATAACGTGTTGGTAAAATCCTTTCGGCTTGCTAAAGAGAAAATAGATGCGGATAATGCACCGAATGTGAGGCTGAGGCTTATTGGGAAGCGTTACGGGGATGCGAGGACATATAATTTACCGTCTGTTTCTGAGGTCGCAGCTTTGATCGTTGGAGATTTTGATGAATCTATGGGTGAGAGAGATATATTGGTTGAAACACAGTCAGGTGCACTTCAACGAATAAATGAACTAAACCCGGCCTATTTTGCGCTTCAATATCCATTATTGTTCCCTTATGGGGAGGACGGTTACCGTGAGGATACGCCGTTGTCCAGGGGCGGTAACATTGTTGGAGGTGGCAGAAAAAGAGTGAGTGTTAGGGAGTTTCTTGCGTTTCGGCTTCAAGAGCGGTGTGACAATCATTCATCAATCTTGAGGACAAAAAAGGCTTTTTCAGCAATTCATTGTTGATGGTTATACCTTGGTTGAGGCCGCGCGGTTGAGGTTTGTTAGGACCCATCAAACACAGCTTCGTTGTGCGATGTATAAGGGTTTGAGTGATGCTTTTTTACGTGAAGAAAATGATTCGCGTACACAGGGTAAGAGAATCGTGTTGCCTCCTGCCTTTACCGGAGGAGCACGTTATATGATACAAAATTATCAGGATGCAATGGCCATCTGCAGGTGGGCGGGTTATCCAGATTTATTCATAACCTTTACGTGCAATCCAAGATGGCCTAAGATAGATCGTTTTTTGCATCCAAGGAATTTGAAAGCGGAAGATCGTCTCGATATAATAAGTCGTGTTTTCAATGTTAAGTTCGGCGGTTTGATTAGAGATCTGCGCAAAAATAAAGTCTTTGGAAACGTTCGAGGAGGTATTGTCTCCAGTTCTTTCCTGCTTACTTTAGCCCAATTTCAATTTTACTTTACATCATTTGTTTATTTTGCAGTTGTTTATACAATTGAGTTTCAAAAGCGTGGATTGCCTCATGCTCATATTTTGCTGTGGTTAGCGAACGAGGATAAATTGCCCTCACCTATTGATATAGACAGGGTAATATCTGCTGAAATTCCGGATATAAAAATTGACCTGTTGTATTATGCTGCTGTGAGAGATTATGATGCATGGCCCTTGCGGTAATGTTGCAAAGTCTGCGCCTTGCATGGTTGACGGTAAATGTACCAAACACTTTCCTAAGAAATGGTGTGTGATAAGTCCATTTTTTGTACTTATTTTTCTTATCAAATTTAAGCAATTTTTGAATGAAAATAGAAAGAAAAGACACATTTTATATATTTTGGTTCAAGTTTCATGAAATCAGGTAAAAATCACATCCATAATATGTTTAGCGGGATTTCGGGTCAATTGAGCACAAAATGAGCCAATATGGGCAACAAATGATATCATACCGAAAGAAGGAAACATTATTTCAAAGTGGTCCAGAAGACAATATTGAAGAGCACAAAACAAGGAACAAGCCGGACAAATAATCTCACAGGCGGCCGAACAGGCGGCCAAAATGGAGGCCTTCGCGGCCGCCTACGGTATTTTTGGAAAGTCAACCTTTGACTTTGATCGAATTTGGAAAAGACCGTAGGCCGCCGACACTGGACAGAAGGCGGCCGCCTACGGCACAAGGGGACGAAACCAACCACCGGTCGGCCAGACAGGACGGCAGGCGGCCAGACAGGACGGCAGGCGGCCGCCTGCTGGACCGCCTGCGGCGGCCAGGATCCGCCGGGATCCGCCGGGATCCGATCTGCCAACGAAAAGACGGCAGGCGGCCATTTGTGACAGAAGGCGGCCGCCCTCTGTGGCCGCCTACGGCTGACGGAGACCGGCCACCGACGGTCTGCCGGCGACAGGACGGCAGGCGGCCAGAGGCTGCCAGAAGGCGGCCGCCTGCCCGGGCGCCTTCGGGATTTCTTCTGCTATAAAAACCAGGCTTTTTCCTCAACTCAAACACACCAATTTCAAGCCCAAATCAGATCAAAAAGGGCGTCTCCTTCCTCCTCAAAGCTCGGATTTCCACCATTGTTGCACCTTCAACTTCAATCTTTCATATCTTTCTCATTTTAGCTCCAAATTGTGAGTTCTTTATATGTATTTTCATCCTTTCAATAAGTAGAATCTGAATCTGTACTTAGTTTTTTTCTATCTATGCTTCGAAAATTTTCAGAAAATTATTCCACTATTTCGCATTTTCTTCTTAAATTAGAATAAAATAGTTGTTGACATTAAATCCATTCCAATTAATTATATAGTTGTTTACTAGCCTCAAGGTAGTTATTTATCAAAACAAAGTTAATTTTTACGAAGTAGAAGTAAATTTTAATTAATTCCGGCATTTAGTTGTTATTATTGCATAAATTAAATTAAATACTCAAAAAGGAAAAAAAAATAGTTTCTGTCCTAATTCTAGTTTAATTCACAGTAATATCACTCCCAGTAGTCAATATAAAATTTAGAACGAATTTAAAATAATTTTAGTTGCTTTTTGCATTTTCTAGTTAAATTTGGGAAAATTATCAATTAGTTGTTAAAATTGGATTTTAGGTTCAAAAATTCGTGAAAAATTCCAGAAAGTTATACTTCAGTTTCTACAAGTTTATTGTTCCAGAATATAAGTTTTGCTATCATCCATGTTTAATTCCTTGTTAATGTTGAATATATTCATTATATTGTTAGTTGTTAAAATGATCTTTATTAGCTAAATTTGTTTTGGGCATGAATTGACTAAAGGAATATGGATTGACTTG
This sequence comes from Cuscuta epithymum, assembly GCA_945859915.1. Classification (NCBI taxonomy): domain Eukaryota; kingdom Viridiplantae; phylum Streptophyta; class Magnoliopsida; order Solanales; family Convolvulaceae; genus Cuscuta; species Cuscuta epithymum. Next base: position 4,002,513 of record CAMAPF010000006.1, read on the forward strand.
TTGACCAAAAAATTAGGGATTAAAATTAATAATGGGGACTAGTTGTTTGAAATGATGAAATAGTAATTAATAATTGTTAGCCATATTCATTAATTAAATTCTTAGAAAATTATCTCTAACTTGTCTATGAGATTAGAAAATAATTTAAGCCAACCATATTCAAGCACATTAATAAGGCCTAGAAATAGGATAATTTAATGAAAGGGATTTACATCTTGTCTATGAGAGATAAATTCAATTGCTTAAATAATGAGTTTAACTAGTTAATGAATTCGGCTATTTTTATTAATTAAAATATTGGAGAATTATTTCTACCTTGTCTATGAGGTTAGAATTTAATTCAAGCCAACCATTTTTGAACACATTAATGACACCTAGAAATAGGATAAATTAATGAAAATAGTTTCTATTCTTGTCCATGAGGAAAGAAATTATTAGTCCAATTTTAGTTTTAATTTCCCTAATTATTAGGTCCAAGAATATATCCATTTCTAATTACTCAATTCATTGCCCTTATTTGCACCAATCCATTTAAGTTTAATATTATATTTTTTCCTTTAGTCTATTTTTGAGCCATCATTAGTATTTGCACAATTTAATTTACTTTCTTTTCCAAAAAGTAGTTTAGAAAATCAATCAAAAGTTTTAATTTGGAAAGCTTCCAATAATTTGCGATAACCTGTGACTGGACTTGAAATCAAGAAGCTCCTCCGCCATTCCTCGAGAGACACGATACTCGGGGAAAAACCGAAAGGTTAGACTCCGTTTTACTACAACGCCGCGAAAGCGGTTATCAGTGTGCAGAGACAACATTGGACGACGACGGTTATCCAATGTATAGGAGGAGAAGTGATGGCCGCAGAATAACAAAGAATAAGGTAGATTTGGACAATAGGTTTGTTGTTTCCCACAGCCGTTATTTATTGATGAAATATGGAGCCCATATGAACGTAGAGTGGTGTAATCAGTCAAGGTCAATCAAATATTTGTTTAAGTACATAAATAAAGGTCGTGATCGGGTCACTGCAGGGTTTTACCAGACAGTTGATGGTGATGCAGTACAAAAGCCAGTTGATGAGATACAAATGTACTATGACTGCAGGTACATATCTTCGTGTGAGGCTGCTTGGCGCATATTTGGGTTTGAAATTCAATATAAGACCCCGCCAGTTGAACGTCTAAGCTTCCATTTACCGGAAGAACAGAGTGTAGTTTTTCGCGATGATCAGCCACTAGATTCAGTGGTTCGCGCATCTTCTGTTAAGGACAGTATGTTCACGGCATGGATGGAGGCCAATAAGAAGTACCCGGAAGCAAGACTTTTGACGTATGCAGAGTTTCCTCAAAAGTTTGTTTGAAAAAAAAAAAAGACAACGGAATGGGCTCCCAGAAAACAAGCATTTGCTATTGGTAGAGTTTACTATGTCCATCCTGTTAGCGGTGAATCTTATTACATTCGATGTCTTTTGAATCACATTCGTGGTGCAACAAGTCATCAGGATTTGAGAACCTTGAATGGTGTCATTTATGATTCTTTTCGTGATGCATGCTATGCGTTGGGCTTGCTCCACGATGATAAAGAATTCATTGATGCTTTTATTGAGGTGAGCCATTTCTCATCTGCCTATTGTTTGAGGATTCTATTTGTAATATTGTTATGGACAGAGTCAATGGCTAGGCCCGAGTACGTTTGGGGAAAATGTTGGTCTTTCATGGCTGATGACATACAATATACGCGAAGGCGAATGTTACAACATCCAGGTTGTGATTGACTAATGACCATTTATTATTTCAATATATTATATACTTACAGTGTGATTCTTTTGTACCCGTTACTTTCAACTTTAACTGTTATTTAACTCTATTTCATATTCCAGATCTAATTCTTTCTAACGATCAATTGGAGAAGTTTGCTTTGCAAGAAATTGAAAGGTTGTTACAAACCTGTGGAAAAAGTTTGCGCGATTACCCTCCGATGCCTACAGTGGTTCTTGATTCGCTCTTAACTTCTAATGACAGACTTATATTTGAAGAATTGCGCTATGATCAAACTGCAATGAAAGAGGAACATTCAACATTGTTCAAATCTCTTAGTGATGAGCAACGGCAAGTGTATGATATGATAATGCGGTCTGTAAATGAAGAGGTCGGTGGTATATATTTTGTTTATGGGTACGGAGGTTCAGGAAAGACATTTGTGTGGAAGACTCTTTCTGCTGCCATTAGGTCTAAAGGGGAGATTGTTCTTAATGTTGCATCGAGTGGTATTGCATCTCTTCTTTTGCCGGGTGGACGTACGACTCACTCTCTATTTGCAATACCGATAAGTCTGAACGAAGACTCGACGTGTCATATTAAACAAGGAAGTCCGCTGACCAGGCTCATTGTACGGTGTAAGTTGATTATATGGGACGAAGCTCCAATGTTACACAGGTTTTGTTTTGAGGCATTGGACCGCAGTATGAGGGACATAATGCAGTTCCATAAACCAAATTGCGGTGCTATTCCATATGGGGGGAAGACAATGGTTTTTGGTGGGGATTTTCGGCAGGTATTGCCGGTGATACCGCAAGGGAGTAGACAGGATGTCGTGAATGCTACCATTAATTCATCTTATCTTTGGTCAGAATGCACAGTGCTCCGCCTGACCAAAAATATGTGCCTCCAGAGCGTGACTAATCCATAAGATTCTTACGATTTGAAGGTATTTTCGGATTGGATTGCCAGCATTGGTGACGGTGTTGCTGGTGAAATGAATGATGGCAATGTTCGTATTACTATTCCTGAAGATCTATTGATAAGTATGGATGGAGATCTTATAGCTGCGATTGTAGAAAGCATATTTCCGGAATATGTTGAATCTGCAGGTGATGTCAGTTGTTTGCGGGATCGTGCAATATTGGCCCCGACGCTAGCTGTCGTTGAAGCTGTTAATGACTATATGACGAAACTTAATGTTGGCGAAGTTTCAAAGACATATCTTAGTTCAGACACTGTTTCTAAGGTGGATTCCACGAGCGATTTTATGGCGGAGTTGCACACGCCTGAGTTCTTAAATAGTATCAAATTGTCTGGTGTGCCGAATCATGAATTGACATTAAAGGTAGGGACCCCGGTGATGCTTTTGCGAAATATAGATCATTCAATGGGATTGTGTAATGGGACACGTCTTATTCTAACGAGGCTTGGTGATCATGTTTTGGAGGGGAAGATTTTAACTGGTGTGAGCGCCGGACAAAAAGTTGTAATTCCAAGATTGTCCTTGACACATCAGATACCAGCTTGCCTTTGAAATTTCATCGGCGCCAATATCCTGTTATGATTTCATATGCTATGACTATAAATAAGAGTCAAGGTCAGTCATTGTCGCGTGTTGGGTTGTTGTTGAAAAAACCTGTATTTACCCATGGACAGTTGTATGTTGCAATTTCGAGGGTGACCAACCGATGTGGTTTGAAAATTCTGATTGTTGATGAAGATGAGGGAACTACGGACAAGACTCAAAATGTAGTATTCAAAGAAGTTTTCAACAATGTTTAGATTTGCTTGAAACAGTTATTTACAACGTCATGGTTTCGGTTGTTGGTGTGACGGTTTTGAACTTATAAGTCATGTTTTGTAATCTCATTTTCTCCATGATATTTAAGTGTGTTTTGTGTGTTGCGTTGATGTATATCTTTATTACATAGCATTACATAGTGTCGTCAAAGAATAAAGTATCTTGAATTGGTTAGCATAAATAAATTTAAAAAACAAAATCTCATGCCGTGCATCGCACGGGTGAGATTACTAGTATACATAAAAAGGAGATGGTAAAAGAAAAATAGAAAATTATTGAATATTGATATGTCTGGTCAGGATAGCGCGAGAGCGTTTTCCTTTACTTCAAAAAGCGATTTACATCTTCGAGGCTTCGAGCTTTTAAAAACTAAAAGTGGTGTTAGCAAAACATGTGATTCTGTTTAAATTAAACACTATAAGGTTTAAATTTGAAGCATAAGGAAAGCCTAAATTATTTTTGGCTTTTTCTATTAATAAAAAAATATCTTTTACTCTCTCCGTCTGATCGGTTTGAACTTGCAAGTATACAAGTGCCGATATAGTAAAAAAATATCGGTAAATACCGGGTCAATCCTCAGGGAAATGGTTGATATTATAAAGTTGAATATTGAATGCAAAAGAATATAAATGGTACTACGTATAATTTTTCAGGAAATTTGTTCTTTGAGATTGATTTAAACAAGAATGAGAATTACTAAGGCATCCGGGATTCACCAAAATGCTTTAATAGATATTTAATAATAGTTCTTCCCCAATAATTATGAATATGATGTCGCTAATATATTCTCAACTCCGGTTAAGACAGCGAGAGCGTGGTTTTCGTTACGTGTAAGTCCCGTTACGGCTTACATTCATCTATCGAAAACCCCGTTGAATATCAAGACATCACACTCGTATCATATAAGATCGGATATATTTCTATTCTCGGTACTATATATGTTTATCCTTTAATGTTCATAGTTTAGACTTCAACGTTAATTACAATCATAAACTAAATTTAACATACTTCTATGTTGTACACCATAGTCATAAACAATCAAAATATAAAGGATACATCACAATTTATTGGTTTAAAACTTTTAACAAACACCTAGTGTGCATAGGTTCATCCCTAGTCTTAGCTAAGAAGTTAGTCTCTAATGCTCATATCAATCAACATACAATATTGAGATGTAATGGAACATGAAATTACAAAGGAAATAATACCTAAACACCAATGATTTCGGAGGATGAACTTCCCTCCTCAAGAACTTGAAGAAAATACCAAGAGCAAAAATATAAAAGCTAAGAATTAATCTATGGAATGGAATGTTTATGTTTGATGAATTAAGGGCTTTATATAGGCTAAAGAATGGAATCTTTTAGTCTATTCGAGCCCAACAATCAGGTATGGAGCAATATTTGATCAAGAAATGAGGAAGATGGAGTTTTCCCATCAAAAATCCTCTTGCACGTTGGACTGTTTTGTGCAGAAATCGCCCCAACCGGCGCCGGTTATGTCCCGACCGGCGCCGGTTCAAAACAGACTCATTTTGCTCGAAAAAAATCCACATGACCAGCGCTGGTTGTGGGCTGACCGGCTCCGGTTGCTGCGCCAAAAGATGTACTCCCTTTCTCTTCCTCTTTTATGGATAAAAACGTGTCGGTTTTTGTCCCGGGATTTTGGGGATGTTCCGCTACGAATTTAGACATGATTCCTTCACCAAAGTTGTAGATAATGAAGTCCTCTATCCACCAAAACTTGAATGACGTGATTTTATTCATCCAATCAAAAGATATGGATAAAACACTGAGAGGTATGCATCCAGAAATCCCACCAGCAACATCTGACGTTATTGGTTGATTGAGTCTTGTTCCTTTCATATTCTGTCCATGACGTCTTCATAACATTTGTACCTTATTGAATTATTATTCACATGAAATTCGAATCGAGTGATTTCGATTTCTGTACAATAAGTTATACTCAAATTATGGGCAGAACGTCGTCCTCTTTTTCCCAAAAGTCGTTCATCACAATGTTTTATGCCTTAGCTCTCATTCTGAAGCTATTTGTCCGATTTCTCTTCTTTTCTTCAACAAATACTTATAAATACTTATGTTAAACACAAGTAAATATAACGGCTATCACCGTCCCATTGGACTTTGTCAAGTTCCTTTTTTTGTTGTCCCAAAAAACTTTGTCATTTTCCCATTAAAGTAACTATTTTGTGGTTCTGCTCATTTCTCTCTCCTCTACACAATCTTCAACTACACATTTTTTACTATTCTTATTTCTCACTTAACTCAATCAGTGCAAAGTCCATTGGGACGGAGGTAATAATAAATACCGCAGCTTTTACTTTTCAAAATCATTATTTCATACTCCCTCCGTCCCAATTTACTTAGCCAAACTTGATTTTTCAAGTCAATGATATCGAACTTTGAACAATTATATATTTATATAGAAAAAATATTAATAATATGAAAATTATATGAAAAATGTTCTTTGTTAAAAATACTATTATAAAAATACAAAATCATTAATTTTTAAATAAATATATTAGTTAAAATAATTGATCAAAGTTTACCACCTTTGACCGGAAAAGTCAAGATTGGCTAACTAAAATGGGACGGAGGTAGTATAATCGATAAAAAACCAATTTTCAAAAGTAGAAGCAAAGCCAAACACTTAGAGGCCGTTTGGAGCACCCCAAAATGGGCTGATAAGCCTGAAACTACTAAAAAATCACCAAACACATCAAGAACTAGCTGTTTCAGCTGAATTTTATGATCAGCACAAAAAGTAGCAATATGGTTACTTCTTCGGCTGTTTTGTATTATTCTACTGTAGCAAATCTAAAAGACCTTCTACCCTTCTATATTGCTGCTTAGTGCTTATAGTTCTGATCGAAGAGATTGAAGCAGATGAATAATACTTCTTGTTCACGTTGCTTCAATAAATACTTCGTTCTTTTTTTTTTTTTTGTTAATTCAAGGCATGTGAACTCTTTAATTAATGCTCCGTATGCTTTTTTTAAAATTAATGCACTCATATTATTTACAAAAAAAATTATGATAATGTTGTTCATTCCAAAAAAATTGTGTAAAAAATACGAAGTAATAAGTCATTCAAAGAATCTTATAATTACCTAATCAAGCAAAAGTAGTTTATTAGTAAAATTCACACCCATATATTTAACACAAATAAGCTAATACCCTTTATAGTAATTTTACACACAATCAGTCATTCCAGCCAATAAATTACCAAACACTTTCACTTCAGTCTTTTCAGACTTTTCAGGCTTTTCAGCCATTCCAGCCAATGCAGCTGTCACCAAACAGACCCTTATATTTCAAACTTCAAAGGTGTTCTAAGGAACACCTAAAATTTTGAGAAAATAAAGATATAAGTAGGATTGAAATCTGTCAAATAAGCCTTTTAGCAGAGTTAATCGGGATACCAGTTGTACACCTGCTAAAAAGCTTAATTGAAAGTTTTTTCAAAATACAAGAATTTAATTTATTATATATATATGTATGTATATATATATATATATATATATATATATATATAGAGGACTTTTCATGTCCAGCCGGCCTGACGGGAATCGCCGTCCGGCCGAGGGCATTTCGGGCACTTCCCGGTGGAATTTTTTGATGAAATTTTTTGAGCATGTTCTTCATGAAGTCTAGTTTATCCATACCAAATTTCAGCTAAAAATTCAATCGGGAAGGCACTCAAATAATTTCTTGAAGTTAACTGGGCAGTTCATACATATAAACTGCCCAGTTAACTTCACAAAATTATTTGAATGCCTTCCCGATCGAATTTTGAGCTGAAATTTGGTATGGATAAACTAGACTTCATGAAGAACATGCTCAAAAAATTTCATCAAAAAATTCCACCGGGAAGTGCCCGAAATGCCCTCGGCCGGACGGAGCATCCCGTCAGGCCGGCTGGACAAGAACGGCACTCTATATATATATATACGATAGAATAATACAAGAGCTTTATTTTCTATTTCCACTCCATTTTTTAATCTTCTTAAATGACACTCTTGCAAAAAAAAATAACTTCTTAAAAGACACGTGCGTAAACTTTTTCAATCGCACGACAGCATTATTCAACAGCATTTTCAATCATAAAGTACTCAACATCGGCAGTTCCGCAAACAAAAAAGTTGTAAGAAATTAATATAAAATAAAATGTTAACTAAAAAGTAAAAACACTAGTCTCATATACTGAGTACAGTCTGAGTGGTAGTACCATTATTGATCCATCTTCTTCCGATTCAATGGCGAGTTCTGCTGATTGTTCGTCCACTCGCATCACTCTCCAAACCATCAATCCCAATGTAAAGCGAAACAACCCTTCTTCCGCTTATTGATATCTTTTATAATCGTCAAAACTGATTCATATTTCGGCAGCAAGAGCAATTTTCATGTATTTCTTTATTTCAATCATGCATGATTTTGTCTAATTGATAAACCATTTTGGTTGCTGCTACTTTTTCAGGTTTTGAAATTTGAGTATGCTGTTCGTGGGGAAATTTCCGACCTTGCTCAGGTTATTATATTTTTTTATATACTGTATAATTTAACTACTAATAGCTATACCAGTGTTATACTCTTATTCATCATTAACATGTATGTATAAATATAAATACTTCCTTCATAAGAAGTTGCTACTTGCTAGTTTCTGAATGAAATGTAGCTTTGTCCTTTTAAATTAAGTTTTTTGTCATTGATTTTATACTTATAACTTATAAGTTATAACCAGTGTTTGAAAAACCGGACCAGAGTCTACTATTCTACCCCCAAGTGACCGGGTCATGGGTCAACCAGTCAGTGCCGGGTCAGTAAGCCAATATATGTGTGCGCGTTGGTGGTGTGGTTGAGGATGTGTAGGTATATGCATCAATTTAAAGAAAACTTAATGTTAATCGTAATCATCAAATAATGATAGTACATTAATAAGCACTGGAAACACACATGGCACTCCAAAATATAGTTAATCATTTTTGGACCAAAAATAGTATCTAGTTATTCACTTATTTGGCTTTAACATCTTTGAAACAATTCTGACATGATTGTCTTTCTAGAATGAATCAGTGAATATATCACATATGTTTTTTTATCTTTTATGTATTAGGATTGGAATTTTATTAGGTCAAAGAGGTTGAAAAAAATCATTGATTACTCTATTTTACCTGTCCAGACTGGGGTTTTCCAGTTCAGCCGGGAGTTCATGGTTTTCAGTTCATTCCGGTTTTTGCATTGCCAACCGGTTTGGTGACCGGGTCATGAGTTTCCTGACCGGTCCTGTATCCGAAACATAACTTTAGCTAGTTTAATGCATCTAAATTTGTAGAATTATTAATTTCATGCCACCTTTAATTTTTTGGATGCTTTTAATTGGACTGAAATTTTATGGTCTGGTCTATGTGTAATTTATAATTGTTAATGTCTGGTCTGGTTTGTTTAAGTCTGGTGTGGGACTGAATTCGGTCCAAGTAAAATCATCCTTAATACGTTGTATGTTTTAAATTTGAGATGCCTTTGTAATGTTGTTTGGCAGAAACTACAAGAAGAGTTAGAAGCAAAACCAGGTTCATATCCATTTGATGAGGTACATACTGACTCTTTCAACCAAAGCTCTAAAGATGTAATGCATCCTTGATTATCTTTCAAACATATTTGTTTCCTTACATTGAAATATTTCTTCGAGTTGAAGGGTCTTACAGTATAACTGATTTATTCCCATGTCTTATGCATTCATCTCTATGCTGATATTTCTGCAGATAATTTATTGCAATATCGGAAATCCACAATCATTTGGGCAGCCGCCAATTACTTTCATTAGGGAGGTAACCACAAATTTAAGAATTTTATGCTCTGCAAGAAAATAAAGAAGTACAAATATTTCCTTCTTCACAGTCCTTGATGATAGATACAGTATACGATTTGATTATGATGTTAGGTGCTTGCATTATGTGATCGTCCTCCAATGTTGGACATGACAGAGGCTCAAGGGTTGTTCAGGTGTGAGATCTAGCTTCTAAGTTCTTCTACAGAAATAAGAGTCTCGTTTTGTTTGAACATTGAATTAATAATGAATTGTGTTTTTCATGCAATATGTAGTGTGGACTCTAAAAATAGGGCTTTACAAATCCTTGACCAAATTCCAGGAAGAGCAACTGGTGTTTACAGCCATGCTCAGGTGTCTTTTTTTCTTTATCTAAGATGATTATTCTTATTTTCAGTTCTATTTTGTATCATCTTATTCAGTATTAACTATTATATAGGGTATCAAAGGATTGCGTGATACAATTGCATCTGGTTTAGAAGCTCGTGATGGTTTCCCTGCTAATCCAAATGACCTTTTCTTAACCGATGGTGCAAGCACAGGGGTAGTTATTTAAATTGATTCCTAGTTAGTTCTTCCTCCACCCCTTTAAAAACATCCTAGTTTGACTTTCAAGGATTTTAAGGGTAATCAGGTTTTTTTACATCATGAAATGCATTTTGTTAGAGGGGTAAATATTACTTAGCACTATACGGTTGACTGTTTTTTCAATGTACAGCTACTGTTTACAACTTGCAAGAGAGTGATTCTTATTTAGGGTAGTGGAGTAACTTGAAAAGACTTTTGTACCCAATAAGAAAAAATGATTTTATTTAGAGAAGTCCCAAAATAAATGTAGAGTGAGATTAAATAGGGGTGGAGGTAGTAGTACTTGTTTATTAAATTTCTTCGAGGACACTATCAAATTTAACCTTTCATCCAGGTTCACATGATGATGCATTTATTGATCAGTTCTGAGAAAGATGGAATTCTCTGTCCCATCCCTCAGTATCCACTTTACTCCGCCCTAATCGCTCTCTATGGTGGGACCCTCGTATGTTTATGCTTAACCTCCACCTTGCCTGACTATTGCGATACTTCATTTTCAGTTTAAGTTTTTTTGCGTGGATGGATTGATGTTCTATGATGATTATTGTAGGTTCCTTATTATCTTGATGAGGCTCATGGATGGAGAGTTGATATATCTGAGCTGAAGAAACAGCTAGAAACTGCCACCTCCAGTGGAATTAATGTCAAGGCATTGGTTGTGATCAATCCTGGCAATCCTACAGGGCAGGTAGGCAATCCGGAAACATAGAGAAGAGCATATCCACTCACTATCCATAAGAAATACGGAGCAAATGATAGTGGCTTCCTTGTACAATTGTTTATCTGCTCCCAATATAAGTAGCTATATCAGTCCTTATACTTACATGCAGGTTCTTGCTGAGGCTGACCAAAAGGAAATTGTAGATTTCTGCAAGGAAGAAGCTCTTCTGCTTCTGGCTGATGAGGTGCATACATTTCACTCTATTTGCTGGCTATTATTATTATGATTATTATTATTATTATTATGATTATTATGATTATTATGATTATTATGATTATTATGATTATTATGATTATTATTATTATTATTATTATTATTATTATTATTATTATTCATGTCTGAATCTAAGGTCTGTTTGGAAATCAGAATTGCTTGGATAAGAAAATACTTGGGGAAGGGAACTTTGGAAAAAAAATGTGGTGGAACCTAAATTTCAATTAATTGCTTTTCTTATTTGTTCAATTTTATTTTAACTTATATTTCTATGACATAAGGTTAAGAAATCTAAAACATTTGTAAAATCTTCAAACACATCAATTATACCTCATGTAGTCATGTTCCTTCATCTTTTCAATGGTGAAACAATGCACAAGAAACATTCTTCCTTAGCAATGTTTCCCTTTCCGTAGCTTTTTCTTAAATCTGAACATACCTTTCGGGTTTTGCTTTTTACCTACTGAGTACTTGGTAAAGTTTAGTTACTTTATGGGTTATGCCCCCCTATGATTTTATGTTGGTTTTAAACATTGGTTAGGTATATCAAGACAATGTCTATGCAGAAGACAAACAATTCCATTCATTCAAAAAAGTTGCCCGCTCTATGGGTTATGGAGAAAACGATATTTCTTTGGTATCTTTTCACTCTGTGTCTAAAGGTACATACATCATTTCCGACTTTTTCATTGTTTTATTAGTACATACTCCGTATGTGTGTGATGAAATGAGAAGAGACTTGATTTAAAAAAAATGCGAATGAATTTGATGCATTGGATTCGAGATCTAATGATTCCTAGAAGTGCCAATAATGCTCGAGTTGAAAAACACGGTAGCAAACTCAGAATCTAAAAGAACATTTTTGCCACCGCGAAAACATGCAGTATTTTGAAATAAAAGTGCAGCGTAGAGAACTAAAAGTGAAGGCTTCTCATTTTTTTTTGTTAAGCGCTCTACTCGAGGAACCACATCTTTTGTGTGTTGTAACATCTCTGTTCATGCATACATTCCATGTTCTTTTACTTGTTTCTAGGGTTCTATGGAGAATGTGGAAAGCGAGGAGGTTACATAGAAGTGACTGGCTTTAGCCCCCAGATAAGGGACCAACTATACAAAGTTTCAACAGTTTATCATTGTGCCAACATTTCTGGCCAGATTGTCGCCAGCATTATCATGAGTCCCCCTAAGTTGAGTGTATTTTTTGTTTTTAATATCATTTGCTGTTTATTTGTTGGACAAAATGTATCATCAGCATATTGAATCTAAATATAAACACACAGTTGGGAGATGAATCATATGAGTCATTTTGTGCTGAGAAAGACACAATTCTCTCATCCTTGGCAAGGCGTGCAAAGGTCCATTCTGTCTTGTTTACCAACTTCCCATCCATTTTAGTAATTTCTCAATTCATAACTATTATGTAAAAGTTACATAATAGTTATGACTATTATGTAAAGTTACATAGTTACATAGCATGTATATTGATCTTACACTGATTTTACCCAAGATTACGTTTAATGAGTTATGACTTGAGTTGTGAGGAACTTGCAGACACTTGAAGAAGCATTCAATAGTATGGAAGGAGTGACATGCAACAAAGCAGAAGGAGCAATGTATCTTTTCCCTCAAATTCGTCTTCCAGAGAAGGCTATAAAGGCAGCAGAAGCAGTTAATACTGCTCCAGATGCATTTTATGTTCGCTGCCTTCTCAATTCTACCGGAATTGTTCTCGTCCCAGGCTCTGGCTTTGGACAGGTAATTAATTCATAATTTCCTCCATCATTCCTAAATGGTGTTGCAATTTGTGGAGTTTAAAGTTGCATGACGATAAAAGTTAAATTCATCCTTATAATATTAGACTTGTTAATAATTAAAATTTATATATTTAGAAACTACACCTAATGTTTTACTGAAATCCAAAATCCGAATTTCAACACGAAAAAAACAGACACCCGAAATTGGTAAATGAAAAGAAATTTTTGACCAGTGAATAATAGAACTGCCACAAAGTTTTGGACAGATGGAGCACTTTTTACTGTTTACATTTACATAACAATGATGGTACATTTGATACATAAGAATATTATCCATTTTGTGAATTCCAGTTTTTAGTCTTAGTTTCTGTCACTGGTGAATGAATAGGTAAGAGGAACGTGGCATTTTAGATGCACCATATTGCCCGCGGAGAATAAAATCACGGCCATTGCTGACCGTATTGCAGAGTTCCATAAAAGATTCATGGATCAATACCGCAACTCATGATGCTGCATTGAATTTTAACAAAAAAGTCCAAACCTGGTTTAATTAACAGCTCCTCATTGGATGCGAAGGATAATTGATTGTTATTTCATGTTACGAGTATATTGTTAGCCTATTTGGGAGATTCATGTTCTCTTGTGGCCGCACAGAGTGTGTAACCAATGTATACAGCCTGAAATGTGGGTCCTGCGCCCTTGACCCCACGTGTCACTCATCCCAAAGCAGCAACCATATTGCAGGGCAAGGACATGCAGAACAAGGGCAGACATGATGCTGGTTTCATTCAAATGTCTAAGTAATTGAATCTTTAACTGGAAGTTTGGAACAATGGGTAGGGCAATCCCAGCTCGAGTTAAATGCTTGATTTACACTATTTTTAAGACAATCTATATCCTTGTCCTCCATTTAATTGAACCAGAACGAAACCTTATCATAATGTTCTGGTTCCAATTCTGATCCTCGATTTATTAGTTTGGTTTGGAAAACCAGAATCTGCCCCCCCCCCCCCCCCCTCCCCCAATGCAAATAAATAGCTTGCTTTTAATGGACCTTTGATTGTCTCATTTTATTTAGTAAGAGTGCAATTGATTTGTATGCTCTATATTATGTAGGATTATAAAAGTAGTATTTTTTCCAACTCATGTACTACGTGTCTACGTATAAAGTTACAACTTTTCCCCATTAAACTATGGGATAATATATGCTTCTAATAATTTTAGTTTAGCCATTAATAACTTGATTTAGAGATGAACAAAATGTCTTAGAAGCTTCCATTGGACATGAACACTATTTTTATGATGGGTTTATGGGACTAATGATGCTCTACTAGTACTTATGATGCTTATCCGGTGTTGAGATTTCACTTATACCAAGTCTCATACGGAGTATATGACAAGTGAACGGATGTTCTGACTTGCACTGTACACTAATTGGACATTGACAAATGGACATGTCGGCCAGACTGATTCTAGCTAGGTGTGGACTCGGGTCGGGCCGCCCGACCCGGAACCGGACCGGCCCAGTACTGTTTGGGCCCGGCCTGGTACCCGGTCTTGGGCCCGGCCCGGTACCTGGTCTTGGGCCTGGTTCGGGCCTAATTTTTTTTTCAATTTTTTTTTTCTACCGGGTTGGGCTGGGTGCTTTTGGGGGGGGGGGAGGTGGGGGTGAGGGGGGGGGGTTATTTAGAAAATCAAAAGAAAAAAAAAACATTGAACCGGAACTAGCCCCGCCCGGAACCGCTGCCTACCCGGGCCGGTTCCGGTTCACCATTCCCAAAGAAAAGGCCCGGCCGGGCCCAGGCCTGAACCGGAACCGGCCCGGCCTGGCCCGGATCCATCCCTAATTCTAGCCTCAGATAGGCCAGGATTGAGGTAGTCTCAATTCAATTATCTGAGCCCGCCTCACTCAGCCGGACCCTCTCACCCTCTCCACTCTGCAAGATGTGAAGTTTTCCCTTTTTTGAAAAGTTACTTGGTACCTGCTACCTCTATAAAGTATAAACACAACACCCCCACTAGACTGGAAGAGGCCACAGTGACATTTACATGTGCATTTGTATGTTCAAATCCCTTAGGTCCAGATGCTAACAAGTGTTATCCCATAGGGTGTGTCTAGCCCTATGGTTTAATTTGGAGCAACCCCATGGCAGGCTCTACAGTCATGTTGTGATGGGTTCCAGAGTTATAAAACAATAGATTCCATTTTGTCTCTGGCAAATTCATATACGGTGGAACCTCAATGTAGAAGTGAAATGTGTTTATAAATGAAGTCAAAATGATCAATCCAAACGTTAAAAAGAAAGCCTTTGGAAGTGACATTAAAAGGAACTGCTTGAAAGTTTTAATTACCAATATTCGCTAGTACAGATTGAAATGTTTGCAAATCCAGGAAGCAACCCAGGCAGAGCAAGGGAAAAGCTTTAATATGATATATATGTAGTTCTCTCATTGCAACCGACTAATGACATCCTCAACCTCAGAAGGGGGGTACAAATGATACGTTGGAGCTACCCTTGCAATATCCACATTATTGGGAGTCACCTAGTGTTAAAAGGATTTTAGGTGGTGGATATCAATTTAAGCAATAAAACAACCGAAATGATGAAGTGGAGTTTACCTTTTCCTCCATAACCTGCTTGAGGATGGATAGTGCTATTGTTTCAGCTTCTTTCAGGGTGAGTTCCTGAAAATATAACAAAAAGGTGGTTTGGAGTTTGGTTGGAGATGAAAATAAGAACATGGAGGAAACTTGAAGGAAATTAAATGTGGGGTCATTAAAAGTAGTCTAAGATTCAATTTGATTTAGACTTTGTTGATTCTTATTTTGTTTATTAGTGTAAATAAACAATAACCAATTTAAATATTTGTAAATATATAAAAAAAATCAACATTGTTTACTTTTGCATTTTCTAAGGTCTAGACATAAGAAACATTTTTTTTTTAATTTTATAAAGGGAAATTAAAATAAAACCAAAGGCAGAGAATTTAAAATAAAATCCTATAACAACAATAAGAAATATTGTCTTTGTAGATTTTACATAGATTCAAGGATAGGGTAAGCAAGAGAGAAGAGGTGTTATAAGGCGAGGAAGAGGAAGAAGAAAAAAGATTACCATCGGTAGAAGGGTTTGATGTCAAAGAGTTTGAGAAGACTGCATACCCAACGGTGAAAACAGGGGTAAAATAGGAAAATGAAAACCTTGAGGCAGAAATGCAGAATTCCTTAATTTTTTTGCTCAAGTCTATGTTGCATCTAAAAATGGATAGGGGAATATATGAGATAAGTAGGGGAGAAAGAGAAAGGAAAGATATAAATAGAAGACAAAGAAGTCCATAATTGATGTTGCATGTTAAGATTAGAAAAGGGAATAAAAGAGAGAAAACTTCCTATGTTCCATTTCTTCTCACCTAAGGGCTAAGGGGAGAAAGAAAAAGTGAGTGGGTCCCACCTAATTTCTCTCTGCCCCCTATGACAGACAAGAAAAAATCATGTTCCATTTCTTCCCTATTTGTTAGCCGTTCCCACTCTATCAAAACATGCCATTATGGTATGCATTGATGTAAAGAACTCCTCACATGTCAAACTCCAGAGAAGGTACCTTGGTATACTGCTCCTGCAAAGAGCTGTCAGCGCCTTCAGAACCCGAACCTATAGCTTTTGCATTGCATTGCCAAAACGTTCCAGATGGGTCTGTATAATACCTGAGAATGAAAATCCCCTCGTGAGTTTCAGAAGTGTTTGCAGTATTTATGTCAAGCCTTATAGCGAAACAAGAAAGATATAGGCAGCATATGCCAAAATCATCTTTCATGAATGAATTAAACATCCAAAAAGGTGTGTTGGATACATGAATGAGCTACTTACAAGCTTGGACCATTCTCATCGTGACCAGCAATGAGAAGAGACACCCCAAAAGGCCTAGACTGCATTCACCGAAATATTCAACCATTAAAGCTGCTCTTAATCTTGTTTACATATTTGGGACCTTTTCTCCACGTCTTCACCAACTTATATCTCTAGGGAAACAATAACTTGGGGTGGAGATGAGGCATAGTTTAAAAGAAAAACGAAATTTAAATTTGAGTGTAACACTTGCGTTTATGCAATATACCATGCTTCTGGTTTAAGCAAAAGTTTGCAAATTCATATTAAAATATGAAATATGTAAACGATATGAACACATGAAGTGTGATGGGACCAATGGGTATGATGATTAGAGGAAACACCCATTAAAACATGGTCAACACAAAACATGATCACTAGGGGACATTCACTAACCATTGATTCTTCATCACCCTCGCCAAACCGCAGGGCCAAATCACAGAGAGCTTGTGTAGTTGACTCGACAGTCATAGGTTCACCGTATGAGAATCTATGATTCTAATTACAGAATTATAAATGGCAGTGGAAATTCATAGTTAGTAAATGTTTAACAATACATTAGTTTAAATTACAAAAGGGGGGAGAAAAGATATATCTGAAATTGAAATGGGATACCTGAGTCTCAACACGAGCATGTTCTATGAGTGTCCGTGCATCAGCAATTAACCCACTCATCGCACACCCAATGTGGGAATCGATTTCCATAATTTTCTCCACACTGCTTGGCTCCTAAAATGTTGTGAAATCATAGCAAGAATGACACCAACATACTTTAAAGCTATATCGAGTTTTTTTGGCTATGCAGAGACTTTAGGCAACTTGATCGGAATCATAAAAGTTAAGGAAACAGAAAACAACAGTTTATTGTTTCAAATTTTATCTCCTCAGAACCATGGTCATACTTCCCACAATCTCTTCTACCCTAGAAAAGTGAAGAGTCAATTACAAATTTACAATCAACTAATCACGCATTGATTCTTCCAGATGAATTTTTTTAACTGTATAACATAAGTGTATGGGTATTCCTATCTCTGTTAACCCAAATTTGACATCTGTAGTTCAATGATTATTAAAAACACATTTCCAATTTTAAGTGGAATTTCATCATTACTAAAATGCATACAGCATAAGGTATATTCAATTGCATGATTCTCGGATACTTCCACTGTTTTGCAAGGAATTCATCAGAAATAGAAAGCTTTCACGATTAAAGGTAATCATCTATAAAAAAACCTAGGATGAAGTGTCAAACTATTAATATAGCACTTTGATACATCCTACTACATCATGAGCTCAGGTTTCATTCTTAACACAGGCTTAGAACCCTCCAAGAAACCTAGGAACTAATGACACAAAGTAAATTAATAATACATAACCTCATTTTTAAAGGCGTGGGAGCAGTCATCCCTGGCCTCAAAGACGCAAAGGCAGTCAGAAAACACCTACGGCCTGTTTTGTACTCCCTCCGTCCCAAAATTATCTTCATAGTTACTATTCACATGGTCAACTCAAATTACTCTTAATCTTTTACTTTATATATCAAATTTTTATCAAATTCAAATTTTCTTAATCAGGCTTTGTAGCGGTTTTAATGTAGTTTCTGAATATGTAAATTTTATTTACTAAAAATAATTCGAGTGTGAACAGGGATCAAGTTGCTTTATCGTCAGTCAAACATCGTAAACCGAACTATGAAGATAATTCTGGGACGGAGGTAGTATGACATTTTGGGCTATTTAAAAAGCTATTGGACCTTGGATGCATGAATTTCTCTTTTATTTTCCCATTGCCTTCTAAATACCAAAACACCCACCCTAGTGACCCAGTCATTCTTTTTTACAAGCCTGCCTTCTAAAGATAGTGTGTTTGGTAGAGCTTACTTTGAGGCTTATAGCTTACATTAAACTCCAAATAAGCCATAAAAAATGTTACACAAATAAAATAAAAGAATAAGAAAAACTCTTATTTGAAAAGCTATATACTAAATGCTTTCCATAATAAGTAACTAGCTTTTAATGTTTTTTATAATAGATTAATCAACTTATTCTATTACAAAAAAACTTTATGACTCTATTCATCTATATCTATTATCACTAGTAAGGAGTGCATGTTTGTGCCTTTCTACTTAAATCAGTTAATCAACCACTGATTTTACCGAACACTTCTGACATCAATTACAGCTTTCAACTCTCAGACTCCTAGCTACTAGCTTATCAGCTTTCAGCTAGAATTGCAGCTTTGCATGCCACCCCCACCCCCCAATGCAATTGTATACTTGTATTCAGTAAACCAGACATGTTTTCAACAACACCATGTCATTTCCCTCAAGCCAATTCCATTTTTCATTTCTCTCTCTCACTCCTCACTCTCTGAACAAGTACGACTCAAAACTGCACTGTTCGCAGTTCCCATCAAGTAAAAAAAAATCAGTTTCACCCTTTATCCAACCAGACCATCAGACCATCAGTCCATCACACTACTATTACTCAGAAATAATAATTAACTGAAAAAAAACAAAAATACTTCTCCAGAATTAAGTATAACATATGCATAAAAGATTATGAACACCATATTATAATCAAGGATCTAACTTCTGAGCACTAGACGAACAAGGATTTCAATGAAAATCATACCAGGAGTGGGGAAGTGATGCGCTTCTCAACAGCAATAACAACTCCTTCTTTAGTCTTTATCCCAATAGCAGTCGAACCGAGCTACAACACATTCGAAACACAATGACGAAATCAACACTCCAAATCCACTTACGAGTTAGTCCAAAGATGCTCCATAGTATATATCATTCGATTAAAATAACAGGGAGAAATATTCAAAATAAAGCACAGAATTACCTTAATAGCTTCAATAGCATACTCAACTTGGAACAGACGACCTTCAGGAGAAAAGGTGTTTACACCTCGATCGTACTCCGTTCTTTACTCCACCCAATGACCCAACGAGAATACGCATCAGAACGAAGACAATATAGGGGGGTAGATTAACAGTTGTCAGTACAACGAAGATTTCAGAACAGGCCCTAGTTCGATAAATTTAACAAAATGTCGATCTTTTACCTGGTGAGAAACATTTTCAATTAGGTCAAGCGGATCTCCAAAGCCGGAAGAATGCGAACACCTGAAGAACGACACTTCAAGCTAGTAGAGTTCTTACCCAGCAAGAAAAAAGAAAGAAGTTGTATTTGTATTTGTTTAATTTTTTCGAATACGAATTCAAATTCAAATATGAAACAAATATTAATTTAGATTTGTATTTGTATTTGTTTAATAATACGAATAGTTAACGAATCTCATATGAATATCGAATATATTTGAGCATAAGTTAAATATTAGTCAAATATCACTTTAAAATAAATTTTATTATATTTTTTATGTTGTAAATGTACGCTATGACTTAATATGTGTTTTTAGAATTTAAATTCAATGGATCAATGTAGTTTTAGATTGTGCATGATATACTTAAGTGAATCAACTTTATTATTAACATATATAAATCTATTTCAAACTTTTTGAAATAAACACTAACACACATGTTAGAAATTATACTTGTAATGTGTGAAATAAGTTGATAATTGTATATATCAAAGTCAAACGACTCTAATTTTATTCTGCAAACCAAATACATAATTATTTGTATTGTATTTGAAAGACATTTGAACCAAAAATCCGATTTGTATTCGAATTTATACTCTGACTTATTACAAATGGACTTAGAATATGTATGCATAAATGTATATATGAATTACACTTTAGGGTATTGCTACCTTTTACAGAGTAAAAGTTATTATAGTGTTGTTGTTGTTGTTATTATTATTATTATTATTATTATTATTATTATTAATATTATCACTATTATTAATCGAATATATTTGATTAATATTCGAATCGAATACACTGATATTCTTATTTGTATTTGATAACAACTCAAATCATATTTAATATTCATATTTGTATTTGTATTTTAATTTTTCGAATTCGAATCGTCTTATACGAATTCGAATCGCGAATCGAGCACAAATTATTTGATTCATTTACAACCCTATGTTAGAGCATCTTGCATCCTAAAACGAGAGCCCATTAAAAAACAATAAACAATAAATAGAATATCTCTTTCTTTTGAAGGATCTTGTATCATTTTGGTAAGTTTTTCTTCACAACATCAAACACAATGTCTAGGTGTAGACATTGTGCTTAACATTGCAGAGAAAAACTTACCAAAAATACATAAAACCGTGAAAAGAATGAGAGAGAAATGTTATAGATTCAATTTTTTGTGTCTATCTCTCTCATGCCACATGTGCACCGTACACATTGTAGCATTGAAGATGCTCTTAGGAATGTGATTGTCATCCACTGCTCTGATGCAATCTTAACATTAGGAAAAGAAAATATACCAACACAATTAATTAATTATCCTTAATCGTGTAAAAATAAACTATTAATCATCAATAAAATGTTGCATTACTCACCTTAAAGTGAGGATAAAACCTTGTAGGATGTTTTCTTTTGGACTGTTTTCAGTCCCAGACCAGACCAGATCAAACCAGACTTCCGTAGTTATAAAATACACAGAGACCAGACATTTACCAGACCAGACCAGATCAAATCAGACCAGGCCAGCCCAACAAATTTCAGTACAAAAGGAAACATCTGTAATATCCGATGACATGTGGTACGGATTCCGGTTTGGACATAAATTCCGGAGCTATTGTATTTCATGCTTTCAATACTTTGTTGAAGCTTCTACTAATGGTGAAGTGTGACCGCTTAAATATCATCCTTGGTTGACTATAGCGGTTGTTCCAGTCGACAGTATGATAAGTAAAAATGTTGCAACTATTTCTTCAACACAAATATATCGTGTATCTTCTAGAGGCATTTTATTTTTTATGATATAACATAATCTTTGAAAAATGTCAGGATACATTCGGTACACATCTCTAAATGTTTCAAGGTCATCGGCCATTATTTCATCCATATATTTAAGAGATATTATCCAAAATGGGACTAAATAGGTTTGAAAATTCCAAAAATAGGACTGCCATGTTTTTATTCTCAAAATAGGACTAATTACTGTCATGTTTTGGCAGTACCAGACTTCAAACATGACAGTATTTTCCAAACTTGGCAATAATTACTCCTATTTTTTGGAATAAAAACATGACAGTCCTATTTTGAAATTTTCAAACTATTTTAGTCACATTTCGGGAACTTTTCCCTATATTTAATCCTGTTAGCCGTCACAGGTCGGCGAGTCAATGGGCATCTAATAGGTTCATCATTGATTCCTTGAGCGGGATTATATATCATGTAAGTTATTGATCTATTGTCATTAGCAATATCTTAAGAGTCTCATAAAACTCAGTCCCTTCTTCATCTGCTCCATATATATCTGTTCCACACATTGTTAATAGAAGGAAAAAAGGCAGATAATTTTAAAAAGTAAAATATGTTAAATTGTAAAATGAAAAGTTCTAAAGGATAATCCATAAAAACAAAAAAAAAATATAAAAGATAATCCGTAAAACAAGTCAAATAAACCATATCATGTTACAATCGATATAAAACTAAATCACTCCAACAATAGATAAAGAAAATACTCAAATATGGCCTATTTATCATTGATATCTCTAGTGGAGATTCACCTAATCTAGACAATTGATCCACTGATAACGTTGTTCAGGAGCCATGCTTAAAAAGAAATCTTGTTTTACTTTCGTATCCAGCTTTCCAAACTTGCCAAAGCTTGCGCCGGGATCTACGCTGGGAATGAGGTTCCAGGTGGCCGGCGTCTGGAATTGCGGTGGACGTGTTGCCTGACGCCTGGAACTCCCAACGCCTTGCAGTTGGTTCCTCAAGTAACCTTTAATCCCCATGTTGTCGTTTCTTCTTCAGAAATCACTCCGCCGTAACGAGACCCTTCATCTTTGATCACGACCTGATCCAATCGAGCATCACCTTGATTGCTGCCAACACGGTTGTGACTGTGTGATCCAACCATCGTCGTCATAAATCGTTCCCTCAACGAGAGCACCAAATGATGGAGTTTAATCCAACTACGAGAGCTATATCTATGAGAGCATATGAAATTTAGACAGTGTAAGGCAATATTATTATTCCGGAATTCGGATCCTTGGTAGGATGTGTACATGGAGTATTTATAGACCTTAGGTACTAGTATTTTAGGAAGAAACTGATACATTAAATGCCATTAATTGAAATAGAGTCTTGTAACGTCTCGAACGTTGTGCCATGATTGTCTCCCTCAGATCCACGTTCCTTCCTTTATTCATGCCGCTGCCAGATAGCTATGCTCGTACTATGATAGCCTGTCACATAAGCCCTAAGAAGAGTCCGACCTCACTGGAACTCCGCCCAGGTTCGAGGTCTACCGTCCAGCCCGACCTGGTTGTGGGTTCCTTTCGTGGGACTGATTCCTAATAATTAGGCCCAGTGGTTATTATTCATTATTAATCCTGATTAAAGAGTTGATCCCATTGATGGACTGATTCCCTTCATGGGCTGATCCTGTTTATGAGCTTTTACTTTAGTTCAATATTGGGTCATGGTTGGAGTCCATGGCACCATCACCCACTAATTCTAGGTACAATACACCCCTGCAATATAAGAGTAAACTAATTACTGTGGATACGAAGGTATTGATCAATTAGTTTATGTTTAAATTATAATGCACAAAGTTGTACATATAGCATTGAGAATATGTGAAGTTGTTTGAGCTAACCGAGATTTACTCTTAAAATTTATGGTGCGTTGTTTAAAATTCACAAGTAATCCAACAAAAATGAATCACTTAAATACTAAATGACAACACCACGTAGGCACGTATGTGTGTAATGTTGACACACAACACACATATACATGGAAATAGTAGAATATGCTGTCAAACTATTTTCTGGTCTGGTGACATTGTGCAACAAAACACTGAAATTTGCGATTTCAAGAAGAGATAAACAATCAACAAACTCATCAACAGAAACCCCTCATGCATTAAATTCTTCTGTTAGACAAAGGATGCAGTCTGTATCGCCATATGATAAAGATAAAGCAATCTCTCCATATTCTCTGAGTTTTTCTGCACCATTTCGGTTCTCTGAGCATCAACCAAGTTATCCAAAAGTTCCCCCTGGTGTACCATTACACCAGCATAATGGCTATAGATCACATAGTGATGGATATAGGTCACATTATGAAGGTACCACATATGAAAACAGTCGACAAGTATTTGGGACACCTTTGGATAGTATTACACTATTACCCCTTCTAGGTTGGGTCGTTTTGATGCTTGTAATTCAAAGAATTACTATTCCCCTTACTGAATGTCAGTAAAATTGGTAAAAGGTCACCTCTAACGTATCTGTACTGGGTAAGTAGTGTAATTCAAGTTTAATCAAGGGGATCCAGTATCAATTGCCAATTGGATTCTTTTAGCTTTTGATGTTCTTAGTACTGTTGTGTATTTGACTATGTGTTATAACCTATGTAGTTTTTGCTTAATAAAAAACATGGAGACATCCATGTGATTAGCAAGGATATTTTTTGAAAGAATTTTACTATGCACTCCATTTTAATCAGACTTGGATGAGAGAGAAATAATAAAAATAGAAAATAAATTACTTGAAAAGGGAAAAAGTAAACTTTTTTGTATGATACGAACAGAGGTAGAAACATATTTTAAAAGGGAGATTTTTTATTTGATTTTGTAGCTTATGTTGATATCCCTTATTATTACTTATTAGTATTGTAACTTTATCTAACTGTAGATCATGTCTTGTAACTAATAAGTTTGTCCACTATACTTGGTAACAAAGGGGTTAAGCTTGCTTATTCGGAAGAATGAGGCCCTGAGGAAGATTAAGGGTGTTTCAGTGGCTAGGGGGACCAAAAATATCCCACCTGTTTTTTTGCAGATGACAGTTTGTTTCAGGACAAGGGAGGAGGAAAATGTGGTGATCAAAGGAATTTTACATATGTATGCTTGTGCCAATAAACTTTGCTAAACCATCAATTTCTTTTTGCTTAATGTTCTAGATCATGCGAAAGATAGGATATGCAATAAATAGAGTGTTTTTGCTGGGGAGACATGTAATCTCTATTTGGGGATGCCTATGTTAGTAGGGCGACAAAGGACGAAGATACTAGGATATATGAGAGAGAGAGAGAGAGAATTCTAAAATTGATCACAACCGGGAACAACATTTTTTACCAAATTAAAGCAGAAATTGAAGTGTTTCTAAAGACGATCATCTAGACAATGCCTTCCTGTGTCATGAATGTGTTGCTACTACCTTTGGACCTTTGTTTGGAGATCGAGAGACTAATGAATGACTATTGGTGGCGGGGAGGGGGTTTTGAGGGACAAGGTATACGATGGAAGTTATGGAAAGTATTATGTAGACCTAAATGTAAAAGCGGGTTAGGGTACCACTTGATGAGGGAATTTTTACAGACATGTTGGGTAAACAAGCATGAAAGCTTACTATTGACCCGAACTCGCTAGTGATCAAGGTTTTCAAAGTACGATATATCCATCAGTCTTCTTTTTTAGAAGCGAAGATAGGAAGTAATCCCTTGTTCATCTGGCGCAGCATCTTTGAAGCCCAAAGTGTTATCCGAGAGGGGACTCAGAGAAGAGTTGGTAATGGACATATAATATATATGTTTGAAATGTAGATGGCTCCCAAGAGAAGGCAATGTATTGGTTTCATCGACTAAGCTGGTCGGAATAGCTGATATGAATGTAGCAGCTTTAATTAAAGAGGACCGGTCTGACTAAAATCCGGAGAGGATTAGAGCTAATTTCAATGTGTGGGACATGTAGATTATTCTAGATATTCCTCTTAGGGTATGTTTGGGATTTTGAAAGAGAGGGGGGGGGGGGGGTTGAAGGTTAGCCATTGGAAGGGAAGGGGAGGGAAAGCGTTGGAAACCCTTCTTATTGTTTGGAAGTAACAAGTTTGAAAAGATAAAGGTTTTGGATGAATTATAATTAAATTCATGTCACATATATGACAAATTCAAATGATTGAATTTATATTTATTTAAAATTGAGCTGAAGTTGTTGATTAGTTATCCTTCAAAATTCCCCATTTTTGGGGAACTTGAAAATTGAGCATTTGAAGGTTTTGGAGGGTTACAAAAGCCCTCTAAAACCACCTCTCCATATTTCTTAACTCTCAAACATGAAAGAGAGTGCCATAAACCCTTGTCAACCACCCCCTCCCCTCCGAAACCCAACTCCCAAACACAACCTTAGCCGTCGTGACATAAAGGATGAGTATTGGTGGGTCGGGGACTCTCGAGGATAATATACAATTAAATCACAATATAGCAGGCAGATTGGAGGGGTTGAGGAGACTACTTGGGTAGGCTAGACTAAAATGCGGGGCTTCTTTATGCCACTAAAAATTGAGCATTTTTTGGCAGAAAATGGCAAATGTTTTGATGACGACGGGTAAGTTGATGAAACGGATGGTGGATATACCGGGAAGCTACAAGTAGTGTAGTGAGGAAGACAAAACATTGGTCCATCCTTTTAAAGATTTTCGGGTAGTAGTTGAGGTCTGGGGAAAGGATAGGAATGATTTCGATGTCCTGCAGCTTCGTGACAAGGATAGATGGAGAAACTGTTTAACTCCATGACTGAAGAGAAGTTATGCAAATTTATCGCTCTATTGAATGGTATTTGGAAGGAGCACATTGAGGTTGTATGGAATAACCATTATTTTAATGTTTGACATGTGATTAATATGGGAGCTTTTGTTCCACTAGGATGGCGGGCAGTCCAGAGCGAGACGATGGTGAGCAGCATAGCCGAGGATAAGGGCCCGATGGGTTTTAACCTACTTTTGGAACGATTGGATGATGGGGCTACAAATGATTGTACGGGAAGCAGAGCCTAAGTTGGGTTGCTAGCGTGTTTGTGTAATTTTGTAAATGATTTGTGAATCGTGCGATCCATAAGCTTGTTACGGCATCATTGTTCAATGCCGGTAGTGATTATGATGTTAATATGAGTTGTATCTCAAGCCAGTTGGCGAATGATTGTTTGAATTGGTATATTTGATCTTTTCCTTTAAAAACAATTATATCTATAATTTCAAGGTGTTCGATAGACTCGAATTCGAAATGAGCCGGATAGTACTTTGCTCGATCTAGATTGGCTTAAATACGTTTTTAGTCCCTGCAAATATGACACAATTTGTTTTAAGTCCTTGCAAAATATTTTTATTGTTTTCATCCCTGCAATATGCACTATTTTGGTTTTAGTCCATCTCTGATTCTGAAACTACTCTACTTACAAAAAAGTTATTGTCAGTTACATAAATCTACTAGAAATATTTAAATTTGTCCTTTTATTATTTTTTTAGACTAATATGAGAGATAAAACGATTTAAAACTCAGTATTGACATTTTAAAAATATATATTAAAACCCTTCTTAAAAATTAAATTAAATATTTCTTCAACAGCATGACAAAGAATTAGAGGAAATCCATTAATCGGGATTATTTCGAGGTCAAACGGAGGTAGTTATCTTGAGTGATGGACTAAAAAGAAAGCCAACATAAATTGCAAGGACGAAAAACAAAAAATAACTTTGCTGGGATATAAAACAAAATGCACTATATTTGCAGGGACTAAAAACATATTTAAACCATCTACATTCAATTACTTATCTATATATATATATTAAAACAGAAAAGTGCAGAGAAAATTTGGGCGGAACACTGTAGCAATTTGAATGAGTAATTATTGTAAACAAATAGTGCACCGAGCAATTATTGGAACACCAAAAATGTGCACACGTGCAGTAACATGTTGGCGGTCAAATATTATTACGGTATTACAGAGTACTTGAATACGGAGTAGCATTCAATCGGTGGCCATGAATTGTATCGTTACATTATTCAAGAAAAGAATTAATTGACTAGAAATAATTGGGCTGAATTAGTGAAGTATTTACTATTTAGTGGCTCAATCCCTCGGTGTAATAATTAGCCTCACCTTTAAACAAGCAAGTCCACTATAAAAGCTCATCTCCTTGATGTACATTTCAGAAATCGGTTGAGATGGGAATAGAAGCTCAAGATTAATTTTAAAGGTTTTCAACTTTTTTTCCTCTTTTTTTTTGCATTAGTGTTAAATGCTCGATGCATTTCAACAAAAGTTTACCCTAATTGCATTTTCACAAATGTAATGCTACTAACATACTTTTGGTGTTGCAGGGGATGTTACACCGCAAATCACGTATACATAGGCTTTTAAAACTACAATAGTCATGTTTAATTACATATCTGAAAATGAATTGAAACCGGTGAAATCAAAATCACCTAATTTTTTAACTGTGTATTTTTTGGTGAGGTAAATCAATATCCATATCTATATATATATATATATATATATATATATATATATTCTATATTTCTATACATATATAAACAGAAAAGTACGTGGGGAGGGAATTTGGGCGGGAATACCGTAGCTTTTAGGAGCAAAATAGTTTTAATTAAAGTTTTCTCGAGTGAATGATGATATTATGCTTGCAAGTAGCAACAAGATAATTACAGACTGAGCAGTTCATTTAATTTGTTGTATTATCGGAGTACAAGGTATTCAATTACTTTTAGACATATCATCAATGAATATATATGATGCTATCAAGAAAAGTATCGGAAGGGGAACAGTTTACTAAGGCAGGAGAATAATTTGGTGTAATAATTCTTTGGAAAGTGCAATAAGCTATTGAAGTAAATATGTGTCTTTTGAGCTTTCTATTGACGCAATTATTGGAGTCTATCGCTGTAATATACGAAGTGTAGTACAAGAGTGCCTTATAAATTGTAAAGACCATTAATTCGCATGACTGAGGGAGTCAGAGAATTTTTTATAAGTTGACCGAACTGCATGTTGGTGCAAGCCATTTCTTTCGTCTGCCGCATTGATATCAGAATCTTTATGTATCTTTAATTCTTTACTCTTTCAGGTTAATCGATCAAATCCTTTTTACAGTAATAAAGAAATACATACTTCGTATATTGCACTTGAATTTGTATTCTTACTTGGGAATTTTTCCAACTAAAATGTTTATTTTCATACGACTCTTATCAACTGTGTAACGACTTAAGTTTATTATTGAGTGGTTCAAAATATTGATACTGCGTATGAACGTTTATTGATATTAGGTTGAATGAATTTGATATGAACGTTTTTATAATCAAGTTTATTATTTACTGCTGCCGAACAAGGCAACAACACCTGTCGAGCTAAATATGATACGTAGTACTTTAATTCGTCCAAAAATACACCTGTGTAAATGGGTCTATCATGGATATATAGTTTCAATCACAAAAAAAAAATGGATATATAGTTTCAAGTATTGAAATTATTTGTAAAAAAGACAGCAACACTTTTGTTGGCAATAAACTTATATTAGATATAAGAAATTAAATTCAATTTGTGGAAAAAATCAGGACTAAAATTGTCGTTTATGTGAAACAGTAAACACTACAAAAAAACACGCCTTTAGTCACGGACGTTAGTCACGGATTTCGTCCGTGACTAGCCTAGTCACGGGCTAGTCACGGACTAGTCACGGATTTTTGAAAAAAAAATTAGTCACGGATTTGGCCGTGACTAAATCCGTGACTACATAAATCCGTGACTACGAACCGTGACTAAAGTCCTCCGGTTGCCCCAACTCCGTCGCCGGTAAGCCCGTTTTTATTCCGGCGACTTAGTCACGGATTTATCCGTGACTACGTCCGTGACTAAAAAAAATTAAATTTCCAACGCTCAAAATTAATTTCTCAAAATTTAGTCACGGAAAATTCCGTGACTAGGTCCGTGACTAGGTTTCTTATATAACTGAACCACACCAATTCATTCCATGTATATATAATACAGTTCACACCAATTCATTCCATGTATATATAATACAGTATCTGTTTGAAAGATCGAAGGATGTAGTCCATCTTATGTCATTTTCCCTGTTTATGCAGATAATAAGGTATGTTATTTGAATTCTTTTTATTTAGAATTAGTTGATTCAATTTAAAATTGGTTAGCTAAGCGTAGTTTTAAACGTAGTGATGAATTAAGTTAAATTAAGTAAAATTAGTTAGCTAAACGTAGGTTTTAAATAATTAAGTTAAATTAATTAGTTAAGTTAGTGTAGCTTTTGATAATATTAGTTAAATTTAAATATACTAGTTAATTGTAATGTGTAGAAAAAAGGTTGGTAATTAATTAACGAATTGAATTAGTTAAAATTAGTTAAACGTAGGATTAATTTAACGGACATTTGCACATTTCAGTTTCACCAAATACACAATTTCAGTTTCACCAAATACAATCCAACGGTCCAGATTCGTTCTCATTTGCACAATAAGCAGAATTTGTACTTGATCTTTCCCCTATATATATATATATATATAGGGGAAAGATCAAGTACAAATTCTGCTTATTGTGCAAATGTTTGTACGATGCACCTTGACGTTATATATATATATATATATATATATATATATATATATATATATATATATATATATAATCAAGTTTATTATTGTATATTAAGGTTCAAAGTGTTGCATATTATATAGTCATAAAATAGCAATTGCACATTAACGTTCAACGAGTTGCACCCTAGAAAAGTTAGGTTGTATTACAAAAATGCCACCTTGCCTTTATATCCTTTAGATCATCAACTCATCGGATGGCCAAGATAAGTTTGTACTTTGTAAATTAAACATGATTTGTATTTGATCTCTATTATATATATATATATAGGGAAAGGTTCAAGTAAAAAGTAGTCTTCCTATGAAAAGTAAGAACAAATCTAAGCCTTTAATCACTTGTAAATGAATGGATTAGATTAACTTTAATCACAAGACACGGAGTCAAATAATGTGCAAATGTTTATTGTACAAAGTGGATATTAAATGACTAAAAGTGCACTCTTGAGTGTTAAAAAAGATTGCCAATTTTTTTGAGCTTTTGCACATTTTATGATGTACCATTATGCACTTTTGTGCTCTACATGTACACTTTTTGCATATTCTTGTACACTTTTTGTATAACATTTTTATCAAAAATTCTTCATAATTACGAAAACGCCACCGCGTTTTTCACTTAAAATTTGATCTCCTCCATCCATTTTTTCATATCAATGGCCAAGTTTAGTTCTTACTTTTCACCTAGGAAGCACTTTTTATTTGATCCATACTCTATATATATATATATATATATATATATATATGTATGTATATATACATATATATATATGTGTATATATTTACATATATATATATATGCTCAAATTATTAGATTTTATTATTAGCAATTAATGTTAATGCCTAAATTAGGATTTGTAATGGGTTAAGTTTTGATGAAAACATTACTTAGTTTTTGTGAATTGTTATTGTGAATTATTTGAACTTCATTTAGTGAAATTTAATAAATAAATGTTCGTAAACATATCAAATTATTAGAAGATATAGTTATTTAATAATATTAATTGAACGTTATGTAATTGTAGTGCATTGAACTTTAGTAAAATTGAATATATTAATGCTCCTACGTATGAATTAGTGAAAATATTTAACATAACAAATTGTTGATAATGTTTATGATTTAAAGTTTTTAACCAATATATTTGTTATTCTTATAATATTCAGGCATAATGTATAAGCAAAATAGAAGTTGGATGTATGATAAAAATGCGGTATTGTACGGAATGCAATCAAATTTCCTCGAGGGATGTGGGGAGTTTATTAAATTTGCACTTGAACACCCGGATTATATGAGTGGTGACAAAATCAGATGTCCATGTTCAAAGTGTAGAAATCTCAAATTTAAAGACCCAGAGGATGTTGGGTGGGATTTGTACGCGAAAGGTTTCGTTTCCAATTATTATAATTGGACTTGTCATGGCGAACCTTTGGATCCAGGGGCGGAGCTAGGGGTGCCCAGGCTAGGCCCTAGCCCACCCCAAATTTGAAAAATGTCAATATTTTTAGTGTAAAAAATTTCGTGTAAATTTTTTCCCAATAATATTCATTGTACCAGCCCAGTCTAGCCCAGTGTCCTGGCTACGCCCATGAATTGGATCTATCTCTCGCTCCACGAATAGTAGGTTCGTCTCGTAACGTCCCTAACGAGATGAGTGGGTGGGGAGACCGTGATCAAATGAGGTGGGACCAAATAATGGTATATGATGTATACTGTGGTAAAAGGTCAGAGACGACAGTTTTTAACAGTGACCAATGTTTTTACCACGGCTGTTGTGGCGACGCACGTAAAACTGACGCAAAACTGTCGTAAATGTTCCTCCTTATGTTTTTACGATGTTTGACCGACGATAAAGCAAACGGATCCCTGTCTGCACTCAAATTATTTTTAGAAAAAAAAATTACATATTCTGAAACGTTATTAAACCCGCTACAAAACCAATTCAAACTAACTCAAGTTTTGATGTATAAAGTAAGAGATTAAGTGTGATTTGTGTTGACCAAGTGAATAGTAAATATATCTTATAAAATGGGATAGAGGTGAATTGTTGTAGACATTTTTTTTAAATTGTAGTGATTAAAATACTTATAACATTGATTAAAATAGTACGTAGTGACTGATGGAATAATAGTTGTGATGCCTATTATTTTAGGCGACGATCATTTGGGATAAAAAATTAATGAGTGGAGTCCATGTCCATGTGAAATTTAAATTAATGCTGCATAAGTACTACATATTTTATAATAATAGAAGTTTCCAACTGGTATGAAATACTTTTTTACTGTGAAATGTAGCTTGATTTTACCTTACAGATTTGAAAGGTTTCTTCAACAAGAAATCTCCACGTTCTCATCTTTTTATTTTGAGCGTGAAGTCATCACTAGAAGAAAGAGACCTGCCCGGAACGATGACATTGGCGAGGATTTATACGAAAATGTAGTTTCCATTTTCGATTACCCAAGTAGAGGTAAAGGAGCTGCGACACACCGAAATCTTACCGTTTTACTAGAATTACTGTTTGAATTCATGCCAGAAACGCACCTTCTGGACCTAACACCTCCATCTGAGCACGAAATTGTTCAAATGCATGAAGAACAACGATCTGCTCAATATCAGGAAGAAGGAGAATGGATAGACGGTTCTGATACAGAAGAAGACGTTGTATATGTAGAAAATAACGATTCTGACAGCGAGTAATTGTGTTGTTGTAATTTCAATTTTTTTGACTCCAAATATTTGTGCTCTTTTCTTCATCATTACTACGTATATTACTCCAACAATATTTGATTTTTTTTCTTCATCATTATTATTTGTGAAATAAAAATTACTCCATATTAATTCAACAACAACTTTTTTATATCCATATTATAAATTCAAAATATACTTTTAATAATTCAAAGTTAGAAATTCAAAATTAAAATTTCCATAATTCGAAATTTAAAATTACTCCATATTATATCCATAAAAAAATTCAAAAAAAAAATTGACCAGGTTAGTCACGGATAAATCCGTGACTAATGCCGTGACTAAATTCAAATTTTGAATTTAGTCACGGATTTAGTCACGGATTTATCCGTGACTAACCCGGTCAATGGCGGCCCTGACACCGCGTGGCTGGATTCGGGGATTACGAAGGGTTTAGTCACGGATATTTCCGTGACTAAATCCGTGACTAATCCCTTATATAAAATAAACCCTTGGCGAATTTTTCATTCCAAACACTCTCCCAACCCTAAAACTCTACCTCTATCTCTACTTCTTCTCTCTGTCCGCCGAACCCTTTGACCTCCACCGCCGCTTTCACCGTCCGTCGCCACCGTCCGTCGCCGGTCTCCGTTAGCTACCTCCGTCGAAGACTCTTCGCCGTCCTCTTCATCAAGGTTATGTGTTCTAAATTTCAATTACTTTTCATTCTTATTTTTAGTATTTGATTTTCATTCCAAAAATGCATGTTATTATTAAAGTGCATGCTCTTTTGTTGAAATACACTCAAATGCATGATTATATACATGATTTAGTTTATATGCTCAATTTGATTTATGAATGATTCTTTAGTTTTGTATACATGTTTTGTGTAGTAATATGATTTAATATGTTTTAGTTTATATTTTTCTTTAATATTCAAAATATAATTTTTGAAATACATGTTTAATATTAAATTTCGAAATACGATTTAGTTTATACTTTTCTTTAGTTGGTATACATGTTTAATATAATTTAGTTTATTACATGTTTTATATGTTCAATAATTTTAATATGTATGCCAAAATATGATTTAATTTTAGGTTAAACAACATGCATGATTATTCAAACCTTTTTTATTTTTTTTATTTCGGCCTTATGTGTTTCTTTTATTCTTGAATTATGTTAGGTTAGTTTGGACTAATTTTTAGACTTAGAATGAAGCATGCTAAATAGAAATATTTGGACATTGTTAGGATTATTGTTTTTTATCATCTATCAAAATTATTATTCCCGAATTATTTAAAAAAATACCCCCTCATGTCAAACTTCCAAAAAAGTTTAACATGTTAATTATAAAATATTAATTTAGACATTAAAAACAGTTTTCTGAAATAAAATATAAAACATAGATTATAAAAAAACAGTTTAATAAAAAAAAGTTTTTGTTAAACTGCTTAATAAAAAACGGGTTTTTATTAAAAAGTGTTTAATAAACTGTTTTTTATTAAAAAGAGTGTAATAAACAGTTTTTTATTAAACAGTTTAAAAAAGTGTTTATTAAAGACATTAAAAAACAGTTTTTAAAAAGTTTAAACTGTTTTTTTATTAGAAAGTGTTTAAACAGTTTAAAAAAAGTTTTAAAAATGTTTAAACTGTGTTTTATTAAAAACTGTTTTTATTAAACAGTTTTTATTAAACAGTTTTAAAAAAGTTTAAACAGTTTTAAAATAGTTTTTCTACGAACAGTTCAATTGAAATATTTTTAACAACAATTTTTTTAAGGAAAATTAAAATAAGTTTTAATTTTGGTTTTTAAAAAATAGATTTTTTTTTTTAAAAAACAAAACATTTAGTCACGGATCTGAGCCGTGACAAATATTTTAGTCCGGAATTATTTGTTAAATTTAAAATTTATTGTTTTAAAAAAAAAAATTAGTCACGGATTCATGACCGTGACTAATACGAAATTTCAAAACATTGAAAAAAGGAAACGCGGTTTTTTGAAAATTTCAAAAATTTGAAAACTTAGTCACGGATATTTCCGTGACTAATATGGCCGATTTTTTTTTAAAAAAAAATACTTAGTCACGGACGTGTCCGTGACTAATATAAAAAAAATTTAAAAAAATGTAGTCACGGATCTTAGCCGTGACTAAAGTGCCGGAGCAGCTATTCCGGTGACAGATTAGTCACGGATCTGGTCCGTGACTAATCCGTGACTACATTTAGTCACGGACAATTTGACGTGACTAAATTTAGTCACGCCCAAACAGTCACGGAATTAGTCACGGACAGAATCCGTGACTAAATGAGTTAGTCACGGATTTTTTACACTGTGGTCCGTGACTAAATCCGTGACTACAGCCGAATTTTTTTGTAGTGAAAACTCCAATAGCGGAGGGTTGTCATAGTTTATACTCCCTCTATTCTCTATTAGATGTCCCTATAGGGTTTGACACAACAAGTTTTAAGAGAAAGATATTAGGGGTAGTGGAAAAGGTATAGTGGGTTGTGTGTAAAGGAAAAAATAGGAAAGAGAATGAGGGTAAATGAGTATATTGATTGAAAAACTTACCAAAAATGGAAAGGGAAACAATTAATAGAGATCATCCCAAAAAGGAAAGAGTGCCAAGTATTAGAGAACGGAGGGAGTATTATGTTTCACTTAAATAATAATAATAATAATAATAATAATAATAATAATAATCCAATAAGAAAATATTGTGACCAGTGACTCGGTGAGCTGGACACATAGGGGCCGGGGGCGAGGGGTGACTTCTGTGAAGCCATGAGCTGTGTGACTGTGTCAGTGTGTGAGGTAGTGAACATGAACTTGAATCCTTGGAATTGATAGAAAAGGAAACCCCAATTTAATTCGAGGATGATTTAACTTAAAATTGAGGTCTAGAAAATGGAGAATGGAACCTAAAAAGTGCATAACTTTTTGTTTTGTACTACGTATGATGTACTTGGGAATTTTGTGCAGGAGGCTATGAGGCTATAATCATTACTAATATGCTTCTCAAGTATCAAGATTAAGAGCGAGATTGACATTTTCGGTCATCCCTCATCTTTACTCTCAAATGATATCGCGCGATCCAGTGTAATGTGATCTAATTTCTACGGAGTATTTTCGAACCTCATTTTTATAAATAGATTTTCAAAGATAGTTGGTACATACGTAGTATCTCATTATATTAATCCTTTCAAAAAAAACTCATTATATTATCTACACTACGTTTAAAAACCGGCATGCCTCTACTGAATTGACCAGGATACTAGCGTTAATTAGTAAACAAAACCGGTTGGATTATTGATGGAATTGAAAACACAAAAATAGATGAAAAGTGGAAAACCAGGATATTAGCGTTAGTATAAAAAACCAATTTTGGGTTGTTTTTTAAGAAGTTTATATATTTTTATTTAAGCATATTTAGTCTTATGCTACGTATAATAATGTATTCAATTATTTAAGAATCATGACGTTGAGCGTTTAAAAAAAAGCATCATGACGTTGAGTCAATGGTAGCTTTAGTAACAATGTAGTACAGTTAACAAATTTGATATCAGTAATTTTTTACAAAAATCCCTCTTAATAATATAATATTGTAATGCATGCCAAATCATGCTGTTTAACTTCCTCGGTGACCTTTGTAATCGCTTAGTGGCAAGCCGCATTTCTAAATTTTCAATATGCATTTATCGGTCACAATGAGATACAAATGCAGGAATGAGGTTCGCATGGTTCACGAAAGAAAGCAAGAAGTAGAGTGCTTGGACCTTTGAATATTTCCACTTTGATTCATACTTGCGTTTGGTGAATTGGTGTTTGTATTTTATATTTAGTAAAGTACGTAGCATGAAATATGTATACAAATTGTTGGGTTGTTCATTCTTTTTCATGTTAGGTAGATATCATAACTATGCCATACTATATATACCAACCGTTACTACATTTTTGAAGCACTATTAATTAAAACAATAAATCTATGTATATCAATCATCTGTGTTTATATATTACGGAGTATTTGGAATGCAATGTGATATAATATCTCCCTCCCAAATTGATTTGCAAAATTGACTTTTGTTAGTTGGTCAAACAATTTCATCTTATTCACTTAATTAGGATACCAATTTTTATTCTAATTTGGAGTTTTAATGTAATTTTTCAATATGTAAATTTTAATTATTCAAAATTGAATTAAATATCAATAGGCTAAGAAGATTTAACTTTAACATTACTTCACATAAAATGTTGACTTTGTAAATCAATTTGGGGCGGATGGAGTATATATATCCTTCAGTATAAAGATGAAGTAATATTATTTTAAACACAAAATTGGTTGTATCAGCAGCATAATGTATCACGAGTATGATTTAATTCCACTTTAATGCATAATAACAGGCGCCCGTTTGGTAACACTCAAATTGGTTGAATTATAATGATTTATGTTGTTGAAATTTATAAAGTTCTGATTGAAGTGGTTGAATTGACTGATCCTACTTATTTATGAAATAATTGTATTTAAAATGTTTTTTATTAATAAAATAAAGAAAAAATTATGTGAAAATAGCTAAAGTGATCCATCCTCTACAGTAACTTCAGCTAATATAGCCAGAAAAATAAATCCTGATTTACTTTTTTTATTATTACACAATTCAGCGTGCGAAATCAAAAGATGTATTTTTGGCAAAAAAAAGTTGACTGGTAAGTCCGATAAATGGAAAAAAGGGTCACCAAATGGGCTCAACATATTGCCTTTTAAAGGTCTATAATATTGGTAGTGAACTATGTCTAAATAAAAATAGCTAAGGTTGGATATATATTATTGTTATGTTATATACAAAATGTTTTATATGAATTGATCGTGCATTTTTTATATATGAATAATTGGTGATATTATTTATGTTTCTTTAATATTTTTAAAATTTATCATCATTTATTCAATTAAATTTTATATCAATTGTATATAAATTCAATTGCCGTGCATCGCACGGGTATAATACTAATTCCAACTTAAAATTGAACTGTGTTTGTGTTTGAAGCTCTTTAAGCTAGGTGGTTCGTTAAGCTCTTTAAAAAGGCCGGATCTTTAATTTTCATGTGTATATGTGTAACATTACTAACATAGGTATATCAGTTGATGCTGGCCGTTACGCCGGAATCTTTAAAACCTCGCCGGCGATTAATCGTTCCCCACATTTAACCGTTTCATCCCTGTCACACATAAACTCACAATAGATGTGGTATAGATCGGCTTCTTTCATTCTCGACAAGCAGAAGAACGACGACGTTGCGAAGCCTGAGAGCCGCCAAGCATCACATCTCGCACCAGCTCCGGCGTCCTCCATGGACGGAACCCTACAAAACCCTAACCTTAACCCCAATAACATATCGGCTTATTATCAGACTAGAGCGGCTCACCACGGGGTCGTCACTAGTGACTGGCTCGCTCAGGCGCTAGACGCTGTCGCAGGTGACCGGGACGATGTTTCTACCGGGAGCTCTTCGAACAATTCCGGGGAGTCGGGTAAGACATTCAGCGTGATTGATGAGTTCAATAATTGGCGTAAGCAGCCAAACTTAGCTGAGGCTGTGGCCGCTATCAGGGCATTAGCCTCTGTTATTCGGTCTAGTGAGGCTACTACGATGATGGAACTTGAAATTGAGCTGAAGAAAGCCTCCGATTCTTTAAAAGTATGACATTTCTTATTTCGTTTACGCGATTTACTTGTTTTGACTTTTAAATTCTAATTTCATGACATGGTAGTAACTGAAGTTTATGTGCTCTTAGTATAGGACATGAATGTTATCGTACCATCATCATCTCAGTTATAAGCTTCAATAAACAAGATGGCATGTTTTAACCAAATGCTTTTCAAAATTGAAGTTTGAAAGTAACATAGAATATATTTCACCAGCAATCAAATCAGTTTTCTAAATGTAATTGTACTCAATTTAGTGTTTTCGTTGGAGAAATGATTGAACTAACATGCTGTTTGGTTTCAGAGCATGTCAAGCTAGCTAATATATTCCCAATATATGTGTTTAATCCAGTCATGGGACACAACTTCTATCTCATTGATGGCGGGCTGTGATCTGTTCATGCGCTATGTTACAAGAACCTCAGCATTGGAATATGAAGACTTCAATTCAGCTAAGGGTCGTCTTCTTGAGCGTGCAGAGAAATTTGGAGAGATATCTTATAAGGTAAACATGGTCAATACTCAATAGCAAACACAGTAAAGTATGTGTACCATATGTGCAAGTGCATGAAGAACATGCTTCGAATGCAGGCTCGCAAGATAATAGCTGTGCTTAGTCAAGATTTTGTTTTTGATGGGTGTACCATTTTGGTGCATGGCTTTTCTCGAGTAGTGTTTGAGGTTCTGAAAACAGCAGCTCAAAACAGGAAGCTTTTTCGAGTTCTCTGCACTGGTAAGTATAAGGGTTCTCCAATACTTTTCACTGGACTAACCATGACTCTTGCAAGAGTGAATTCCGGTTTTGTCCATCTACTATACTATACTACGTATTATTCAATTCGATCGTCAACTTAATGCTGCACCGAACTTAGTTAGTCCTTGACTATGAGATTGGGACTCGACCTTGTCAGCATATGCATTCACTGAATATAGGCCCAATTGACTCTAAATTACGTACTCTAGTCTCGCATTGATTTCATAAGAAAGCTGAGGATCAAATTGAGCAAGTATATATAGTCTAGCCATCTAGGAACCAAATTAGCCATTTTCCCTTTGCAAAATATATTAATTAACCTATTGCTTGTTTCACAAAGGTTGGGGTTGGTTTGTTGGCCAAATCACACCATTAAGTGTGCCACTGTGCCTTCATGGGATCACAGTTTCAGTCTTGTGTACCAAGTCCCACCTTTTATTGAATATGTAAAGATGTAGGCTGATTTGGTCACACAATACCCTGCAAGAGTGGGGAAAAAATTGTGTGACTTGATGTTACCTTGTTTCTTTCACAAATTTAGCAATGAAGAGAATCCAAATCCTGGCAATTAGGGGATACCTGAAAAGAAAAGAAATGATTCCTTTGTATTTTTCTGTTTTGTGTCACAAGTATAAATTCACAATTTTAGGTTAGGTAATAAAGGTAAAACAACTCTATGCTTGTGGTTCAGTGAAAACCTTCATACTTACCCTTATGTATGATTTACATGATTTGGAAATGCAGAGGGGAGGCCTGACCGGAGCGGACTAAGATTAGCAAATGAGCTAGCCAAGCTAGATGTTCCTGTGAAGCTCTTAATAGACTCTGCAGTGGCATATAGCATGGATGAGGTTGATATGGTGTTTGTAGGAGCAGATGGAGTGGTTGAAAGTGGAGGTATAATTAACTTGATGGGGACCTATCAAATTGCTTTGGTAGCAAAGAGCATGAATAAACCAGTTTATGTTGCTGCTGAAAGTTATAAGGTACACATAGAGAAACACAGCTTCTTTAGGATATATTTGTATTCTGGGGAAGTGTTAAGAGGAAATAAATATTGAGAAAGTTATTTTCTTGTGTTTGATTTCACCGTGGAAAACACAAGGAAAATGAAATGTGATTAGTGTTAAAAAATTCTACATATGTTTTGATATCTTAGTCTTTATACTAAGTATCACAATTCACACACATGAATGGATATCCCATCTATCCCAAAATAAATTTCAGTTACTATTCCTATTGTCAACTAAACTTCCTTTTAATTTCGAAATTTACATACTTAACTTATTTCATATTCAAATTTGGTTTATGAGATTCTTAGATTTTTTTTGTATTTCTAAATATGCAAAATGTAATTACTAACACTGATTTATGCGTGATTAAGGGAGAATTAACTTTGTTGAGCTCGAACAAATGTGTTATTTTCTCTTTCATTTTCATGCTCCCAGAGTTCCAAACAGGCCCTTAGTCTTACCAATTCATTCTTCGTACTTGAGACACATTTATATAATGATTTTGGGATATATGTGTAACTCCTAGTTCCTTGTTACAGTTTGCTCGTCTATATCCATTGGATCAGAAGGACATGGCTCCTGCTTTACGTCCGATTGACTTTGGTGTGCCAATCCCATCAAAGGTTGAAGTTGAGACATCAGCTCGGGATTATACACCGCCTGAGTATCTTACCCTTCTATTCACAGATTTAGGTGTCCTAACACCATCTGCAGTAAGTGATGAGCTCATACAGCTTTACCTATAAATAAATAATCTTGTGGGCAGAGGATTAAATATGTAGTCTGGAGTGACATTGCACAACCATGTTTGTTTTTGTTATCTCCTCAACATGAAGAATTATGACCTTTTTGCTCATTGGCACATTTTAAAATAGAATTCTACTAATGTGTGCACTACTTTTTCCTTTGCGAAATTTTGAACCATGGAATCAAGAAATCATTATTATGGGCTCAGATAAAGTCTCTTCCCATGTCTGTATTCCCTTAACAGCCTCAAAGGCTCAAATTATGATAATTGAGAGAAAAAGCCAAATTTTAACTTTCCAGTTTAAAGCCATGTATTCATAATGTCAATCCGCATCATCATTCCCTGAAATCTTTTGGGAGCAAAGCTTGGACGTTGTTGCATTCATAATGTCAATCTGGATATTTTGCTTTTTTGGGAGTTGGTAATACTTTTCACTATTTCATCATTTGTTGGCTAAAGCCTAAAACTAGTAAGACATCATTATCCCTGTATAAAGAACTTCATCTTTATATTTTCAAAACCAAGTATTCCATTCATTATTTAGAACCCACATTTCAGTGTAAACTATTAATTTCAGGCATTTTTTTGTTATTATTTCACATGAGGTTGAAAGAATTAAGGGTGTTTGTACAGATATTTAAAGGTTTTGATTAAAGGAAAAAAAAAAGAGCGGAGAAATGAGAATAACCTATAGAAAGAAGTGTGGGGCTGGCCGGGCTTTTCACCAGGGGTGGACTCGGGTCGGGAGGCCCGCCCCGGAACCGGCCCGACCCGGTCAGTGTTTGAACCGGACCGAACCGCCAGCCCGGCCAGGGACCGGTCCGGGTAGGCCCGACCCGCTGGGGTTCCGGGCCGGGCTCGGGCCCCTCAGAAGGTGAACCGGCCCGGCCGGTTCGGGCCCGGTCCGGGTCAATTCATTTATTTTTTTCTTTTTTTTTTGAAATTTTTTTTAAGTTTTTTGGATTGGGCTGGGTATTTTGGGCTATTTGAGGTGGTTTGGGGTTAGTCATGGACCCGGGCCGGGCCCGGCCGGGCTTTTTTTTGGGAAGGAAGGCCCGGGACCGGCCCGGGTAGCCACCGGGTCCGGGACGGGCTTCTGGTTTGGTCAATTTTTTTTTTTTTTTTCGCTTTCCTAACCCCCCAAACCCCTCCTAACCATCAAGCCCAACCCGGGTAACCCCAAAAATAAAAAAAATTAATTCGGTCGGGCCGGTTTGCCAAATACAAGGCCCAAGCCCGGACCCGCCCCCCCACCGGGCACAGTAGCGGGCCGGGCCAGTCCCGGGGGCCCGAACCGGGTCCATGACTGTTTGGGGTGGTTTGGGGGTGAGGGTTGGGGGTTAATTAGGAAAAGCCAAAAAAAAATTAAATAGAACCGAGGCCCGGCCCGGACCCGGGGGGTTATCTGGGCCAGTTCCGGGCCTCCCCTTTCATGAACCGAGGCCCGTCCGGGTCCAGGCCTGAACCGACCCCGAGTCCATCCATACTTTTCACCATATTTTACCCATAAGGGGTGTTTGGTTCTTTACTCATTAAAACTTTATGTGTAAACCGATTACATGTAAACTGTGGGCACGTGATCATTTTACATGTAAAATATAAATACATTATTTGGTGAGATATATCATCCATTTTTAAAGTAGATGCAAAGTAAATCACACAGAGTAACTTTTAATGCCTGGATTGAATTAGGGATGCAATCCGGCCAATCCCTAATCTGCCGATGTTTGTTATTACTACCTATCCAATGGAATTAGAGATGCAATCCGGCCAATCCTATGTTGGATATTATTCCTCTACCTCCTCTGTATGAAATATGGTGATATATATCTATATTAACCGTCCTAGACAGTTGCAACACGTTTGAGAAACCGCAACAGTTTTTGGGAAACTGCTGGAAACTGTCCAACTGTTCTAGAACTCAGTCTAGAACCACAGAGCCGGTCTACTGAAAGTTATACCTCGAGTTCTACCTCGAGTTCCACTAACGTAGACACTTTGGAATTAAACTAGTTCTTATATACAAGTGTGCACTCCACACCTACTAACTTGTATTAGATCATAGTTCCAATTCCCAATTCCTATTGGCACTCATGTCATTTCCAATTACACAAAACGGCCGGTGATACTAAGGCTTTGTTTGCAAACAATTAATTTAAGTGCTTTTGGCTTTTTTTTGAAGAAAAAAGTACTTATTTTACAAAACAATACCAACTTTTACTTTCTCGGTTTTCGTGTAGAATCTACTTTTTACTTTTTCTATTACACAAAAAGCACTTAATTTACTAAACACTACCAACTTTTACTACTAATCACTTTTTCCCAAAAAGTGCTTTTATTTAAGCACAATCACTTGCAAACAGAGCCTAAAATCACCAACAATATTACCCAATACTGATGGAGAATATAGAATTGTGTAACAAGTCCCCTACTAATCCCACTATCTCATATAAAAAATTTGACTGCCTTGAACAAAAAAAGTACACCCAATGTCACACATCATTATAAACAAAAAGTTCTCTTACTGCATCTTGTAGTGTCAATGTGGTTTCTCTATGACTTTGCTTCTGTGAACGTTCTGAAAATGCTTACTTGCCATCCATCTCATAATTTTATATCTTTTAAATGCATTTTTTTTTATATCTTTTTACATTTGTCATTTTGGCCGGTTTCTGTGCATGTGTAGAAAGCAAGTTTGGTTTTCCAAAATATGTAATTTCCTGTTTACTTTCTGAAAATGTGGAACTATGAGTTATGCGTTTGAGCCAGACCTTGTAATATGATCTGTTTATTCTGTCTACTTCTCAAACCTATCGCTGGAATCCGTTTGGCCTTATTTGAACTGAATTGCTCAACTTATTAGTAGGATCTTTTTGTTTTTTTTGGTTAAAAATAACTTTATCCATAAAATAAGAAAATTACAGTGCGAAAAGATAAATAAAGGAAAAAAAAAACATAAAAGAAATGAAAAGTAAAGACAAAAACTACACCCAAGGGAAGTCTCTGGCTTGTGATCTGGTCGTCATCAGTGGCGGATCTAGGCATCGGAGCTCAGTGTATGCACATATATAACACTTATAGTATATTACATGAATTAAACAATGCTAAATAAAATATACAGATATAGTAAAAGAAAAGGTACCTTTTAACAATAATATTAAGGAAAAATTGATAAGAATAATCCCACCTTTCACTATTCTTCTCAT
This sequence comes from Cuscuta epithymum, assembly GCA_945859915.1. NCBI lineage: Eukaryota > Viridiplantae > Streptophyta > Magnoliopsida > Solanales > Convolvulaceae > Cuscuta > Cuscuta epithymum. Next base: position 4,046,735 of record CAMAPF010000006.1, read on the forward strand.
AATAATCCCACCTTTACATAATCCCAAAATAGTCTCACCTTTGCACTTAATCTTCTTTCATTGGACCCTTTTATGAAAATCTTATATAAATAATCTCACCTTTGTAGGTCATCCAATAGGTCAGGGTCCAATGAAAGAAGATGAGGTGCAAAGGTGAGATTATTATTGGATTACGTAATGGTGGGATTATTATGAGAAGACCAGTGAAATGTGAGATTATTCTTGTCAATTTTTCCTAATATTAATTAGGCTTTAATAATTTAAGAAAAAATAAATGAATAAAACCTTGAGAAGTTGAGTGAATGTGAAAAATGACACGATTATTAAGACAAAATAAACATACTAATTTAATTATCCACAGATAATACATACTTACTCTGTCCCATTTAAAGGTTCTCGTGTCAAAATGACACAATCATTAAGACAATAATTAAATATACTAATTTGAGTATACTTTGAGAAATAATTTTGATGAGTATATAATATAATGAGTTATTGATGATAATTGTGATTTTATATTAGAAAAAAATACTCTGTAGTATTTGATGATTAAATTGTCATTTATGAGTGTTAATTATTTTCTAAAATAGAAAGTGAGAACGTTTAAGTGGGACTTTCAAAAAAGGAAAATAGAAACCTTTAAATTGGATGGAGTATTTAAACAAATAGATTGATTGTTTTTTGTCAATAGCAGTAATAATTTCGAACAATAAATTAATTATAAAAATAATTACTAACTATTAGAGAAATAAAAAAACCTGATATAGAGCTAAGGTCTAAGCCTCTAACGGTGTCAAAAGCCATTCGCCAGAAGACACGTATTGTTTTGGAAGAAGAAAGGGAATAGAGTCTAGAGATTTTGAAATGGGTGTAAATGGCATCTGTTTTGATTGTAAAATTATTAATTACTCATGTACTACGTAGGGCTGGGACTTTGGAACCAAGAACCGGAGAACCGAACCGGACCGAACCGTTATGACCCGGTTCGGTTCGGTTCCAACATTTATTAGTTATTTTTTAACGGTTCGGTTCCTATTTTTTATTAATGGTTCGGTTCTCGGTTCCTGAAAAAAATATGTACTAGGAACCGTTAAGGAACCGTTATATATAATAATTAAAATTATATATATTTCTTATGAGCATATATATTTTAATGTATATTTACTTACTTATTTTTATATTACATTCATTATTTTTGTTTAGTTATTCAACTATTTAAAACTATTATTCACTTCAACCGGTTCTCTTAGGCTTCTTAGGCCTCTCATTAGGTCCAAACTCCAGTGGGTCGGAACTTTGAGGCTCCAAGTATTTAAAATTATTATTCTCTTTAACTGTTTAAGCATATTTGTATCGTAATTTCAAACGTAGAATGTCTTTTTGGCAAAAATTTAGTCATGATTTGTAAGAATTTTTTCGGAGACTAGGAACCGTTAAATGACAAGAACCGAACCGTTAAGAACGGTTCGGTTCCTTATCGATTCTATAAAATAATTTATAAGAACCGAACCGTTAGTAAAATTTCATATTTTCAAACGGTTCCACATATTTGGCCTAGGAACCGAACCGGTCCCAGGCCTAGTACTACGTATCACTTACGGTCTAGTCAACTGAACAAACGAAAAATAAAAGGCCCGCTCGCACGGCCCAAATGCTAAACCTGCCAACTGAGAAGTTTAAAAAAAAAGGGTGTAGCCTTGGAGGGATTCGAACCAATGACCTAAAGCCTAATGGAGCATCAAATTTTTACACTAGTACCAGATAGGCTGGTGGCACAATTTGAGGTGAAACCAATGCTTACGCTAGTTATACTATAGGTCCGCCCCTGGTCGTCATACTATGCCGCCTTTTATACTTATTAGTAGGATCTATACGACCATATTTAATTGCCCTAATTATATGGCCCAAACTGTTTGCACAATAGTGATTTATTATATCCTAAACAAATTGGCAAACTGTTTTATATTAAGGGAGATTATCTCATGCATATGGCTAAAATGCTGGACATGAAAATACTTAAAATTAAGCATTTGAAATTTGTATACTTTACATTGATTGTGAAAAGGATTAATGGCAGAAACAATATCATAAACTTTTGACTAGATAAAAACAGGATCAAGTCTTAAGTTGGACAAAAAGAGATCAAATCCTACTAAATGGATTGGAAATGCCCTTAATATACCGAGACTCTCCCGCTCCCTTCTTGCACTTGATCTCCTCTCTCCTTTCTGTATATTACTTCAATTCTTAGTAATATGAATGTCAAAACCTCTTGTCAACGTGCTAATAGTTTGGACAAAAAGAAACAGAAATAACAAAGAAATGTGCATTATTATTTTAGGAAAACAATATGGCGGTTCACAATCATTAACTAAGGACATAAAAATATTTGGAACCTCTTATGTTTAGAGATGTTCCACAAATTACAAGCATATATTGTTCAACGGAAATATAGTTTGTTTTAGTAAATAAAGAGCCACATAGAATCAAATATTCATTTCAAGTTGCAAGTACCATATACAATACATAAAAACATATAAACGAGAAGAGAATATGCTACATCACTATGTCACATCTACATCTAGGGGGTGAGATTTTGGAACAGAAAACCGTGGAACCGATTGGAACCGAACCGTTAACAACATCTAGGAACCGCACCGTTAACAATTAATGTCTCATTTGTAGGAACCGAACTGAAGCGGGTTATAACGGTTCGGTTCCCGGTTCCTATAAAAAATATGTGCATGGAACCGTTAAGGAACCGTTATTAAAAAAATAAAAAATAAAATAATATTAGTAGTAGTAATAGTAGTAACAATAATACTCCCTCCGTTCTTTTTTAGTTGCAACACTTTCCTTTTTGGAAAGTTTCAAAATAATTGCAACATTACTCTTTTTGGTAAAAAGAAATACCTATAATGACTTTAATATCCCTGCTCAAAACTCATTTGTTTCTCCTACCTAATTCACACCTGCCATTTTTTAATCAACCCTATCCCACTTTACATTTCTCTTTCCTAATCTTCAAGAACATCAACTCTTTTCCCATCTCATCTTCTTCCCTATTTTATTTTCTTCTTATCACGCTCTTCACATTGTTTTTTATTTTCCGGCCATATGGAGACGAAGCAAATTAAATCTGCAAACCAATGGTGAACAGTAAAACCTCCCAATCTATACCAGTGGTTTGAGGCTTCCCGATGACCATGTCCTCCGGCAAAGGGTTGGGTAGATGCGACCGAAGATGGTGCACCCCAAACCGCTCTTGGAATCCAGAAACAATCGTTCGATTCAAAACACTAACCGGAAATCGTCTTTGGCATGAACAGTAAACATCGCGACTCCTTAACTCGTTTTTGGAGTTTCTGGGCTCTAATTCAAGTGTTTTAATTGAACAGGGATCCACTAATGCTCTGCCAAAATCCTGCACTTCCAAATTACCTGCGGGATTGGTAAAATTTAACAGCTAAATCAGATTAGTTTAGGTTTAGAAGTTCACACAAATGGAGGAGTGAAAAAGAAAGTCATTTTTTGTGTCGGACTAGAAACACCAAGAACACACACAAATCAACCATTTCAAGCTATGCTTCGGTGGAAAAGATTCACGAGAACGGTTCCAGGGAGAGCAGCTAGATTAACGCGTGAAAAATTAGGCCTCCATACATGTTCTATTATTACTCCGCATCTCCGCTTTATCCAACTCACGAGGAGAAAATAGGAAAGTCACAAGTTTCTTAATTAGTGTGCCCACTCTCTATGTTGCATCTAAATAAAAACGGAGGATAATAATATAATAGCAATAATAACCACCACCACAACAACAATAATAAAACAATATAAGATATTTAACTAACAATTCTAATTTAATCAACAGAAAAGAAGTAATAAATATTGTACATGAGGTTGATATATACATTAAACTCCTTTCTACAAATCAAGTTTTGTTCCATCATATAAATTTTATAAATATAAAATAACTCAAATAACTTGTAGTTGATTGCACATATTTTACTTTACTATTTTTATAATAATTTCTAATTATTAGATTTATTATGAATCAATAGAATGTGATAATATTTTTTTATATCTATACATGCAAACTCAATGTCTTTTTTGTAATGTTTTGAAAGACTTGAAGTAGACGTCCTATTCTTGCTACTATGATGACGAGTAACCTTCATCGCTCCAACACTACAACGATTTTTAATGTTTCATTTATTACATAAAATTTAAATCACTTTTGTTCTATTAAGTGTTCAAAGTTCATTAGTTAAGTTTGAGCTTTAATGTTTGAAGTGATTAGAGCTTCAAATAAAATTTTAATACTCGTGTTTTGAATTTTCGACGTGTTTAAAATTATGTGTTAATTCTTAGACGAGAAAAAATTATTCTAGGAACCGGTAAAAGGAAGAACCGAACCGTTTACTACCGGTTCGGTTCCATAACGGTTCCTGATTTTTTATATAGGAACTGATCCGATTTCATTAGTTAAAATTTTATAACGGTTCCACTCATTTTGAGTAAGAACCGAACCGGTCTCAGCCCTGACTACATCTCTTTGTTTTTTGTGTGGCAAGATGGTGAACCCCATGCTACACCATTTACTTTCATTTTTGTGGCATAATAATATTTTCAAAATAGGTTTTATGTAGTTATTTAATCGATATGCCTCTCACACAGGAGCAACTACCCTCACTTTGTAGTAGTGCAAAATGGGAACCACTTTCTTATGGTAATCGCACTCCATATGTTTTCCTTCTAATCTTTGTTACTTGTGCCTCAAAAAGGTCTACACTGACGGTGGCATTTCAATTCATCTAACCCAAAGGAAAAAGAGTAGCAAGTCATCAAATAAATACAAAGTTGGCCATTTGAGATGTTATGTTTAATCCGCAAATTTGAGCAGTGCTTATTATACCATGCAACCGTCCCACCATGAGCATCATACTCCCACTCACAAAACGATGCAGTTTTGGACAACTTAAAAAAAACGCGTGAACAGTACACGCGTTTACAATAACTTTTTTTTGTCCCAGTAACATGAATGATGTAACTTGCGTGTAAAGACATGTAACTCGCGTTATTGATTAATGTAACTCAAGCTCATCCAAAATGTAACTTCTCAAATATTGATTTCAATGTAAACAATGAAAAAAGAGATTCTAATTGCACAATTGCTTTAGGTAAAACGTGAATATGTTTTGTTTTTAATATCATGACCATAAAAAATAATAATTTTTTAGAACAAATCATTTTTTTCAATAGCAGGGGTTGGTTTTTAATGTAACTCGTGGTATTACAAATGTAACTCGCGTTGATGTCAAATGTAACTTGGGCGTATACAGAATGTAACTTGTTGAAAAATTGAACGATGATTTTTTGTGTGTTTGAGATATTATAAACATTGATTTCAATGTAAACAATGAAAAATTGATCCTAATAGCTTAATTACTTTTTTTTATAAATAGTGAATATGTTTTATTTTTAATATTAGGGAAATAAAATGATATAGCTCGAGTTTATTTTGTGGTGTAACTCGCATACATTAAGATGTAATTCACATATATTCAGATGTAACTCGGGTACACTAAGATGTAACACTTCAAAATCCCTATTTTTTTCACCATCTCAATTTCATCTTCATCAATGGCCTCTGCATCAAAATGTTTCTGCATCCTTGGCTATTCCATCAACAAAATCTGAAACATCCATGTACCTGACTTGATTCCCATCTCTATCCCTTTTACCCCATCCTTGTGGGCTTGTGGCGTTGTCTAGGAGGACTGTTGTGGTGGCGATTCCTGCTGCGGTGGTAACGATCAGGGGAGCGCGAATTAGAAGTAGAAGAATGACGGAAACGATGGCGGTCATTGACGGAAAAGAAGGGATGGAAGATGGAACTGTAGAGCCTTCGTTGTTTATGGCCGCTGCTATGTACATTTAGTTTGCATCTAATTTTTTAAAATAAGCAAAACGGTACCGTATTTGGACCGGCATACCATGCGCATGGTATGCCGGTCATACGGTATAATTTGCGAAATTTGAGAAATGTCTACAAATATAATTACTCTCAAACATTTTAAGATTATTGTAACTGATTTTGTAATGTGGAGCAACAATCTACATTTTCTAAACACTAGTCATTTGGGTAAAATAGAAAACTAATCTCAACAAGTCACACACATGACATACACTATAGAATATAAGTCAATTGAACTAACTATGTTTATTGAACTATGAGTTGGGCCTTAGCAATGAGAATGTTAATAATTGTAGTAAGAACAACCATTAATAATTCTTTATTCTAGAAGTCTCATGGACTAAAACCTATACTAGTTATATATTTTTTTTCCTGTAAAGATAAGAATCATTGGGAAATCTTATTTAAAAATGTGGACATCATTTGACCTGAGTCATATAATCTCATTAACCAAATCGTATGCACACATCCTTTCATACTCGATATACTATCATCAAGCAAATTTATTTACGTATAACACGTTTAGGAAAAAGAACACATCGACCTTGATACGCTTTACAAGTTTAGTAAATGATCATTTTCACCATATGAAACTGCATCAACTAAAAGAGTTTTTACCACTTTAGTTCTCCCATTATTATGTTAGTGAGTCGTGACACTCTTGATACTCGATTTTGAATCCACTTTTAGTCCTAAAACTATGGTACAAAAGACAATTTTAATACTTGTCTTTAAAAAATTCATATTTAGTCCCCGGCTTTCATTAAAGTGACATTTTTTATCATTCAACTATTATCACTTAGACATTTTTAGTCTTTCATATATTGTGCCAAAATTATAAGGAAAGGGCTAAAAGTTTCAATTTGAGAATGCTCAGGGAGTCAGGGGACTAAATGAGGAAAAATTTGAAGTCGAGAACTAAAATTGTCTCTCGCATTAATTGAAAGACTGAAAATGAAAAAATTAAAAGTCGAGTACTAAAGGGTCATTAACAAAATAGTCAAGGAAGTAAAGTGGCAAAAACTCATTAAAAAAGCTTGTATCAACTATACATAATGAACAACCAAACATTCCAGCCCAGTTGGTTGTGAGGTTACCGTGCCTAGTAGGAGATCTCGAGTTCGAAACCCGCTAGGTACATAACGATTTGAAACTCAATGAAGTGAGTTTCAACTCATATTACTCTAGGCCCCCAGCCCCCAGACCCAGTGGAGTAAAAAAAAACTAGAACATCGTAGAACAAGTAAATCATCATCTTTAATTTATAGAGATTCGGGAAGATAAATCTCTGTCCTTAAAAGGAAGAAGACAAATAGCTATGACAATACTAAAATGGGTGCACAAATTCATTTTTTTTTTTTGAAAATGTATTGGAAATCTCAATATCTCCTGAAAAGGGCCGCAAAGTTATAAAGGTGTTCCAGAGTGTTTTCTATTGCTTACTTAGCTTTTGAGCTTTTTGCTTAAAAAAACTTGAAAGGAATGTTTTCAAATGACAGTTTCTGCTTAAATTAATTACTTAAAAGCTAAAAGCTGGAAGCAGGTGGAAGGATGCTTTAAACTGCTTTTCACTTTTCATATTACACAAAAAGCACTTATTTTACCAAACACTACCAATTTTTACTTTTTCAGAATCACCTTTTTCTCAAACACTACCAACTTTTACTATTAAGTACTTTCTCCAAAATCACTTTAAAAAAATCACTTTTTTAAAGTAGAAGCAATCACAAACACTCCCTTAGTCTGATTCATTTTTTATTTGATCTTCTTTGATACTCCGTATGAATTTTTTCTAATTTACTATTATAGTATCCGTGCATACACACGGAAAAGAGCAGCTGATGCATATATTTTTACTCATTATCTAATTAAATATGAAAATAAAAACAATTTTGTATGATTTTACATTTCGAAAAATAAGAGTTCAATAAACTCAGTGGCGTATCCAGAAAAATATGTCAGAGGGGGCAAATTTACCTTAGATTAAAAAAATTACAAGATAAATCAGACTAATCAGATGAAGAAAAAAATTGTAAAACCAATTATAAATAACAAAATATTCTCTCATAAAAAACATTATGATATCAAGTTTAATTAAATTTCACTTTGTTAGAAATAATTTTATCACATGGAATATGTAATTTGTGAAAAATTATGTCAATATATAAATGAATCAACTAAGGGAAGGAGGAGCATCTAGTTAGAATTAATTTAAGCGCTACATGTTGGAGAGAAAATTCTCCCCCTCAATTGTTAGCTAGACTATCTTATATACTTAAAAAGAACTACATATGAGAGACAAAGTTCTCTCGCTCAATTATTAACAAACTTATCTTTTTATTTATACCTAAAACTCTTACATATAAGAGAGAAGGTCTTCTCACTCAACCGTTAGCCGGCTTACGCTATACTTAAAAGCACTACATATGAGGGAATTATTCCCTCATATGAACGAGAGCTTAAACATTAGGTATAAATGAAAGTGATAGCTTAAACATTAGGTAAAAAAAAATTTCCCCTACAAAGCCAATGTTTGATTTGTTTAAGAATCTACCAGATAAGATACAAACAAATTGGATAGAACAGATCATATGCTTATGTCTAGTTTGGTATATTCTTGAAAAGATTAATACGGGTAGATTTTAATAGATTTTATGTTATATTTTTATATAGGATTATTAGCCTATTTTGGATGTTTTCTTTTGGACTGTTTTCAGTCCCAGACCAGACCAGACCAGACCAGACCAGACTAGACTTGGACAGTTATAAAATACACAGAGACCAGACGTTTATCAGACCAGACCAGACCAGTTCAGACCAGACCAGACTTAAACAGACCAGACCAGACTAGCAAATTTCAGTCCAAAAGAAAACATCCTTTATCTCAAACTATCATCAAATTCACAAATTTATCCTATTCTTCACTTTTATCAAACAAAGACTCAAATTTAATCTTTTCAACAATTATGTTTTCCTTTTTTGTTTTTCCAAAATTACACATTTTTATCAATACCAATAAGATATATATGCAATACAAATTTGTAACCTTAAAACTAGAAAGTAGTGAAAAAATATGAAATATAATAATGTTTTTATTCTTAAGGTTTACTAATTCATCCATTGGAAGTGTAATTGTGAGAAAAGTTGAAGTTTGAGTCTTTTTTTTTAACAAAAGTGAAAGTACGTGATAAATTTGAGAATTTGATGATAGTTGGGAATATATTTAAATAATAATCCTTTCATATATGCAATATTTATTTCATATGAAAGATAATAAAAAATTATGAGTTTTAATATCTTATTTCTAACAATCGGAATATAAATAAAAAAGTTATACGAAGTAACACTTTGAAAATATATGTTTTTTGAAGTGTTAATTTTTTTTTTAATTTTTTATATGTAATATTGGTGTAATATGAAAAATAATAAAAAATTATAATTTTAATATATTTTTAATAACAATGGGAGTACCAATAAAAAAATCATAGCACTTTAAAAACAAGTTTTTTTAAAGTGCCTAATTGTAATTATTATTTTTATATATCCAATATTAGTCTCATATTAAAGATAATACAAATTTATAAATTTTGATATATTTTTTGTAATAATCGGAGCACAAATAAAAAAGTTATCCAATATAAATTATTAATCTCATATTTTTTGCATCAAATTTTTTACAGCTATTCTCTCCCTTGGGCGCTGCGTTGAAAGTACGGAAGTCACTTTTTAATTTTGCATAAGACGCCAATGAAGTCGGCGGTTCTACAAATTTAACTAGAGTTAAAGTGACAGTAGATTGTTAAATATTTTTAACCCAACAAACAATTTGGTAATTATTTTCTTAACATTATTCTTGAAAAAAAACCACAAAACTGATTTTACTATTTCTGTTTACGAACTTATGTGAGTTATGGACTTATAGGCACTGAAGTGGAAAGTTTTCATTTTCATCCCAATTTGAATTGCTGGAATGGATCATTCCCACTACATTTACAGCTTCCGAATAGTTTATGCGCTTGCTCTTATAATCACAGCTGGCTTTATACATTCCAAGATATATGATGATGATCTTCCCACATTGTGGTTCTTCTTTTCAGATATTGTTCAGTTCCATTCTAATGCTACCTCTACATCTGTTCTTCTTAGAATGGTTGAACAACAAAAGACTCCATATATGTTCCAATAATTGTAACAAATGAGAAGAATTCTATTTTAGTTCCGGGAAAGCCAACAAAAATCCTTTCTTTTGTTGTTAAATGAAAATTTCTCCCCTTTTCTTCACCATGATATTTTTTAGATTCGTTGTTTTTGATTTGTTGTTAATGTTTGACTATGATGAAACTCTTACTGCTCCAAAGCTGACACGCCCCCCCAAATATTCTTCGTGGAAAACTTTTCTTTTTCGTTTATCTTTTGTAAGCAGTTTGATTACATCAATTGCTGATTGTGATTCCTACTCCGTATATGATTTCCACTAAGATAATAGGAGTAGCAGTTTTTTTTTTTTTAATAATATAGATGAAAGTAATATAATAATATAACGCTGAAATAGTAATACTATAACACGAAAGAGGGATATATGTAAAAGAATTAAAGAAGGAATTGAGGATTCTTAAATCGCACGAATTGTTCTCCTACTTGTACAAAGGTGAAGGGTTTCCTTCATTATTTACTCCCCCGTCGGCGTAGATCTTGCTGTTTTTTCCGTCGTGGGTTTAGATTCCTCGGTTGCATTGGTGAGTACTTCTTCCCATACGTTATCCGTTGGTAGATTCTCTCCAGATTC